>CM070623.1:36150691-37350691 GCA_036346255.1 Ampelocalamus luodianensis
TGGTTATCCATCTCGAGAATGCTGATTCCACGAAATAAAATGCGATAAGGTTTGGGGAATTTTTAGAGGTAGCTCCAGTCTAAAAAAATGCTGGAAATTTTTATGGTAGCTAAGGGACAGATTACAACCTTGTGTAATTTTTCCAGGAGTTTTCATGCACTAGATTTCTCCCAACAAAATTCACAAGCTGTTGTTCAGAGGATTGACTGCATTTCCAAACTGGTTTGACTTGGGCATTTGAAAAAGCAATAAAATCTAAAAATTAGAAATAATTCAGGAGGTAGATAGGATGATCAAGATGATAGGAAAATAATTTCAGAGGATGATCATAAGTTTGAAGACTAAAAATTTGTTTACAACAGCTTCATTCAAGAATTTAATTCTAGAAAATGGTAATTGCTAGGAAATTTGGAAAATCTCCAAATGATTTGATGAGACAACAAAAGCTTTATTTCTCCTCAAAATTTACATTTGAAATATAAACCCTAAGTTAGGTTGTTACAAATCTCCTCTACAGAATCTCACCCAGATTCTCATCACCGGGAGAAGAAGGACTGTAGTCTGACTGGAGACGCACCTTCGCCTCCCAAGTGGCTTCGCCCCTGAGTGATTTGACCACTGAACTTTAAGGAACTTGATCACACGGTTCCTCGCTCGCTCAGCCCTTCGAGGATACAAACGGGCGCCACGATAAGACAGATCTTCTTGCACATCGACATTTTCCAACATGCTTCTCAACTGGAACACGAGGCACTTCTTCAATTAAGTGATACATGGAAAATATCATGCACTCCTTCGAGCGTAGTTGGCAACCTACCGGTATGCAACGGCTCCACTTTTGATGACGCGATAAGGCCCGGACATACCGAGGAGCCAGTTTGCCTTTGACATAAAACGATCGATGTCCTTCAAAGGTGAGACTTTGAGATACACAAAGTCATTGGGCCGGTTTCAACTCACGGCGACGCCGATCCGCATAGCTCTTCGCTCGATCGAAGCACGCGCTAAAGTGCTCACGTAATCAATCGCACTTGACTTTCAGTTTATTGATCGACTCGGGTAAGAACCGCTTTTCACCGCTCGACCAGCTCAATGGGTTCTCAGACGCCCCATACAAAGCCTCAAACGGCGCTATAGCGACCGCCTCGAAGCCGTTGTTGTAGGAGAACCCGCGAGTGATGACACTTCTCCCAATCTTCCCATAGGAAAGAACAAGCACGGAGCATATCTTCAAGCACCGTTGACGCGCCTGCCTCACCATCACCGAGGATGATAGGCCGGCGAAGGTAAGACGCAGTTCCCATGGCCTCCGCAGACTATGCCAAAACCGAGAGGTAACAATACCACCTGGCCGCACACAATCGCCTTGGGTACACCATGCAAGCTCACAACTTTTGACATAGAGCTGCCAGAGGTTCCACACCTGAGTCGACTCTGACCGGCGGAAATGCGCCACTTTAGTTAGCCTCACAATGACAACCAAATGGCGCCATTTCTTGGATGAACGGGCAATCCAAAGGATAAATCCATGCCCACTAATCCCACTTCCACTGTATAGGCAAGGGCCGAGAAGGCTGCTGGACGCTGATGCTCGGCCTTTCACGCTACAACATACGATCCGCAACGAACTCAATCCTCTGCACTCATGAGTCCACTACTCACACAGATCTTGGTACATCTTGGTAGCCCTGAATAGACAAGGGGGAATCATGGGCTTCCGAGAATCAAATCCTGTAATTCTAACCTTTGAACCACGAGGCGCCGCCCAAACCACACAACACCATGCTCATCTTCCGAGAAACACCGCTATCTCATCCTTGATATTCTCGCTGATCCGATTCACACCGCCATCCGATCGGCCAGGTCGCTTCTTGACTGATCCACCAAGGTTGGTTGCACAACCAAGGCGTGTAAGGGAACCATGCGCAACCAAACCTGTTGAGACGCTGAAACTCTCCAAGAAGCGTGTTGTCGCTTGGATCATCAAAGCATTGCAATACACCTTTCGCCAGTGCATCGCGAACTACATTGACCTTGCCAGATGATACCAATACCCATGTCATAATCTTTGATCAATCCTAGCCATCTCGCTCAGGTTCAGATTCGCCGAGTGAACAAGTACTTTTAGTTTTGTGATCGTAATACACCTCACAAAGAAGCTTCGATCAAATAATGCCGCTAAATCTTGAGGCATGCACCACACAGCCAAAGCTCTAAATCATGGTGTGGATAATTGAGCTTATGAGGTCTCAATCGCCTAGATGCATAGGCAACTGCTTTGCCTTCCGCATGAGAACGCATCCGAAGTCCCCGACGAGGCATTTAATAGAATAGAATGGGCTTGTGGACATCGGAAGAGTAAGGATCGAGCTGGTCAAACGCCGCTTGAGCTCCCGAAAGCTCTCATCACAAGCAGAGGACCACACAAACTTTTATCCTTCTTGAGCAATTCAGCCATTGGCTTTGGGATCTTGGAGAAATTTCGATAAAGTCGGTAGTAGCCCTGCTAAACCAAGAAAAACTCGCGACATCGCTGATCGAATGGGCTAATTCCAAGATAGAACATCGCTGACCTTGTCGGGATCCACACTACGCCTCCAAACTGAAAGAACATGGCCCAAGAATGCTAACTTCCTTCAACTAGAACTCGTGATTTGTCGAACTCGTGATATAGCCGGTTCCCGCAATTTGCCCAAAACAATCTTCTCGCATGCTCAAAGCATGCTCGCTTCGGCCTTGGAATAGATAAGAATATCATCAATGAAAACCACCACTAACTTATCCAAATATTCCATGAATACCGAAGTTCATGAGGTTCATGAAATATGCCGAGCATTGGTTAAGCCGAAGACATGACTTCGTATAATTGCATGCACCATAACCGAGTAGTGAAAGCCGCCTTCGAATATCCTCACTCGATCCTGACTTGATGATATCCCAATCTCGTGTCAATCTTGAGAACACCCGAGCTCCGCATAACCGGTCGAAAAGATCATCGAGCGCGGGCAAAGGATATTTGTTCTTCACCGCTACTTCATTGAGCTGGACGTAATCAACAACACACATGCGCAAAGTCTTGTCCTTCTTCGCAAAGATCACCGACAACCCTAAGGAGATGAACTGGACGGATGAAACCCCTTTGCTTGGAGCTCACCAAGCTGCTTCTTCAATTTCTTCTAGCTCATTGGGAGGCATCCGATACGGCGCCTCAGATAGGGGCTGCACGGCAAAGAACTGATGATAAACTCCAGATTCGAACCCGAGGCATCCTGTAAATCATCAGAAAACATCCTCAAAATCACAAACAAGTGGGAACCTCCTGACCTTCAAAGTGCTTTGCTACAAGTGCACAAAGGTGTGACCCTTGCAACATGGGGAAAAGCCAACCTGCTCACGAAAGGTTGGTGAGAGGAAACCATCTTCTTGGCACAATCGATCTGCCCCAAGTGTTGGGACAACCAATCCATGCCAAGAATTACATCCGTGCTCGCCGAAAGGAGCAGATGAGATTTGCCAAGAATCCCACTCTCGACTTCGATAGGAAACATTCCGACATTCTAAACCAGCCTCATCTCCGAATCCCTAGAGAGCTAATGAGCAAAGGAACCTCAAAGGAACACACAAAGAAGACCACTAGCAGCAGCAATGATCTTGAAATAAAGAATGCGATGCTCCGTAATCAAATAATACCGCAGCAGACGACAACTGACAAGAAGTGTACCCATCACGATTATCCGCGCCTGAGCCTCCTCACCGAAAGATGGTTGACTCGACGCCGCCGCACTCGGGTCTTCTCGATGATCTTCCGTCGTGGTGGCCACCTTCGCCCGCGCCCCTCCATTAGGACGGCAGGGGTGCCGCAACATTCGTGGGCAAGCGCTGGCGTAGTGGCCCTTGTTGTGGCAGCGAAAAACAAGTAACCTCGCCGCCGGATTATGGAAGTCCGTCACTGATCGCAGCGCACGTGGCTGAAACACGGCCTCACGGTGGATGAAGAATCGCGCCGATGGCCTCGGCACGGTGGAGCAAAAGAACGGGCCCTCGTGCCGCCCACCGAGGACGAGCGAGGCCGGGCGTGAGTAGACTGATGTGCTCCCATTTGCGCTATGAGACTCGCCAACGCTTTGCCTTATGTCTCGCAACAATGGCCTTATCCACTAAGGCCTCAAAGTCGAGAAGTCCACAATAGATAGCTTGTCCTCGCAGCCTCCTGACAAGCCATCCATAAACTTCTCCCGCTTAGCCTCATCCGAGGCCACCTCCCCGAGCATAACGAGCCAGTGATTAAACTCGCATAAGTACTCCACACGATTTGCTCCCTTGCTTGAGCGCGAGGAATTCTTTCTTCTTCACCATCTGCAGCATCGGGGATGTGGCCCTACGAAAGCTGATCCAACCTCCTCCTGTGACTATACATCTTCGCGGTCGCATGGCGAGATAGTTCTCCCACCATGAAAGTGCCGCGCCTCGCCGGTGGGACGACAAGAGCGCCTTCTCCCGGCTCGCATCGAGCTATGTTGAGCTTCCGCCAACCATGCGCACCAATCATCCGCATCGAGAGGGTCCTCGTGAGCGAGAAAGTCGGCGGCACAGACGACGAGGAACTCGCAAGTCCTCCGCGAGTCCGATGTCCGCCACCTCCGCATCCGAGGCACCGGCGAGTGGGAGGTATTCCTAGCACAACCTCCAAAATGCGCGCTCGATCCATGCGTTTCGCCGATTTGAGCGAGAACTCTCACCATGGTCTGAGGAGGGAAGTTCCTCATCATGACCCACCGGCCGACCGCCACGCCGTCCTCCCCGCCATCCTGCTTTGCTAAGATAGGTTAGTGCCAAACTTAGAGCAAGAAATCGATAAATCACCAAAACAGCTTTAAAAACAAAGACGAACTAAACGCAAAACTTCAAGTCACAAAGTCAATCGACAAAATTTAGAGACTTAGCGTATTTATAACACATTTTACCCTTATGTTCCCACAAGTTTTAGTTAGATTAATCCCTCATGGTTCTCCCAAAACTAATCCCACCTGATAAGTAACTATCTTTTGAAAGGAAAGGAGAAACCGTGTTTCAAAACTCAAATTAGAGTAAGGTGAGAGTAGAAAGCCAAGATAGGTAAGGAGTAAAAATCGAGAATCACTAGGTTTTCATAAACCTTTTATAATTTGAAAATAAGCTTTTCTAAAATATCCTAAGGACGACTATGCTTGGGTTACTACGGTCGTAATGGCTCGATACCAACTTTGTGAGGGACCTAATTTATTTGGCTTGTAATGCTTAACCAACCGCCCGGTCCTCAGCATCACAAATCAAATAAATGAGTTCTCGAGATATGTATACTTCCTAAAGCAAGATACATACCTCATAACAAAATTATGTATCAACTCTATTCCAAACACAGTAGTCCAAACATTACACTGCAAAATGCAGTAAGGTAACAACAAGAAAAATTATTACGTATCAAGGCCGACTAGCCAAAAGATACACAAATAAACAAAATGCATAAATGGAGCAAAAGTGCCATAAGATGGCTATAAACAAAGCCAATCGCGCCTTCAACCCACAAGGCATCCGATCGACCGCTAAGCCTAGTCGTCGACACACAACTAAGAAAGATACTACGTAAGTGAGGCCTTGGGGCTCACCTTCTTCCTCTCGCAACAAAAACATTAAGCAAAGCATCCGAGTACAAAGATTGTCTTTGTATCCGCAAGACTCGACGGTGAACCAGCGCACTGCTCATAGGCTACATGCATGCTTATTTGGTGGAGCCATATGTTTCATTTGCACAAAGCCGCATTTGTTTGCAATAATGTAAATACGCTTTAGAGGCAAGTTTGCAATTCATTTTTAATGTTGAAATACAATAAAGGTATTAATAACAAAAGAGTAAAGAAAAACAACCTAGAAGTGACTATCCCAATAGTCACCACACAATAGCACGAATCCCGCATCTGCATCACCCAAACAAGTTTTAATTTAAATGTTGTAGTCTAACTCTTGGAAGACCTTGCAAGCGTGTCCATAACCTAGACGCCGCTATTCGAATAGTTTTAACCTCGCAGGTGTACCAATGTACCCACACTTCGACCGCCTTTAAGCCAAAGCACTACCACCGGGTATGTCGGCACAGCTAAGTCCTACGAGACTTTTTCTAATATTGTGTATTAACCATTTAGCCGTCAGATGGATAGAAATCCATACGCTATGATGGTAAAGCCGAAAAGACAACTACCTTTATGGGTAAAGCTTTTGACAACTACCATGCTCCCAACACCATCCCTCCTGCGACCTCCTCGCGACCTTGAGCCAATACACGCCAAAGTACTAGGTCAAGAGAGGTCCCATACCCTCCAAAGGTGGTTAGCACGCTAAATGCTTGGTTTAGTGTAACAAGATGTTCGGTCCTTGTTGACTCTGCACCTTTCCATCACACCCAACAGATCACACCAATCTTACCATTGTGCCCAAGTCTAAATCATTTTTGTTTTCAGTTTTAGTGTTGCAATAACATAGCAAAAATGTGAAACATAAAGTTATAGAAAATTTTAGGTGATCAAGGTTACCGACTAAAGTCGATAACCGCTCAGCTTCTACCGATAGCTAAGCATGTCTAACAAATTGACCCGATCTACTAAGTGACAAGAGATCATCCAATGATCTCTAATCACAAAGAAAACCTAGGCTCAGTAGTAGAGGAATATCATTTGCCTACGATTATGCAACTAACGTGATTAACTAACCAATTTAACACAAAATAAGCGATGCATACATACAGATTGAAACAAAATATTAGACTTTAAAATACTCGATTAACATGATCAAACTCGCTGCCTTCTAGCTGTTGCTCAATTTGTTGCGGAGGGTCGCTTCTGGTTACCGTAAATGTCGGCTTCAACGATTGAACAAATAACATGAATAAGAACGAATAACACCGAATAAAACTCAAACATACACAACATCAAAACATTCCAAGCTTTACACAAAGAGCCTAAACATGTTCTAACACATTTTTAGAAACAAGGAAATAATTATTTAGTGTGATGAATTTTCTAGCAATTTCCTAAGCTAACATACACATTAAAGCACTAGTTAAATACTTAGCAAAATTTAATAACAGAAACATACCCAAAACCTATTCTCGATAATTAGTTCACTAAAAATGATAATTTACAAAATTGGTTTCACCGATTTGGACAATTATTGAAAGAGATATGCATTTTCTAATTTGGAAATTACAATATACACCATTTAATTAATTAACAGACTTTTGCTAACTGGGACAAGGTTGAAACTAAGTTTAGTAAATAATACATTTAAAATGAAAATTACAGTAACTGGTTTCATGCGATTTGGATAAAATTGATTTAGTTATGAATTTTCTAAGTTTAATTGAATTAACAAAGACAAAAGAAATACATTTCGAAATCCCTAAAGCATTTCTCCTTTACACCCACGATCGGCTAGCCACAATTGAATGACAGCGGGCTCGCAGGCGGGCGACCGAAAGTCAAGCATGACTCATCCCTGGACCGAGGACGACGGCCGACATTTTGTGAATACGTCTTCTACCGCTCCAAACGTAATCCCAACATATGTGCACAGAGAACTACGCTTTCTAGCAAAGGAAATGTATTAACTAAACTACACAATCCTTAATCGGCAACCAGCCCGCATGGCGTCACCGCAGGAAAACATAACTACCGGATTAAGATTTTCTAAACTCGATTAACTGCAGAGGGCCCACATGGCGCCGACATAACTAAACAAAGGTTAACGATAAACTAAACTCCAACTCCATGCTCACCGGCATGCACGGGACGGCGGGCGCTGTCGCAGCAATGAACTCGCAAAACCGTGAGTTTCAAGACGAGTGAGTGATACCTTCGGGTTCACGTGAGACCGCGAACCCAGCTGGCGGCGACGCGGAGCCCGATGGTGGTCGAGAGATGAGCTCACGACGCACGAGGCGAGAAGAAGGTGCGTGCTCGCGCGATGACGCCACGAGTGACGGAAGCTTCGAGTAGGTGCGCACGCTACCGCTTTGACACCGTGAAGTTATGCCCACGATCAAGATGACGACGACGAGCACCGAGGTGGCGGAATCGCTGCGCGACGAATCACCTCGTGGGAAGAAGGGGTCGCGCCACTCGGTGATGCATCAAAGAACCAAACAAGGTCACGCTAGACTCGGGCCGCAGTTGATGCGATCCTAAGGGACCAGTGGTGAAGCTAGAAACTCACCAAACGCAATTGAGCTCGCTAAGTCGCCAACCGAGACGAAGACGACGGCGGCTCCGGACGATTCACTGGTGCCACGAGCTCGAACGGGCAAAATGGATGCGGCGGAGAGTGGATCGCGATGGAGGTTGCTGGCGCGAGAGGCTGCGCTTAGACGGCGGCGCTACTCTTTCGCTTCTCTTCTCCCCGGTCAAACAGAAACGAAAGCGGAGAGGGCGAGAGGCAGGGCGAACGGCGACGATGAGTACGGTGAGGTTATAAAGCTCCGCGGCTTCAGAGAGGAACACGCGTCCCGACGTGGCGGCACGACAGGGACGGGCAAGATAGCAGCCGCCGCGAGCTCCGGAGACGCGGAGAAGACGAGGGTGATGCCGACAGGGATGGCCCACATGTCGCTGGACAGCGGTGAAGCGCACGAAGTCGTAGACAGTGCGGCGCGATCAGATGGTTAGACTCGATCAATATCGCGCCGACCGCTGGATCTAAAACGGACGGTCGAGATCGATGCATGCATTCGGACGTGTCGGTTGATTCGACGCGATGCGGCGCGACGACCGCAGACGGACGATCGACAATGATAGGGCTCGAGGCGTGCAGCTAGGCGCGGCAAGGAACCAAGTGGCGCGTCGGACTCGAGCCAGAGGTTAGGTCCGAGCCCGAGGAACAGTGATTCCAGATTTGAAATAAAAAGGCAGATAAGGTTTGGGGAATTTTTAGAGGTAGCTCCTAAGATCCAAAAATTCTGAAATTTTTATGGTAGCTACTTGGGACAGAGGACAACTTTGTGTAATTTTTCCAGGAGTTTTAATGCACTAGATTTCTCCCAATAAAATTCACAAGCTGCTGTTCAGAGGATTGACCAGATTTCCAAACTGGTTTGACTTGGGCATTTGAAAAAAGCAAATAAAATCTAAAAATTGTGAAATTATTCAGGAGGTAGATAGGATGATCAAGATGATAGGAAAATAATTTCAGAGGATGATCACAAGTTTGAAGACTAAGAATTTGTTGACAATGGCTTTCCATTCACAAGAATTTAATTCTAGAAAATGGAAATTGCTAGGGGAAAATTTGGAAAACTTCCAAATGATTTGATGAGACAACAAAAGTTTTTATTTCTCCTCAAAATTTTTACATTTGAAATACAAACCCTAAGTTAGGTTGTTACAATCGTAGCCATCCGATAGATTTCAACGGCCGAGATTGATTGAGCCACTCTCAGATCTTAACGCCCAACTAATCGTGACTACCGATCTTGATCCAACTCTGCTAAATGAGTTGGCGCTACCGTGAGGTCCAAACGACCCAATCAACGCAGTCGTTCGATAGCAATCCAACGGCGAAATGCCACGCGCCTCTTGGCTACACCTACCGGTGCAATTAGGCGGTTGTTCAACCAACCAATTAGGTCTCGCTCTGCTCGACTTGAGCCCAACACCTTTGACTTAGGGTTTTAAAATAACAACTGGACTTTGGGGATTTATTTGGGGTAGCAAAACAACTCCAAAAATTCTAAATTTTTACAGGAGATTGCTAACTTAGATATTGACCTTGTATAAAAATTTTAGAGGTTTTTATGCAGTGCACTTTTCTCCAAAAATTATGCAAGGTTCTGAATAGGGTTTGACCAAAATCAAACAAGTTTGACTGACCTCCAAAATATTCAAACAATTTCTAAAATTGTGAAATTTTTCAGAGGATCACACACCAACCCTAGAACTTAGGAAAATATTTCCAGGAGATGATCACAAAATTTTGACAAGAAAGTTTTTGGAAGACAAGGTTTTGGATCAAAAGACTTGTGACTTTGCATTTCCATAATTCTTGTATAGGAATTGTTTAGAACATACAGAAATACATGATGTTAGAAAAAGTTTTAATTTCTACTCATTTTCTTACATTTGAAACACAAGTCCAAACTTGGGATGTCACATGATGAAATAGGTTAAGTCACATGATGATGAAGACAATTGATGGATCAATGTGTTGAAGATCATCAAATCTAGTGAGTGGCTTCATGTGTTGATGCTCAAGTCAAGGACCCAATCTCGGAGAAAAGATGTGGATCATCATCCTAAAGCTACAAGGGAATATGTAAGGCAAAGGTATATCTAGCCTAGGTTAAGGATATGTTTCTTAGTCATTATCGGGTTTCGCTTTGGCTGTGGAGACCGGATTGCTAGTGTAGGTTGCCATACTATTAATATGGGTCTTGTCGGACCCAATTTTGGAGCTTGGGATCCACTGTGTACAAGTGTCCTTCCCCTGGATCGAAGAGTTGACATACAAAGACACACATCGCTAGGTATGCACACAACTACGGAGCTCTAAGCACACATACGACTTAGGTTCATAGTTGCACCACGCTCGGTCAAAAATGGCAATCTAGGAGGTTTTGGAGAGGTTCCGGTGGTTCTACAGCTGATCCCGAGGAAGTCCTGAGTGATCTTGATGAGGTCTGCGTGAATCGGAGGAGATCCCGAGAAGTCAACGGAGATCCCGAGGAGGTCCCTGAGGAGAGTCCCGAGGAGGTCCCGAGAGGAGGTCTTGAGGAGATCCTAATGGGAGGTCTTGATCGGTTCCGATGAAACCAAGGGTGGTTCGAATGGTTCCGATGAAATCAGGGGAAGTCCTGAACGGTTCAGATATAACCAAGAGAGCTCCTGAACGGTTCAGATGAAGTCAAGGGAGGTCCCGAAAGGCCCGATATAACAAAGAGAGGTCTCGGGGAGATTCAAAAGGAGGTCTTGAGAGGTCCAAGGGGAGGTCCTAGAGGAGATCCTTGAGACGTTTCCGAGGAGGTCCTAAAGACGTTTCCGCGGAGGTCCGTGAGAAGGTCTTGGAGACGCTTCCAAGAAGGTCCAAGAGGAGGTCTTAGGGGAGTCCTGGGTGGTCATGGTAGAGGTCCCCAACTAGCTAAGGGTTGTCCTAAGTCACCAGTGGGTTCTAGAACATCTAAGGGTTGTCATCGGACATCCATGAAGCGATTGTAAACCAACCGATCGTGGACCTTATCCATTGTGCAAAGTACTTGCCATGAACAAAGGCAAGCCCATAACATACTAAACATACACTCAGCCGTGCATGCCAACCTGCTTTACAAAAATGCCACATGGGTGGGAGTTTTACAAAAGCCAGCAGTAAGGGCTAGAGGACAAGTGCAAGCAAAACAAATCATGGTGGATCCTTTCACTCGCCACAGCAAGTGGATCGGGTTCCGACTAAGCTTCATTATCTCTACCATCATCCGGTTCATCCTCTCGTGAAGTATAATGGTAGAGCTCGAGTACACAACCGCACTCTAAGCCAACACACAATGTAGTTGTATAGATGCCAGCTATTCAAGGGAAGCTTGGGGTTCTTTCATTTGCACAAAGCCAGTGTGAATTAAACTTAATAGAAATTCCTGAGACTTAGCACTTTAAACAAATGAGGTTTTGTAAATGAGTTTTCATTTGTAAAATACTAGTGGAGGTCCCACCTTCTATACCATTGAGTGGCTCTCTATCCACTCAATGCTCCAACATCCTGTAATTACCACCGGTCCCCACCAAGCATTCTCAAAACCCTGTGTAACATCCTCATTTTGGCTTGTGTTTCAAATGTAATAAAATGAGGGTAAATTAAAACTTTTCCTTCATCCTTTTACTCTTGAAACCTTCTCTAAATTCTTGTAAAGGAATTTTGGGAAATTCAAAATCAAAATCCTCATTTATCTCAAGTCAAAACCTTCTGGTGAAATCTTGTGTCAAACCCTTGGTAATAATTTTTCCTGGGTTCTAGGGTTGCTTAGTAACACCTCTGAATTATTTCATAATTTTTGAAATTATTTGAAATATTTTAGAGGCAAGTCAAACCTTGGTCAAACCTCTGAAATCACCTTGGAATTTCTTGAGAAAATTTCAGTGCACAAAAATCTCTGGAAATTTTATGAAAGGTTAATCCTAAAGTCAGCAAGCTCCAGTTAAAATTTCATAAATTTTGGAGTTGATTTGATACCTCGATTAAATCCCCAAAATTTCAGCTTTAAAATCCAAATCCTAGTTGGTCTTCATCGTTCTCGCTCGAGCCAACCGACTTACGGCCGGACCTAACCGCACCGAAGCGACTCGGGGTTCGCGCGGCGATCCGACCATTGATCCATGTCGAACGCCGCCCATCGGTGGGGCATTCGACAGGCCGGTTGCCCTCGATTTTCACCGCGTTGGATCTCGATCCAACCATCGCGGATCTGCACTGCTTTGCGTTAGCCATTTTCAAATCAGCGATCACATCGTGGCCGCTCTGATTCTAATCCGACGGCGCAAGATCGGGGTTGGGCCTGACCGCGTTAGCTGTTGAGTCCGGAGCCGTTCGCTCTCTCTCCGATCGGGCTGGGACGCTGCGGGCAGTAGAAAGAGAGGAGGTGCGATGCCTTGTCACCTCCTTTGAGCCTTTAAACGGCTCCTCGCAGCCAGACACTGCTCGCAGGCGTCGCCTCGGTCGCCGAACTCACGGCCTCGCCGCCCGAGCGACGGCACACCGCTGTGGACCAAGACCATCCATGAGCATGTGTGCGCCGCTTCTTCGCCTCGGCTACTTAAGCCCTCAAGACCTTCAAGAGCTTTCTTTACACCCCTTGAGCTCCAGCTTGCACTCTCTTTGCTTACTTGAGCCCAAATCTCCTAACCCTTTCTACGCCATTGTTGAGCTGGAGCTCTCGGTGCAACCCAGCGCCCAGTGGTTTTTCTTCCCTTCTTTTGCTTCGGTTTGTGTCCCTTACTTCTTGGAGCAAAACCCTAACTTAATTGTAGTTCGCTACTGTATGTACTCAATTTTGGAGAATTGCTTCGCAAACCGAATCACCCCTTCTTCCTCCTCGCGCAGAAGGAGCTTTTTCTAATTCCTTGCCTCATGTGGCATCTCTGAGCTATTGGGAAGATGTTGTGATGACCCGCCCCCATTTTGCTCAGCCGTCGTCTCCACTTTTTCTTCTTCGCCGGCACGTTTCTTCGTCGCCGAGCTGCCCGACCCCCTCGACACCTCCGCATCCTCGTAGCCTCTAGTAGTCCCTAGAAGCCGTGGGCACCCGCCACTCGGATCGCTATGAGCTTTGAGCGTTTTGATTTCGCCGCTGGTCACCGGGCCACCACCGACTCACCGCTGTTCTCGGCCACCACCGATGTGGATGGTCCCAGGTGTGCGTTATGCTATTGCGGTTCCATTTGGCATTTAGCTCTCGCCGCCGCGCCTTGGGTCGCGGCGACAAGCCGGAACACCTGGTTCGTTGTTGACGAAACGGCAAAGGCCGTAATATCGCTTCTGACATACATGATGCTCATTAATGCCTAATCATTGCTTAGCGTTAATCATGTCTTTAGCCGCCGCTAGTGTGTCACTTACATGGGCTCGCATGCTGGGCACTTAACCTCCCCGCAACCCTCCTCGCCACTACAGTGGGCCAGAGTGCCGGGCGCATGTGTTAAGACCTAGTGGCGTGATCAAGATCGCCGGACAGCGGTCCCGCTCGCCGCCACCATCGGGTCCATTCGCGAACAGCCCACCTTTTCAAACCGTCCGATGCTTGATCACGGCCGAGATCGTGGGGGCATTCGTTCGTCCGAATGCCATCATCATTTGGACCGTTGGATCTTGATCCAACGGTGAGCCCTCCTGGGTGCCGTGTGTGTGTGCCGGCGCTGCGCGCAGTGGGCCGCTCGATCCGTGATCGACGGTCCATAATCAACCACGCCTTTTCTTTCGGTAAGGGATATAATTTCTGTAGCTTTATCTTTCCACCTAAAATGTTGTTAAAACTTTAGAAATTCATATCTTTTCATTATGATCCTTTTGGGTGATTTTAGTGTTAATTTTCTTTTAGGCTAGAAATTAATCTAGAAATGTTTCCAGCCCTCGTTAAGAACCGTAAATGTTGTGAATCGATTTTAGCCTTTTAGCCCCTATTAAATATTCCAAAATGCTATAAAAACTTAGAAAATCTATAACTTGTTCTCAGAAGTCCAAATAGAGCGAACTAAATTTTGTTAATTTCCTTTAGGGATGAACTTTAGTGAAGGACCAGTTTGCTAGTGGTCTTTGCTAATCGATATAAAGGATGTCCTAGTTTTAGAACTTAGAAAAATCATAACTAATTCGTTGTAACTTCAAATGACCTGAAAATTTATATGGGTTATCACTATACCAGTAGGTAGCTACCATAAAAGTTTCAGCTTCAAAATCTTTCTAGAAAATATTTTTTCTACAGTACCTAATTATGCTAGAAAATAGGTTTTTAGGGAATATCTTTGCACCACAAATCCAAATTAAGTTTTTCCAGTTTCTATGACTAGGTATATTAGTATTTTACCTTGTGTATAAATTTCGTCGCATTTGGATAATTTTTGCTTGCTCTTTCGCTTAAGTGTTGCTCGTCTTATTGGTTGTTTTCGCTCTTCGCTTAGGCTTCGACATTTGCGGTAACCCCGAGAACGACTCCCGCAACAAATTGAGAGCAACAAGCAGCAAGCAGTTTGATCATTTCCCATTGATCCCATTACTTTTGAAGTCTAATATTTTGTTTAACTTCTATGTATGCATTGCTATTTTGTTGTTAAATTGATTAGTTAGACCTCTAGTTGCATAATCAGAGGTAAATGGTTATCCTCACTACCCGAGCCTAGGTTATTTGCTGTGATTAGAGTTCGTTGGATGAGCTCTTGTCACTTAGTAGATTTTGAATAAATATTGCTTAGCCATGCCTAGTATCGTAGTATTAGCGATCATCGACTTAGTCGATGATCTTGATCACACAATTACTTATACTATTCCATTATGTCCAACCCTTGTGTTTTACCAATTTACAAATCCAAAAACTGAAAACAAAACTATATCTTGACTTGGGCACAATGGTATGTTGATGTGATCTGTTGGGTGTGTGGAATGGTGCCTAAGTCCCCAAGGACCGAGTTACTTGTGTCACTAAGCCAAGCGCTTATTGCGTGCTAACCACACAGGGGGATATGGAACCTCTCTTGACTAAGTACTTTGGGAGGTGTTAATTATGAGTCGGTTGGTGGGTGTTTTGTGTGTGGTGTTGGAGGGGAGCATTAGCGCACCTAAGTAGGTCTGCCTAATGTGTCTTTCTCCGTGGTTGCGGTTTCCAATTAGCATCGCCCATTGGAAAGCGCCTTGTTAGACTTAGCCATACCGCATACCAAAGGAAGTGTGCTAACCGTGGTGGTGGAAAGGCGGCTCTATCGTGTGGGTACATTGGTACACCCCCAGGTTAAAACTATTCGAATAGCCTCGCCCTAGGTTATGGACATGCTTGGTAAGGTCGTCAAGAACTAGACTACAACCTTTTAAAACTTAAACTTGACATGGGTGGTATGAAGGGGTACTTCATGCTATTGTGGTGGTGACTATGGGTTAGTCACCTCTAGGTTGGTGTTGTCATCTATCTATTGTTATAATTGTCTCTCTTTATTTGAACAATAAAAGTTAATTGCAAACTTGCTTTGAATCTATTACCTTATTGCAAATGAAAACTTGCTTTATGTCGAAAATAAGTCCGAGCCTCATCCACTTAAATAAAGCTTGCATGTAGTTAATTATAGTTCTGTTATCTCACACGTTGTCTTATGAGTACAAAAACAAGTTTTGTACTCATCCGCTTTGCTTAATATTAATTGTTGCAGAGGAAGAAGGTGAGCCCCAAGGGCCTCACTTTGTGAGTTGTGTTGCGCGCCACCGGGACGCATTAGCTTATGTCGGGTTGGTTGTCTTGTGGTAAAGGCACACCGATTGGCTTTTGTTTATCGCCATCTTATGGCCATTTTGCTTCCGCTGTGTATTTACTTATTTGTATGACTTTTGGCGGTCGCCTCTCTTTTGTAATAACTCTCTTATATTATCTATGTCTTTCGCTTGTTGCTTTTACTGCTCTATGTGTATGAATGGAATTGATGCATGATTTTGTAACGGGTGTGTATACTGCACTCGGGAAGTATACATATCTCGAGGCTTGGTTTATTTGATTTGTATTGTTAGGACCAAGTGGATGGTTAAACAAGACAAGCCGAATAAACCGTCCTCACACTTGGGGTCCCACCCCATCCTTTCTTTCCATCACAAATGGTTTTATGAAACGAAAACTATATCCAAAGAAATTCTCAAGACCGCTCTTGACCGTGAGCACGCTTATCTAAATAGTTTTCTTACTGGAGTTCGCACACTTTACCCACAAGAGATAATCGCCTTGACATATACACATATTTTCTTAGACATGTGAATCAAGGGAAATCACCACAAGGCCTTTACAATGCTCAACCTCGACGCAACTCCACCAGCTAAGTTTCCACCGCTCTGCCATGCACTTCAAGAGGCCCTCTTGTACCGTGTGGTTTCACTATGGCTTCTTTCCCCTTACCCATGCCACATTCCCAGATGGCATGAGCCATGCCGAGGCGAGCAAATTAGTTAGCTAGGTCATACCCATTATAGACTTGTGGTTGCACTATTTTTACATGAGAGGTCATCACCAGATTCGGTCCTTAGCGACTTGGGTGGTACATCCACTTACCAACCCTCACTGCGGACCCTTGATCACCACTCTTTCTAGCCGCCAAGTCGAAAAACAATTTTCAGGTTTTATTTGTTTAAAAATAACCTTTTGCTCAACATACGAGTTAGGCTCCCAGCCTCACTACCCCCAAACCATTTTCCAAAGTTTTGAATGATTGTAGTTGGGCAAATTAATGCCCGTATGACATTGTATCTAAGCAAGGCTAAGCATGACACCTGGATACAGACTTATCAGCTAGTATGTATTCCACTAAGTCTAGGGTGACAAAGGATAGTGCCGAAGTTCAAGGGTTGGAAGTTTATACATAATTACAGGTTGGGCATTAACTATGAACTAGACCAATTTAGCTTGATAAAACATAGCAATGCAAGCAATCATAGTTTAAAGCAATATACATTGAAAAAGGTAGGTGCAATATGGTCAAAGTGTTGACTCGCCTTGTTCAAAGTATTGCTGATCGTGATCCTGATCCACAAACGGTTCTTCAGTTGTCTCGGCTTCTATAATCGCAAAGACAACTAGAAGGCAATAAATATATATTCAATCTCAAGTCGTTTGCAAATATGCAATAAACTCCAAATGATGCAAGGTCGTAGATTAGGAGTATTAGACCAACATAGTCGAAGACTTAGTGCTCATAGGATCTGTGAGGTAGAAAGATACAACCGGGAGGTGTCAAAGTATGCGTGACTTGAGGAGGTCATGGAGGTAATCGTTGACCTGTGGAGGTCGTGGAGGTATCGTTGACCTAGGGAGGTCGTGGAAAGTACTACGACCGTGGAAGGTCATGAAAGTACTGCGTGATGGGGGAGATCGTGGAAGTACTACGACCAGGGAGGTCGTGATAATACAGAGGATCCGGGGAGGTCGAAACACGACCGCACCGGAGGTCGGGTATACCGTGACCGGGAGGTCGTGGAAACATCGTGACTGGGGAGGTCGTGGGTACACTATGACCGGGGAGGTTGTTGGAAATCATCGTGGACCCGGGAGGTCCTAGATGTACCGTGACTTGGGGAGGTCGTGAAGGTATCATTGACTGGAGAGGCCCTGAACCACCTGTACTAGTGGAGGTCCTGGAATCACTGTCTTAGTGGAGGGTCCTGAATCACTGTACCCAAGGGAGGTCTTTGAGGTACCGTGATCGAGGAAGGCGAGCGAGTGTCACGACGAGGAGGTCAGCAGAGGCGCTATGACCCAGGAGGTCGTTAGAGTGTTATGACCGAGAGGGTGGTTTTTGCAAAATAGGAGGTCGCGATCGGGAGGGTGGTCTTTGTAAAATGGGAGGTCGCGAATAAGAGGGTGGTCTTTGTAAACAGAGGTCACGACCAAGAGGGTGGTCTTTGTAAAATAGGGAGGTCATGACCTAGAGGGTGGTCTTTGTAAAACGGGAGGTCATGACCAATTGGGTGGTCTTTGTAAAATGGGAGGTCACCGACCCGAGGGAGGTCGTGGGAGCGTGCCATGTGTAATCGAATGAGAAGTATACGACTATACCACAAAGGGCCAAAAGAAATAAAGGTTCAATTTATTGACACATACAATGAACCTGGAAGGGCCCGAGGAGACTCAGAGGAACACTAGAGAAAGAACAAGGTAGCTCGATCTAGGAAAAGCATCTGGCCACGAAGAACTCACCAGTATAGAGCTGGGGAGATGAGCTAGCCGGAGTTAAGCTGACAACGTGGACTCCGATTATGACAGAGCTCTGTGCTGCAATAATAGCCTGAGGAAGGAGGTGATCTTCGGTCTTCAAGATTGCTCCTTGGAAGCATATTGATGGTCCTTCAAGGAGGTCTCTGAGTATCTCCGGCAAGGAAAGAAGAGTGGTCTCAAGGTAGTTCCTATGGATCAAGAGTAGGGTCAATTTAGGGGAACGCCACTTTGGGGCATGGGCGTGAGCAACACGCACTGGTAGGGGAGGTGCCGGGTGAAGGTGGCGCTCGATGGTTGCCGATGGTTGTCGCCGGTGAAGGTGGCGTGGTGGCGCTCAATAGAGGCGAGCTGGGATCGCCAGAGCTCAAGCTCTCTGGAGGAGGAGTGAGGCTAGGACTGGAAGGCAAGGGAAGCGATATAGACTCGAGCAAAATATGTACATGCACCTTAGCACTATTAGCGAGGAGGAGTGGTGAGGCTGTAGATGAGATGGGCAAAGAGGTAGTGGAATGACATGATATTAATGTCTGGTTTGACCACAAGACACCGAGTCAGAATACCCCAAAAGTATTTGAAAGGACTTCCGGAGAGATTTAATTTTGAGTTAAAGGATTAACTGCTAGAAGTCGATTTAGGAGGCGAACTTTTGGGAGTTAATTAATTAAGCAACCAACGAGGGGGTTTTTGCTTTTGCTAGACAACCTGGGCCCCGGCTACCACCGGGAGGCCCATTAGTGGGCTGGCCGCCAAGGCCTGGGGGGCACAAACCCTAGCCTCTCCTCCTCCAAGCCGCAGCTCTCCCCACTCTCCCACGCCTCCACCCCTCTCCCCTTGGTGGCCGCCTTCCTCTCTCATGCTCTCCCTTGCACCCTCCCAAGCACCCTCCAAGTTTTCCCCATGGCTGCCGGCCAAGGAAAGAAGAAGGAATATCCCTTTGTGGCCGCCAAGGAGGAAGAGAAGAGGGAAGGAAGAGGGGAGAAGAGAAGGGAGAAGAGAAGGAAGAGGGATCCCATCCGAGTTCGCGATCTTCAACTTCCTGGTTGCTACAAGGGTAACGAGCCGATCCCCATCGCTTGATTAGTGGTAGATGTGTTTTGGTTCAATTTTGATTAGATTGTATTGCTGTGAGTAGAAGATCCATTCTGTCCAGAATGTTGCGGGGTCTGTTTCGTGGCTTTAAATGCCGAATTAGGAGTTTTAGTCTCCTAGAGATATGTATATTATGTTCTTAGCTTTCAGTGGCCACCAAGATCACCCAAATCCGATTAACGGTCAGGAAGTTATGAATTTTTAGTATCGCTGCTCTGTTATTCTGTCAGTTTTGAACAGTCTGTAGAAAATGGGATGAATCTGCTAGTTAAGGTCAAAATCAGAGGACCTCGATATAACGAAAAATGTGGTAATTTCTATACCTTTTCATAGAGATAAAGAACACGAGATTTGGACTTCGTAGCAAAAGTTATGGTGGTTTTAGCGTACTGTCTAGAGAACCCGACGAGAATTCTGTTGTCTGATGATTGGTTTGATAGGGAAGTTAATGACAGAATCAAAAGGGCTCCTAACTAGGTTTATTTAGGTAATTCAATTACCTTTTCAGAAAGTCTAAGAGCATCTTAATTGGACTCCTGAGCAGAAAGTTATGTATTTTAGAATTTGGCTGTTTTCAGTGAGCACAAAAACGATCGCTAGAAATTGGAGGTTTTGTTAACGCTTGGGAGTTTAGTGAGATCAATTGTGTTGCTATTTATGATTTTGGTCCAGTATGCTGGTCTTAGATTGGGGTTATCTTTATGTTCAGGTGAGCGTGATCTCAGGCAGCGCTCTTCGCTCCCACCGCCTCGCACGGTTAAGGCAAGTATTCTGCTATTGTATATTTATGCTTGTATCGTGACTGTTTGTGTTGTGCTCATAATAGCTATGCATGGATGTTATGGTGATAAGTTCCAATTTATCTTGGTGAATGCAAGTGCATTGTTTGTTAAATGGGTGATTGATTGATTATGTTTGTGTGCTTTTGATATATGGTTGCATAGCAAGATGGCTTACTTGATGATTGTTTAAGTATGGTGATTGCTCAAATTATACTTATGCTTTATGTGGTACAATGTTGTTATCTTTTGGTAAGATTGTTGATGAATAAGAGATGAGCATATGCATATTGAGAACATGTTGAGGCTTGGTCACGCGGTGACCAAGTATGTTTCCTTTGAGATTCCCGCCATGAATGTGACGGGCCGAGATCCCACACTGTGGAGTGTGGGCTTGAGGTCCCCATTACTTATGAGTAATGGGCAATTGGTCCTCGTATGGCACGCATGTGCATGGGTATGCTGCGACGTTGCTTACCGCATTACCGTGTAATGCACACAAAGTTAAAGATAAAGGATCCTGAGCAGCATTGCGTTGGTTGCATTTCATAAGTTAAAAAGGCTATGTTTAGTGTTTTGTTATTGTGATCATTGATGCTATGTTTGTGTTCTTGTTTATAGCCTTGTTGATACTTGTGAGTCTTTGGGCTCACTCTTGCTTTAATGTGTTTTAGGTACCAATGGCAGGAACGACATGAATGGGAGGAATAGATGATGGATGCACTCACTACCTCACACTCTTAAGGCGCTACCACTTAGCTACAATTTTAGAAATAAATAAACCGATGATTATCACTCATAGATCGGCTTATGGAGTAATCATTTAATTGTAATAATGAGATTGCCGTGTCTTGGTATGTTCAATTGATTATCAAGCTTGATCATGAGAATTTTGTTAAATGCTATCATTTATCGTTGAACTCTCTATATAGCTGATTAAACAAAGGAGACTCGTCAAAAAAAATGTAGATTGGGCTAGATTAGTTTATTTCCAGAGCATCTCAGCTCTTTGAGAGTTGGGGTGTTACAGAGCCCTACTGGTGCATGCAGCAAGACGGTTAGGAGGGGCACGGCTACACCTGCCCAGGCCAGAGTTATTGCAAAGGAGTGAACCTAGTGCTGGTCGAGAACAGGAAGGAAAGCATGGAATGGGTGAGCTGACCGTGCATTAGGTCGATCACCATTAGCCCAAGGGAGGAACTAGGGAGAAGGAAGGAAACTAGAAAGACTTGGGTAGGGGCAAGATGATAGGGTGGTAGATAAAATCATGAGAGCAGAGAGATGCAAAATGTCCTCAAGTAAATCTCAAAGTGGCAAGCAAACTGAACGACAATATACATTGTACAAAAGTTTTAAAATCCTCATTTTTGCCTTCATGTATTTTTGGGTCATACAGGTCTTGACTAGTAGCTTGAGTGTGTCATGTGTTGATAGCTCATTATGCTTGCTCTAGCTCTCCATGGCATATTGCCGATATTTGCGAATGTATTTTTCAAATAGTTGAGGCTCATGCATAATCCTTGTAGTATGTGATTTTAGTTTGCAAACGGTTTGAGTCTATGTACCTAATCCCTTTGGCATTATTCTAAAAGTTGGCAAATGTGTTTTGCAACTTACTGAAAATCTTGCTTTCATTCATTGTTTGCATTATAGACAATTGGCAAATGAGTTTTACAAATTGAGTTGAGTGGATGCAAATATCAAAAATCTATTTTTCATCCTTTTTCTCAATTTGCGGTTTGACCACAAGTCAATGAGCAGTCTGACCACCTGTGTTGACCGGTCAGACCAGTTGGGTACCAATCAGACCATCATGTGTTGGCTAGTCTGACCGATCCCATGGTCAGAACACCATAGTCAACTATTCTAAAGCATGTGTTCTCTAGTTTGGCTTGATTCTTTTGGGAACACCGACCACTCTCCTAGCAGTTAGTTTAGCCTAACTGGTCGGCCCTGTGTGGGTGGTCACCGTTGAGGTTCCAATGGCTAGTTTTTATAGTCGTTGAGTTAGGTGGTCTCGACCACCATTGGTTGGCAGGCCGACTGGTTTCTCCTGCTTACAAATTCTCCCCAACGGCTATTTTTTGTGTGGGTGTATAAATACCCCTGTGGCCGTTGCCAGGAGGTTGCTTGTGATATTTTCATCCCTATTGAGCTAAGAGCAAGCCTTCTCTTCCCCAATTTTATAAGCGATAATATTACGCTTTATGAGCAGTAATAGAATCTTGTTCATATCATTCTTGTTCTTAATTAGCTTAATTTGGGTTTCTTTTGTTACCAATTAAAACCTTCCCTTTTGCCAAAGTCCAAAAACCCATTTGAAGTCTTAAAGGAAATACAAGTTACAACTTGTGTTTTGACTGGGAGGTATTTTCATTAAAGCTTAAATAAATTATCTTGGCTGAAAATCATTTTCGTTGCATTTTTAGAAATTATTTTGGCTTAAAGAAAAATATTTGCTTTTAAATAAACATTTTCGGGCTAAGTAATTATTTATGTATTTTACAAAGTGATAATGTGATTTTTTAAATTTATCTGGGAAATATATCACCCCAGTAGTCTCCAGTAAAAATTTCATGATTTTACAAATTTATTTGCTACTTTTAAAAGCCCAGTCAAACCTTTGAGCCTTTGAATAGGGTCTGGTCAACCAACCTGGTCTAAACCCAAACACTAGCACTGTAGCGACTCAAACTTATGCGGTTGGGTCCAACCGGTGCAAGTGGTTCGGCTTGATCACGCTTCGGCGCGAGCCCAATCCCATCACGTGATGTGAGCAGTCGATCTTCCATCGGACGGGCGAGGCTCGCGACATACGCGAGTTGTCCACGATGTGCAAGCCCAATCCCCGCCGTTGGATCTTAATCAGACGGTCAGGAGTGGTGTATGCATTCGGACGACTCCGGAGTCCCTTTTGATCTCCACCGTTCATTCCCGATCCAACAGCCCCTTCCTTTTCATTTTAAACTTAAAGGCGCGCTTTTATCTAGGCCGTCAGATTCAAATCTCTGACATCCTCTCTTACGCATCTTTTGTTAAGGCTGCGTTTCTTTGGGCGTTAGTTTTAATCGTAGGGTCAGTCGGTGTATGCAATCGGACAACTCAGGATCCCTTTCAATCGTGCTAGTCCATTCACGATCCTCTGTGCGCCCTTTCTTTTTGAAATCAAAGGCGCGCAGCTATCTTGGGCCTTTAGATCTAGATCCTACGGTGCGCCTTTTTGACCGCGTGTGTTTAAGGCCCGAATTCAGTGGACCGTAGGATTCTAATCGTGAGGCCCATATCATGTAAGCATTCGGACCATCCGGCTGTTTTCTCAATCCCGACCGTAGAAATCCCATCTAACGGTGCCGCGTCATCTCATCTAAAGGGGTGACGTGTTTTTCTTTTAATTGATCGTTGGATTTCAATCCAACGTCCAGATTTGAAAGTAGACCCCGAAATCCCTTTTGGGCTCCGTTTAAATCTCGATCGACCGATTGAGATCGCACGGCCCATATTAAAAGATGCCGATTAAAACCTTTTAACCTCTCTATTTATCACAGCCGCCCATTTCTAATCGGACGGTTGAGATTCTTTTGAGTCTTAGGAGGCGCGCATGACTGTGGCTGACATTGGGACCCACATGTCAGGAGGTTCTTGTCTTCTTCCTTGCCTCTCTGCGCGCAGCCATCTCTGTAAACAGAGGAGAGGATTTATCCCAAAGTTTATGCAACTAATTTTTGGGATATTTAGCCCTAAATAGACACCTCATCAACTCTAGACTCTTCCACTTTGTCCTGTAGCTCAACATCTATATATAACCCTAACTTTTGAGCTGCTGCCATTGTTGACCACTGGAGCTGTTCATCTGCCATTGCTGTCCAGTGGAGTTTCTTGCCCCTCAGATTTGTCCGTCCATTCTAAGCACTGGTTGTGCCTTGTAATGAAGATTCTATATCTTTTGTAGGTTAAACCAGAGTTCATTTCTCTGTCGATCAATATCGGTTTTCAGAGTCTTTGGGTTTCTTTCCTATCCCAGTAAGCTAAAAACCTTAGTTTTGCTATCTTGAGCACCTTAAGGATCTTAGAAGCCCATATGATCATTCACGTGTATCGTAGTTTCAACTTGCTTTAAAGCGAAAAGTTGTTATTTTAACTTTTCGGTCTTTCATATCGCTTTCAAGAACTAGGGTTTCTCTGTCAACTTATCATCCTAGTTAGGTCTCAACTAAACCCTAGCATCATAACAAGTTATTCTTTTAATTCTTGTCATCATCTATTTAGCTTGATAGCAGAGATCATCTCTGTCTTCCTTTGCCTAAAACAGACAATATAGGTTTCTTTTTAGTCTTTATAATCTAACCGATTAGGGTTAGGTTAAGGTTAGTTTAGGGTATTAACTACCCTAATAGATCAGGTTAAGCTTCATTTTAGAATCTTTGCTTGATCTATTTTCCTTTTTCCCAAATCTGCAAACTGTCTTGTTTCTGCTCTTTTCAAAATCTGAAAACTGAAACTTTGAACTAAACCCTAGTTTCTGCCTTTTGAAATCAGTAGGTGGTAATATGGTTTAATATCTTTATTAGGGTATGTATAACTTAAGCATGCTGTTAAACATGCATTTCCATAATGATCATACATGTTTCTTTCAATCTGAACTTATTGTCGATTTTGGTATTTATTGGATTTTATTGCTTCTTTTAGAATCTGGTTCTGCTGAAGCATTTGAATCTATTTCTGAGCAACCTGAGCCTGCAACAGAAGTTTATTATTATCAAGGCAAGCATCCTCTTTGCACCATATTGATCCCAAATTTCATACAATAGCTTTTCCAAATCCAGTGACATCTGTGCATGCTATTTTTCTGGAAATACAATTATGGACTGTATTAGTTAGTTATGACCTGAGTAACATGGTGGATTACCTTAATTATAATCATACACTCAACCCTAGCATAGTACTGTATATTATAAGGTTTATTTTCAGATTTGGCTTAGACATGCAGTCTAGAGAACTTTAGAGTTTGACAAGAATACCTTGTCAAACATGGGAATCACAAATGGACTTCTGTTATTTTGAACTGTTTGTCCAGTTTCTTTAAATCAGAATTGCATTTTAAATTTAAATTGATCTGGACAAGAGGATGCTAGTGATGGTGCTTTTGTGCACGAGATTGGGATTTGTGGTGGACTTGTCTGGACCAATTAAGGACTGAACTCTGACTATTCAATTCAAGTCCCCCACGTACTTCCACATGCAGTGTATGGGCGCTGTTTGGTTAAGTAAAATGTTAAGACTATTGGGTTGGAAACAGGAGAGTAAGGATATGTGTATTGACCTTGTATGGCATAGATGCTTTGGTCTTATGACTGCGTTTTATGCCATGTGAGCTTGTATGTCAAGATCGATGTTCTTAGAAGGGTGAGGCGTATATGTGCTCCGTCGCATATCGTACCTTAAAGATGCTGATTGCAAACTAATATGGGCAGCGAACCCGCTTTGCATTTAATTGTTTGGGTCGGCATTCGGCGCAACATGTGTGCCAGTTAGCGAGATGCTATCAGTCGTTGTTTGAGCGAGATCAGTTCACACATGGGAGTCCAACTCAATAGTGTTAGCTTGTTGAAAAATACCAAATCTTAGTTTCCCCGGTCGGCATACCAAAGGAAGTATGTCATCATTCGAGTCATCCAAGGCAACGAACTAGCTAAGTCGTGTGGGTAAAGATGTACACCTGCGGGGTATTAAAGCTGTTCGAATAGCCGTGTCCACGGTCATGGACGATAACTTGAGTTGATGTCACCTGTATAAATTTTTATTTACAAATCTGGTTTGGTTTGGTTTTGCATGAGGATTCATGCATGCATCGCTTACAATTAATTCCTTTACTTATTGTTCTAGTCCAACTTTGATTTATTAAATTGCTTTACCAAAATTTAGCATTTGTAGGTTAAGATGTATTGCTTTATGCAAATCTGAACCTTTATACCTTCCCTTTGAATAGGCTCTAATAAACACTTTCTTTTATTAGTTTGTGTAAGACTTGCTGAGTACCATCCGTACTCAAGGGCTATAACCTAATGTTGCAGGTGAGGACGGTTATTTATATGAAGTGCCGTTAGCGCCGTCGGTGGCGCTAACGAGTAACGCTACTTCTTTCCTCCACGCAATCGCCTGCGGGTGAATTGGGCCATTGGTGGATGTTGCCATTTTATTTTGCTTCCGCTGTTAGACTTTTGAAGTGACCAAGTCACTTAATATTGTAGTACTAAACCGAAAGTTGTAAACTTGTGTTTAATTATGTAAATGTATGACTTGTATGTGTTGATGCAATATTGTTGAAGGATATATATGCAATGGTCGTTGATCTTGGGAACCATTGTGAGATATATATATCCGGGAATCCTGATTATTGGATTGGTTACTTGTTAAATTTATACTTCTAGCATGATCGTTAATAAAGGGCGCGATCGTTCCTTAATTAATAATTGTGTTACAGTATGAATTTAATTAAGTACATTTCCAATACCCGGGGGTCCTCACAGCGTTGGTATCAGAGCATACGTTGCCTGTAGGTTAGAAGTAGTCTGGCCGCAATAATTAGAGAGTCTTCTGATAAAATTATTTTCACGCAGTAATATACTTTCGAAAGTTTAAGTATGACATCTTTTATTTCTTATCCTCCTTAATATCAATTCTTGCCCCAACTTTCTGTTGGTTTTTCTAAAAATGAATTGTTTCCTTATCTTGTCTTTTTGCTTATAGATGAGCGGGTGGTACTTGGTCAAGGAGACTCGAGCTGAAGAGGTTGATGGGTTTCCAGCGTTGCTGCGAGACATGATGTGGCGATCCAATTTCACCTACCAGCCGGAGTATGCCATCTATCGACGAGACCGAGGCCCAGGGATGGAGGAGTATCGTGCCTTCATCAACGTCATCGCTAGGCATGTAGCCGGCAGTGTTCCCTACTATGTCCAAGCACTTGCCACTTCTGAGGCTATGGCGGTTCAGGGAGCTGCTAGTAGGATGATGAGCCTTCTTCGTCATGATTTGACGGAATTGTCTCAACCACCCTATGATCACTTCCCGAATCAAGGCCCTACTGCAGAAGTGAGCATGTTCGATGAGATACAGTTTGGGGAAGATCCTCAGGTGCGACAGTTGGCGAGGATGGTCCGTATCATGGACCAAATCCATCGGCGCATTGTGAGGAGGCGTGGGAAACTTCGGCGTCGTCTCAATGAGACCAGAGTACTGCTACTTGGAGTCAACATGAACCGCGTTCCTCGCAACGTGCTTTATGGTGACAACGAGACCTCCTCGCTTCCGCTTTGCACCATCTCTCTACCGACTTCCGGTGGCGGGTGCGTGCTGTTTTTATGGACAAGTGCGTCAAGCCCGGATGACTGCAGGTTTCCCTCGCACTCTGCGGACTGCACCTCCTGGAGGTCATCAGCCACTGTTAGGTTCCCCGAGGCGGCTTATTAGCCCTTTGGATCCTGTTGATACGGGTTCCCCTGGAGCTCATCTTTTGAATGAGTTTCCGGTGAACTTTAACCGGGATCTTTATGCTAGTACCTCGACGATGAATCCTCGTGGATAGGTGTCTTCTGGTTTAGTAGTTGCCCTTAAATAAATAAATGTAATAGGGCAGTGGTATTTTGTACAGAATATGTAAGTTCGACTTTTGGTTTGTAATATGACCTTTATGGCCGACTCTTATATGGGGCTGGAACCGAATCACTTTTGCTGTTTATATGAAGTTTCTGGTTTTGGTGTTGATTTGAATGCATGACATAACATAATGCATTATAAGTGTAGTATTTGCTTCTTGTCTAATTGCAACCTTGTTTGTGCTTGCCGAGTATATCCTTGTTATGTTGTTAACCATGGTGTGGTAACAGGATGACAGGACCTACTACTCGTGCGCAGACGCAACAAGGGAAGGGTCTTTCAACTTCAGTGCCTCATTCTCAGGGAGGGCCGACCGAACCCTCTGGTTCTCAGGGTCCGCAAGGTGGTCCCCAGGAAGAGGAGCTTCCTCCACCACCTTCTATGGCCGATGTGCTCATGCAAATTGAGCGCAATCGAATGGACCAAACATGTATCCTGGAGCAAATTGCGCGCAATACTTCTTCCCTGTTTGCCGGCCGTGAGCGGGGAGGTCATCATGTGCAGGGCAGTCTTGCTGAATTTCAGCGGACTAACCCGCCAGTGTTCTCCAGCTCTCAAGATCCCATGGAAGCTGAGGACTGGCTTCGGACCATTGAGAAGAAGCTGCTAATTGCTCAATGTTCGGAGAGGGAGAAGGTCCTTTTGCGATTATCAACTTGATGGGTCGGCTAGCATATGGTGGGATAATCTTTTTGCCATTCACTGCTGGACATGTCCCTACTTGGGATGAGTTCATGGAGGCTTTCGTGAAGCCCATATTCCCGAGGAGTCATGATGATCAAACAACGAGAATTCCTCGCTCTCAAGCAAGGGCGAAGTGCGTGAATCGAGTACCTTCATGAGTTTAACTTCCTTGCGGATATGCCCACGATGATGTTTAGTGACCTTCGTCGTCGAAACCGGTTCTTGAATGGGCTATCTGAGGAATTGCAGATGGCTGTAGCTTTACATGACTTCAGAAATTTCTCCCATCTTGTCAACAAGGCTATTGTGGCCGAAAGCAAGAGCAAGGCTTTGGAGGAGTCACGCAAGCGACAGAGGACTTCTCAGTTTGTTCCTAGTGGCAGTTCGCCAAGACCTCGCATGTGGTTGCCTAGACCACCGCGAGCATCGGCTCCATTTTCACCAAAACTGGCAGTGTTTGACCCTCGTCCATCTTCTTCCACTAATCAACCAAGACCTAGTGGAAACCGGCCACCGACTGTTGTTACTGTCAAGCCGGGAGTTATATGCTACCATTGTGGGCGCCCAGGGCATTTCGCCAATCAGTACTATGCCAAGGCTCAAGGGATACCACCTATTTCACCATCTCCAGCTATTGTGCGCCCTACCCCACCTTCCCCGACCGTGGTCAAGCCTCACCCTGTTCCGGTTCGAGGTCGCGTGAATCAGATTACTGTTAAGGAAGCAGCTGTCACTCCTGAAGTTGTTCTTGGTATGCTCCTAGTTAATTTCAGCATTACCGTTGTTTTATTTGATTCTGGAGCATCCCATTCATTTGTCGATGGCGGTTTGCTACTCAACATCATTTAATTGTGCATCATCTTCATCCACCCCATATCATCCATTCACCGGATCGGCCTTTATGGTGATCAAGTCTGCCGTAATGTCAACATAAATATTGAAGGGTAGACTTTTGGGCTGATTTGATTGTCATAGATTCTAAAGGGTTGGATGTTATCACAGAATGGGTGGTTATCCAAGAACATTGGGCAAATTAATTGTGCCCATAAATCCATTTCTTTAACTAATGAAAGCGGCACTTGATCGTTTTTCAATCCAGGACAATGGGTTCTCATCTTTGTGTTCACCAAGTTGATACCACTCCTTCTTTGGAGTCAGTACCAATTGTTTGTGAGTATGTTGATGTCTTTCCTAAGGACCTTCCCGGATTGCCACCGGACTGAGAAGTGGAGTTCGTAATTGAACTAGTCCCTGGCACTGCTCCTATATCCAGGAGTCCTTATCGAATGCCTGTCAACGAATTGGTTGAATTAAAGGCACAACTTGGAGAATTACTTGACAAAGGATTTATTCGACCAAGTTCCTCACCTTGGGATGCCGGCAATCTTTGTCAAAAGAAAGACAACACTTTGCGGATGTGTGTGGATTATCATCCGTTAAATGAGGTCACCATCAAGAACAAGTATCCTTTGCCTCGCATTGATGATCTTTTGATCGGTTGGTTGGTGCGAGTCTTTTCAAAGATTGATTTGCGGTCGGGCTATCATCAAATCAAGGTTAGAGTGAGGACATTCTAAACGACTTTCTCTACTCGTTACGGTTTATGCGAGTATACTATCATGTCCTTTAGTGCGACCAATGCTCCACTTATTTCATGAACCTTACAATTCGGTGTTCATGGATTTCTTGAAAAGTTCGTTGTCGTGTTCATTAATGACATTCTTATTTATTCCAAGTCGATAAAGACCATGAACAACATTTGAGGCTTGTCTTTGGAAACACTCAGTCGGCATCGACTATATGCTAAGTTTAGCAAGTGTGCTTTAAAGCTCGGACAAGTTGCATTTTGGGACATGTGTTATCAGAAGGAGGTATTCTTTGTCGATCAAGCAAGGTTCAAGATGTACTAGATTGGAAGCCTCCCAAGAGTGTCCCCGAGATCAAAGTTTTCTTGGACTTGCGGGTTATTACAGTAGGTTCATTGAAAATTTCTCCAAAATTGCTAGACCTTTGACTCGACTTTTGCGAGAGAGAAGAAATTTGAATGGTCACTAAGTGTGAGGAGAGTTTTGGCTTTTGAGAACTCTCTTGACTAAAGCTCCGATTCTCACTCTTAGAATGTTCTTAAGAGCTTGACATTTATTGTGATGCATCTCGCCATGGGCTTGGTTGTGTGCTTATGCAAGAAGGCCGAGTTGTGGCATATGCATCTAGGCAGTTGCGCCCTCATGAAGTTAATTATCCTACTCATGATTTGGAATTGGCTGCCGTAGTCCATGCATTGAAGATTTGGCGACATTACGCTCTTCGTGTCGTTGTGAGATCTATACTAATCATAAAAGCCTAAAGTACATATTCACTCAATCTGATTTGAATATGAGGCAAAGAAGATAGCTTGAATTGATCAAGGACTACGACATGGGTATTCATTATCATCCTGGTAAAGCCAATGTTGTGGCGAGCGCTTTAAGCGAGAAAGTCACAGTCAGCTGCATATCCTCTCTACTGCGCCCAGGACTTGTGTGCTGATTTTCGCGCCTAAGTCTTCAATTGGTGGAAGAAGGTTTTCTCGCATTGCAAGTGGAGCCTACATTAGAAGCTCAGATTCTTGAGGCCCAGAAAACTGATGCCGAGGTAGCCGAAATCAAGGAAAACTTGAAGGCAGGCAAAGCCAACGAGTTTTACGAAGGTGGCCGTGGGATCCTTGGTGTCGCAACCGTTTGGTGGTACTGTAGATCCTCAGCGAGGGTCTAATCCTCGAGAGGCTCATAATTCTAAGTTTTCTTTACATCTGGAAGTACCAAGATGTATCGAGTTTGAAAAAACATTTTGGTGGAGCCAAATGAAGAGGCAAATTGCTCGGTATGTTCTTTGAATGTGATATTTGTCAAAGGGTTAAGTTGAACATCTGAAGCCAGTGGTACCCTTCAACCTTTGCCTATTCCGCGATGGAAGTGGGAAGAGATCGATATGGATTTTGTTCTGGTCTTCCCAAAACTTCCAATGGGTCAGATGCCATTTGGGTAATCATCGACCGTTTAACAAAGGTGGCCCATTTATTCTGTCAAAACCATCTTTAGTGGCAAGCGATTCAGAGCTTTATATTGCTAGAATTGTTTGTCTTCATGGTGTTCCCAAGGTCATTGTTTCGACCAGTGGCCTCGGTTTACTTCCCATTTTTGGAATTGTCTTCATCGGGCTATGGGAGGCGAACTCTCTTTCGATCTTGCTATCATCCTCAAACTAGTGGTCAAGCTGAAAGAGTGAATCAAGTAATGGAAGATCTTCTTGAGCCTATGTGCTATCTTATAGCAAAGATGGGAGAAATCTTTGCCATTTGTGGAATTTTCCTACAATAATAGCTACCAAGCAAGTATTCAAATGTCACCTTTGAAGCCTTGTATGGGAGAGCTTGTAGGACTCCTTTGAATTGGTCAAGTGCAGTGAAAGATCATTCTATGGTCGGACTTGGTGAAGGAAGCGGAAGAACAAGTTAAATCGATTGAGATTGTTTAGCCGCTTTCGATCTCGTCAGAAGAGCTATGCTGATCATCGTCGTCGTGAATTAAGCTTTGAGGTAGATGATCATGTCTATCTTAAAGTGTCACCGATGAAGGGTACTCATCGTTTTCAGGTAAAAGGGAAGCTAGCACCTCGTTATATCGGACCCTTCCGAATCATTGCAAAGCGAGGAGCTGTAGCTTATCAATTGGAACTACCTGAATCCCTCTCAGCAGTGCATGATACTTTTCATGTGTCTCAATTGAAGAAATGCCTTCGAGTTCCTATTGAGGCAACCGCTTATGAGTATCTTGATCTCCAACCTGACCTTTCCTATCAAGAGCAACCCGTACGTATCCTCGACACAATGGAACGCAGGACAAGGAATCGTACTGTCAAGTTCTTGAAAATTCAGTGGGCTAATCATTCTGAGGATGAAGCCACTTGGGAGCGCGAAGATCTGATGCAGATCGAGCACCCCCATCTCTTTATTGTTTAGAACTTTCCTTGGCTCAAGAAAGGAAAGTTTAAACAAAGCAATGTAAACAAAGATGTAATAATAACACTGTGTTATTATGTAAAGTTCTTCTTTGTTATCTTTGAAGGAAATCAAGACAACAGATGTTGAATTTCCTTATAAATCCTTTCAATCTCACATTGTTCTATCCTCCACCTTTCCTGAAATCTCGGGGACGAGATTTTCTTAAGGGGGTAGGTTTGTAACAGCCCCAATTTTATAAACAGTAATATTCTGCTTTATGAACAGTAATGGAATATTGTTCATAGCATTACTGTTCATAATTAGCAGTTTGGGTTTGCTGTTACCAATTAAAACCTTCCCTTTTTGCCAAAGTCCAAAAACCCATTTGAAGTCTTAAAGGAAATACAAGTTACAACTTGTGTTTTGACTGGGAGGTATTTTCATTAAAGCTTAAATAAATTATCTTGGCTGAAAATCATTTTCGTTGCATTTTTAGAAATTATTTTGGCTTAAAGAAAAATATTTGCTTTTAAATAAACATTTTCGGGCTAAGTAATTATTTATGTATTTTACAAAGTGATAATGTGATTTTTAAAATTTATCTGGGAAATATATCATCCCAGTAGCCTCCAGTAAAAATTTCATGATTTTACAAATTTATTTGCTATTTTTAAAAGCCCAGTCAAACCTTTGAGCCTTTGAATAGGGTCTGGTCAACAAACCTAGTCTAAACCCAAACACTAGCACTGTAGCGACTCAAACTTATGCGGTTGGGTCCAACCCAGTGCAAGTGGTCCGCCTGATCACGCGCGGTAGCGAGCGAATCCCATACGTGATGTGGCCGTCGATCTTCAATCGAGCAGGCGAGCTACGACGCCACGCGAGTTGTCGCGTGTCGAGCCCAATCCCGTAGTTGGATCTTAATCAGACGGTCAGGAGTGGTGTATGCATTCGGACGACTCCGGAGTCCCTTTTGATCTCCACCGTTCATTCCCGATCCAACAGCCCCTTCCTTTTCATTTTAAACTTAAAGGCGCGCTTTTATCTTGGCGTCGATTCAAATCCTCTGACATCCCCTCTTTCTGCGTCTTTGTTAAGGCTGCGTTTCTTTGGGCCGTTAGTTTTAATCGTAGGGTCAGTCGATGTATGCAATCGGACAACTCGGATCCCCTTTCAATCTGCGCCGTCCATTCTCGATCCTCTGCACGCCCTTTTCTTTTGAAATCAAAGCGCGCTGACTATCTTGGGCCTTTAGATCTAGATCCTACGGTGCGCCTTTTTGACCGCGTGTGTTTAAGGCCCGAATTCAGTGGACCGTAGGATTCTAATCATGAGGCCCATATCGTGTAAGCATTCGGACCATCCGGCTGTTTTCTCAATCCCGACCGTAGAAATCCCATCTAACGGTGCCGCGTCATCTCATCTAAAGGGGTGACGTGTTTTTCTTTTAATTGATCGTTGGATTTCAATACAACGTCCAGATTTGAAAGTAGACCCCGAAATCCCTTTCGGGCTCCGTTTAAATCTCGATCGACCGATTGAGATCGCACGGCCCATATTAAAAGATGCCAATTAAAACCTTTTAACCTCTCTATTTATCAGAGCCGCCCATTTCTAATCGGACGGTTGAGATTCTTTTGAGTCTTAGGAGGCGCGCATGACTGTGGCTGACATTGGGACCCACATGTCAGGAGGTTCTTGTCTTCTTCCTTGCCTCTCTGCGCGCAGCCATCTCTGTAAACAGAGGAGAGGATTTATCCCAAAGTTTATGCAACTAATTTTTGGGATATTTAGCCCTAAATGGACACCTCATCAACTCTAGACTCTTCCACTTTGTCCTGTAGCTCAACATCTATATATAACCCTAACTTTTGAGTCTGCCATTGTTGACCAACTGGAGTCATTCATCCGCCATTCTTTGTCGATGGAGTTTCTTGCCCCTCAGATTTGTCCGTCCATTCTAAGCACTGGTTGTGCCTTGTAATGAAGATTCTATATCTTTTGTAGGTTAAACCAGAGTTCATTTCTCTGTCGATCAATATCGGTTTTCAGAGTCTTTGGGTTTCTTTCCTATCCTGGTAAGCTAAAAACCTTAGTTTTGCTATCTTGAGCACCTTAAGGATCTTAGAAGCTCATATGGATCATTCACCTGTGTATCAGTAGTTTCAACTTGCTTTAAACTGAAAAGTTGTTATTCTAACTTTTCGGTCTTTCATATCGTTTTCAAGAACTAGGGTTTCTCCTGTCAACTTATCATCCTAGTTAGGTCTCAACTAAACCCTAGCAGCACAACAAGTTATTCTTTTAATTCTTGTTATCATCTATTTAGCTTGATAGCAGAGATCTGTCTCTGTCTTCCTTTGTCGGCTTAACCGAGAATATAGGTTTCTTTTTAGTCTTTATAATCTAACCGATTAGGGTTAGGTTAAGGTTAGTTTAGGGTATTAACTACCCTAATAGATCAGGTTAAGCTTCATTTTAGAATCTTTGCTTGATCTATTTTCCTTTTTCCCAAATCTGCAAACTGTCTTGTTTCTGCTCTTTTCAAAATCTGAAAACTGAAACTTTGAACTAAACCCTAGTTTACGCCTTTTGAAATCGATGAGGTGGTAATATGGTTTAATATCTTTATTAGGGTATGTATAACTTAAGCATCTGTTAAACATGCATTTCCATATTGATCATACATGTTTCTTTCAATCTGAACTTATTATCGATTTTGGTATTTATTGGATTTTATTGCTTCTTTTAGAATCAGTTCTCTGAAGCATTTGAATCTATTTCTGAGCAACCTGAGCCTGCAACAGAAGTTTATTATTATCAAGGCAAGCATCCTCTTTACACCATATTGATCCCAAATTTCATACAATAGCTTTTCCAAATCCAGTGACATCTATGCATGCTATTTTTCTGGAAATACAATTATGGACTGTATTAGTTAGTTATGACCTGAGTAACATGGTGGATTACCTTAATTATAATCATACACTCAACCCTAGCATAGTATTGTATATTATAAGGTTTATTTTCAGATTTGGCTTAGACATGCAGTCTAGAGAACTTTAGAGTTTGACAAGAATACCTTGTCAAACATGGGAATCTAAATGGACTTACATTATTTTGAGCTGTTTGTCAGTTTCTTTAAATCAATTGCATTTTAAATTTAAATTGATCTGGACAAGAGGATGCTAGTGATGGTGCTTTTGTGCACGAGATTGGGATTTGTGGTGGACTTGTCTGGACCAATTAAGGACCGAACTCTGACTATTCAATTCAAGTCCCCACGTGCTTTCCACATACGATGTATGGTATTTGTTTGGTTAAGTAAAATGTTAAGACTATTGGGTTGGAAACAGAGAGTAAGGATATGTGTATTGACCTTGTATGGCATAGATGCTTTGGTCTTATGATTGCGTTTTATGCCATGTGAGCTTGTATGTCGATGTCGGATGTTCTTAGAAGGGTGAGGCGTATATGTGCTCAAATCGCATATCGCATTACTTAAAGATATTGATTACAAACTAATATGGGCAGCGAACCCGGTTTGCATTTAATTGTTTGGTCGGCATGCGACGCAACATGTGTGCCGGTTAGCGGATGCTATCGATCGTTGTTTGAGCGAGATCGGTTCACACATGGAGTCCAACTCAATAGTGTTAGCTTGTTGAAAAATACCAAATCTTAGTTTCCCAGTCGGCATACCAAAGGAAGTATGTCATCATTGAGTCATCCAAAGCAACGAACTAGCTAAGTCGTGTGGGTAAAGATGTACACCTGCGGGTATTAAACTGTTCGAATAGCCGTGTCCACGGTCATGGGCGATAACTTGAGTTGATGTCACTGTATAGAATTTTTATTTACAAATCTGGTTTGGTTTTGGTTTTGCATGAGGATTCATGCCTTTGTATTTACAATTAATTCCTTTACTTATCGCTTACGGTCCAACTTTGATTTATTAAATTGCTTTACAAAATTTAGCATTTGTAGGTTAAGATGTATTGCTTTATGCAAATCTGAACCTTTATACCTTCTGTTGTAACCTTATGCATGTATAAATTCTACTCCTTTGAATAGGCTCTAATAAACACTTTCTTTTATTAGTTTGTGTAAGACTTCTTGAGTACCATCCGTACTCAAGGGCTATAACCTAATGTTGCGGTGAGGACGGTTATTTATATGAAGTGCCCGTTAGCGCCGATCGGTGGCGCTAACGAGTAACGCTACTTCTTTCCTCCACGCAATCGCTGCTGAGTGGATGGGGCCATTGGTGGATGTTGCCATTTTATTTTGCTTCCGCTGTTAGACTTTTGAAGTGACCAAGTCACTTAATATTGTAGTACTAAACCGAAAGTTGTAAACTTGTGTTTAATTATGTAAATGTATGACTTGTATGTGTTGATGCAATGTTGTTGAAGGATATATATGCAATGGTCGTTGATCCTGGGAACCATTGTGAGATATATATATCCGGGAATCCTGATTATTGGATTGGTTACTTGTTAAATTTATACTTCTAGCATGATCGTTAATAAAGGGGCAGTACTGTTCCTTAATTAATAATTGTGTTACAGTATGAATTTAATTAAGTACATTTCCAATACCCGGGGGTCCTCACAACTTGCCTTGCTAAAGAAATGATGATCTTATTTTATCTTTGATCTTCTACTTCGTTGATTTTCAGCTCCTTCGGATGATTCCAGGACTTCGACGTCTAACGAGAAAGAAAGCACAAAACAAACAAAATTCCAAAAGACAAATTAAATAAACTCCAAATTAAAATTGAATGGTACTGGAAGATAGATAATGAATTAAGATGAATTTAAGAACTTCAATGGGTTCAATCGGAATTCGGACAACGCAGATACGGCTCTCGGAAGATTGGAATTCACATGAAATGACAATTGGGGTCTACGGAATATTCTCAGAATATTCTATTTCGAAAATATTAGAAATTAGGTGGGTGTATGACAGGTGGGACCGACTGATATTCATGGATTTCCATTATTAAAATAATTCTAGAAATAAGGTAAAGAGAGTGACAAGTAGGACCAATAAGATAAAAAGGCTTTTCAAGAATTAAATTAATTCTCGAAAATAGGATTAGGGGTTGACATATGGGCCACTGGTCTATGGACTAGGTCCATGAAGAGATGCTAGTCCATGGTGGACCAAGCTTATGGACAAGGGTTTGACCAAGAGTGGACTGACATGCGGGACCCGCATGCAAGAGAGAGAAATAATTAGGGTTTTTAATTGGGTAGATGACACGTGGGGTAAACATGTAAGCGAGAGATAGATATTTATTCTCTTGTATGACAGATGGGGCCCATTTGTCATAGAGAGAAAGGAATAATACATGAGGCTAAAATTAAATGGATGGAAAAGAAAGACTGAAAGGAAGCTAGAGCTGCAACCGAAGTCACACGAACAGGAAGGCTTGTTTGGCCTGCTCATGGCGGCATGGAAGCAAAGATTTAGTACTGTGATGGCAAAGCAAGGATTAGAGAAGATTGAGAGAAGAGCGGATACTTAGCTTCACATATGAGAGAAAGGAAAGGAAACTAGAGAGGCAACAGAAACCGAACCAAGCAAGTCATGCACTGGACACAAACATGAGCAGTGACAGAGGCTTCATGGTCGATTCTTGCTTATGGAGGTGTCGATGAACGAAGGCGATCCAGCGGTGGCGAAGGGGCAAAATGGAAAGGAAACGACGAGCCAGAGATGATGACACGGTCCAAACATCAAGATTCAACTCCATGCACTGGCCACGACGCGAAGAACGGCGACGACAGCGGCCTCACAGGCGCGTACCACTTCACGCGACATTCTGCAAAAAAAGGGAGGTGAGGACGGCGTAGAACGCGGCGACGCGAACTCAACGGTGGTGGAGTTGAAGGCAGGGGATCAACGGTTGTGGAGTAATTGGCCCGAGAAGCGACGACGTACAAGAGGTGAGAGAACGCCCGATTCTCGGTGCACCGTGGATGAAACTTGAATATAAAAGAGGGGAAAAATAGGTATCGACGAGGGGCACGAGATGACGTGATCGGATTTTGGAAAAACTCACCGAGAAAGCGAGGAACGCGATGAACATGTTTTGGCTTTATGGCTTGACATGGCCGATGGTGCTCCGGCGTTCTTCCGGCGAAGCGGATGGAACCATGATGTAGAAAGCGACGACGCGAAGCCAACACCACTGACGGTTCAGCGGGAGGACGTCGGATGAAGGTGCAACTCACCGGAGAAGACCTTTGGTTGGAGCTCAGCTTTTTGGAGATTATGACAAAAATATATCGATTTGGAGGAAACCAATTTGGGAGATTGGAAGAGGAATCAAGACGGACGTTTGGACGTGAACAGTTTGCTTTTTTACGCACCGTGGAGGAAGATATGATTTTTGAAAGGTTTGGTTGGAAACATGTAGAGACTCTCTGGATGGTCGGCTGTTCGGTTGGAAACATGATGAATAGTGTTTTGCGATTTACTGTAGCACATGGCAGGAGAGAGAGAAAAAAAGCAGATTTTGGAATTAAAGAGAATGCAAAATCAAGGAGATCAAATAAATAACAAACAAATCCAAAAAAATCTTAGAAAATACCAAAAAATTCCTTGGAAAACAAGAAAGCCAAATAACACAGGTTTTTATTTAATTAATGTTTAGATTAGTCAAATTAAATATTTTTAATTTAGGAAAATTCCCAATTAAGCTTTATTAATTCAAATAAAATTGGTGAAATTTTTCAGGGACCTAAACTACTCAAAATATTTTTGAAAAGCCAAATTTTGGGACGTTACATTGGCATGCAAATTTATATCATTGCCCTCGGTACCTAGTTCATCCCGAGGGTACTTTCATCCGTTTCACCAAGTGGGTCCCACCACCATCATGTGGGTCCGCCGATGTATCGCACCTCGGCGAGGTTGGCCCCCTAACCCCGTTCGGGGTTGGTCTCTGAACTTCACCCAAAGTGAGTTCGCTGATGTGTGGTACCTCGGCGAGGTTGGCCCCTGAACTCCGTCCGAGATTGGTACCGGTACCTCATCCTAAGTGGGTTCGCCGATGTGTCATACCTTACTGAGGTTAGCCCCCGGACCCCGTCCGGGGTTGGTCCCTGGACCTTGTCCGGAGTGGGTTTAATGATGTGTCGTACCTCGACGAGGTTGGCCTCTCTACAAAAAATCTGGGCTTGTATGACAAACCGAAACTGTCATGTAAAGTACACAAACTGTCATAAAAAGTATCTTATGACGAAAAGGCAGCGTCACGCCGGTCGTCATATAACGACCGTCACATAATGTACCGCGTGACGAAACTATAGAATACCGTCACAAAATGTGACGACCTTTTGTGACGGTTTTTTTTGTCATATAATGTGTTATTTAATGACGCCTATAACTGTCACATATTAGTTGGTCAACGCGTCACGTAATACATGATCCGTCACAAATTGTACGTTGGGTGCCCTGATTGAACCTACTTATTGTGACGACCTGTAACGTCATATATAATTTTGTGACATTTCAGTTGTGTCTTGTTTTGTATGGTCGTTTTAGACATCTTGAGACGACTGTACACCGTCACAAATTTTCTTTCCATTCAATGACGAACGTGGTAGCCATGTTCAATGATTTAATGTCACATGATCTCGATCTGTCATCTCATCTCATACAAACATAGAAATATATATCAGAAGCCATCATCCACAAATATATATCAGAAGGCATCATCCACAACATTCTCATCACAGCTCATAAGTCATACACAATTGAGCCAAAGCCATCAGAGACATCACATACATTCCAGCTGATAACACAGTGCTTGCAAGTTCAAACATTACACAAAGTTCCAGGTTCCATCAGACTAGTTCAAACTGTTCCACCACACAGGTTCAAACATACCACATAGTTCTGACAACACAGTGCACAAAGTTCCAACACAGAAAGTTTGGTGTTCTAGCAACGCAGCAGAAGCTAAGGCATAGGCATTATGAACATAGAGTGCATTCAGACCTACCTCAATCTTTACGAAGTTTCATGACTGCCATCAGTGGCCTATGATTAGTCTCTTCAAACTTGCTATGCATCCCCTTCACTTCTTCTTGGAGTGCAGCGCAACAAGTTTTGGTTTTCTTCAAGTGAGGCTCTTGAGCTCGAAGCCGTGCTTGCAACTCTTCACCTTCCTAGCAGCTTCCTCTCTTCTCGCTGGAGTGTTGCCTCAAATTGAGCTTGCATGCGTAGCCTGCTCGCGGTGTCGTGGGCCCGGCGACCTTCGACGCTCTAGTGACACCAATGTTTGGAAGGAAGGTTGATGAGCGGTGATCTGGTGAGACTTTCATCAACAATCTTGGATGGAGACTTTTGTGCTTGTCCTTCTTACAGTTCTCTTTCCTTCTCTGCAACCATATGTTCCTACATAGAATGAATCCACTTCATAAGAAGGTCATACAATGATGTTCAACCAGCTTGAATTTGAGTACAATGCATGTATGCAATAATTATGTCACTTACATATATCTCATCTGCAAGAGGAGTACGACCATTTGCGGACTATTCATACATTCACCAAAGAAATCAATAGGATCTGGATCCATGTTGTTGTACTTAGGCCTCTGCGGCATGTAAAAATGATTTACAATGATATCGGTGAAGGTAAAGAGAGGGTGGACAAACATGGGATTATTTGTAAATGTGAATAGCAACATCCCAAAATATGTATGCATTTGTATCACCACAAATCCATACATGAAAGACTACTCTCAGAACAAATGCATGGTGCAAGCGAAGATGCTCAAACTCAATTATCGAACATAATTTGTCCATGCAAGCGAAAGCGGCGTGAGCTCATCTTAAAAATGCAAGCGAGCTCATCTTACAAAAGCGGAGCTCATCTTACGGATGCAAGCAGCAAGTAGCAAGAGCTCATCTAAACATGGGAGCTCATCTTACAAATCATAGGGCCAAACTCAGTTGGGCTTAAAAATGAGTGGTCATCCCGAAATAATTGGAGCATGTGCTAACTTGACATTCAAAAGCACATGGTAATTACTATGCTACAAATGTCCCATCTTTCAAGCTAATTATACAAAAGACTTCGTATCAGTACAGGTCAGACGATGGGCAATATAGGACCTATCTCCATCCTTTGGTGAAGCTGCACTTGGCCACGGTTCACTTTATTCTTAGAACATTTTCTGCACCACAAATGCAATCTGCACTTTTCATTCACATCCACAGGTTGCATTGCATAATAACAAAGAGATAATTGAGCATGGACTGATTCTTTGGGTCACACCAAGTACTCTACCAGTGGACCAACTCCTCTTTCTTCATCTTAGGTGGAGGTTGTTTGGCCAACACCGTTCTCTTGTCGTTGACGTGTCAAGTACTTCCTTTTAAGGTGATACCTCTGCTTTACTCCCTTCTTAATGATATCGGTGCATGCGACTTTGCTTGGCCCTCGTTCTTAATATCCACATCCAACCTTGATGCATCCACGAAATGATTTATTAGACACAATTTTTACATGGGAGTAGAGTAATGCAAGAAAGTATTTGGAGTGAAATAGGCATCTCACCGCCACTTTCTCAAGCACTTTTGTTATACACTGCCCGCCTCTTTTTCATAAAGCTTCCAAGATGTGTAGATAGGCAGGTTGTCTCTAAGGGCAACACCAGTTTCTGATGCCAGCTTCGCTGCCTAAAGTGGGATAGCCAGCTTCTTTCCTCTATTTATCATCTTCTCTAAGCCATGACCCATGGTTTTCTTGCGGACTTCCTTTCGGCGCGCTGCATTGGCAAATAATAAGCAAAATGTGTTATTATAGCAGTAACCAATGTAGATATTGAATGGAGAAAATAATGCTTCGAAACACGTATTGTTTACCTAGAACTAAGTCACCAACTGGTTCCTCTTCATTTGTATGACCCTCTGAATTTGCGACATCAAATTGGTGGTGACTCATTGATGTCATTGCTTTGCCTAGAGCTCATCCCACTGGCGAGGTGTCTGCAAGAAGCGCTTGGTTAACACTAGTTGTGGGAGTAGGTTGCTGAGACCGAGACAGGTGCGAGTGGGTCTAGGAGTAGGAGTAGTATGCTCGGTGTTAGCACCAGTGAAGACATGGCTAAACCGGTCTGGTGAATCTAGGAGGACTAGGCATTGGGTTTGCACGTGAATAGACATGGCTGCACTTTTCCTAGTGTATCTATGGGGACTAGGCACCGTGTTTGGAACCGCGCGAACATGGTCGGACTGTTCGTGGTCTTAGTTGAAGTACTAGGCCTTTGTGTTCGTAGTTTCGTGGTGCGCCGGTGTTTGTAGTGAGGTGGCCTTGCAGTTGGTGGTACTAGAAATGACATTAGGTTTAGGGTTGGCTTTGAAAGTGTTGTTAGGAGGCAAGGGATGTCTTATCCTAGGTGGTGGGCGGCCTCCGGCGAAGGCATGGCGCACTTTGCCTAGTCAATCTTGTTGGCGTCATGGTGGTCTTGGTTGGCGGCCGCCATTGTTGCTTGCCTTTGCTTCTTCTGTGAGGCGAGTTCACGGAACCATCGCTCCTACCGCTAAGAGAAACATGCATCTTATTAATTAAGAAAGAAGTGTCAAGTAGAATAATTAAGTACAATGAAGTATATGTTTGAAATAGATAGACCGAAACTTATTAATTGGCCTAGTAATGCATCTCACCTCAGATTGACCTCATTATTGAAGTCATCATCATAGTCATCATCACCGTCAGATTGGTTATCAATGTCGAGGAGGGTCATAATCATTGTCATATTCGGATTGTCGACACTAGTCTCTTCCTTTGCCCTTTTCCTTTTTGAAAAACATCTATAATGATCGAGCTAAGAGTGGAATACCCATAGACTTAAAAACTTCACGAACATGCTTTACATTCTCGTCCCTCTCCTACTCATACTTGGTTTTTGTCATCTCTTCTATTACTTAGTACGATCAAACGTAGAAAGAGTAGAAACTGGATTCGGTTTAGAAAAGGAGTTGAAGAAATAACTAACACATCAATGATTCATTAAATAGTAGAAAGAAGGCAAACTAACAACTACATTCAAGAACCAATACATGCTTATGCTACTAAATGGTAGAAGAAAGAACTAACAGATGACAACATTGTTTCAACATGTATCACTATCACTATAAATGGAAGGAAAAAGATGATGCCCAAATCTCGAATCAAATAATTCAATCCACCTTTCATTTCATTCCAACTCACAAATTTTTGCGAGCAGAACCAAGCACCAACAAGCATTCACTAAATCATGAAAAGAACAATACAATTCGGATAGAAAGAATAGAAGTAGAAGCTACGATTCAAGCCGTCGTCCACACCGGCGCGTTGGGGTCGGAGAAGAGGCACGAGGCGGGGCGCGGTCGGCGCTATCTGCGAGCGGCCGGCGAGGCGGCCGGTGAGGCGCCTTCGTGGCGCCTGCGCGATCCGCGAGTCGTCGGCAGCGCCTGCGTAGGCGGATCCGTGGAGGTTCGCGGACGCGAGGAGTCCGGGATGCCGGCGGCGTGAGCTACGGCTCCGGCCTCCGGCGTCAGGGGGGGAAGTGGATGTCGTCGGGGCGGCGGCGTGGTGGGTGCGAGTGGCGGCGGGGCGGCGCTAGGTTTAGGGGAGGGAGGAGGAGGCCATGCTCTGCGAGCGGTGCGGCGGCGGCGTGGGCGCGAGTGGCGCCGACGTGGTGGGCGCGAGTGGTGGCGGGGCGACGCTAGGTTTAGGGGAGAGAGGGGAGCTGACCGGGGAGGCGACTGGTGGGCGCGGCCAAGAGGATAAGGCAGGAGGGGAATTTTGCGCTTCTTGGGCGGGAGGTGTGTTGGGGCCCACGTGTCGGTGGCAGAGTCTGCGCGGGAGAGCGGGAAGTGTATGTGCCAATTTTGGTCTGCCGCGGTCGGTCCGCTGTGTCGGTGGCAGAAGCCAGCGCTGGGCATCTATGGTCCTGGCGCGGTGGGCCCCCAATGTCAGTGATACAAATAGTAATATTGCGAATTCAAACACATTTTTGGGGTAATAAATGAATTCAAATGGAAAAAAAGTAAGAAACAAAGTTGTTCAACGCATCGAGATCTACCATTTTTATTTTTGTCGATTTTTCAATTGAGTTTGTTTCGAGAGTTTGAAATTTGAATTTGAAAATTTTTAAACTTGGAACAAAATTTTGGGGTACTAAGTAATTTCAAATGAAAAAGTCATGAATACAAAGTTTGTACAACTAATAAAGATCTACATTCTTTATTTAGGCCATTTGTTCATCCGACAAAGTGATGGTAACTTTGTTCTCAAATTTTACTTATCTCTCTTATAGTTTCAAAAAGTTTAAAACTATAAGAGAGATAAGTAAAATTTGAGAACAAAGTTACCATCACTTTGTCGGATGAACAAATAGCCTAAATAAAGAATGTAGATCTTGATTAGTTGTACAAACTTTGTATTCATGACTTTTTCATTTGAAATCTTTTTGAGTTTCAAAATGTGGTTTGTATTTGTCACATTTTTGAAATTCAAATTTTGTAGTGTTCAAATTTTTTCACATGCAAATATGACCAAACTCAATGCAACTAATTGATGCATCATGATTTTAGAAAATTTTAGAAAAAAAAAAGCATCAAATTTGGAGCATGTGTGTGGGAGTAATACTAGTTACAATTTTTTTGCCAAAGATCAAAAAGATAAATGAGCTTTGCACAATGAAGGGCTAAATACCATGAAGGGCCCACCTGTCATAGAAACGTTGCACCACTTGCGGTAGTATCTTTGGCGGCGACCCGAAGCTGCCTCGTTTGCGCGAGCCCCCGAGCTGCCTCGACCCCCACCTGCATCCGGCCAGAGCAAGTTGCTCCCTCGCCGGCGACCCCATACCCCACCTGCTCCTCGCCGGCCAGACCAGCTGCTGCAGCCTCGCCGGCCACCCAAGCTGGTGCATCTCCGGCGACCAGTGGTGCATCTTCGCCACCACACCGGTGCATCTCCGGCCACCACAGCTGGTGCATCGCCAGCCACCAAGCTGGCAGCTGCAGCCTCGCCGCCCACCCCAGCTGGTAGCTACTGGCTCGGCGACCATTGTTCAAGGTCGATGAGTTAACCATATATGAAGCATAAACATAATTTATCGGATCGATTTTTAAATTTTGGCACCTAAATTTACCAAGGTCGAGATGGATAGAAGCTGGGTTTATAACAGTGCGCCATTTAGTCCCGCCTATATGTTTGGTGTTCAACAATTCGTGGCACATGTTAGAACGAGATTTAGTCCAGATGAGAAAATCAAGTGCCCATGCCGCAAATGCCTGAACCAAAGAGAGAAAAGTCAAGCTGAGGTACAGGAGGATATAGAAATCAATGGTATTTGTAAAATGTACACAAGGTGGATTCACCATGGAGAGGGAGATAATGATGTTGAACAAGATGATGATGGAGACCTCGCTGTTGTACCTGAAGATATGTCATGGGATGGAAATGGCCAGGCAACACTTGATGAGTAAGGACAAGCTGAAGATGTCATAGAAGATAGTGCACGGGGAGTTCAGGGGTTGATTCAAGATTTGCACACCGCAGCAAGCCATGGCTTTGGTGGTAACTTATATAAACAAATCATGGAAGAGGCAAAGCGTGAACTTTATCCAAAGTTGCAGAGGAGTCTAGGCTAACTTTCATTATTAAACTGCTGCATATAAAAGTGTACAATCAGATAACAACATTTGGGTTCAATGCATTCCTTGAATTGCTTTCGACATCTTTGAAGAATGTGACCGGCCTCCCTAAGTCCTATAACGAAATGAAAGCTCTGCTTCGGAAGCTTGGTTTTGGTTATGTTTGTATTGATGTGTGCAAGTATGATTGTGCCTTATTTTGGAAGGACCATGAAGACGATGATCATTGCCCAGTTTGTGGCTTCACAAGATGGAAAGTGAACAAGGATGGTAGAAACAAAGTTCCTCACAAGGTCCTCCGTTACTTTCCAATAATTCCACGCCTTCAAAGGCTTTTATCTCGGCAATGGCACAGTTTGCAAGATGGCACAAGGAAAAGAGGGTACCAGTTGAGAATGAAATGAGACATCCTGCTGATGGAGAAGCTTGGAAAGAATTTGATGAGACTTTCAAGTCTTTTGCAGATGATCCCCGCAGTTTGAGGTTAGCCATTGCTACCGATGGATTTAATCCATTTGGTCAGATGACCAATTCATATAGCATCTGGCCAGTGATAGTGGTTCCATACAATTTTCCACCATGGATGTGTATGGACCAATCCAATTATATGCTTGCTTTACTAATTCCAGGCAAAAAATCACCGGGCAAAGATTTCCATGTGTTCATGCAGCCTTTGATACAAGACATGCTTACTCTTTGGAACGGTGTCTCTACTTATGATGCATATGAAGGCAAAGAATTTAGTCTGTGTGCATCGATTCTGTGGGGAATCAATGACTACCCTGCATTAGGCACCATGTCAGGCAGAACAACTCATGGTTACTTCGCATGTGTGCACTGTGATGAGAATCCATGCTCTGAATGTCTGAGAAACAAAATTGGTTTCATAGGCCATAGACGTTTCCTCCCAAGCGACCATCTCTGGAGGAAAAATAGATCTTTCGATGGCCACCATGAAAATAGAGAGCAGCCAAGCAAATTTAGTGCAGATGAGGTTATAGCAAGGTTGGATGAAGTTTGCTATGTTCCAGGCAAGAATCCAAATAAGCAGAAATCAAGAAAACGACGTCGTAATGGAGAACCAGTATGGCATCTGAAGGTTAGCTTCTACAATTTGCCATACTGGGCAAAATTGAAGCTACAGTACAACCTTGATGTTATGCACATAGAGAAAAACATATGTGAAAACATTTTGTCAACTCTACTTAATATTCCGAACAAGACAAAGGACACCATCGCTGCTAGGCTAGATTTGGAAGACAGAGGTATAAGAAAAGAGCTTCATTTGTTAGATGACACTGGTAATTCGTCCTCAAAGCCAAAAGCTTGTTACGTTCTAACACCAGAAGCAAAGAAGAAGTTTTTGCAATTTGTGAGCAATGTTAAATTTCGGATGGCTATGCCTCCAATATATCAAGATGTGTCAATATGGAGGAGGAGGATCAATGCATGGGTTGAAAACACATGATCACATATCTTCGCTGCAGCGTATTTTACCACTGCCTTCGTGGTTTGGTGCGCAAAGGCGTATATGAAGTAATTGCTGAATTGGGTAGGTTTTTAGACAACTTTGCTCAAAAACTCTAAAGGTTGATGCACTACACGGATGAAGAAAGATATTGTACTTATCCTTTGCAAGTCAAGAAAATTTATCCTCCCGCATTCTTCGATGTTATGGTTCACCTAGCGGTACACTTACGATGAGGCACTCCTTAGGGACCGGTGCGGTATGGATGGATGTATCCCATTGAGAGAAGATTGGGCACCTTTAAGCGTTTCATCCGCAATAAAGCAAAACCTAAAGGATCATTGCGCAGGCATACACTGCTCTATGAGTGTATGACCCGAAGGCTCAACATATTTCAATGACATTATTACTAGGTTCACTAGGCCTGAAAGAAACTTAGATGGAGAACATAACATCTCACCCAATGGTTGCTCTATTTTTGGTCATGGTATTAACCTGTTGGGTGCTTCAAAACTTCATTACGAAGATAAAGACTATGACTCCATGGTTTGGTTTGTTCTAAATAACTGCGAAGAGGTTGATGAATACAAAGAGTGAGTAATTGCTGTCTTTTCATTTCGGCCAACTGTATTCAATACTAGTGTCACAATAAACTAATTAACTTCTTCCTTTGCAGCATGTATAGGGAAGAATTAGAACAACAAGAGGTCAACGATGTTGAAAAAATGATGTCAACACAATTCGCTGCATGGTTCGAGAAACATGTGTGTGCAACTTCTACAACATGACTTATTGATTTATGATACAATACATTTTAAAACTCACTAATTCTGTATGTTTTCAACCTGCAAATTACCAGAATGAAATACGAAGGCACAACAGATGTTGATGAAGACCTGTACTCACTCGCATGTCGGCCGGATAAGCGTGTGCGTTCATACACAGCTTGTATAATCAATGGGGTACGGTACCACACTATGGCTCGTGATGAACACAGGAAGACACAGAACTCCACCATCAAAACTGCAGGTACTCACAGTGATGACACTATTGACTTCTATGGGACAATCACAGACATTATTGAGTTGAGTTACAGCAAGAACAGCAAAGGACGTAGAACTGTTATCTTATTACGGTGTGAATGGTACAATCTTGAGGGAAGGACATACCAGATGAAAGATGATGGTTACTTCAAGAGCATTAACATCCAAGGCCGATGGTATAAGAATGATCCTTTCATTCTAGCAACAGAAGCTTCACAAGTATTTTTCTTGGAAGATACAAAGTTAGGTCCATGTTGGCGAGTGGTACAAGAATTTGGCCACCGACATATATTTGATGTTGAAGAGTCCGACACAAACCAACCAATCCATGAACAAGTACAGATGAGATGTCAGGAGGCATACCAAGAGGAGAATACTTTGGCCAGAGATGGTACAGTGGGAGACATTTATCCTAATATAGATTTGATGCACATAGATAATGAACCAGGCAGCCCTATTAGTACAGACCTTGTCGAGAGCATCCGTCGACATCAACATACAGCTCAAGGTGATGAAATAGACGGCGAAGACGAAGATGAAGATGAAACCTTCCTTGAGTACCATAGTCCAGATGAAGCCAACATATCAGAAGAAGACAGTGATGATGACTAACATTTGCATTTCTGGAGCTATTTGTGAACCATGAACTTCTATTAGTGATTCTGTTGTATTTGAATTATGCTTTGAAATTTGTAAGACCTTATATGCAATGGTTCTGTTTCAGTGGATACTTGATTTATGATGCAAGTTACATTCAGGCTAAATGCTGCCTAGAATTCATGGACATGATATATATACACTTCTGGGTTACATACATGCTGCAGGTTTTTATGACCACATGATAATGTCATGGAATGCCCAGAATCTGTCATAATATATATTTCTGGGTTTTTATGACCACAAGACAATGTCATGGAAAGTACAAAATCTGTCATAATATATATATGCTGGAAGTTACATACATGTTGCCAAGATTTCATCCCAAACAGGTTACACATCAAAGCAAAAGGGATATTTATTTCCAACATACATCAGAAATGCACAGGTTACATATCCATGCACACAAGAGATGTCCAAGAGCACAAAGGCCCATATTTCATACCAAATGCAAATACATGCATCCAGCACAACAGGTTCAATACAACATGTTCTTCAACACTACAGCTTCAACACAAAGGCTCATACTTCATCAAGATTGCCTACTTGAACACTCTGAACTACAACCAAGAAGATGGCCAACATCGGGAATATTGTTACATTCACACATCCACACACAAGACAAATGCGACTTCCCATGCCTTCCTGTTCTTGCCAACCATTTCCTTCACCTTGTTTAGATTTTGCTCTAAGCTATCAATTTTTCCCACGAGCTCGGGAACTTCATTGTCGGAAGGCCAGTAACACCCCAACTCTCAATGAGCCTGGAATGCTACTGGAACTAAACTATTCTAGCACAACCTACAAATTTTCTAGTGAGCCTCCTTTGTTTAATTAGCTATATCGAGAGTTCAACATTAAATCATGGCATATAACAAATTTTCATAATCAATCTTACTCAATCATGCATGATAACCAATGAATGAACCAAAGCGGCAATCTCATTATTACAAATAATCAAACTCAAACCAAACCATCTATGGGTGATAATCGAGCAGTCTATTTGTTTATAAATTGAAGCTAAGTGGCAAACGCCTTAAGGGTGTGAGGTAGTGAGTGCATCAACTTCTACTCCTCCCATGCATGTCGTTCACACATCGTACCTAAAACACATTAAAGCAAGAGTGAGCCCAAAGACTCAGCAAGTATCAACAAGGCTATAAACATGAACTCAAACATAGCATCGATAATCCACAATAGTATTATACTAAACATAGCCATTTATCTCATGATATGCAACCAATGCAATGCTTCTTTGAACCTTATCTATTTTCGCATTTTACCGGTAATGCGGGGTATACAACCGTCGCTGTATACCCTTGCCTGTGCCCTCTGGCACAGGGACCAAGAGCCTATACACCACATGTATAGGGACCTTTGCCCATCACTTAATGATGGGGACCTCTTTATTTCATAGCCCACATTCCACGAATGTGGGGACCTCAACCCGTCATCTTCATGACGGGACTCAATCAGATGTGCTTGGTCACCACGTGACCAAGGCACCTGTATGCTCACAACATGCATATGCACCATGATAACATATTCATAAGCAAGAATACCTCAAATTCTCGTTGACATGTAATCAATAACAGCATACAGTAGATCCATTTAACCATACTAGCATGTCATCAAGGTAAACGGTACTCATCTCATAACAGGCAAGCATGGCTATACTATCACGATACATCACAAACACTTTAAACAAGCATACACATATAATAGCCCGAATACTTGCCTCAACCGTGCGAGAACGGTGGACGCGAAGAGGGTGCTGCCCCTGGAACCGCGCTCCCACCTGAACACAAAGGTACCCCAATCTAAGACCAACATGCTGGACCAAACGCATAAATAATAACACAACCGAACTCGCTAACTCTCAAGTGTTAACAAAACCTCCAATTTCTAGCGATCGTTTTGGTGCTCACTGAAAACAGCCAAATTCTAAAATACATAACTTTCTGCTCAGGAGTCCAATTAAGATGCTCTTAGACTTTCTGAAAAGGTAATTGAATTACCTAAATAAACCTAGTTGGGGAGCCCTTTTGATTCTGCCCTTAACTACCCCTAACAACCCAATCCATCAGACAACAGAATTCTCGTCGGGTTCTCTGGACAGTACGCTAAAACCACCATAACTTTTGGTACGAAAGTCCAAATCTCATGTTCTTTATCTCTATGAAAAGGTACAGAAATTACCCACATTTTTATTTATTCTGAGATCCCCTGATTCTCCTTTTAAATAGCATTTTTAACCAGATTACCACAGACTGCCAGAAACTGACAGAATTACCAGGCAGCGATACTAAAAAAATTCATAACTTCCTGACCGTTAATCGGATTTGGGTGATCTTGGTGGCCACTGAAAGCTAAGAACATTATCTACAAAACTCTAGGAGATCAAAACTCCTAATTCGGCCATTAGGGTCACGAAAAAGACCACGCAACATTCTGGACAGATTTAACTTTCTACTCGCAGCAATACGATCTAATCAAAATTGAACCAAAACACATCTACCACTAATCAAACGATGAGGATCGGCACTCGTTACCCTTGTAGTAACCAGGAAGTTGAAGATCTTGCTCCGCGAAGATGATGATCATCCCATCCCTCTTCTTTTTCCCTTCTTCCTCTTGTCCCTCCTTCCTTTGGCTAGCATCAATGGAGGGGAGACCACCCATGGTTGGAGATGGACAGCAAGGGAAGCATGGGGGAGGTGCTGGACAGGGAGGAGGCTCAAGGGGGAAAGGGAAGTGGCGGCCAAGGGGGTGGAGGGGGAGGAAAGGTGGGGGGGCGGCTAGGGTTTGGGGAGGGTGGCGCCTCCCCTATGGTCAAGCCAGCCCTACATGGGCCTAGGCCCAAACCCAGGTTGCCAACTAAATGCGGAAAACCCCCTCTCTTTTCTTGCTTTGATGCTTTTCTAAAGAAATCTTCCCCCCGATTAAATTAATCTCTACCGATTAAATTATTCTATCCCGATTAATTGCTTCTCTCGCTTTCGGAGTATTTCATTCTCTCCCGGTTACATCCTTTCGAATATATTTTAGGGTATTACAGCTGCAATGGTCGAGGAAGCTGACGGTAGATATCCATTATCATGAAGGAACACCACATATTCTTCCTCGAACCAATACCTAGTACATGTCCCCTGCATCCAAATTTACAACCACAGGCAATGAAATTTTGGCAAACAAGAATGAAATTTGGGCAATGCAAATTCAACCACTTCACTGACATTTCTATAGTTCTTCCTGGGACACTTGAAATATCTTCTTCCAATGTTATACTCAGAGCACGTGGTAGTGGAAGCAAACACCCTCACGTCCCTGCAATCCGGGCACATTATCAACGGCAACCCGGTAACATCATCGATCAGCGCCTCCAGATCGACACCAGTGGGCAAAGTGCCTGCAGCAACAACAGCAAGGGGTCTGGGTTGCAGGGCATCCCTAGCTGCGCTTGACCGCCGAGTGCGAGCAGTAGATGACGAGGCCTGCGACATGAGCCCTGATTGATGCACATGGGATTGATTAGGAATTGCCATGCCAATAGAAAGAGGAACGGGGAGGGGGATGAGGGCGCCACTGCCGACCAAATGGAGGGGGACGGGGAGGGGATTGACGGCGCCACTGCCCGCCATGAGCAACTGGGGAGTAGGAGCATGCCGCCTACCAACCTGATGCGGTCGCGGCGGTCACCGGAGATTCGCGCTCCGCCGGCCGGCCTGGCAGCGGATCTCACGCTGCCTCCGCCCAGAGTGTCGCGCCGTCAGTTGGGGAGAGGGGGAGCCGACTCCGCCCAGAGCCCGCTCGACGGCAGCCGTGCTCCGCCCAGACGCCACCACCCGCCCGACGCTCGCCCAGAGGCCGCCCACCGCTCGCCGCCCTCCGCACCGCCAAAGGCCGCCCTCCGCTCGCTGCCGTCTTCAGTTGGGTCGGGGAGATGGGGCAAATGAAAGTGGTCAACAGAAAGGGGTAGGGTCCACCTGCAGGGGGTATATTGACGTTGGGGCCGGTCATTTTTTGAAATAACATAAAGTGACGCCGCGAAACCGTCACATAAAGATAGCTCGTAGCGTCATAAAAACAAAACCGTCAACCGGCTCATGGCGACTGACAATTTGTGACGAAACTTGGTACCTTTATGTGACACAATAAACGATGTCATCATAAATTCTTCTGGGGCTTATCACTTTATGACGACACATTATTTGTCGTCATATTATGTTACATTATATGACGAAAACAGGCCCCGTCATGAGGGATTTTGTCATAAAAAGAAGGATTTCTTGTAGGGCCTGGATCCGTGCCTCTGGACCTCGCTCAGAGTGGGTTCGCCGATATGTCGTACCTTGGCGTGGTTGGACCCTAGACCCCATCCGGTATTGGTCCACCGATGTGTCGTACCTCAGCGAGATTGGCCCCCGGACCTTGTTCGGGGTTGATCTATATGGGTGCCATGCCTTCATGGGGTTACCATCAGCTCGAGGTAGCACGGGGACCCTCCTCCAACACAATGCATACTTGAATCTTTCCACCTTTCTTCTTCTCTACTGGCACAATATTGGATACCCACTCCGCATATCTATATGGCCTAATGAAATATGCTCTCAATAGCCTTTGAATTTCTTCTTTTATTTTATCATACATCTTGGGATTGAAACGTTGAGGCTCTTGTTGATATGGCCTATGTCCTGGTTTAATTGGTAGTCAATGCTCAACAAGGTCTCAGTTTAATCCAGGCGTTCCATGATATTCCCATGCGAAGTAATCCCTGAATTCCTCTTGTTGGTATGGCCTATGTCCTGGTTTAATTGGTAGTCAGTGCTAAACTAGTTCTTGGCTTAATCTAGGCGTTCCATGATATTCCCATGCGAATTAATCCCTGAATTCTTTCAAAATCTTGACTAATTCTCCTTTATAATCTTTTGGCAATTTAGTGCAAATGAAACCGAGCCTCTTTTGATCTCCTTCACCAATGTCAACTTCTTCCAAAGGATCCATCGGTGTGAATCCTTAACCTAAACACTCTAGTTCCTCGAAACCTTCAATCGCTTCTATTATATCAGCATTCGTAGTTTGCCAATATTCTGCCACACGCTGGCACAACCATTCTAATCTTTGTTGTGCATCCATTGGCAAGATGTTCCTCCTGTCCAAATCATAGTGCCCGGCCGCATGCTCACTGGCATGAATCCTTCTTCTGTGATGCTGAGATAGTCATATCCTTCTAAACGCTTGCTGAATAGACATCTTGCTTTTTCATGCTGCCAATTCGCATTAGCACTAGCTAAAGCAACATGAGATGACTTATCAGCCAGTACAATCTCAGCTTTTTGTTTGTTCCACTTAATTAGCATCTGATGTAGCGTTGAAGGTATATAACAATTGGCATGAATCTAGTCTTTTCCCAAAAGCACATTGTAATTTACTTGAACATCGACGATGAAGAAGGTTGTGAGCAAAGTCTTGCTTCTCATAGTAATTTCGGCCATTAGCACTCCCTTTGCTTCGGTGGAATCTCTGGTGAAAATGTTTAGCATCGTGTTGGTCTTAGTCAAATCATCATAAGTTTTTCCAATCTTCTTGTAGATTATGTAAGGCATGAGATTGACCGTAGATCCTCCAACAACCAACATCCTTGATATCGGCTTGCCATTGATCAAACCTCATATGTATAAAGGTCTGAGATGGTGGTAATCCCCTTCTGTCTTCTGAAACACTACATCATTTGGCCACAAACATAACTTCATCATGGCTTGTTCAAAGCATTCGATGTCATTCTTGAAACCCATTGGCAAAACAAATACCATGTTGATGTTGCCCTGTCCCCCGAGTGTAGACTCATTGATGAAGTTATCACCTCCTTATGTAGCATTGTCATCCGAGTAGCTTTTGTCTTCTTTCGACGGTACTTTACAATGGACCTCCAACGCTACTCCTTCCTTGATCGTATTGACAGCTTGGTTTCATTGAAAGCCTTGTCTCGCTCTTCCTCCACTTGTGTTTCATACTCTTCTTACTTCCGGAGTCGTTGTATCCGACGTCTTTGTGACTTTGTAATTAAGACCAGATGACACCCATTGTGGTTTTGGCTCATGTTTATTCCTTGTAATACTATCGGCTTGTTTAGCATTCTTCATAGTCTCTATTTGTTGCCCTATTGTTGATTCTTGTTTAAACTCATACTCCATCCTCCTCCTTTTGATCGTATGACCAGCTCCTGGAGAACGAGAATCAGTATCCCGGTTCTTTGGATAAGACAATCGTTCATGAATTGGACGCCGGGGTTGTTTTCAATATCTTCATCATGTGGAATTGAATTGGCTATAATCCAAAGAGAATACCACATCCATGGAGGCTATACAAGTTGAACTCCTATTGGTGGCTACCACTCACGATATTGCTCCTGATACTGGCATATACACTATGCGGTGATAAATTGCATCGTCTATAATCTTGAGATGGTGATGGCGACCAGTAACAACGACACTCCCTCATCAGATATTGATGTTGTTGATTGTGTCAATTGCCTTCTTGTGAAATATCTCTTGTTTTAGTTTGTTGGCTTCTACGCTGGTATTTGGCCATCAATTCCTTGAACATTGGTTTTGGCCTGGTTGGCTCGAAAGATGCTGATGAATGTTTCCTGTTCTTGTACCATTTGTCAATCTCAAGCTCTCCTTTGGGTTTCACCATCCTTGGTCTTCTATCACTAGTAGGCTTTGAAGATGACTCGACAATGATCTTTAAACTTTTCCCTTCATCAGTCTTTGCTTGAGTCACCTTGAGTGAAGTTCTCTTCTTTCTCAGCTCTTCAATAGTAACTGTATTCGCCGCAGAATGATGATCAACTCCTTTGGTCTCGACTAGAACTCTTTTTCCCTTGAGATCAATTATGGTGATGGCAAAAGGATTTGGTGTCTATTGTCATATTGTGTTTTTTGGCAAATTTCAAACGACCGTCCTCAATGGTCGATTGAAGTTGACGCCTAAAGACATTACAATCATTGGTATTATGGGACCAGGAATTATGCCATTTGTAGTATGATCTTTTCTTGAGTTCCTCAACTAATAGGATAGAATACCCTTCAGGTAACCGAATCTGTCTTTCCTTCAAATGCAAATCAAATATATGGTCACACTTTATTATATCAAACGAGAACTTGACCTCTTCAAGTCGACTCGTTTAAGGAGACGACTTTAACAATGGACAGACAAAGGGTTTATTTTAGATAATCTGGTCCATTCAGCTACCGCTATATCCAATGCTTCTATAAAATTGGCTTCTTCCGAGTCAGTTGTCACGAGAACATCAGGCTTATCATTCTTGTTATTGAATCTAACCCTGACGTTGCAAGTTTTTTCTTAATTGGCTTTATTGAGCCAATGCTCTTTGGAGGAATCTTGTTTGGGCAGGCAAAAGTTACGATGTGGAAGCTATTTAACAATTGTGAAATGTTGCCTCGAATGATGGTTCCATCTTTGCACCAATGGGCACAGTTAATGGAGGCTGCAATTTTTCTGTTGTGGCTGCTGACGGAGTATTTGGCACATGCCTAGATTCACCATGGCTGTGATGGATTTGGTCGGCCATCATAAGTGAAAACTGTGATCAAGAAGAGAGAGATGTGGCGGTTTGTGAAAAAGGATGGAACAAGAATATGCTAAGAAACGTCAACTGGTTACGCCAAGGCAGGCCGTGGACGTGTCTTTCGATTGATGGGCCGACTAAACGACTTGGACTGTAATGGGCTTGTGCTACTATTATAATTATGCGCGAATCAAAAAGCTAAGATCGGAGGAGGTATATTCTACTCCTCGAGAATGCTACAGTTTGAAGGGGGAGATTCAATTATTTGCCACGGTATTTTCATGCGTAATATAGAATTTGCCAACATGTTATACTCACATACAGTGGTAAATCCGAAGATTCACTCTTTTGTAGTGGCAAATAATCAATTATTCCTTTGAAGGTGACATGACACATGTAACAACCCAAAAATTTGGTCTGTTTTTGAAGTTTTAAAAGAAAAAGAACCATTTGAATTTTCTGGCAAAAGTTAAAGCTTAATATGAATTTTCAGAGTTCAAAAACAATTTAATGTGATTAATGTCAACATCAACTATTATCAAAATTATTTTATTTGGGTTCTATGTGCTTGGATACATTTTCTAGAATTTTTCCGAGCGCATTTGCTATTTTCTATTTGCCTTTTGTCTTTTCAACTATTTTCTAAAAAGAAAACTAAATTAGAATCTCAGAATTTGCTTTCGGGCCTAATCTCGAAGCTTTGGCCCACATCTATCTTCTTTCGGCCCACTTCGTTTTCCACCCGAGCCGGCCCGACCATTTTTTTTCCCTTCCCGGCCGCTCCTTTTCTCCTGGCCAGGCCAGCCGCCTAGGCCCACCTCCCCTTTTTCCCTTGTGCGGGCGCATGGCTCAGCCGAGCTGCACACTAGGCCGCCGCTCCCTTTTCTCCATGCGCTCACCGAAGCCCACCTCGCCTTTTTCATTTGCCTCCTCCTCTTTTCTCTGCCGTGTGGCCCCCTTGTGTCGGCATCGTCTTCCTCCCGTGCCCATCTAGGACTCCCGAGTCCTTCAACCGAACGCAGCGCCGTCGGCTCCAGTTGGGATCCTCCTCTCCGTGCCTATATAAGGACCCTAACCTGCGTCAATCTCTTCGCCTTGTTCTCCACCGAAACCCTAAAGAGCAGCCCCGTTTTTGTCTTCGGTTTTGCCGTATTTTTGTCAAGATCGAGCGCCGCCGAGGTTGCTTCATCGCCGGAGTCCGTCGCCTACAGTGCACCTCAGCCCGCGTCGCCATCGCCGTTGAGACCGCATTACCGGGACCTTCACCGTGATGCTATTCTCTTCACTTGAGGATCTCCAAGGCGTCGTTTTCGTTTTTGTCCGACAACCGGTCGCCAGCCTCTTCACCCGATCTTCTAATTCCAGTGAGTTCCTTTGACCGGAAGCGCGTCATCTTGAGCCCTATGCTATTAGCATCTAATCTCCCACCTCCTCCTTGTTCTTTTGCCACCGAGGTGTCACCACCGGCCACTTTGGTCTGCTCCGGTCAATTCGCTGTTGCCGCCACCGATGATCTGCTGCCGGACTTGCCGAGCCGCCACTTCCAGTAGCTTCGCCTTCTTCGCGGTATCTCGTTTTGCCACCCCACCGGAGCTAGCTCACCTTCGTTCATCCTTGCCTCCACCGCCATCGTCGCCGGCCAGAAGCTCCAGAACCTCTCTATTCTCTCCCTCGTTGTTTTCATCTACTGACGTGGACGCCATCTCATCTCCACCCAGCGCCACCTCATCTGTCCCTGCCTAGTTGTCGGCCATGTGGCACACCCAAACTCCACCCGATCCAGAAGAGTCCATGGATCCAGTTCACCATGCACCAACTCTATGACCAGTGGGCTCCACTTGTGAAATTCCAAATTCTTTTATTTCCTTTCAGCCGAAAATCCCTGCTGACGCCAGATGACATCATAATTATCTTTTCCTTCAGAAAAGTAATTTAGTAAATCACTAAATTCTGATTTTCAGTATTTTATGTGATTTCAATCTTCCAAAGCTCATATCTTTTGCATCCGAACTCCGATTGAGTCCATTCAAATTCCTAAATTTATCTAAATTCGAGATCTATTTATCTGAGATTTTTATTTAATTTTTGGAGTTTTTTTTTCTCTCTGTTATTTATTTATTTGTGTTATGTAACATCCCAATTTTCTAAGTTTTGTGTCTTTATACAAGTTGCTTTGGGTATAGTTATTACATGTTGTCATTATGCCTCCATTGATTATTTGAATGTCATAAATCCTTTGTCACCTTAGAATGGGTAATTTTAGTTGGACATATTCATATCACCAACATGGGTATCGTATTGATGCTTAGTTCAGCTTAGTTACGATGGGTTTGTCATCACATGTGTCTTAATAATTAATTTTAACTTAATGATTTATGGAATCGTGGTGGTGAGCCACTCTTGTTAAAATTTGTGTACCATGACGGGGTTAGTCATGGGTTTTGGTTAAATAAAATGGTTTTTGCTTGGGCGAGTGGTTGATGGATAGTGAGGATGTGGATTGAACATGTTGTGGGTTTGTGGTAGTCTCGCCTGAGTAATTTGTCAAGGACTTAATCTTGTGCGCCATTGAACTGGGCCTTAACCGTACAACCACATGCCTAATGGGACGGGCCTGGCTGACTAATTAGCAATGTCTTAATTTCGGTTCTATCATGTGAAGTGTGAGTTATGGGAAACGTATTCTCACGGTGACGCCAGAGGGGGGCCCTGTCTGGTCGGAAAGACATTCAGTGTTGAAACCTTAGCGGGCAGAACTGGGTTAAGAAGGAGCTTTGTAAAAGCCTTGTGATGATCACTTAGTCGCACGCCTACGGAAGCGTGAAATGCCTGACATTATAAGTTGATCTATCTCTTGTGGGTCAAGCTGTACAACCTTTGCAGAGTGTAAAACTATTCGAATAGCCGTGTCCGCGGTTATGGACATGCTCGGGGATTTCACACGGGAGATAAAGTTTCTTCAAAAATGTGTCGGAGTGTGGATGGGAAGTTCACTTAATGAATATAATGTTCGTTTGGTCAAGAGGTCATTCACTTGGTGGTTTGTATCGATTGGTGAATAGGGATTCACTTATCGTTGGTCTGGTTGGGAAGTGAATGGGAAGTTCACTGGTTGTTTCAAAACAATTGTTTAATTATTATTATTGTTTTCAATTACGCATGTCAATCTATTTATTGTATTTATCGTAAATGTTGTTTTATGCAAAAGAGCCATACAACTAACATTTGTTCAAGCCCTGTATGAATACTATTTGCATACGTTTCCCCACGGCTTGATGAGTACATTCAAAGTACTAATGGCTTTGCGCCCTGTGTTGTTTAATCTCCACAGAAGAACCAGGGAACTCTAAGTTCTACCAGGAAGAGTACCATGAAGGTTTTGCGGAATAGGATGTGTTCTCCACTTGATTGCCTGTGGACATGTTGATTGGCCATTTGAAGAGTTTCGTTTAGCTGCAAGAGTTTATTTGTTTCTTTAGCCCTGCGTGGCAAGTTAAGTAAATGTTGACCATAAGGTCCAGTTATTATTATTATTTGATACTTTGATATCTTTTTAGTTAAATCGAATAAATAGATGGTATTTCATCACTGTTTCCTGTGTGAGCTAGTTACTGATCTGGGACTAGTTCAGAATACACAGAGGGTTCCTGAGATATATTTTCGGGTCCCGACAGAGGTGGTATCAGAGCCATATCGACTGTAGAACGCAACCTTAGTTAACATGGTCGTTTTAGCTAAAAGCTTCAAAATTTATTTTCTACATCAAATCAACTTAACTTGACTTGAGTAGTTGTTCTTTTCTCATCTCTTCTGGTTCTATTCTCATCTCAGTCTATTCTATTCTTATCCTATTCAATTCTTTTCTCGTCTTTGCTGAACCTTGTTTTATAATCTTAAATTGACTTTCTCGCCTCATTAATCTCTCTAGTTCGGAAGAAGGAAGTCAAGTCACCAGCAATTGTCAAGAGTATCTTCGTTGCTTCGTTCAAGATGTTTTGAAGGATCTTCGTTCTCTAGTTAGATTTGAAGCCGTCCTATTAGAGTTTGGTAACGTTACTAGATCGTTGTTGCATAGGTCTTTATTTGGGTTGTGTGTAAGTGGGAGCTGCAGTTTTGCTGTCAAGCATTATGTTGCAGTCACACTAAGGCTTTAATTTGAAAATTTTTATTGTGCTTTCATAGCGTTTCAGCTATGTCTTCTTGTCTTTGCCTTTGGGTATAATCTGTTCCCCTAATTAGGCTATTCCCATCTACTCTATCTTGTCTATCTCATCTATTGTGCTATTCTCCCTCATCTACATTGTTTTTCTATCTTATCGACTAAACTCGTGGAGGATTATCGCGGATGGTTGATACTCGCAATACTTCGAGCCGTACTCAGTCAGAGGATGCCAATGTCAATGCCAATGTCAATGCCAATGTCAATGCAAGTGACCAGTCACCAACCCCGAGAGCCGCGGAGCCAAACATGGCACAACTTCTAGCAGCTCAAACGCAATTCATGAGTGCAATGATGTAGAACATGAACGCCATGATGACGCAGCAAAGTCAGACCACCGCTACAATAGTCAACTTGTTGAACCAAAACAGTCAGAATAGTCAGAATAATCAAGCGGCAGCTGTTCCGCCGCCGGTTCATCATCATTCCAAGCTATCAGAGTTTATGAGGACTCGACCACCTACGTTTTCTCATTCGTCAGAACCTTTGGACGCAGAAGATTGGCTTCGTTAAGTGGAGAAAAAGCTCGCCATTGCTCAATGCAATGATTGTGAGAAAGTTCTTTATGCTTCACATCAATTGGAAGGTACAGCCGCAGAATGGTGGGAGAACTACACCGCAGCTCATGGTGATCCCCACGCTATCACTTGGGAGGAATTTTCAACAGCTTTTCGTCAAGCTCATGTCCCAGATGATATAGTGGAAATGAAGAAGAATGAATTTCGCGAACTACAGCAAGGAAACATGTCTTTTGGTGAATATCTCAACAAATTCACTCAACTTTCTCGCTATGCTCCAGAAGATGTTGCTACGGATAATGCACGTCAGAAGCAATTCAAGCATGGACTCAACCCCAGTTTGAAGGTGCAAGTTGTTAGAAATGATTATGTGGATTTTCAGCATATGGTTGATAAAGCCGTACTCATAGAAGATTCTCGTCGTGAGTTAGACGAATCTCGCAAAAGGAAGATGATACAACACGGAGTTCATCAGAATCAACTCCAGAGAGCCAGAACCAATGCTCAGCAGCCTTTTCGTCCCAATAATTCATCTGTTGGGTTCAGGACCCCAGCACCAGTGTCTCATGCAGGGAACACAGGGATTCCCAATGTCAACAACAGCAACAATAATCAAACTCAGGGGAACCCCAATCATGGCGCAAGAGTTACTTGTTTCAATTGCCACCAGATAGGTCATTATGCAAACAAGTGTCCCCAGAAGCGAGGGCTGACACCAATTCCTTTCAATTTGGGACCAACACCAACTAGGACTTCTTTGGCAGGAGTAGGAAGAGGAGTGCCTCAGACTTCAAATCAAGCTACCAGGACTCCATCAACTGCCTCAAGAGGAAGACTGAACCATGTCATTGCAGAAGAAGCACAAGCAGTTCAGAACGTCACCTCTAGTAAGTCTTCAGGTTAGACCTACGTCAGAACCTATTCTTTAGTCAGCCCGAATCTCGAGGACGAGATTCCCTTTTAAGGGGGGTAGGTTTGTAACATTCCAAAATTTTGGTCTGTTTTTGAAGTTTTAAAAGAAAAAGAACCATTTGAATTTTCTGGCAAAAGTTAAAGCTTAATATGAATTTTCAGAGTTCAAAAACAATTTAATGTGATTAATGTCAACATCAACTATTATCAAAATTATTTTATTTGGGTTCTATGTGCTTGGATACATTTTCTAGAATTTTCTAGAATTTGTTCGAGCGCATTTGCTATTTTCTATTTGCCTTTTGTCTTTTCTACTATTTTCTAAAAAGAAAACTAAATTAGAATCTCAGAATTTGCTTTCGGGCCTAATCTCGAAGCTTTGGCCCACATCTATCTTCTTTCGGCCCACTCCGTTTTCCACCCGAGCCGGCCCAACCATTTTTTTCCCTTCCCGGCCGCTCCTTTTCTCCTGGCCAGGCCAGCCGCCTAGGCCCACCTCCCCTTTTTCCCTTGTGCGGGCGCATGGCTCAGCCGAGCTGCACATTGGGCCACCGCTCCCTTTTCTCCATGCGCTCGCCGAAGCCCACCTCGCCTTTTTCCTTTGCCACCTCCTCTTTTCTCTGCCGTGTGGCCCCCTTGTGACGGCATCGTCTTCCTCCCGTGCCCGTCTAGGACTCTCGACTCCTTCAACCGAACGCAGCGCCGCTGGCTCCAGTTGGGATCCTCCTCTCCGTGCCTATATAAGGACCCTAACCTATGTCAATCTCTTCGCCTTGTTCTCCTCCACCGAAACCCTAAAGAGCAGCCTCGATTTTGACTTCGGTTTTTCCGTATTTTTGTCAAGATCGAGTGTCGCCGAGGTTGCTTCATCGCTGGAGTCCGTCGCCTACAGTGCACCTCAGCCCGCGTCGCCATCGCCGTCGATACCGCATTACCGGGACCTTCACTGTGACGCTATTCCCTTCGCTTGAGGATCTCCAAGGCGTCGTTTTCGTTTTTGTCCGACAACTGGTCGCCAGCCTCTTCACCCGATCTTCTAATTCCAGTGAGTTCCTTTGACCGGAATCGCGTCATCTTGAGCCCTATGCTATTAGCATCTAATCTCCCACCTCCTCCTTGTTCTTTTGCCACCGAGGTGTCACCGCCGGCCACTTTGGTCTACTCCGGTCAATTCGCTGTTGCCGCCACCGATGATCTGCTGCCGGACTAGCCGAGCCGCCACTTCCAGTAGCTTTGCCTTCTTCGTGGTATCTCGTTTTGCCACCCCACCGGAGCTAGCTCACCTTCGTTCGTCCTTGCCTCCACCGCCATCGTCGCCGGCCAGAAGCTCCAGAACCACTCCGTTCTCTCCCTCGTTGTTTTCATCTGCTGACGTGGACGCCATCTCATCTCCACCCAGCGCCACCTCATCTGTCCCTACCTAGTTGTCGGCCATGTGGCACACCCAAACTCCACCCGATCCAGAAGAGTCCATGGTTCTAGTTCACCATGCACCAACTCAATGACCAGTGGGCTCCACTTGTCAAATTCCAAATTCTTTTATTTCCTTTCGGCCGAAAATCCCTGCTGACGCTAGATGACGTCATAATTATCTTTTCCTTCAGAAAAGTAATTTAGTAAATTCTGATTTTCAGTATTTTATGTGATTTCAATCTTCCAAAGCTCATATCTTTTGCATCCGAACTCCAATTGAGTCCATTCAAATTCCTAAATTAATCTAAATTCGAGATCTATTTATCTGAGATTTGTATTTAATTTTTAGAGTTTGTTTTCTCTCTATTATTTTTTTATTTGGATTATTTGCTTGTTTTGCGAGTAGACGTTGATACTTCGGGAAGCTTTGAGCAAAGAGTAGCATACCAAGATCAAGATCAATCCTAGGATTTATTCCCAGGCAAGTCGTGGTCCTTTGATCATATTGAACCTATGATTTCAAAAGTATATTGCTTTATACAATTGCATGCTATCTTTATACAAATTGTTTTGGGTATAGTTATTGCCTGTTGTCATTATGCCTCCATTGATTATTTGAATGTCATGAATCCTTTGTCACCTTAGAATGGGTAATTTTAGTTGGACATATTCATATCACCAACATGGATATTGTATTGATGCTTAGTTCAGCTTAGTTACGATGGGTTTGTCATCACATGTGTCTTAATAATTTTGACTTAATGATTTATCGAATCGTGGTGGTGAGCCACTCTTGTTAAAATTTGTGTACCATGACGGGGTTAGTCATGGGTTTTGGTTAAATAAAGTGGTTTTCGCTTGGGCGAGTGGTTGGTGGATAGTGAGGATGTGGATTGAACATGTTGTGGGTTTGTGGTAGTCTCGCCTGAGTAATTTTTCAAGGACTTAATCTTGTGCGCCATTGAACTGGGCCTTAACCGTACAACCATATGCCTGATGGGACGGGCCTGGCTGACTAATTAGCAATGTCTTAATTTCGGCTCTATCATGTGAAGTGTGAGTTATGGGAAACGTATTCTCACGGTGGCGCAAGAGGGGGGCCCTGTCTGGTCGGAAAGACATTCAGTGTTGAAACCTTAGCGGGCAGAACTGGGTTAAGAAGGAGCTTTGTAAAAGCCTTGTGATGATCACTTAGTCGCACGCCTACGGGCGTGAAATGCCCGACATTATAAGTTGATCTATCTCTTGTGGGTCAAGCTGCACAACCTCTGCAGTGTAAAACTATTCGAATAGCCGTGTCCGCGGTTATGGACGTGCTCAGGGATTTCACACGGGAGATAGAGTTTCTTCAAAAATGTGTCAGAGTGTGGATGGGAAGTTCACTTGATGAATATAATGTTCGTTTGGTGAATAGGTCATTCACTTGGTGGTTTGTGTCGATTGGTGAATAGGGATTCACTTATCGTTGGTCTGGCTGGGAAGTGAATGGGAAGTTCACTGGTTGTTTCAAAACAATTGTTTAATTATTATTATTGTTTTCAATTACGCATTTCAATCTATTTATTGTATTTATCGTAAATGTTGTTTTATGCAAAAGAGCCATACAACTAACTTTTGTTCAAGCCCTGCATGAATACTATTTGCATACATTTCCCCACGGCTTGATTAGTACATTCAAAGTACTCATGGCTTTGCGCCCTGTGTTGTTTAATCTCCACAGAAGAACCAGGGAACTCTAAGTTATAGCAGGAAGAGTACCATGAAGGTTTTGCGGAATAGGATGCGTTCTCCACTCGATTGCCTGTGAGCATGTTGATTGGCCATTTGAAGAGTTTCGTTCCGCTGCAAGAGTTTATTTGTTTCTTTAGCCCTGCGTGGCAAGTTAAGTAAATATTGACCATAAGGTCCAGTTATTATTATTATTTGATACTTTGAGATCTTTTTAGTTAAATCGAATAAATAGATGGTATTTCATCACTGTTTCCTGTGTGAGCTAGCTACTGATCTAAGACTAGTTCAGAATACACAGAGGGTTCCTGAGATGTATTTTTGGGTCCCGACAACACAGAAGGGAACCACTTTTTGGTACGGTGATAGAGCGATGGGTGTACCACTTCACCCACCAGGGTTGAAATCTTGATGTCTATCTTTACGCACACGCGAGTGCGTTTTCAGTGGAAACCACCCAACAGGGTTCAAATCCTGATGTGTACCTTTACGCCCACACAAGTGTGCTTTCAGTTGAAATTTTGTAAGGTTGCAGATTTATTTCCGCCATCTGTCTTTCTAGGTGTGTAATAAGAGGGCGCACTTGCATGTGGTGTACGTCTTCCTTGTAATCGCAAAAAGGTGGCTACATTTATAGTTAATTTTAGATGCAAGGATATACAGGCCAACAGATCGACGGAGAGAACAAGGTACTGGCAATGACCGCCCTTCACCACTTATCTGTTGTTGTTCTTCTGCGTTGTTGATACGGGGTCGCCCGATCTTCTCGACGTAGGATCAAGATACTCACGTGTAGCCTCTCGAATCATAGTGATCCTCCGTTGCCAATGCAAGAACGAACACTCTTTAATTCGTGAGAACACACACGCTAGACTTCACGACCACCAAGCGAAGCCCTATCGCGCTCCCAATTCCCAGCAAAAAGGTTGAACGATCTTGATTATCGAAGAACTCCCAATTCCTCTCATGAACATGGTTCGGCCATGCTTGAAGAACAAGAGCAAAATCAATCTATTCTCAAAATATATGTTGTCCCCCTTTTACAATAGGCAGGCGGTGGCTACTTAAGCCACACCATCCTCTCACGCACGCACATGGGCCTTGGGCCGGTGGTTGTGTTGATAGGAGTTCGACTAGGTAGACTAAGAACCACTATTGACCAACTAATAAATAAATAATGACCTTCTCATGTGCATGCATGCATGGAGCATTACATGACCCAATAATGACCGTGCCTCATGTGCATCCAAGCGTAGAGCATTACGTGACTCAATATTGACCTTCCTCTCATGTGCATGTATGCGTGGAGCTTCTTGGTGTTTGCTCACTTGGATTGCGCTTCCAGTGCCGTAGTGCCATGGTCTCGGTTCCCTCTTCATACCTAATTATGCACAAAGCACTAGAATTAGGTAGTAGAAAATTCTTATCAAAGATAACCTCTTTAAAGAACAAGTTCACCTGTTGTTGTAGTAGTTTAGCTCTTGCTCGAGTGCCCTCATCATCCTCCCCGTCTTGAACAGGAGTCGTCCTTGACTCTGTGTCGTCTTGCCCAAAAAATGGTGATAAATCAGCAACATTAAAAGTAGTACTTACCGCATAGTCGTCACCCGGAAGCTCAATCTTGTAAGTATTATCGTTGATCTTGGCAAGCACTTTAAAAGGAACATCACAACGGGGCATCAATTTTGATTTACGCCTCTCTGGAAAACGTTCTTTGCGAAGATGAACCCATACTAAATCACCTGGTTCGAATATCATTTTCTTTCTAGTTTTGTTAGCTTTGGAAGCATAAAAATGTACCTTCGCCTTAATTACCTCTTTAGTCTTTTCATGAAGTTGCTTTACAAAATCAGCACGCTTGGAGGCATCCATATTAGCACGTTCTTGTAATGGAAGTGGTAGCAAATCAAGTGGTGTGATCGGTTTGAAGCCATACACCACCTCGAAGGGACACACTTGAGTAGTAGAATGCACCACCCGATTATAACCAAATTCCACATGCGGCAGACAGTCCTCCCACTCGTTTAGGTTCTTTTTAATCATTGTCCGCAGTAACATGGAGACTGTACGGTTCACCACCTCCGTTTGTCCATCGGTTTGTGGGAGACAAGTTGTCAAAAACAGTAACTTTGTCCCAAGCTTAGCCCACAAAGTCTTCCAGAAATAGCCCATAAACTTCACATCACGATCTGAAACAATAGTGCGAGGCACGCTATGTAATCGCACAATTTCTCTGAAAAACAAGTCAGCTACATGCGACGCATTGTCGCTCTTATGACAAGAAATAAAATGAGCCATCTTAGAGAACCTATCCACAACTACAAAAACAGAATCCCACCCCCTCTTAGTCCTAGGCAATCCTAACACAAAATCCATGCTAATATCTCCCCCAAGGTGTACTAGGAACTGAAGTGGAGTATACAAACCATGTGGATTGAGTTTAGACTTAGCTTTATGGCATGTAACACAACGCTAAACAAACCTCTCAACATCTCACTGCATCTTTAGCCAACAAAAATGATCAGCCAACATCATGAAGGTCTTCTCCCTACCAAAATATCCCATAAGCCCCCCTGCATGAGATTCCTGCAACAATAGCAAACGCACGGAAGAATCTGGAACAGATAGCTTGTTAGTTCGAAATAGAAAACTATCATGGATATGATACTTGTCCCATCCTTTCCCATTTTGCATTTAGAATATGGTGCTGAAAATTCATGATCAGAAGCATATAATTCTTTCAAACTCTCTAATCCGGGAACCTTAACTTCCAAATAATTTAAAAGCACATTCTTTCTAGATAATGCATCAGCTACCACATTCTCTTTGCTTTTCTTATATTTAACAATGTATAGAAAAGTATCAATGAATTCAACCCACTTAGCATGTCGACGATTCAGTTTAGCTTGACCTTTCAAGTATTTCAAGGCTTCATGATCAGAATGAATAATAAATTCTCTAGGCCAAAGATAATGTTGCCAAGTCTCTAAAACACGCACAAGAGCATATAATTATTTGTCATAAACAGGATAATTCAATTGTGCACCGCTAAGTTTCTCACTAAAGTATGCAACAGGTTTTCTTTCTTGCATCAAAACACCACTAATACCTATTCCACTAGCATCACATTCAATCTCAAAAGTTTTAGTGAAATCAGGTAAAACAAGCAATGGTGCTTCAGTCAAACATCACTTTAATTAAGCAAAGGCTTTATCTTGTGATTCTCTCCGTTCAAAACCAACGCTCTTTTTAGTTGATTCATTTAATGGGGCAGCAATGGTGCTGAAATCTTTCACAAAATGTCGATGAAAACCAGCAAGGCCATGAAAGCTACGAATTTGACTAACATTAATAGAAGTAGGCCAATTTCAAATAGCTTCAACTTTAGAGTCATCTACTTCAATCCCATGAGCTAAAACAACATAGCCTAAGAACACCACTTTGCTTGTGCAACAAGTACACTTCTCAAGATTAGCATAGAATTGTTCAGATCTTAGCACTTCTAGCACTTGTTTAACGTGTTCAACATGTTTTTTCAATGAGCGGCTATATATCAAGATGTCATCAAAATAGACTACCACAAATTTGCCAATGAAGTGTCTCAAAACATGGTTCATTAAGCGCATGAATGTACTAGGAGCATTAGATAAACCAAAAGGCATTACTAACCATTCATACAAGCCAAATTTCGTTTTAAAGGCAGTTTTTCATTCATCACTATGTTTCATTCGTATTTGATAATATCCACTATGCAAATCAATCTTAGAAAAGATAGTAGAGCCACTCAATTCATCAAGCATATCATCTAACCTATGAATAGGATGACGATAACGAATGGTAATATTGTTGATAGCTCTACAGTCTACACACATTCTCCATGTACCATCTTTCTTAGGAACAAGAATGACAGGAACGACACAAAGACTAAGACTTTCGCGTACGTACCCTTTATCCATGAGTGTTTGCACTTGCCGCTGAATTTCTTTTGTCTCTTCTGGGTTTGTGCGGTACGACGGCCAGTTGGGAAGTGGAGCTTGAAAGATATAGACCCGCCATTATGTGGTAATGGAGTTTTGGTGATTAATGATAAATCTAATTGGGAGACTAACACTTTTATTGATATACATATTGTGTAGTCTTATCTGGATATAAAGGTGAAAATCATGAAGGCATGCAAAGTGATTAATGACAAATGCACTTGTGAGACTAACACTCCTATTGTTATATCAAGTTTAGTCTCAGCTTGGATATAAAAGCAAAAATCCAAACAGGTATGTATTCATTAATGACAAATCTATTTGTGAGACTAACAATTCTATTGATTATCTATTGCTTAGTCTCGTTTGGATATAAAGATGAAAAATACAAGAGGTATGCATTCTACTTCTTCTTATTATATCTTGTTGCATTCCTCGGATCCAAAATATAGGTTAAACTCCACCAAAAAGGTTAACTTGGATATGTGCATACGTTTCCATTACACATTTGTGTATGCACACATTTAGGGGGAGTTCATTCTATATTTTGTGGTTTCATTAGTATTGATCCATATTCTCTTTCCACATATATTAAGGATCTTTACTTTGAAATATATCATTGAATATATTTAACTTGTGTAGTTAATATATTCATATGAGTATATACAACTTGTGTAGTCCGTATACACTCATACTTGGTTTATACAACTTGTGTAGTTCGTATATACTCACGGTATATATAACTTGTGTAGTTCATATATACTTGTATGTGAGCATATGAGACTTGTGTAGTTCATATATGCTCATATATCATTGAATATATTTAACTTGCGTAGTTAATATATTCATATGAGTATATACAACTTGTGTAGTCCGTATACACTCATATTTAGTATATACAACTTATAGTTCGTATATACTCATGGTATATATAACTTGTGTAGTTTATATATACTCATGTTTATCTATATTCAATTATTTAAGATTGTGTTGTGGGACTAACATGTGTGCTAAGATGTTTAAAGGCTTAGTCCCAAATCATGGATGACGACATGGTAAGGAAAATGCATGACAATAGACAGATCATGATTAGTAGCTTGATAGCATGGTTTTTGGATCAAGTTAGGATCATGCATGCATTCGATTTTGAGTTTTGGAAGCCTTAAGTGCTTCTGTCAGAAATCGGTAGTACCGGAGGCTAACCGGCGGTACTACCGCATCAAGCGGTATGACCGCGCATCTCTTGGCGGTATTACCGGGTTTTGATCATCACAGCCAACTGAGTGCTAATGCGGTACGACCGGCTCTTGCAGCGGTACTACCGCATTGCGGTCATTCCGATTTCTATTTGGCGGTATGTAAATTCCAGAGAAGGTGTTTTTCTGTATTTCTCGAGCCTCTGGAAATCAGTAGTACCGCATCTAAGAAACGGTACTACCGGAGAGCGGTATTACCAGATGCTAGTTGGCGGTAATACCGCACCTTCAGTAATGGCTTGTTCAAAAGCATTTATGCAGGTATATCTTGGTAATTAATGTTAATAACATTGTGGGACTAACATTTTCCATGAGTTGGATGAATAGGTTATGTTCCAGGGTGATGAAGACTTTGGATGGCATCATGAGTTGATCGTCATCGAGTCAAGGTTCAAGAAGATGTATCATGTGTTGATACATATCAAGATCTCGAAGAAGATATGGTCATGAGTTGATCATCAAGTCAAGAGAAGATCCATCATGTATTGATGGAGGTCAAGACCGCATCATGTGTTGATGCATATCAAGACTCGAGATGAAGGATGTCATCATGTGTTGATGGGCATCAAGTCGAGATCCCGAAGCAAAGAAAGTCATCATGTGTTGATGAGATTTCAAGTCAAGAACCCGAAGTTGAAGCGAGGATGTGCGTCATCAAGCTTTAAGAAGATACTCAAGGCAAAGGTATGACTAGCTAGAGCTAAGGATGTGTTCCTAGTCTTTTATCGGTCTTGGTGTTTGGTTGGAAGATCGGATTGCTAGTATAGGTTGCCGTACTATTAAGAGGGGTCTTGTCTAGTAGCTTGAGTCTCATCATGCGTTGATAACTCAATCTCACTTGCTCTAGCTCACTCTAACATGTTGCCTATATTTGCGAATGTGTTTTGCAAATAGCTGAGACTCATGGATAATCCTTGTAGGATGTGACTATACTTTGCAAATGTGTTTTGCAAACGGTTGAAGTCCATGTACCTACTCCTTGTGGCATGATCTATGTTTGCAAATGTGTTTTGCAAATGGTTAAGATTCATGTGTATACCCTTGACATGGTCTAAGATTGCTTGTTGCTATTTCTTTGGACTTAGACCATGGTAGTGGCTCTTTTGAGTTGTGCTTTTTGATTTTATCAAATGTGTTTGAGATCAATCAAATAGGTGGGTTGTGTAGCCCACTGAATAAGCTTTCAATAGAGTCCAAGATCACTCAATTCCGACATCGGAGTCAAAAGTTATGATATTTTTACCGAGTGTCGTCTGTGCTGAAATTTGGGCTGCGGTAGTACCGCCCGTATAACAGCGGTAGTACCGCAGAACGGTAGTACCGCCCCTTGTGAGTACGGTACGACCGCAAAAGGCTGTAACGGCTAGTTTTTGGTTGTTTCGTCTCCAAACGGCTAGTTTTTGGTTTGGGAGCTATAAATACCCCCTTGGCCGGTTGAGAGGTAACCTTTGGCATCTCATTTCATTCTCTTGAGCTAGTGTGAGCCTCTCCATTCAATTGTGCATGTGTTGCACTTTGTGAGCAAAAGGGAGAGGGTCTAGTTGCATGTGTTGCAACTAGAATTGGATTGAGCATCCAATTGTGCATGTGTTGCACTCGGTGAGAGTCAAGCAAGGGACTTGGCTTATTACTCTTGGTGTTTGCCGACACCTAGACGGCGTGGAGGCGTCGTGGTCCGGTGATCTTCTCAAGTGAAGCTTGTGAGAAGACCCGGTATTTGTGAGTGGCTTGGTGCTCGCCATCTCCGGAGTGGAGTAAGAGCAACCCTAGTGGAGCGAGGTGTTGATACCTCGGAGGAAGGCTTAATTTGTGGAGCCGACCCAATTGGTTTGGGTTTCCCTCAACGTGGATTATGGGAGACCGGCAAGTCTCCGACCACCACGGTAAAACATCATTGTGTCCCGTGTCTTCTTGTGATTAGCTTTCATATGCTTTACTTTGTGCAATTTATATTCATTGTATAATTGCTTATTCATTTGTATGATTGCTATCTTGTATGTGCTTGATTGATCATATCATTAGTTGATAGCCTACAAGTCTTTGCTATTGCTCTATTTATTATTGACTTGTATTGTTGGTGCACCTAGTTGTTTTAGGCGTTAATTGTGCTAAACCGAATTGATATTTAGCTTCCGCATTAAAAATCGGTTTTAGCGCATAGAAGTTTTAAATTGACTATTCACCCCCCCTCTAGTCGGTCTTCTCGATCTTACAGAGCTCCCGGTACCAAGTTAATTTGATGTTCAATACCGCGAATGGGTGGTAGACCAGCGGGGACCTCCTCCGGAAAGACATCCTCATAAGCCTGCAAAACTTGAGAAACCACGCTAGGAAGAGAGGTTAAGTCATGAGTAGAAAGCAAAACATCTTTGCACAGCAATACAAAGTGCATCAAAGTGGGATCATCTATCATCTCTCTCAAATCAGATTTAGTGGCTATCATGACTAACTTTTTCTCTCCCTCATTCTTTCTTTTTCCATTCACTTTTAGCTTGTGGCTCTCACTCACCATTTGTGGAATCACATTCTTTTGCTCCTTCCCTCTCTCATTCGCTACTTTCACCTCAATCTTTTGCATGTTATCATTCACAATTTGAGAAGGAGTCAAAGGTCGCAATGTTATTTCTTTGTTATTCCACATGAACTTATATTGATTTGTTCTACCATCATGAATCACAGATCTATCATATTGCCATGGTCTTCCTAAAAGTAAGTGACATACATCCATGGAAACAACATCACACTCCAGAATATCTCGGTAATTCCCAATTTGAAAACTAACATCAACATTGTAGCCAACATTCATAGAGCCATCATTATTCAACCATTGAATTAGATATGGATGTGGATCTTTCTTGTATTTCAACCCAAGTTTAGTGCAAAGTTCTTTACTAGCTAAATTGTGGCAACTTTCACCATCAATAATAACTTTGCAACACTTACCATCTTTACTCACCTGAGCTTTTGTTTGGAAAAGATTGCAGCGCTGCTCCTGAGTGGGTTTTGCTTGCACACTCAACACCGTCGGTGTACACACAAGGATAGGACCAGACTCGGGGTCACAAAAACCATCCTCATGCGCCTCCGCCCCTTGTCCTTCCTCATGTACATCTCCAAATCTTTCAAAATCAGCAAGGGCCTCACCTTCCTCCTCGCTAGTAGAGTCATACTCTCCATTCTCCAAAAGCAACATAACCTTGTTATTTGGACAATCCTTTTGCATATGACCTCGTCCAAGGCATTTGAAGCATTGGATGGCACTACTTGCTGTAGAACCCACTAAAGACGAGGTAGAAGGTGCTAGACTCTTTTTGGTAATGGGTGTTGTTGTATTTTTCCCGCCAGGTGCAGCACTAGTACTAGGAGCAAAACTTCCACTAGATTGATTAGCTTTAAAATAATTGAAACGTGATGTGGGTTTACCTCTTGTATGTACTGAACGGGTGTGTATCATGATGTTCTTGTTGCTCTCATATCTTGTTGCACTTGCCTTTCAGCCTTGGTTGCTTTATGCACCAACTCCACCATATTGTTGTAGGACTGAAATTCGGTGATGCGCTTGATGGGAGGGTGCAAACTAGCAAGGAAGCGAGCCATTGTTTGTTCTTCTTGCTCAAATATATTAGCTCAAATTATGGTCATTTCCATCTCTTTATAATAGTCCTCCACTGTGAGAGTTCCTTGCTTCATTTGCTGTAATTTATCAAATAAATCACGTTTGTAATGTTTAGGAACAAACCTCGCTCTCATGTGATACGTCATCTCTTCCCATGTAGTGATAGGAGGTTCGTTGTACTCTCTCTTTGATTTTGAACTTGTTCCCACCATATGAGCGCATATTTGTCAGATTCAAGTGCAGCCATGTGTATTTTTTCTTCGGAGTATGTGTGTAACATCCCAATTTTGGGCTTGTGTTTCAAATGTAAGAAAATGAGTAGAAAATAAAACTTTTTCTTACATCATGTATTTCCTTTGTGTACTGAACAAGTATTGTACAAAAGGTTATGGAAATGCAAGTCACAAGTCTTTTGATCCAATCTTGTTCCTTCAAAAACATTCTTGTCAAATGTTGTGATCATCTCCTGGGAATATTTTTCCTAAGTTCTTGGGATGGTATGTGACCCCTCTGAAAAATTTCACAATTTTTAGAAATTGTTTGAATATTTTAGAGGGCAGTCAAACCTGTTTGACTCTCAGTCAAACCTAAAATCAGTACCTTGTAGAATTTTCGGAGAAAAATACAATGCATAAAAACCTCTGAAAATTTTACACAAGGTCAATGTCCCAGTCAGCAAGCTCCTGTAAAAATTTCAGAATTTTTGGAGTTATTTTGCTACCCCAAATAAATCCTCAAAAGTCTCAGCATATTTTAAAACCTAAAACCAATTTCACTATTCATTGGGTTCGAGTCGGGCTCGAGTCCGAGCCACTTGACTTGGTCGAACCACCTAACTGCACCGAGCCGCGTTTTAAAACGCGCGTGCGATATCAGCCGTTGGATTCAAATCGCTCGGCCCACGTTCATGTGAGCTTTCGGACCCTCCGGTTGCATTAGCCAATTGGGACCGTTGGATCTCAATCCAACCGCCCGATTTCCGTGAGGCAATCGGATCGTCCGCGAACTCTTTTAAATCACGACCGTCCATCTAAGATCCAACGGTCGTGGTTTGTCTTCTCTGTTCTTCTTCCTCCTCGCTTCTCGTGCGCGCGGCGCAATGGCAGAGCGAGAGAAAGCGAGGCGGCGTGATGTGTCACCTCCACGCTTGCTTTTGTCAACGTCTCTCGCAATGCATTTAATGCGCACTGTGCTTTCTCCTCCATTGTCACCATGCTCACTTGCTCCCATCTTTTCTTGGTCTACAACCGGAGCATGAACCGAGCCCACCATGGACTCGGGTTCTTGCTCAAAACCCTAATTCTTTCCCTATAAATTGCCCTCTAGGTCCTCCTGGTGTCCCTTTACACCACACTTTGCTCTTCTTAGTGTTTGAGCGGCTAAACCACCTCACACCCTCAAAGCACCATTGTTGACCGTAGAGCTCCAATGGCGGCCTTGGTGTCCAGTGGTTTATCTTCAACATTTCTTGCACCCTTTAGAACTCCTCAACCTCCTTTGTATTTCCCCTAACTTGATTTTCGGTTGCATTCACAGGAATCACTCAATTTTAAGTTTGGAGATTTTCGGTTGGTTTCACCCCTTTCTTCTCCACTCAGTAAGTGGTTCTTTTTGCAATTAATTGCTTTTGGAGCCTCTTTGAGCTATAATGAAGCTGTGGTGATGATTTGGTTCCACTCATTTTGCTCAGAACCTCATCTTCCACTTCATCTTCTTCGGCTCCGGTGGACTTCATCGTGTTCAAGTCTTCCCCGGCCATATTTGGAGCTCCTCTCGGTTAAGGTAGCTTCTATGTAGTCCCTAGAAGTCATGGCACTCGCTTCCTTGGACCGCAGCAGAGCATCTTGCTATTTTCGTGTTTTGCCGTGTCGGCCTCTTTCTTTGTTTTCCGGCTCGCCGGCGTTCCAGACCTCCACCGCCGGCGAGGTCATCACCGTTGGGTCCGCAACACTATTGCGAACCCATTTTGATAGTTTGTGGGCGCCGCCGCGACCGGAGTCGCCGGCGACAAGCCGGCAAAGCCACTCGGGTTTTGTCAGTTGAGAAGCTCCGTTTTCGTCAGATAATTAGGACACATTTAATGTTTAATGATTGCCAATCAGTAGAGCATTAATGGTGTCTTAATCTGGCCTAATGTCTCACTGACATGTGGGTCCAGCCCCCTTAAATCACCCGCTGGCTTTTATCCGTGCGTTTAGGCATCATTAATGCTAATCATGGGTTAATTAAAGTGTCGGCACTATTGGCTGTCGGAAATAACCCCTGTGCCACTGCCAGGTGGGCCCATAAGCTCAAAACCGAAAACCAGAAGTCATTAGGGTTGATTTTGGGTTTATTTATTGCTAATCATTGTTAGCAATAACTGTGTCCGAAATTACCTTTTTGGGTCACTGACGTGTGGGCCCTCTGTCCCTAAATCACCTCTGTTCAAAATCGTTAGGACACATTAATTGCTAATCATCATTAATCATTGATCATTAGTCATTAATTAGCTGTCCTAAGAGCCTCCCTTAAGTCACTGACAGGTGGGTCCACGTGCTCTGTGCACGTGTGTCAAGACTCGCATGTGTGACTCTCAGTCACTGACATGCGGACCCACGTGTCAGTATTCCTGTTTGCACTTCAATCTTGGACCGCCGTCCATTTTGCGATCTGCGGCCCAGATCTTGTATGCATTCGGACCATCCGGTTCCCCTCATCATTCTTGGTCGTCCATCGCTTGATCTGCGGCCCTGATCATGCGTGCAATCGGACCTTCCGACGGGAAGTGCTCTCCGTGCCGTTCATCTTGAGATCTACGGCTGTGAGCGGCCAAGGCAACCGCACCGTCCGGTTGCATTCGTCCTCGTGAGCCGTTGGATCTTGATCCAACGGTGAGCTCCTGTTTCGAATCGCGCGCGTGCGCTGTTCTCCGTGCGTGTGGCTCGTTGGATTTTGCATCAACGGCCCTCGAGCGTCCACGTCGTTTATTTTCGGTTGGGTTGGTTTTTATTTCTGTAAGTATTATTTATCGACTGAAAATTGTATCAAAACTTCAGAAATTCATAACTAATTCAAGATAAATCCTTTTACACGAAACCAATCGCAATAAATTTGTATTTCACTAAAGTTTAATATAAAGATGCTTTTAGCTATCTTTCTTTGTAGTAGAAAATTCGTAATCCTTAATAGCTTGTTTTCTCGCTATTTTTATATATTCCGTAATTGTATTAAAACTTGGAAAATGCATATCTTTTCTCAGTATATCGATAATTGTACGATTTTAACTTTGATAAATTTGTTATTAACTAAACTTTAATCTAAAAATGGTGGTAGGCCTAAATCAAGACTAAAAATATGTTGGTAGATTTAACCTTATTAGTAGCACTTAAAAATTCATTTAATGATGTAATAGACACCAGTAATTCCCTGTAAATCCTAAAAATAGAAATTTGATGTAGGAAATCCCTCTGTTATCATGCTATAATGTGAAATAGGTTTTGCACATGTTTTTATTTCTGGAAAGTGCATTATGCTAGTTTTGCATCTTAGGAAAATCATAACTAAATCATGCTAACTCCAAATGACCTGAAATTGTATATGGGTTACCTCTATACCAGTAGGTAGCTACCATAAAAATTTCAGCTTCAAAATCTTTCTAGAAAATATTTTTGCTACAGTGCTAATTATGGCCGAAAATGGGTTTTTAGGTAATATCTTTTGCACCACAAATCCAAATTTGGTTTTTCCAGTTTCTATGTCTAGGTATATTCGTATTATACCTTATGTATAAATTTTGTAGCATTTGAATAATTTTTGCTTGCTCGTTTGTTTTAAGTGCGGCTCGTCTTATTGGTTGTTCTTGGTTCTTTTTGCCTTTTCGCTTAGGATTCGACATTTGCGGTAATCCCGAGAACGACCCTCCACAACAGTTTGAGCAACAGCAAGAAGGCAAGCAGTTTGATCATGTTAATCCCAGTATTTTAAGTATTTATGTTGATTACAAATTCTATGTATGCATTGCTACTTTGTGTTAATAGTTGGCCTAGTAGATGCATTTCCTTAGCAAATGATTATCCTCTACTACCATGAGCCTAGGTTACTTGCTGTGATTTAGAGTTCATGGATGGGCTCTTGTCACTTAGTAGTTTACGAATTAATTGCTTAGCCATGCTTAGTTTCGGTAGAAATGGGCGGTTATCGACTTGTCGATAACCTTGATCACATCAACCTTATTATGATTATAATTTCCACCTTGTGCTATGTCTACTTATGAAAACTAAAACTGAAAACAAAATGATTTAGACTTGGGCACAATGGTATGATGGTGTGATTTTGGGTGTGATCGAATGGTGCCGGGTCAACAAGGACCGAACATCTTGTTACACTAAACCAAGCATTTTAGCGTGCTAACCACATTAGAGGGTATGGGACCTCTCTTGACTTAGTACTTTGGCGTGTATTGGCTCCGAGTCGCAGGGAGTCGCAGGAGGGATGGTGTTGGGAGCATTGTAGTGTCCGAAAGACTTCACCCGTGATGGGATTTGTTGTCTTTCGACTTGCAATGTAAGCATATGGGTTTCTATCCATATGAGCGGCTCGTAGTTAATACACAAGATTGGAAATGTCTCGTAGGACTTAGCGTGCTTGCATACCTTGATAGTGTGCTTGTGGCTTGAAGGTGGTGCAAGTGTGGGTACATTGGTACACCTGCGGGTTAAAACTATTCGAATAGCCTCGTCCTAGGTTATGGACACGCTTGGCAAGGTCTTTCAAGAGTTAGACTACAACCTTTTAAATTAAAACTTGATGGGTGGTACGAATCGGGGATTCGTGCTATGTTGTGGTGGCTATTGGGATAGTCACTTCCGTGTGGTTACTTGTATGTATCTTTACTTCTTTACTTTGATAACAAAACAGATTTGCAAACTTGCTTTTAAAATGTATTACATTATTGCTAATAAAGTTGGCTTTGTGCAAAATGAGACATACAACCTCCACCTAAATAAGCTTGCATGTAGTTTATGAATAGGTCTGCTATTCCACACGTCGATCTTGGGTACAAAGACAATCTTTGTACTCGGATGCTATGCTTAATTGTTCATTGCAGAGGAAGAAGGTGAGCTGAGGGCCTCACTTTTGTGAGTCGTGTTGTGGTAGCTTGCGGGGCGACTAGCTTGGCGGCCCGGTCGGTTGCCTTGTGGGTGTATGGCTAACCGGTCGACTTTTGTTCTAGCCATCTTATGGCGCTTTTGCTTCCGCTGTCATTCTTGTATATTGTTCTATTTGGCCGGTCGGCTCTCTTTTGTAATAACTTTACCTTATGTATGTCGTTGTTAAACCTAGTGATGTGTGTTGTATGGAAATGATGTGTAATTTTGTGATGATGTGCATATGTTGCAATTCTGGGAAACATATGCCCATCGAGGCTTAGAATGTTTAATTAGTAATGCTAGAACCAATTGGAGGTTAAGTGTTACTAGTTAAATATTTCGGGTCCTCACAAAGTGCATACAGAACACCTTGTCCACTTTGAGCTCCCAAGTGAGGTAATCTTCGGGATCATGTGTACCTGAAAATATTGGTATAGTAAATTTAAGCTTACCAAATTTCTCTTCATGAGGTCGTTCATTGCCGTGGCGGTGTCGATGGTGGTATCCATCATCGTAGTGGTACAAGTCGTCGCCGTCGAAGTGAAGCGGTCCCCCACCTCGGCCACCATGCCCACGGCCCCTTCCAGGTCCTTGGGCGCTTCCCCCACCTCCTCTCCTAGGCGGAGGTGGCCGTATGGCTTGTGCCACCACACGGTCTTGCCGTTGTTGAGCATCCTGGGCGACTCATGCAGCAACCTCCTCATCTCGTGGAGGTATGTGAGTCGATAGATGCACACTATCTTCTTCTTGCTGCTGATGAAGTGCCCGCATGACATCATTCACGATGCCCGTACGCAACACATTCATTTGTTGATTGAGGTCAATGCGGAGATCCTGCATATCTGCCTTGAGTTCTTCCCCCATTGCTGTGAGGACCTGGGGTATTTAACTCGTAATACTTAACCTCCAAATGGTCCTAGTATTACCAATTAAATATCCTAAGCCTCGATGGACATGTGCTTCCCAGAATTGCAGCACATATATATCTTTACAAAATCATGCATCATTTTCATACAACTTACAATACCAAGTCTAGCAAAAGACATACATAATATAGAGTTATTACAAAAGAGCCGACCGGCCAAAAGACATAGGAGTAACATAAATGACAGCAGAAGAAAAAACGCCATAAGATGGCGATAACAAAAGCCAATCGGTTAGCTAATAACCCACAAGACAACCGACCGGACCGCCAAGCTAGTCGCACCCACCGCAGCAAAACTCACAAAAGTCGATCTCTTGGGGATCCACTTCCTCCTCTACAATAATAAAGCAATGCAGTTAAGTACAAAAATATACTCGCAAGACTTACGAGTAACAAGCCTATACATAGCTACATGCAAGCTGAAACAAAGGAGATGGTTAATTGGTTAATTGGACGCATAAAGCAATTTTAATTTGCAATAATGTAATAGATTGAAGGCAATTTGTCAAATCTGTTTTAAAGTGTTGAAATAACAGTGAGACGACAATAAGTAACATAAATAACAACCTAGAGGTGACTAACCCAATAGCGACCACAACATAGCACGAATTCCCATTCGTACCAACCAAGTTCAAGTTTTAATGAAAAGGTTATAGTCTAACTCTCGAAAGACCTCCCCAAGCGTGTCCATAACCAAGGACTTGGCTATTCGAATAGTTTGAACCCTGCAGTGGTGTACCAATGTACCCACAATTCAGACCACCTTTTCGCCACATGATTAAGCACACTTCCAAAGGTATGCCGGCACGGCTAAGTCCTTTGAGATATTTTCAATATTGTGTATTAACTACGAGCTGCTCGTATGGATAGAAACCCATACACTACATTTTAAGCCGAAAGGCACCTACAATGCTCCCGAACATCTGCCTCCTACAACCTCCTACGACTCGGAGCTAACACACGCCAAAGTACTAAGTCAAGAGAGGTCTCATTTCCCTCTAGTGTGGTTAGCACACAAAAATGCTTGGTTTAGTGTAGCAAGATGTTCGGTCCTTGTTGACTCGGGCACCAACCATTCACACCCAAAAGCACACCATCTTACCATTGTGTCCAAGTCTAAAATATTTTATTTTCAGTTTTAGTTTTCTCAATTAACATAGCAAAAAGTGCTGAACATAAAGCCATAATAAGTTTTTGTGTAATCAAGGTTATCGACTAAGTCGACAACCGCCCAATTCTACCGGTAGCTAAGCATGACTAAGCAACATTAACTCGTAAACTACTAAGTGACAAGGGCTCATCCAACGAACCCTAAATCACAGCAAGATAATCCTAGGCTCAATAGTAGAAAATGAACATTTGCCTACAGATTATGCATCTAAAGGATCAACTACCGACAATAGTTTAACAACAAAATAGCATATGCATACATAAACTTTGCGAACAATATATTAGGCTTTGAAAATAGTAGGAGCAATATGATCAAATGATGCTACATCTGTTTGCCTTGCTAGAGATCACAAACTTGTTGCTGAGGATCACTCTTGGGTTCAATAAATTATTCGGAACCTATCGTAAGAACGAGAAAATCCAATAAAAACGACGAACACCGAAAAAGACTCAAAAACCAAAGTTATCCAAAATCCATGAAATTTACACAACAGGTAGAGCATGATTTTAAATGAATTAAGCAACAAGAATCAATCGATTTGTACTAAGCATGCAAAAGTTATATCTTAAACAATTTCAATCTGCGGGAAAATTCAAATTAAATTGCTTTTTGTTACTGTTCATCGTACAATTTTCCAGAGGGTTTTTGAACATGAAATTTTTATGGTAGACAGATCATGGCATCCTAAGCATAGGAAAAATGTGTTCACTACATTTGGAGTTAAATTAAATTTCTTGTGATTTTTCTAAGATATGAAACTAGTGCACAACATTTTTCTGAGGCAAAGACATTAATAAAACCTATTCTATATTAAAGCATACTAATAGAGGGATCTAGCAAATTTTAGTTACTAAATTTGGAGTTACAAAGAATAGCTTATGCATTTTACAAGTTTAAAGGAATTTCTAGAGCAGTAATTAAATGCTAAAGCAAGTTATTACAACCTATATAATTTTCTAGTACAGAACAGTGTCTAAGTACATTTTTATATTAAGTTTCATTTAAACAGAGATTTAACAAAATTTGAACCATCTAAAAAGGAGTAAAAATAAATTAGTTATGACATTTTGAAGTTTAAGCAATTAACAGAGCACAAGATAAACATTTCAGAAAACATAAAAGCACTAAAGACATTTTATACCCAGTTAAACTTTAACACCAGTGGATGATAGATGGGCTCAAACACAGCTACGCACGCACGGGTGCGGCCTGAGAAATTAAAAAGCCTCGGGCCCACCTGCCAGCGAACCTGCGGGGCACAAAGATGAAGGCTAAAGCTGAGCCGTTGATTTTAGATCTGACGATCCAAGATGCGAGGGGCGTTCGGATGACCTGAACGTCCAAAGCAATCTGGGCCATAGATAAGGAAATGAACGGTCGAGATTAAAAAGGATCTCGAACGGTCCAAACGTTCCACAAGATCTGAACCGCAGATCTGAAAATGGACGACCCACATGAGATAAAAGACTTAGAGCTCACGCATGTGCTTGCTCCAGAGCCAAAGCGCGTGGGCCCCACACGTCAGAGACACTCGTGCTGCTTAGGACAGCCATTAAAGGACTAACAATGATTAGCTCTTTAATGCCTAAATCTATATTCTAAATGACAACAGCAGAGAGACGCTCGTCCGACAAAAACCGAGCGCGAACATGAGCTCGCCGCTGGCGGCTCCAGCCACAACGGCGCACCCAAAGGACCGAAATGGAAACGAAATAACCTTGCGCACCCAAAGGTAGCGCTCACACTAGATAAAACGGCCTAAAATGCCGGCTAGCCGGAGATGAGCGTTGGTGACCAAAAATGGCCGAAAGCGAAAACTACGCAAAAGCTCCGCATTGTCCAAGGAAGCGGGTGCCCAAGCTTCTAGGGACTAATAAGGAGCTACCTTAACGCCAGAGAGCTTCAAAGAAGGTTGGAGAAGCTTTGACGACAGAGAGGCTCGCCGGAGTTGGGGAAGAAGATGACGAAAATACAGCCTGAGCAAAATGAACACCAACGGGTGGTCAAAATACCTTCAACTAGGCCTACAGAAGATCCAAGAGCAAGTAATTGGCAAAAGAAGCTCTTACCGGAGTTGAGGAAGAAAGGGGCGATTTCGGCCGAATTTGAACAAACCTCAAATTTGACAATCTCTATGAATGGCAAACAAAATTAAGTTAGGTGTTTTGCTTGAGATGCAGAGGGGCGCAAAATGACGTGAAAAGATTTGCAAAGGAACCACTGGAGCACCAAGGTCACCAACAAAGCTTCACGGCTGACAATGGCGACTTGGGTGTTTTCAGTGGTTTTGAGCTTCAACAAGCACGGGGAAGCTAAGAGGTGCTATAAAGGAACACAAGGAGGAGCTCAAGGGTTCTTTAAAGCCAGAGAGCAACTGTTGAACAAGGATGGGCTTTAATGGAGGACAAGCCCTAAAGCGCTGCCAAAAGCGAAGGAGGAGATGGGAGCCGGTGAAGACCACGACTTTGAGTGCGAAAACACAGATAGTGAAAAAACGAGGGCTAAGAGTCGTTGAAGGTGACGTACGCGAGTTGACAAAGCACTGCGCCTCCTCCCATGCCTTGTTCTGTCACACGCGCACGAGGAAGAAGAAGGTGACCAGGACCATGGGGCCCACATGTCAACGAAAGAACAAAGGGATTAGGTTAAAAGAAACGAAAGGGTTAGGTTAAGTTGAGTCAAAAGATCAGGACGGTTGGATTATAAATGGACGGCTTAGATTGAAAGTGACTTTCGGGCGGTCCGAAAATCCAAAGAGATCTAAGCGGTCCGATCGAAAATGGACGGCTCATATTTAAGTGGGCGATAGGGAGGTCCGAACGTTCATTTAGATCTAGAGCGTTGAAAAGGAAATCAACGGCCCAAATGAACGCGCCACTTTGGAGCGAGCCCGAGTGCAGTTAGTTGGTTGGGCTCAACCACGTGGCCCAAGCCGGACCTGGACTCAGCAAAAAAGGGTGACACCCACAGCGGTTAGATTAAGATCTAACGGCTAGGATTAAACGCGGGAATCGGAGATCCAAAAGTTCCAGCGAACGAGGGTGGCTGGATTAGGATCCAACAGCTAAGAAAGGTTAGCGCGCTGGGGAGGTCCGAACGGCACAGCGAGCGGGGGCGGTACGATCAAGATCCAACGGTCCAAAACGAAAGCACGTTTTGAACGTGCTGGGCAGAGCGCGAAAGGGTTGGGTGCAACCAGATGGGGGTTTGGGCTCGAGTCCGACTCCAACCCAACAGGACTTTGACTAAGGATTTGAACTAAGAGCTGAAATTTTGGGGAATTTAAATGGAGCTACATAACTCCAAAAATTCCCAAATCTTTACAGAAGCTTGCTGATTATAGGATTGACCTTGTATAAATTTTTCGGGGGTTTTAACGCAAAGCATTTTTCTCTAAAAATTTCTTAATGTACTGATTTAGGGTTTGACCAAGAGTCAAACTAATTTGACTAGCCTCTAAAAATATTCAAACAATTTCTAAAAATTGTGAAATTTTTCAGAGGAGTCACTCAACATCCCTAGCATAAAGGAAAATTATTTTCAAAGGATGATCACAAGATTATCTAGAAAAATTTTCAAAGGGTCAAAACTTAGGTCAAAAGAGGCTTGTGATTTTGTATTTTTCATAATTTCTTTACAATAATTTTCAAAACATTAATACAAAAACAAGATGCAAGAAAAGTTTTAATTTCTACATATTTTCTTATATTTGAAACACAAGTCAAGAATTGGGATGTTACAATTGCAGTGGTGCAAGCTATAAATTCTTGTTGTAATGTACTTCTCAATGCCTGATGCTGGAAGCGAGTCACTGGGGCATTAAGATCAACATCATGCTCCTTACAATAGTTGTCTTCTCCACCTGACATGGTTAGATTGTGCAAAAGAAAACACAAACAGCAAGAATATATACGGATGATTAGTAAAATTCACTCAATCTCTCTCTCTCTCTATTTTCTCTCCCAAGTAAAGTTCTTACCCTTCCGAAGTGAATTCTAAGAAGTGAATTAAGGCCAAAAGAAACTTACACTTGGTGGAAGCTATAATAGCAAGTGATGATCAAATGAATTTAAGAGTGTTCACAATTGCACAACAACGGTTATTTGGTGGAGCTTGGTATGGAGGTGTATATCCTAGCAATTTGAAATTCTTGATGTTGTAAAGCTAAGTAATAATCCAAGCTAGAATATTTTGCCTAAGTGTTGATCCAAAGGATTTAAGCGAAGTGTATGAACACACACGCAAAGATAAATGCGACTCAATGCAAACAAAGGAATAAGCTAGTGAGATGCAATCTGAAATTGAGAAGAAAAAGCTTGTTTTGCACCAAGTACTAGGAGAGACGCTAGCCAATTGCAATAATATGATATGTAAGGGCACAAAATTGCTCAACGAAATTAAATACACAATCTGAATTTTATAAGCCAAGGTTATCTTGTTCCCAAGTTTCAGCCAATATCTTCTTCTTCTTTTTTTTCTTTACTTCGTTCAGAGTGGGTTCACTGATGTGTTGTACCTCAGTGAGGTTGGCCCCCAGACCCTGTGTCTCTGGATCTCGCCCAGAGTGGATTCGCCGATGTGTCATATCTCATCGAGGTTAGCCTCTGGACCCTGTCCGGTATTGGTTCGTCGATGTGTTGTACCTCGGCAAGGTTGATCCCCGGACCTCGTCCAGGGTTGATCTGTCCGGGTGTCAAGCCTTCGCAACATACTTGCTTTATGAGAAAAAAAAATTAGAGTCCTGAAATAAATGTGGGGAAGACTCGACCAAAGATGCCGCTCTCGGGCGCGTGTGCTCGAGAGGACGATGGCATGGTTGGGCGCTTGGATCAAATATCAATAGCGTACGCACCGTCCGAACCAAACGTCAGCCAGATAGGATTATCCTTAACATAAACGAGGATTATCCTTAACATAAACGGACGTAGGCACTGATCCATCTTCCGAAATGGATTCTGACTCGGGCGCGTGTGCTCGAGAGGACGATGGCATGGTTGGGCGCTTGGACCAAATATCAATAGCGTACGCACCGTCCGAACCAAACGTCAGCCAGATAGGATTATCCTTAACATAAACGAGGATTATCCTTAACATAAACGGACGTAGGCACTGATCCATCTTCCGAAATGGATTCTGACCATTCGATTCCGAAACCAAACATGTCTCCGTTCGGTCTCTGCACGCGGTTCCGACTCCCGATATATATGAGTAGTGCATGCTACGTGCCAACCAACACAAACCGTACAAGCTAACTGATACAACATGGGTCACGTGCACCCCGAGAAACGCCGCCGGATCACACCGCCTCCGGCTGCCGCCGGCAGCAGCCCCACCATCCCGGACGAAGTGCTCATTTCGGAGGTCCTGGTGCGCCTCCCCGTGAAATCTCTCATGCGCTTCAAATGTGTCCGTCAGTCCTGGTGTGCGGCCATCGCGGACCCTGTCTTCGTCCGCCGCCACCTCGAGCTGTCCCGCGCGAGGCCGCCGTCCATGCTCGTCATCCCCCGCAAGAATGGCATCGACGAAGGCGAGCTCTCCGAGGATATAAGCTTCCACCGCCTCCGGCCTGGACAGGCACCCGGCACCGTTGAGGCCGAGCTGATGCTCGAGAAGGTGTGTACGGAAGGTATCACGTGCAAGATCCTCCCCACGCACTGCGACGGCCTCATCGCCGTCGCGACCACCAGGGACCAGGTTTTCGTCTGCAACCCGGTCACGCAGGAGTTTGTCCAGCTGCCGCTCGGCAGCCGCGACGTCGACGACGTCAGGGCGCCGGCGGCGGCTCTCGGCTTCGACCCGTGGCGCAACCGGTACGTCGTTTCCAGGTACTTCTACCGGCGCTACGAGATAATCGTCGACGAGATCACCGGCGAGGAAAAGTTGGACTACGACATCGGGCACGAGGTCTTCACGCTCGGCGGCGACAATTGGGAGCCCACCGTGGACCCGCCGCACGCTATCGCCCCAGCCCGACCGATCTGCACGCCAGGGGCCTTCTACTGGTGCGCCGACAGGGTCAGCCCGAACGCGTTGCTGCGATTCAGCCTGCGCGACGAGTCGTTCGACGTGGTCCCGTGCCCTCCGGGCGCCGACTCCGACATCCTCGTCGACCATCTGACGGTCCTGGACGGCAAACTGTGCTACGTCCTTGTCGCCACGGACACGGCCATGGACGTCTGGATGGCGGACGACGGGCCAAGGCCGGAGTGGTCGCTGCGCTGCCGCATCGATCTCCCCTACGAGGAAATCGGCTCCGACGCCTTCTTCCCGATCGCGGCCGGCGGGGACAGAATGCTGGTGGCTGTCGACTACGAGAAGCTGTATTGGTACAAGGAGCGGACCAAGTATCTGATGGAAGTGGTGGACATGGAGGAGCTGGAGTACGAGCGACGGGACGGGAGCAAGTCGTGCTGCGAGCTGTGGCCGGCTCGGCACCACGTTGTCCCTTACGTGGAGAGCCTCGTCTCGATTAGAACATGTAACTACTAGTAAACGATCCATTTCCAAGATGAGATAAGTGTTGCTTGTATGTCAGATGTGCAGTCCTTGTAAGAGACCCTAAGTAATTGTAAGGAATTAAGACATAAAACATGCTGTAATGTGAAATATTTGGCGTTATTAATCTGTTCATATATCTGATTATTTTTTGTCCCCTTGCATGATCTTTACATGGTACTAGTTCAAAAATAAACTGGACTTCTTCCCTGACGGTATATATCATCGGATTATACGAAAATAATATAATTGGATGTGTCAAACAAAATAATTTTGTAATACATAATTTTAGTTATTTTTTCAGCGTGCCTGGGAACTTTAGATCCACCAAAGGAACACTGCAATGCAAAGTTCCTCTAGCTCGACACCAAGGATGGAAATGCTAGCTAGTTATAAAGCTCACAAGGCTCGGCTACTTGGGATGTAAAGTCGAAAATGTTAAGCTTCTATTTTGATTTATTTTCAGTTTTGGAGACTGCACCGACAAAAATAAGCATCGAGACAACATTGGATGCGTACGTGCTCTATATATATAGGTAGGTAAAAACTTCCAAATATTGTTGGAGTCGGTACGTACGTAGGTGCCCAGCAGGTAGGAGACAGTGACGTCAGAACAGGTCGCGATGAACGACGGCAGAACATATAAACACAAAGCAAATTTAGCAGAAGCTATACAGACGATATACCCTTGGAGAGTTTCAGGCTGGCGCATGCAGTCACGGCCTGCTAAGAAACAAAAACGCCTGGCCTTTTAAGCCATCGTGGCAGGCAGCAGGCACACGGTGCAAAGCATCCATCGATCCATTTGCAACCTGCAACAAATTTAGCTAGCCGGCCGCGCGTACTGCATGCCGTGAAGAATTCCAAGGCCGAGAAACTAGACCAATGGAGATGAAGCCGTCGGCACCGGTGCTTCTTCTCTTCGCCGTCGTTCTTCTCGCGGTCGTTGCAGCACCGGCGATATCCTATATCGACTACCCGGTCATTGCAAACAACCCGGCCTGCCCTCCGAGCGGCAACTGCGCCGCGCCGGGCCAAACCTACACCGGCGGGCAGCGCCAGCAAATATACCATGACCGTGGGTGCTAGCTAGTAGGGATTCGGATATCGCCCGAAAATTGGTTTAATTTCGTACCGGTCAAAAAAATCGAATTTGCTTGAAATTTGCCGAATACAAGGTAGCTGCTAGCTAAAAGATTCATGTGCAAGCATGCATGCATCATCCGATCGACCATCTTCATGTACTCTGTCCCTATCCCTGGTGAATCAGTCCCGAAACAGCTTGAGTTAATTCAGTATTTTTTTCCCCCGCTAAGGATCTGAACACAGGAATTTCACAAGAATTCCGCAGAAATTTCATAAGAAACAGTTCAATTCTTGCTCCAACTCTTCTTCCGTTATACTGCTCTAACTCTTCTTATGTTGTACTGCGCGTTTATGGGTAACGATCTATGATTTCTTGCTCGTATGGCTTTCTGATTTACGCGGTAGAAATTTTTAGGATTGTCTATTCGTAAGGTGACTGAAATTTTATTAAACATAAGTTACATATTTTATCCATTGGATCAATATCCCATTATATGACACATCAATCTACACAAATTCAATTGTCACAACAATTGATTTAAATTTAAGAAAATTTCAAACGACTTACAAATATCAAATCCAAAATTTTTAATTGCACGCTAGTGTAGCCTACTCATATCCCCTCTCCACGCAGTTTGAACGCACCTTACCTTGGATGGATTCTACCTAGCCGCTGGGGTTCCTTCGACTGAGGTGGAGTACATATTCCTTCGCATCCTGCCTGTCCATTAAGCGCGGTTTTCAGAAATGAGTATTGCTTGATACCCACCAACTGGTCGATTCCTCTGAAGTGGTCAACCATGGATTACGGACGACATGCATGATCACGCGATAGAACGGACTTGGACAACGTAAAAAAACACAGTTTGACAGCTGACGCAGTCAGTCAGTCGTGTTAGAGTGATCTCAGGCATTTGGCCCAACGGCCAAATACCACCCTTTGATCGCGCCCTGATCGGGGGTGTCCAACCCAATTGGCTGGTGGGCCCCTGTCGCCAGCGCCATATAAAAGAGAGGTGGGGGCCGGGGCGGCACGCACGACGAGGTTCACCGTGCCGCCGCCAGACCCACCGACAAAACCCTAGACCCGATCTAAGAGGGGGCGCTCAAGCGACGGGAAGCACTACCGCCGTTCACCGCAGCCAGGGAGACGCCGCCGCCCGGGACACGCCGCCGAGCAGCCCCGTACCTCTTCCCCGACCGTCGCTGCCCGTGCGCAGACTCCACCGAGCGAACCCGCGATGGCCAACTCCTCCTCCTCTACATCCGAAGGTCGGTACCCCTCTCTCCCTCTCGGTTTTACCTCAAGAACTCGAACCCTAAAAGAACCCTGCTAGATCTAACCTAGGAGATCCTAAAGAAAACCTAACCTATCAATGGTATCAGAGCAAATCCTAAGGGTAGATCTAGAACGGGAAAAGAAAAGAGAAGGACCCCCCCTAACCCTAGAACAACGACCGCCGTCGGTTGACCGACGTGCGGAAAAGAAAAGAAAGAAAGAACAGAAAAGGGGAAACCCTAGATCTGAAAAGAGCCGACTCACCTGGCCGTCGTCGTCGCTGGCGTGCGGGAGATCGGCCGAGCCGTGGGCTCGCCGGCGCTCCACGTGCGGCCACCGTCGACGCGCGGGACAGGGCGCCAACACGGAGCCGCTCGACGGCGGCGCGCTCCCTCTCAGGGGAGCGCGCTCCTCTCAGGGGAGCGCGCACGCCGGCGAGAGGGCCCGCGGTGGCGCCGTCTTCTTCTTCTCCGGCAGCGTGGACGTAGTCGCCGCCGCCACCGCCGCTGAGTTCGCTCGGGCGCGAGAGGAGAGGGAGAGGAGAGAATGGTTAGGGTTAGGGTTTTCCGCCGCGCGAGGGCGGTTTTGATCCGGCGATAACGACGCTCAGCCGTCGGATCAGAATGGACGGCTGAGATCGCGCCATGGACCCGCAGGCCACTTTTGGCCCAAGCGGGCGAGAGAAATCCCGGCCCAGGCCCAGGTTGCCGCGCGCGCGCGCGATCGGCCGTGAGGAACGGTAGCCGTCGGATGTAAATCCGACGGCTGATGGATAGCGCGCGTGAGGCGCGGGCCGCGGGCGAGCGCGCGTGAGGCGCGGTCGAGCAGGCCGAGTGGGCCGCCATGGGCCGCGCCCGCGAAGGAATGGGCCAAATGGCCGATTTGAACAGTAAACCCGGTTTTCTGATTTTTATTGTTTTTCAGAAGTGTTTTTTGATAAATTTCAATGAAATTTGATTCAAATCTCTGTAAAATTTTGCACCAACGTGTTAATTTTTCAGAGATTAAAAGTGTACAGTATAATGCTTCTGTATAATGAATTATTTTAGAATAATTACAGTTTCCGCTGCAAAAGTTAATGTTGATTGTTGATTTTTCATTATTGAATTCGAACCAACGGGAGAATTTAATTTTGGAAAAATAGATATAATTTCAAATATTTATGATATTGTTATTTTCTGACCAACGTTGATAATAACAATATTATAAATTTTTAATTGATGATTTTATACATTATTTCTATTTCTGCCCAACGGTGATGTAGATTTAATGTATAGATAAAATTGATTTAATTGTATGTCGTATTTTTGACCAACGTTGGAAATAAGGCATATAATTTTTGCTGTTACGTTCTCACTTTATTTGAACAATTTTTCAGGCGGATACAACTTGATGAGTTGTATCAGAGAGATCCCCACTCTCAAAGGAGATAATTATGGAGAGTGGGAGAAAAGATAGACTTAGCGTTTATCTTGGTGAGGTGGACTGGGTCCTCACTACAAGACATCCCACCGAGCCTATGGCACCAGTGAGGATCAAAATGAGGATGATACTTGCTTGGCGAGAAAGACGAGGGATCATGCTCCCTACGGATGTCTTATGACCTTGAGCATAAAAATGGACCACACCAACAAGAAATGTTTGGTGTGATAAAGAACACGATTGAGCTGCAATTGTGGGCTCAATCGCAGAGTGTGACATCATCACAGAGTACCTTGAGAAAATAAAGAGTCGGTTCATCGCTCTTCAAAGACATATGCTACACAACTGATTAAGCAGCTTGTGACAGAAAGGTACTCTGGCGGTGGCATAAGAGAGCACATACTAAGGATGAGCAACTTGGCATCCAAGCTTAAACCAATGGATTTGGCTCTCAAGGATGAGTTCCTTATTCATTTGATTTTTGCTTCCTTGCCGGAAAAGTTTGACACCTTTGTTGTTAACTACAATATGCAGCCCGAGAAATGGGATTTAGAAAAGTGCATAGCTATGTGTGTGCAAGAGGAGGAAAGATTTAAATCCTCACATGGTGGTTCTATCAACTATGTGAAAGACAACAAGAAAAAGAACTTCAACAGTAACTTCTCCTCAAAGAACAAGGGAAAGCCTCATCCATCACCTCAACAGAATAAGTTTGCGAGACAAAGATCAGTGTCTTCATTGCAAGAAAAAGGGACATTACAAGAAAGATTGTCCCGATTTCTTGAAAATGATTATGTCAAAGAAAGGTGAGGACATTATTACGTTCATAAATGAGTCTCTGTATGTACAATATTCAAAATCTACTTGGTGGATTGATTCAGCAAACTGCTCATGTTGCCAATAATATGCTGGCTTCCGTTCGACGAGGAATACGCAAAGAAAAGAAAGATGCATTAAAGTCGCAAATGGAGTCCAAGTGAAGTTGAAGTCATTGGCGATCTTTCATTAGAGCTAGCTGATGGCTTCACTCTCTTACTTAGAGATGTTCTTTATGTTCCTCTTTACAGAGGAATTTGATTAGTGTTTCATGTTTGGACAATGATGGTTATGATTGTCATTTTGGAAATGGCAAGTATGAAATAATGTTTAATAAAGAATGTGTTGGTCTTGCCATCTTACAAAATGAGCTTTATTTGTTATCATTATGTGATGATGTGAATGTCGATGCGATAATGGGAACGTCGCGTGCGAAAGTGAATGAATCCTCGTCACGAATGTAAACAGAAACGAAAGAGAACTCTAGATGCGTCGTCGAAATTATGGCACCGCGCTTAGGCCATATTTCGAGGGGAGAATAGAAAGACTAGTTAAGAATGATATTCTTCCTCCATTAGAGTTCTCAGACTTAGAACAATGCGAGATCGCATTAAAGGAAAATATGTAAAGAAAATTAAGAAAGACGCCAAAAGAAGCACAGAATTCTACAAATTATTCACACAGATATTTGTGGTCCTTTTCTGTGAAAAGTGTGGATGGATATGACTCGCTCATAACATTCACGGATGATTACTCCGTTATGGATATACTTATTCAATCAAAGAAAGAAATGAAGCCTTGGATAAATTCAAGATATTTAAGGTCAAGTTGAAAACCAACACGATTTAAAGATTAAGATAGTCCGATCGACCGTGGGGAGTACTACGGTCGACATACCCCATATGGACAAGTTCTGGACCTTTGCAAGGTTTTTACAGAAAATGGTATAGTGGCCCAAAGATTCTACACCGCGAACCTCAAGAAAATAGAGTAGTGAAAGACGCAACCGTACCCTGATGGATATGGTGCGAAGCATGATGAGCTATTCCACACTGCCATTGAGTCTATGGATGGAGGCGTTGAAAACCGCCATTCATATTCTCAACAGAGTGCCTAATAAGTCGGTGCCCAAAACACCGTACGAGTTGTGGACAGGGAGAGTTCCCTCACTAAACCACTTGCGTGTGTGGGGCAGTCCTGCTGAGGCTAAAGTATTTAACCCAAACCTTGGGAAGCTTGATCCTAAAACAGTAAGTTGCCATTTCATTGGCTACCCTGAAAAGTCAAAAGGTTTTCGTTTCTACTGTCCAGACAGATATACAAAGTTTGTAGAAACGAGACACGCTATCTTCTTAGAGGATGAAATGATGAGAGGAAGTATGGTAGCTCGTGAGATTGACCTTGAAGAGAAGCGGGTGTATGCACCCACTCCGATGATTCAAGAGCCATTCTTCACACTACCTACTGTCGCTGCACCGACGGTGCAAGACAACGTGGTGCCAAAGACTGTTATTGTTCCTCCTGTGGCAACAATGAATGAGAATGAGGAACCTGTTCTTCAGGATCCTATAGAACCCATTGCCACAGATGAGGGGGAGCAACAACAACCTCAAACAGAAGATGTACCAAATGAGGAGGCCCCGAGGAGGTCTCAAAGAGTAAGAAGATCAGCTATTTCTGATGATTATCAGATTTATCATACAGAGGAATTTCAAATGGAGGATGATCCCACCTCATTTGAAGAAGCCATGAGAAGCGAAAATTCCTCAAAATGGCTTGAGGCCATGGAAGAGGAGATGAGGTCCATGAAGACTAATAAAGTCTGGGACTTGGAAATTATTCCTAAAGGAGCCAAAACAGTAGGTTGTAAATGGGTCTACAAGACAACGCTTGACTCCCAAGGGAATGTAGAAAGATACAAAGCGCGACTTGTGGCAAAAGGCTTTACGTAAAGAGAAGGGATTGATTACAATGAGACCTTTTCTCCAGTCTCATGTAAAGATTCATTCAGAATCATAATGGCATTAGTAGCATATTATGATTTAGAGTTACATCAGATGGATGTAAAGACGGCATTTCTTAATGGGGATTTGGAGGAAAATGTTTACATGGCACAACCGAAAGGTTTTGTCGTGGAAGGAAATGAAAGAATGGGATGCCGCCTAAAGAAATCGATTTATGGGTTAAAGCAAGCTTCAAGACAGTGGTACTTGAAGTTTGACAGTACAATAAGAAAATTTGGGTTTAAAGAAAATGTAGAGGACAACTGTGTTTATGCAAAGTTTAAAGATGGGAAGTTTATCTTCCTAATCCTCGTATGTGGATGATATTCTACTAGCTAGTAGTGATGTCATCACATCGAGACAAAGAAGTTTTTGTCCTCAAACTTTGATATGAAAGATCTTGGTGAAGCTTCGTTCGTTCTAGGGATCGAGATTCACCGGGATAGAAACAAGGGGATATTGGGACTGTCACAAAAGGCATACATAGAGAAAGTCTTAAAGAAATTTGGTATGCATAAATGTAGTCCTTCACCGCACCTATAGTCAAGGGCGATGAGATATGGGGATTTTCAATGCCCTAGAACCAAGACGAGCTCGATCAAATGAAATCGGTTCCATATGCTTCAGCTGTCGGAAGCTTACAGTATGCTCAAGTATGCACACGCCCTGACTTAGCATTTGTTACCGGTTATTTGGCATATTCCGAGCAATCTCGAATAGAACATTGAAATTGATAAAGAAAGTCTTGCGTTATTTGCAAGGAACAAAAGGCCTCATGATGACATACGTAAGATCGATTCACTCCATATAGTGGGGTATCTGATTCTCGATTTTGCGGAGATGATAGAAAGTCTACATCCGGATATGTGTTCACTCGGAGGAGCTATATCGTGGAAAAGCTCAAAGCAAACCGTCACTACATCGTCCACAATGTATGCCGAGTTTGTATCATGTTATGAGGCTACGGGGCAGGTGAACTGGCTAAAGAAGTTCATACCCGGTTTAAAAGTGGTTGACGACATCAATAGACCACTTAAGTTGTACTGCGATAATGAACCCGCAGTAACGTATGCCCACAACAATAAGTCAAGTGGTGCTGCCAAACACATTGACAAATGAAGGATCGCGGCAAGGCTACGATAGCACAAATAAAAATTTTACCGCGCAACCAAGGAACCACTGCAAGTCATAGATCACGAGATTACCACTAGACGCGCCGACTCGTAGCGGAAGTAGAGTCGATGTAGCGAGTTGATGCGGTCATAGTCGTACTTGCTGCGCGTCTTCTCCTCCTACTCCGACGAACGTCGCAAGTTCTCCTCCGGCTCCGATGAACGTCGTGAGTCGCGGATCATCCTAGTGCTGATGCTTCGCAACAGCACCTCCAAGGTATCCACACGTACGGGGCAGGGACACCACGCGCAGGAGTGCTAGCGTCGGCGGCGTGGTTGAGGAGAGCGTGGCTATTAGGGTTTCGGGATTTCTTCCAGAAAGATTTGATCAATCCTTCACCCCATGCCACCACCTCTCTATATATAGGCATCCATAATGGGTTCCGAACAGAAGGCCCATTAGGAACTCGTGGCCTATAAGAATTCGGATCTCCATCCAAATCAAATCCTTGCCCTTCAAGTGTGTGACCCTATAGGTTCGTGCATAATCGGTTGTGACTCGGAAACTCTTTCCCGATCACGAGTCGTCAGCGGTACCTAGCAGCACATAACGATTCCCGAACACACACGTAATATATCGGATGAACCTTAATGCAATATGATCTACGACTGTGTCTTTATCACTTACGACCAGCTCGTTTAGTCACGACCGCTTCATAATCGATTACAACCATTCAGAACTCCCACGACCGCTTAGTATCTAACTACGACCAGTTTGCAACTCCTTACGACCAGGTGGTGATTATGTCCGAGTAGTCTTCAACTAGGTCGTATCTCCATACGACTTCGACTAGTCTACGACCTCGGCAACTGAACGACCTGCTTGTGTATTCTCCCTTTGCCTCACGACATCTGGTTGAGCTCCAGGTGAGATAATATGTCATCCATGGACTGTTCAATACTTTCTCGATCAAGTGTCGAATAACTTCATGTGGTCGACACTTCGACCACTAGTGGCATGGCCATGCACTTTCTTTATTCGACCACAACGAGGGCCAGACATCTCTCTCTGTTATGTTAGGAGGGCAAATCCCATAACCGACCAGTCACATTCCTCCGCAGGTTTCATAGCATACCCAAAGCTACCTTTATAACTACCCGATTCATGAGTAGCGTTTGGCAACCCCTAAGAGTGCTATTACACATGTAGGAAACCATGCCGATCTCGTGTCCGAGGATTATACATCATCATTGCTTGAGACCAACTAACGACACATAGAATCAAAACAATCTCAATAGTGTCTCAAGGTGGGTCTTATCCAACACTATGTTCTCTAACATGTGTCCACATTATTGATTCGATATCTCTATATCCATGACCGGTGAAACATGATCATCAATCAATACATGTACTAGTCGTAGAGTCACTGGTGTTCCGACCAGTGACATTCGACCAGGGATACTTTTAAGAACGATATCATATAAGATAAATAGTTTCACCAACAAGTCACATACTCATTGATCTATATAACTGATGATTCATTCAAGGAATAAGATAACATATTATCAAATGTTATGAACATACTGAAATACAATCATCTCTATGATTGCCTCTAGGGCATATTTCCAACAGTCTCCCACTTGCACTAGAGTCAATCATTTAAGTATCTAATACTGATAGCTCTTGTGTGCGCCTCATGCTTTGGCTGTGTGAGAGGCTTTGTCAACGGATCAGCAACATTTAAATCCGTATGAATTTTGCGTATCCCAACATCTCCTCTATCCACCAATTCGCGAATAAGGTGGAAACGCCTGAGTATATGCTTGGACTTCTGATGGGATCAAGGCTCCTTAGCCTGCGCAATGGCTCCATTATTGTCACAATAGAGATCCATTGGGCCCGAGGCACTCGGAACCATGCCCAATTCAGCAATGAAATTGCTTATCCAAAAACCTTCCTTCGCAGCTTCAGAAGCCGCAATGTACTCGGCCTCCGTCGTAGAATCAGCAACCGTCCCTTGCTTGGAACTTTTCCAGCTCACTGCTCCTCCATTCAAAATGAATACATAACCAGATTGCGAACGATAATCATCTTTGTCGGTTTGGAAGCTTGCATCGGTGTAACCATTTACAACTAGCTCTTCATCACCGCCATAAACTAGGAACGCATCCTTAGTCCTTCTCAAGTACTTAAGAATGTTTTTCACAACGTCCAAAGACCTTCACCGGATCGACTTGGTATCTACTCGTAACACTTAGAGCATATGATACATCCGGTCGAGTACATATCATGGCATACATGATGGATCCAATAGTCAAGCATATGGAATACCATTCATACGGTCTCGCTCATCAGTTGTCGAAGGACACTGACTCTTGCTAAGACTTATGCTATGTGACATAGGCAAGAACCCTTTCTTGGCATCCTGCATGCTGAACCGAATCAACATCTTGTCAATATAAGTACTTTGGCATAATCCAATTAGCCTTCTTGATCTATCTCTATAGATCTTTATCCCTAAGATATATGCTGCCTCTCCTAGGTCCTTCATAGAAAAACTATTTTTCAATGATACCTTAACAGATTTCAGCATTGGAATGTCATTCCCGATCAATAATATATCATCTACATATAAGATCAGAATAACGAGTGCGCTCCCACTAACCTTCATGTAAACACAAGGTTCTTCTTTGTTTTTGACGAAACCAAACCTTTTGATCTCTTCATCAAAACGTATATTCCAACTCCGAGATGCTTGCTTCAACCTATAAATGGACTTTTGAAGTTTGCATACTTTCGTAGCATTCTTTGGATCGACAAAACCTTCAGGCTGTGTCATGTACACATCCTCACTTAGGTTTCCATTAAGGAAAGCCGTTTTGACATCCATTTGCCATATCTCATAGTCGAAATATGCAGCAATAGCTAGAATGATCCGTATAGACTTAAGCATCGCTACCGGTGAGAAAGTCTCATCGTAGTCAACCCCTTGAACTTGTCGAAACCCTTTTGCGACTAGTCCAGCTTTATGAATGTGAACATTTCCATCCATATCAATCTTTTTCTTATAGATCCATTTGCACTCAATAGTTTTAACACCATCAAGAGGATCGACCAGATTCCAAACCTGATTGTCACTCATGGAGTCTATCTCGGATTTCATAGCTTCAAGCCATTTCTCAGAGTCCGGGTCCATCATCGCTTCCTCATACGACTTAGGCTCATCATTATTCAACAATAATACATCATGCCCATACCTTATAGGCAATTGACGTGGCCTTTTAGATCTACGTGGGGCTGATGCCTCATCTACAGGTTCAACAATAATTTGTCCATCCTGTAGAGGTTCAGTAGGAGTTGAAACACTTTCAGATGTTTCCCGAATTTCTTCGAGCTGCACCTTTCTCCCACTGACTTCTTTTGAAAGAAACTCTTTCTCCAAAAAGACACCATTTCGGGCAACAATAACTTTGCCCTCTTCCCTGTTGTAGAAGTAATATCCTTTGGTTTCCCTAGGATATCCTATAAAGAAGCATTTATCAGACTTGGGTGTGAGTTTATCAGACGTCAAACGTTTAACATAAACATCACATCCCCAAATCCTTAGAAAAGACAAACTGGGACTCTTCCCAGTCCATATCTCATATGGTGTCTTATCTACCGATTTTGATGGTAATTTATTTAAAGTGAAAGCGGCGGTTTCAAGAGCGTAACCCCAAAAATACAATGGCGGATCAGATTGGCTCATCATCGACCGAACCATGTCCAACAAGGTCCGATTCACGCTCGGACACCCCATTCCATTGTGGAGTGCCGGTGGTGTAAGTCGTGGAACAATTCCACATTGCTTCAAATGATCACCAAATTCATGGCTCAAAATTCACCTCCACGATCGATCGTAAAGATTTGATTGTCTTGCCAAGTTGATTCTCAGACCTCATTCGGAACTCCTTGAACTTTTCAAAGGATTCCGACTTGTGCCTCATTAAGTAGACATATCCATATCTACTATAGTCATCGGTGAAGGTAATGAAGTACTAAAACCACCTCTAGTCAGTCGTGCTCATTGGTCCACATACATCGGTATGTACGAGTGCCAACAGTCCTGACGCCCTCTCGGTTCGACCAGTGAAAGGAGTCTTGGTCATCTTTCCGAGTAGGCAAGATTCGCACGTTTCAAATGATTCTAAATCAAATGAGTTTAGAATTCCATCATCATGGAGCTTCTTCATACGTTTCTCACTTATGTGACCCAAACAACAATGCCAAATAAAAGTGGAATTCATATTATTAGGCCTAAGCCTTTTCGCATTAATATTATAGACGGTGCAACATCAAGATTCAAAATAAACACCCATTCAAAACAGTGCATAGCCATAAAACACTTCATTCAAAAATATATAACAATCATTGTTCTCAATAATGAATTTATAACCTTCTGCCATCAAACATGAGGCAGAGATAATGTTTCTACTCATGGCTGGAACGTAATAACAATTATTTAATTCCATAATAAATCCTCAAGGCAAAAGTAATGGCAAGGTCCCAACGGCTAATGCAAAGAACCCTTGCTTTATTCCCGACGTGAAGTTCCATCTCGCCTCTTGCAACTCTCCTAATCCTTGTTAGACTCTGCATCGAATTGCAAATATGAGCAACCGATCCGGTATCAAATACCCATGAGTTAACAGAAGAATCAGCAAGAAAAACATCTATAACATTAATACCGAAGTGGAAGGTTTAGTCCTCCATTCTTTTCGATCGCCTAGGTATTTCTTGCGCCTCTTCCAATGGCCTAGCTCTTTGCAGTAAAAGCATTCATTCTCTTGAGTCGGGCCAAACTTAGTCTTGGGCTTAGGCTTATTGGTTTGGATCCTATCCGAAGCTTTAGCCTTACCCTTTCCATTGACCTTAGTCTTAGCCTTTTCCTTGAAGCTCGTACTCTTTTGCACCATCATCACATGACTGTTGCTTTTCTTAATACTGTCTTCCGCAGTCTTGAGCATCATATGCAGCTCGGTGAGATTCTTGTCTAAATTGTTCATATGGAAGTTCGTAATGAACGCCCATAGCTTGCGTGAAGCGAAGCAAGAATCAAATCAGTAGCCAACTCTTGACTAAGTGGAAAACCAGTTTTTCCAAGCTCGTGTGTAACCAACCATCTTGATCACATGTGGGCTCACCGGACTACCCTCAGCTAGCTTACACCCAAACAAGTTCTTTGAGATCTCATATCTCTCAGTTCTTGCTTGTGTCTCAAACATGCCTTTGAGCGCCACGATCATATCATAGGCCTCAATGTTCTCAAACCGCTCAAGGTCCGAGTTCATAGAAGCAAGCATGAGACAACTAACATCAAGGGACTCATCACATGCCTTTTATAGGCGCTTTTAAGCAAAGCAGAAGATTTTCAAGAGCACATCTGGAATTGGTTCATCTAAAACATGTTCCTTTTTATCTTGCCTAAGAACAATTCTTAGGTTGCGGGACCAATCCGTAAAATTTGTTCCATTCAGTTTTTCCTTATCAAGTATCGAACGCAAAGCAAAACTGGATGTAGGTACAGCAGTTGGTGCCATGATCTACAACATAAAATATGCAAAACTAAGACATATATTCAAAAGTAACTTGTATTAAACAATTTAATAAAGATACTCCCACTAAATACGATATCCCTCTTATGACATTCTAGTGATTCAAGACCCATAATTAATTAATCTCCTAGTGAGCTTTGGCATCACTGCTAGAAGATTAGTGAATATGGTAAGCAACCCTTTGCTAATCACATCTCTATATGACTCTTGTTGTTGGGCAGCATCTCTATGCTCCGGCACCCAACCCTATGCCCCAAGGTCCATAACCGTTATGATAACCTTGTCAAGTTAGACCAATGCTAAGCGTGTAAGTGTCTGACACAAACCCATCTAGTCAAGGAGAGTTAATGGCACTCTGCTTTGGCAAGACCTACCATTAAAATACAAGACTTTGGATGGTGCAGCAAATTGGAAGGGCATCAATTTTAACTCAATATTTAAGTGAGGGAATTTTACTTCTACCATGTCAAGAGCATTCAAAGCAATTAAATAACATGCATAGAAATAAAAGACAGAGAAGAAAGGTATTCACAGACAATCATATTGTATTGTGATATAGTATGACCCTTCCACAAGGTGATCTCCATCGCCGTGCTTCCTGTGCGCCTTGTCTCCAAGTACTCCCACTAAACTATTACCGCTAATAGCACTAGTGATAAAATACAAAGGGTGAAAAGGCATCACAAGTCGACACGCAGGCCGTTATACAAATATAGACAGCCTTGGGCTGCAATAAGCATGACACGCAGGTCATGAACATTACACACATACATGCATCTCATACATAACGGGTCATACTATTCACAAAATCCTGCAAGAACAAGTTAGGCATAGAATCGCATTCTATCTAACGTATGGCATGAATTAGCAAAACCAAAAACCAAGTTTAGGTCCTAATCCACAGGAGTGGCAACCCGCTCCAAAAGGGCGGAAGCCCTATCTATATTCTAAGGTCCTGCTCGGCGGTTCCGCTCGCCGGTGAGTGGAGCGGGGTCACAGGGGCGGCAGCCTCTGTATGCGAAAATTTTCGGACAATGTAGATCCACCCATCGCTCGTCCATATAAATCGCATTGGATTAATCACATTAACCCTTTCCGATCGGAACTCTGATTCGATCAACCAGATTGATCTTCGCGTGCTCCATGGATTTACGATCACTGTCTGTCCCGATGGCGGAAACCCGACCGGTAGAGGCAAGTCGTGATACGACCATGTATACACGATCACAGAACAACGATCATCAATCACCTTACGACCACCGCGCATGGACAATCATATCAACCATCGCCAAGAACGATCTATCACATAGAACGACCAACAGAAATAGAAATAGATCACATCTACGACCCCCCCTCCCGCATATCACCATATGCATCTAATCTGAATCTAAAACTAAGCGGGATGGCTCTGATACCACTGAAGGATCGCGGCAAGGCTACGATAGCACAAACAAAAATTTTACCGCGCAACCAAGGAACCACCGCAAGTCATAGATCACGAGATTACCACTAGACGCGCCGACTCGTAGCGGAAGTAGAGTCGATGTAGCGAGTTGATGCAGTCGTAGTCGTACTTGCTGCGCGTCTTCTCCTCCTACTCCGACGAACGTCGCAAGTTCTCCTCCGGCTCCGATGAACGTCGTGAGTCGCGGATCGTCCTAGTGCTGATGCTTCGCAACAGCACCTCCAAGGTATCCACACGTACGGGGCAGGGACACCACGCGCAGGAGTGCTAGCGCCGGCGGCGTGGTTGAGGAGAGCGTGGCTATTAGGGTTTCGGGATTTCTTCTAGAAAGATTTGATCAATCCTTCACGCCATGCCACCACCTCTCTATATATAGGCATCCATAATGGGTTCCGAACAGAAGGCCCATTAGGAACTCGTGGCCTATAAGAATTCGGATCTCCATCCAAATCAAATCCTTGCCCTTTAAGTGTGTGACTCTATAGGTTCGTGTGTAATCGGTTGTGACTCGGAAACTCTTTCCCGATCACGAGTCGTCAGCGGTACCTAGCAGCACATAACGATTCCCGAACACACACAGAATATATCGGATGAACCTTAATGCAATATGATCTACGACCAGGTCCTTATCACTTACGACCAGCTCGTACTTAGTCACGACCAGCTCATAATCGATTACAACGATTCGTAACTCCTTACGACCAGTTAGTATCTAACTACGACCAGTTTGCAACTCCTTACGACCAGTTGGTGATTATGTCCGAGTAGTCTTCGACTAGGTCGTATCTCCATACGATTTCGACTAGTCTACGACCTTGGCAACTGAACGACCTGCTTGTGTATTCTCCCTTTGCCTCACGACATCTGGTTGAACTCCAGGTGAGATAATATGTCATCCATGGACTGTTCAATACTTTCTCGATCAAGTGTCGAATAACTTCATGTGGTCGACACTTCGACCACTAGTGGCATGACCATGCACTTTCTTTATTCGACCACAACGAGGGGCCCAGAGACATCTCTCCTGTTATGTTAGGAGGGGCAAATCCCATATCCGACCAGTCACATTGCTCCGCATGTTTCATAGCATACCCAAAGCTACCTTTATAACTACCGATTCACGGAGTAGCGTTTGGCAACCCCTAAGAGTGCTATTACACATGTAGGAAACCATGCGATCTCGTGTCCGAGGATTATACATCATCATTGCTTGAGACCAACTAACGACACATAGAATCATAACAATCTCAATAGTGTCTCAAGGTGGGTCTTATCCAACACTATGTTCTCTAACATGTGTCCACATTATTGATTCGATATCTCTATATCCATGACCGGTGAAACATGGTCATCAATCAATACATGTACTAGTCGTAGAGTCACTGGTGTTCCGATGAGTGACATTCGACCAGGGATACTTTTAAGAACGATATCATATAAGATAAAGAGTTTCACCAACAAGTCACATACTCATTGATCTATATAACTGATGATTCATTCAAGGAACAAGATAACATATTATCAAATGTTATGAACATACTGAAATACAATCATCTCTATGATTGCCTCTAGGGCATATTTCCAACATTTGCAATTCATACGCACCAATCAAAAGAAAGGAGGAAACGGCAGTTAATTGATCAACCAAATGGAGAGCAGCAAGGCGTTGGTTGTCCTCTTTGCCGTCGCTCTTCTTGCCTTGCCTGGCGCTGGTGAACGAGACGGCGTGGCAGCGGCTAGAGGACAGGGCAGAATGGGAGCTCCCGGTGGACATTGAGCTCCACCGCCGCATCGGCACGGCCGGCGGTGATCTTCGGTACGTTAATGTCATAGCGCCGGGAGCCCTGATGGCGGACCAGCCGGCGTGCGTCGCCACATGCCCGACGAACGGCTGTGGCAGGTACAAAGGCAGGGGATGCCACAAGGGCTTCGGCTGCGTCGGCGGCCGCGGCTAAACGTAGTCTTTAATTGCTAGCGGTCCTCTCTGTTGTCTGTTTTCTTTCTCCTTATTTTGGATTTTGTGGGAAAATCCTCTCTCCTTGTACAAATTGCACGACTTTACTCAAAAAGAGTTGAGATCATATATTGTTTGTACGATCATTGTTCTGTTCTAGAGAATTTTACCTAAAGAATCACTCCAAGAATGTGCACTGCTTTTTTTAGAGAGGGAACCAAGAATCTGCGGTTCTTCCCTGTTTTTTTAGATTTTCAATTCTTCACTGTTGATGACTCCTAAGTTCTAGGGGCGACTATTACACAATCAACTGAATTTTTTAAAAATCATAGTTGATTTTTCCCACCAATTGATCAAGATCTTGTGCCCCACATCATCTCTGCCTCTCACCTATATAACTCACCCATACCCCAACCCTAACCACTCACAGACAGCCACCGCCACCCCTACCCTCGTGGTGCCCCCTGCCGCCTAGCGCAGGCGAGCTCTTTCCACCCCCACCTCCTCCTCCACGCACTGCCTTATTCCTCGACTCTGGTAGCGGTAGCCGTCGGATTCACCACCATCTCCCACCGCCTCCTAACCACTTCGTTCGTCGTCACCCCTCGCGCGACCTCACCCGAATCCAGCAGCGCCACCGCCACCTCGACGCAATGCCATCTCCTCCGTCCCATCCTCACTAAGGGCGAGGGGCCGGTGAACCCAAATCCTAATCTGTCGGTCGCCGTCGTCGCCGTCACCGTCACCTTGCGCCAAAAAGGAGGAAGACGACCTCACCAAAACATGAATCTCCACGCTGGTCCGAAAGTGAGAAAATCAGATGTGATTTTGCAAATTTTCAGGCGTGTGTGAAATAGCAAATCCGAACTTCCAAACGGCAATTATAGGCTTACTTTCTAGTTTGACAAGAGAGGATTTACATGGGCCGGCCCAACCCAGCTAACAACAAGGCGGGCCCAGCCCAGCATAGAAAGCTACGAAAAGCGGGGAAAAAGCACATAACATAAGCAGTCGAGGAGCACACAAACGGTCTTACTACACCAAACCTCTGTATAGACCATAACTAGTTATGTGCCCGTGCGTTGCAACGGAACCATAAAATAGACAGAACTACAAAAAAAAGTGACACATAAAAACAAAATCAACCTTCTTTTAGGAGCTCAGCAATGGCGACAACACTAAGGACAATGACAAAGTTTAAGGAGGCAATGGCGGGCATGGAGAAAGAATAGTGGGGAGGGGTGGCGACTGGCAACGATGGTAGTAACACCGGTGGTAACATAGGAAAAAGGAGGAGACACAAGAGGAGGTGAAATTAGTGGCCACAAAGATAAAGTGTGAGGGCAAGAAGTGGACCCCATTTTTTACATTCATATTAACAGACTTCCCTTGTTAGATTATGTTACGTTTAGCAAGATTAAATAATATAGATAAATTAAAATTTTGCACACAAAACAAAAAAAATATGGTTGAGTGAAAACATTTTACAGACCTGACTTTGGGTATTACCCAGTGATAAAATAGCTGAGGATTTGAGAATTTTTCTCCTGATCTTTCAAATTGGATCATGTTCTCCCTTGCCGATGTGCTTGCTAAATTTATGGGCCAAAAGATTGATCCTATCCAAACCACGAAGCCAGTTCAACCACAAATTCATGGGCACACCAGAATGGCCAGTTCATTCACCATAGAATCTCTCCTCAGAGAGGGCACTGCAACATTTGCCTTTTTCATGCTAGATGAAATTACTTCCACCAATTTTTGTAGCCTCTGGAATGTACCATCTACTGACTGAATTTATGGCATGACAACTACAGAATACTGACGGCAACTGAATACAAGCCGCTTTGAGTTACAAGAAAAGAGATGACAGGGAACTAACTTTTTGCTATGCCTGGTACCATTTCTTGGAGCCAATATAAACACCCAAATGCATGATCTGCACTCATCAACTCTGCCTTATGTGTAATTTTGCCATCAAATGTACTCTCGAGACTCAATCCCTCGACAAGTGTGTTGTTAATTCAGGAGTTATGGTTTTTATTATGCACAAAATCTTTGTCTCTGCACAAAGAAAGTAAAATGGTGAGACCGACAATAGAACGACAATCCGGTCCAAGTTCAAAGATGAAAAGAAAGGAAAGTAGTTGATCTTACGCATAGCTTTGACCAAATCACTTCCTCTATTGACTCTGCAATTTTCAGTTGCTTCATCATGGTAGCTTGCAGCACCTGATCAATGGAAGTGGGAAATTCGTATTTTCAATTGAAATTGGCAGCAACATTTAAATGACAAATGATAATTTCTAATGAGGCTATGAAAATCTTGAACAATCTGTGTCTCAAAGATCCTTAAGGATTGTTGTAGTCCTTGTAGTAATGAAAGCGATAGCTAAGAATACTATAAGAAAGAAGGTCTTTAGTTGCCCTATTTTTTTTATTAAAAGTTCAAGTTGTCTTGCAAGTGTTTGTTTTCTACCTTTTTACTGTGCCCGCCGGTTTCCAACATTTCAAATTCTTTGTAGTTTTGTCCCATGTTTAATAATATAACATGTATGCTATTGACAGTAACATATAGCCAGCCTTCTAATTTTAGTATATTTTCTTATTTATAATATTTCCTAAACTTTGAAATACATATACGCTTGTACGAAAAGTAATGTTAATGAAAGCTTACCTTCTTTGTCCGTTCCAGATCAGATTCAATACATTTTATTCTATCCCATGATTCCAAGAGGGACCATTCTTTCTCCAGGGGGAATCTCTGGGGGCTTGCTGCCAAGTTCATCGACCTTACCCTCAAGCCTCTGAAGGCGCTCAATGACAGGACTGATGTGGTCCAAACCGAAAGTCTCCACTGCTGGATGATCATCAAAAAAACAAAAATTGGTTCGGGCTCAGCTGGAGGTAGTCGATTGTCGACCCTTGTCTCCTGCTGAACATATACAATGTGGAAGAAGGCGAAAACTTTGACAATCAAAACCAGCAGTAATCTGAAAAATGGATAGAATTTTCCTTCGTATGTAATATCTTTGGTACTACTGTACCACGTCTGTTGCTTGAGGAACCTAGGGAAGGCAGAAATAGAAATATGTGAACAGACTACTTAAGGCAAACAAGAGTGCTCCAAAGGTGAAGAACTCAAAATAATAAGTACATGACTTGTTATGTCATTAATGCATAGGGATACACATCATATTGTCGTAGAATAATAAGAACATTAGCTAACCAACTTCAGATGTTATATACCCTACATTACTATTTAGCTGGTTGTTAAGGTCTCTTGCTACTTGCACATATAATCGTCTCATTACATATAATTCATGGTTGATAATTCTGTTGTCGAATAGTGGTATTCCTACCAGGCATTTTTGCTCAAATACCCACCTCCCAGGGTAGCTGACAAACAAATTCCAACATATGCAATACAACTCGCTAAGAAATTTGAAGACTGCCATCGTTGGTGGATTTGCAACAATGGATAGTTCCAGATATAATGCAGAAACCTCAATTTACACATTCAACTATGGCTGCAGAGATGGAAGAATTTTCTAGCAAGAACTAAAGATATATATTTGTAGCAACATCTCTAACTCTTTTAAAAGGCAAGGATGTACCAGATCGGGTGATGACTAATCTTGCCATCTTTCTTCTCACAATTTCCTCTCCCCACCTAAAATTGAACCAAAAGATGAATAAAAAAGAACAATCAGTATCAAACATCCAATGCTCTAGCTAATGAGGCCAATCAAAAGAATTGGTGAAACTGAAGTGCGCACAATGTCCATATTAGAATCCAATCCCTTCTGATCCGCATCAGGGTTGGAAGCGCCATCTCTATCCTCAGATGCAGTGAGTGAGCTCTGAATAATATGGACGCAAGCAGCGTAAGAATCTACTGTCACATGAAAAATCGAAAATATTACCTGATGCACTGGAGAAAGGAACTAAATCAGCCCAAATCATCTAGACAAACAAATCATACCCCAACCTCTTCTGCTACTCTGATCTATACCACATTATAGATCTACGCCAATTTCTTGACTAATAAACTCAGAAACTAAGCAAGAAGCAACAAATCACCTGCTTGGCCAGCGAGCACACGCGGTCCGGTGAGTTGAGGATCTCGTAGTAGAAGATGGAGAAGTTGAGCGCGAGGCCTAGCAAGGATTAATCTATCTCATCTAGATTACAACTGTTTTTGCATCAATTTTGTCCCTAGATGCACACAAGAGAGAGACTCACCATTGATGCCAACCTTTGTCTTCTCCCCACTCCAATATTCTACAGAAAAAAAAAACAAAAGCAGAACAAGATTATAGAATAATCAGATGCCACTACAAGCTGCAATGTTTGGTGAACCCAGCAACTCACGTGGGACGGTAGGGGGCACCTGCGTAGCTATCACTCTGAGTGGCTCGACGTTCCTAGCACTTTTACAGTTCACAAGAATTAGATGCAACATATCATGCATAATCTGGTATTGCAGTCCCAAGGTAGCGAGGGCTGGGCATAAGCAGACACTTAACACAAAGAGGAAGCTGCAATGGAGGGGAAGCTGTAGCCAAACTGAGCTTAGCCCGTGCTCCTCACGCACGACACCTATGGCATAGCAGCCAAATCGCATCAATAGTAGAAATCTCTCCAGTATGAACATGACATGTATATATAAAAAAGAGAGAAATGCTTCTGAAGACACAAAGAAGCAGATTGCAAACGAAGGTGGAAAGCAATAAGAGTTACAGCAACACACACCAACCAACCTGCACGGCTGCACCTTAATTCACAGTATCAAATTGATAGGATCCCCTTGGCTAAACTCGGTGGAGTTGGTGGTTAAAAGCAGAGAAGTTAACTTGCGCGGTCCAAATTAGCTCACATGTTGTATGGCAGCTCCCAACTGCCCAAATGGCTGAGATTTTTGGCCAAACAAACCGAAGGTTGATGGTTTCACTTTCACCAAACCAAATGAAACCACGATCGGAACCAAATCTAGATACAGAAATAAGAAGATGAAGGGGACTCGCAGCAACCTAAACCTTACACAAAGCGGCTAGATTTCCGACCACATGGCCCCATCATGTCCTTGCAGGGGAGGTTGGGCTTGCCGATGAACCAGATCAGAGGGTGGAGATAGTGGCGGTGAAGCCAAAGAGGAGGGTGAGGCCGGCCACCCACGGCATGAGGAGGAGGCCGATGGCGAACAACTGACCCGCACAACATCAGCGCCATCGACTCACATAGAAGCATCGACGCCACCTCCGCCGGCGACATCCCCGTCGACGGAGGCCTACTTCGACGGCGTAATTACAAGGGAGAATGGAAGGAAGGGGCAATTACGGAGTTGCGACGGCGATGGATGTGGGAAGGGGTAGGGGCGGAGGCCATGGATGTGAGGAAAGGCGGCGGCCGGTGCTAGAGATGGAGGAGGGGGAATGAGGGGAGAGTGGTGGGTGGTTGGGTTGGGGACTTGGGGGTGCATTCGCGCATGGGAAGGAGAGCGTGCGGAGGAAGGAGCCCACCTGCGTCTCGCGGAGCGGGTGTGGCCGCACCTTGAGCGGGGCGGGCGGGCCGGGTGCATGGCAGTGCCGAGCGGTATGCGGAACTCCGGGAGGATGCCGTGGCCGCCTCCGTACTCGGACATGGAGCGCTCGAGCGTCATGGACCCATCGCTGGAGCCGCCCACGGAGCGGCAGGAGGTGGCGGCGGAGGAGTAGGAGGCGCTGGGGTGGTGCTGGGGTGGTGGGAGCGGCGGGTGGTATCTGGCGGGCACACCCGCGGAGGGGTCGTGGTGGGCTTAGGAGAGGGAGTGTGAGGCTGGGAGGATGTGCTCGTTGTCGAGGCTGTAGGAGATCCCCCTCCGCTGCCGCAGCAGAGCCCACACCACCGCCGCGGCCACCTCTCTCAGCGTCTCGTCGTCCGGCTCCATGGTGAAAGAGAGGGAGAGGAGGGGGAATGGTAGGGAGGTGGTGAGGCGGCTCGGTGATGGCCTTAGGCGGAAGGGGATGGGAAGTGGGGGTCGAAGGCTCGAAGCGACTGTTACTCTTAGAAAGAAGTGGGGGTCGACGCGGGTGGGGGAGAGGGACTATCATTAGCGAAAGATCTCACGGCTCACATCGCACGAAGAAAGACGAATTCAGCGGCTCACATCGCACGGAGGACGGACGACCGTCACCAACTCGTAATTTTAAGTAGTAGAGATAAACCACCGAGACGGCCCATTACAAACGGAGCTCCATGCACACACGCACAAATGAAATTCTCAGTGTCTGCAGTGCACTATGCACAACTTGCCGGCTGCTTCCCACGCACGTAAAGCTGCACGATTACACACAAACCAACAGCTACACATACACGCCTTCACCAAGAACGTGGAAGGGAGGTTAAATTAAGAGAGCAAGCAATTCGTTAAATCAAATCAATCAATATGTAGACAAGGTTAGTAGCCCGCAATGTCCCAAGCGTGCAGTGGATGGAGGAGACCGTGAAGCAAATGCGTCAAGCAACATCCTTCCACGCCTACACACACCTCCAGGACGGGGAGCGATTAGAGATGGGAATGGACGTGAGCTATCCATGGGCCATTGGATATATTTTGCATTGGAGCATATTGGATTGGACATAGTTGGATTTGAACATCTAATTGGACAAAGGTCCGCAATGAACAATGGATATTTGGATAGATTTGGACTGTGCTTTAGATAGTCCGATGGACCAACTACATTACGATTAGAAAGTAGTAACAGCCCAAAGCAACACTGACAAGAACAGGCAACGTCGCAGCTGATACTTGCATTTTGAGAATCAGGAGCAAGAAGGCGGCAGCGTGGTACGAATAGTCATCGGAATTGGTGACGGCAACAGTGTTTCACGTCGATGGCGGCTCTTATCTGTGGCGACAGCAGCTTGCGTCCACGGCGACAACGGAGATCGTAATGGACGACGGCGGTGACGGCAACCCCCATTGACGGCGTCAACAGAGAGCGCGTAATTGATGATGGTGCAGCGGCAGCACCCCTGCCGCAATGCTCACATCCATAGCGGACCGCGGTGTAGGAGGTGGCGACGCCGGCGATGGTAGTAGTGAGCCTCCGAGGCAGCACGCTATGTACCAGATGGCGACACGGCGGATGCAACGTGGACAACGTCAGCGGGGATGGTGGTTCTTGTTTATGCCTGGAACGCCAATATCCAAATGGATTTGGATATCCATGGAGTTCTCGTGTGTTGGATATGGATGGATATGGATGTTATCATATTGCATTTGGATTGGATTGTTGATATTTGGATAGTAGTTGGATAATTGAAATTTGGACTTGGGTATCCATCCATTCCCATCTCTAGGAGCGATCAACCCAATTGTGTTCCTTCTGTTGTGTTCTCTGATCGTCTCAGATCCCAAGCAGCAGGTTAAGCTGTTAGCCAGCGACGGGCACCGAAAATCATATCAACGGAATGTGGGAGCATCGATGAAAGGATAGAAGATCGTAATATGGTATAGAAAAAAGGGATTTATTTGGGCCATACACTCCATTACTTCTACTCTATATGCTTAACGGATCCGAGCCACCCACTATTATGTTGTAATGGCACCGTCGCACAGATGAGTAGTGACATGCCATTTCTTCAACAATAGCCATCCGATCAAGGAAACCTTTCTTTTGCCCATGGGAGATCAAAGAAACTAGTACATACCAGATAGATCTCTAGGATGTATTGATGCAGAACATGGTGTGCCACATCAAGAAAAAAATATTACAAAATCGAATAGCTATGTGCATCCTGTTAGATTGATCTCAGCCGATTAGCCCAACGGCTAATCGGGTCTTGATTCGCGCTCTGATCGGGGGCGCCCAGCCCAACCATTGGCTGATGGGCCCCCGTCGCGCTGCGCAATAAATAGAGGGTGGGGGCCGGCGGCTCAAGATACGAGGTTCGCCTGAGCCGCAACCCCCCACCGACAAACCCTAGACCGATCTAGAGAGGGACGCGCAGTCAGCGGCGGGAAGCTCCATCGTCGTCACCGTCACCGAACCTACGCCACCGCCACCGCCCTACTCTTCCCCGACCGTCGCTGCCCGTGCGTAGACTTCACCGACAAAGAAGACTATGGCCAACTCCTCCTCCTCTACATCGGACGGTCGGTAACCCTAACCCTTATCCTCTCTCCCTCTACCCTTCTCTCTCGAATCCGAACAAGGACTCCACTGATCTAAACCTAGAAGATTCTAATGGGAATAACAATGGTATCAGAGCCTAATCTAGGCATAGATCTAGATGGGGAAAGATCAAAGACCGCCGTCGGTTGACCGGCGTGCGGAAAAGAAAGAACGAAGAATCCCAATCCTAGAAACGGCAAAAAGAAAGAAATGGAAAGGGGATTGGGACTCACGGGTGCGGTCGCCGCCGTGCGCCACGTCGAACGTCGTCGCGTCGCGCCGGTAGCGCGCCGCAGCTCAGCGTCGGGGCCGCCGCTGCCGGCCCGTCCGATGGCGCCGCCGCTCGCGAGAGCCGCCATGGCGCTGCTGCTACCGTCGCCGACGCCGCCTTGCTCCTTGCGCGCGCGCCGACGACTTGATGCCGCGAAGCCCGCCTCGACGCCTTGGCCGCCGCGTTCCCGTGGCGGGTCGGCGCCGCTCCGCCCGCGTAGCCCGCCGTAAAGCTCGCTTTCCGCGCGCACACGCTGCGCCCGTCGTCTGGTGCGCCGCCGTCTTGCCGCCTCTCGCCTCCGCTCGGGCGCCGATTCGGTTTTTCGCGTGGAGGCGGCCCCAAATGGGGTTAGGGTTAGGGTTTTCGGGAGGATATCCCTGCCACGCGCATGCCCGGCCGTTCGATCAGATCGGACGGTCGCGATCTTACGACCGATGAGTTCATAGGCCGCCGCACGCGCGCGTGTCCGGCCGTGGACGGAAAATTTGTGGGCAGCGGGCCAATTGGGCGAGCGATTTTGCTAGCTGGCCTGTTTGGGCGCTGATGCACTATGGGCCGAGCCGAAAAAAAAAAGAGAAAATTTGGCTAATTTAATTGATAAATTTGGCTATTCTTTGCTTAATTAAATCTGTCAAAAATTGAACCAACGGGATATTTTTGACAGAATAGAAAAATATAGAAGATGCTTCTGAAAATAGAGTTTTTTTTCTGCTGCATACTTAAAGATATAATTTTCATTATTAAATTCGAACCAACGGGAGAATTAAATTTTGGAAAAATGGATATAATTTTCAGATAATTATGATATTGTTGTTTTCTGACCAACGTTGATAATAACAGTATTATAATTTCTAATTGATGATTTTATGCATTATTTCTATTTCTGCCCAACGGTGATGTAGATTTAATGTATAGATAGAATTGTATGTCGTATTTTTGACCAACGTTGGAAATAAGGCATATAATTTTTGTTGTTATTATGATTAAATGTTCTCACTGAATAAGAATTGTGTTTTCAGGAGGATACTCCTTGATAGGCTACATCAGGGATATCCCGGTTCTCAAAGGAGATAACTACGGTGAATGGAAGAAAAAGATTGACCTGGCCTTCATCTTGGTGAGGTGGATCAGGTAGTCACCACACCGTGTCCCACAGAGCTTGTGGCACCGGTGAGGATGAAAATGAGGTCGATCTTGCTTGCGGACTGCACAGAGGACTATGCTCCCATAAAATGGCATATGATCTTGATCATAAAAAGTGGTTCATCGCTAACAAAAATGTTTGGTCAGTGATAAAGAACACGATTGAGCCCGCAATTGTGGGCTCAATCGCAGAGTGTGACACTGTCACAGAGTACCTTGAGAAAATAAAGAGTCAGTTTACTGGCTCTTCAAAGACATATGCAACACAACTGATTAAGCAGCTTGTAACAGAAAGGTACTCTGGTGGTAGCAGTGGCATAAGAGAACACATACTAAGGATGAGCAACTTGGCATCCAAGCTTAAACCAATAGATTTGGCTCTCAAGGATGAGTTCCTTATTCATTTGATTTTGCTTCCTTGGGAAAAGTTTGACACTTTTGTTGTCAACTACAACATGCAGCCCGAGAAATGGGACTTAGAAAAGTGCATAGCTATGTGTGCGCAGAGGAGGAAAGATTTAAATCCTCACATGGTGGTTCTATCAACTATGTGAAGGACAACAAGAAAAGAACTACAACAAGAACTTCTCCTCAAAGCACAAGGAAAAGCCCACATCCATCGGCCTCAACAGAATAAGTTTGCGATGAGACAAAGATCGGTGTCTTCATCAGAGAAGGACGGACACTACAAGAAGAACTGTCCGATTACTTAAAGATGATAATGGCAAAGAAAGGTGAGAACATTATTACCTTCATAAATGAGTCCTGTATGTACAATATTCAAAATCTACTTGGTGGATTGATTCAGGTGCAACTGTTCATGTTGCCAATAATATGCAGGGATTCCGTTCGACAAGGAATACGCAAAGAAAAGAAAGATGCATTAAAGTCGCAAATGGAGTCCAAGCTGAAGTTGAAACCGTTGGCGATCTTTCATTAGAGCTAGTGATGGCTTCACTCTTTTACTTAGAGATGTTTTTATGTTCCTCTTTCTGAGGAATTTGATTAGTGTTTCATGTTTGGACAATGATGGTTATGATTGTCATTTTGGAAATGGCAAGTGTGAAATATTGTTTAATAAAGAATGTGTTGGTCCTGCCATCTTACAAAATAAGCTTTATTTGTTATCATTATGTGATGATGTGAATGTCGATGCGATAATGGGAGCGTCGCGTGCGAAAGTGAATGAATCTCGTATACAAATGTAAACAGGAAGCGAAGAGAACTCTAGATGCGTCGTCGAAATTATGGCATCGCTGTTTAGGCCATATTTGAGGGGAGAATAGAAAGACTAGTTAAGAATGATATTCTTCCTCCATTAGAGTTCTCAGACTTAGAACAATGCAGAGACTGCATTAAAGAAAAATATGTAAAGAAAATTAAGAAAGACGCCAAAAGAAGCACAGGAATTCTACAAATTATTCACACAGACATTTGTGGTCCTTTTCCTGTAAAAAGTGTGGATGGATATGACTCGTTCATAACATTCACGGATGATTACTCTCGTTATGGATATATTTATCAAATCAAAGAAAGAAATGAAGCCTTGGATAAATTCAAGATATTTAAGGCTGAAGTTGAAAACCAACACGATTTAAAGATTAAGATAGTCCGATCTGATCGTGGGGGGGGGGAGTACTACGGTCGACATACCCCATATGGACAAGTTCCTAGACCTTTGCAAGGTTTTACAGAAAATGGTATAGTAGCCCATTATTCTACACCGGCGAACCTCAAAGAAATGGAGTAGTGAAAGACGCAACCGTACTCGATGGATATGGTGCGAAGCATGATGAGCTATTCCACACGCCATTGAGTCTATGGATGGAGCGTTGAAAACCGCCATTCATATTCTCAACAGAGTGCCTAGTAAGTCGGTGCCCAAAACACCGTACGAGTTGTGGACAGGAAGAGTTCCCTCACTAAACCACTTACGTGTGGGGGGGAGTCCTACTGAGGCTAAAGTATTTAACCCAAACCTTGGGAAGCTTGATCCCAAAAGCAGAAGTTGTCATTTCATTGGCTACCTTGAAAAGTCAAAAGGTTTCGTTTCTCTTGTCCCGAACGGATATACAAGTTTGTAGAAACGAGACACGCTGTCTTCTTAGAGGATGAAATGATGAAGGGAGCATGGTAGCTCGAGAGATTGACCTTGAAGAGAAGCGGTGTATGTGCCCACTCCGATGATTCAAGAGCCATTCTTCACACTACTGCTTGTTGTTGTGACCGACGGTGCAAGACAACGTGGTGCCGGCACTGTTATTGTTCCTCCTGTGGCAACAATGAATGAGAATGAGGAACTGTTCTTGAGATCCTATAGAACCCATTGCTACAGATGAGGGGAGCAACAACAGACCTCAAGCAGAAGATGTACCAAATGAGGAGGCCCAGGAGGTCTCAAAGAGTAAGAAGATCGGCTATTTCGATGATTATCGATTTATCATACGGATGAATTTCAAATGGAGGATGATCCACCTCATTTGAAGAAGCCATGAAGCGAAAATTCTTCAAAATGGCTTGAGGCCATGGAAGAGGAAATGAGGTCCATGAAGGCTAATAAAGTCGGGACTTGGAAATTATTCTAAAGGAGCCAAACAAGAGGCAGAAATGGGTCTACAAGACAAAGCTTGACTCCCAAGGGAATGTAGAAAGATACAAAGCGCGACTTGTGGCAAAGGCTTTACGCAAAGAGAAGGGATTGATTACAATGAGACCTTTTCTCGGTCTCATATAAAGATTCCTTGAATCATAATGGCATTAGTCGCACATTATGATTTGGAGTTACATCGATGGATGTAAAGACGGTATTTCTTAATGGGGATTTGGAGGAAAATGTTTACATGGCACAACCGAAAGGTTTTGTCGTGGAAGGAAATGAAAGAATGGGATGCCGCCTAAAGAATCGATTTATGGGTTAAAACAAGCTTCAAGACAGTGGTACTTGAAGTTTGACAGTACAATAAGAAAATTTGGGTTTAAAGAAAATGTAGAGGACAATTGTGTTTATGCAAAGTTTAAAGATGGGAAGTTTATCTTCCTAATCCTGTATGTGGATGATATCCTACTAGCTAGTAGTGATGTTAGTGCACTCTCGGAGACAAAGAAGTTTTGTCTTCAAACTTTGATATGAAAGATCTTAGTGAAGCTTCATTCGTTCTAGGGATCGAAATTCACCGGGATAGAAACAAAGGGACATTGGGACTATCGCAAAAGACATACACTAATCTATGATGGAATGAGTAAAGTCAAAAGTAACTAAAGTTAAAGCATAGTTTGAGATCAAGGGGGAGAATGTTAGATTGATCTCAGCCGATTAGCCCAATGGCTAATCGGGCCTTGATCCGCCTCGATCGGGGCGCCACCCAACCATTGGTGATGGGCCCCGTCACAAGCGCAATAAATAGAGGTGGGGGCGCGCTCAAGATACGAGGTTCGCCTGAGCCGCAACCCCCCACCGACAAACCCTAGACCGATCTAGAGAGGGACGCGCAGTCAGCGGCGGGAAGCTCCATCGCCGTCACCGTCACCGGACCTACGCCACCGCCACCGCCCTACTCTTCCCCGACCGTCGCTGCCCGTGCGCAGACTTCACCGACGAAGAAGACTATGGCCAACTCCTCCTCCTCTACATCGGACGGTCGGTAACCCTAACCCTTATCCTCTCTCCCTCTACCCTTCTCTCTCGAATCCGAACAAGAACTCCACTGATCTAAACCTAGAAGATTCTAATGGGAATAACACATCCACGCTTTAATGGATCCAATGGCTGAGGTTGAAAAACAATGGGATAGCATTACAAATACAACGGCAGAGGATGCAAATCTTTTTGACACGTCGATCTACACCATAACCAGATCCGTTTGACTTCTGTACACCAATTGTAATTGACAAATAAATGACATCGTCTATCATCAGTTTTCTTCAAATGGACATCTAAAATTTGAGATGAAAGAATCAGATATACATAGTACTCAACAGTCAACACTGCTGCGTGTACCGAAACGACCGCACCACGTTGCATCATCCTCACTTCACCAAAGCCATCTTGTACAAAGCGGATACGCTGTATATGCAGATAACGTGATAAGCAGCAGCCGGGGGCGCCGTGCCGCGGCCGTGATCACACGGGAAGGCCAGGGCGCAGTTGCTTCGCACACACGTGCAACTGGAGCGTACGAGCCGAGCGTCCCAGGAAGACCACGTCGTTCGTCCAGGCCGGTCAGGCGAGGCCGGCCGCGGCTGTCGCGAACCAAGAATCCTGTGCGTGCGGTGAGGATATCACATGGGCCATGGGGCGCGGCGCGCGCGGTGGAAAGGGCGAAACGACATGGCTGTCGCCGTGGGACGGGACAAGCTAGGCTAGCTAAGGGTCGGTTCTTTCGGCGCTTGGGGCGCACGGCGCCGTGACAACGTACGTGACAGTGTTTCATGTGTTCGCCATCTTTTTTCTCCTACTAAACAACCTGTTCCATCCTAAGAAAGCAAAGGAAACATCAAGCATGTTCCTAAGAAAGAAAGAATTGTGTTTGCCAAAATTAGCTAGCAGCGCCAAGCGTCCCGGGAGAAGGCACTGTAACCAAGTCATGTCATATCCAAAGGATATTCGTCTGTCAGAAATCCCAAATAAAAACAAAAGAGGAGCTAGATTGCGTTGAGCTCTCAATCTAATCATCGAGCACCTTATTACCGTAAACATCCATCTCCTCCTCTATTGAAAGAATATACGACGTTTTGGTCATCGATATGGTTTTTAACGTTCAACTTTGACTATTAATTTTTATTGAACTAGCAATGTGGTACATGTATTTGCATGATTAGATTTGTTTCAAAATTTGTATAAATGCTTGAGAATATATTCATGTATCTTGTAAGCTATTTAGATTTTGAAGATATCCTAAATATTACAAATGACAATAGAAACTTAAAGGAAATATAACTTGAGAAACGTAATTGAAGTATGAGCTTTGCTGCAAGAAAATCATTGAGTATAATAAGTTGTTGGGATTTTTAGAAACTAATCACTCTCTATCATGCACAGATCATGTAGCTGCATGCCCCTATTCTTACTCTATTAGTTAGTTTTAAAATTGTATGCATGCACATATACCTCTATTTAATCTCAAGCAAGTCATTGATTATGTGTGTGGCAGATTATCTTATTAGTTTACATGTTATTAGAGTACATTGCTCACACATATACCAATGCATCATGGACGACCTACATTGAACTTACCTTCCCTCACATGTCAGCTGCCCCCAGGGGCAGAACTAGAACGAAAATGACCGGGATTCACCACTTCACTGTACATATAACAACATATATAATTTTCAAGAAACACTATATTAAATAGTAATTTATGCGGCAAAAGACTACAAGAGACTAGAGGTTGGGCTGAACCGGGGTGCACAGCTTTTAGGTTAGAGGGTGCACGCATAGTATATACATGATAATATCTACTATTTTTTTTGAGGGACCCGGTGTCCTGTGACACCGGGTGGGCTCACCCACTTCCGCCCCTGGCTGCCCCACGAAACCGCGTGTCTTGTATCTGTTCTCACCGTCACAGCTATGTTTTTTTTCTTCAACCTCCAATAATAAGCTCAAATCTTGATCGATCCCTATCCGTTGCTGCCTTTCAATGCTATACTTTACCGCATAATTATCTTCTACTTCTTCCCAATTATTGCTTAATGCTAACTGTTGCGACATCAACACGCATACACATGCAACTGTCGCCGATCCCAGCTGGGAGCACGTGTCACACTCTCTCTAGTAACCCTAAGCATATTCCATACTACTACATCATCTCTACTCCATGCTTTTTGCTCTTCTGCCTCTGTACACCCATGTTTCTATTTTTACGAATGCATGCATGTACATACACATGCATGATATTATACATGCTCGATATCCTCTTCTCTCATGTCGGTCATTCCTCTTCTTCGACGTTGGCTAACTCAATATTGTGACTTCCACACTAACCATCCACAACCTCCTATCTTCATTGATGTCGACATGTTTGCTTTAACCATTATCTAACGATATCGAAAATCGTTTCGCCATCGCCACCATTGATGTGCCCCTCGCCAGTGATGGCAAACTGCTAGCTACCTGATGGCCCTATGTTGTCTATAGCTTTTCTTCAATACAAAGCTTCATCTCCTCTCTACCAGGGTTTCCTCATCACCGAGCTTCTTTGGCCACTAACTTCTTCAACAACGCATATTCTCACCACTTGTCATCGTGGCCCTTGGCTCCTTCAACACTGGATTTTCTCTTCAATGGCTCCGGCGAGCAACATGACATTGTCCTTGTTGAACGGCTAAGATCGGCAACACGACATTGTCCTCATCTTCGTCATCGCCGTCTCGGCTCTTCAGTTCCCTTGGGTCAATGTCATCTTGCAAGCACTGTTTCGTGATCTCCTCCAATACCTTCGTTCTATCCTCATTATAACTTATTTTTATTCAAAATAACAGTTACTTTTTATTTTATTCCATAGGAAGCAACAATAGAAACACGTGACCCTGAGAGTGAACGTGCTTCTTTTGTGTCTCCTCCGACACCATTCGTGTCATCCTTATTATAAATTTTATCTTTATTCAATATTTTAAGTTATTTTTATTGGAGTTCATATACAAATCAAATTGCTGAATTTATTTATTTTATTCTGAATTTTAGTTATTTAAGGATTTTATTTTAAAAGTCGTACGGAAATCAAATTGCATTTTTTTAATTTTTATTCTGAATTTCAGTTCTTTTTTGTTGGGATTCTTATATGAATCCAATTGACATTTTTTCTTTAATTTTTATTCTGAATTACAGTTATTTATGGATTTTACTTTGGAATTCGTATTGAATCAGATTGCTAATTTTATTTTATTTTATTCCAAATTTTGGTTATTTTTTTTGTTAGATTTTGTATACAAATCTAATTTGCCAATTCTTGTTTAATTTTTATTCCAAATTATAATTTTGGAATTTATATCGAAATAAAATTGCTAATTTTATTTTTTTATTCGTATTTTTAGTTTTTTTTTTGGTTGGATTTCGTACCTAATCGCCAATCTTTGCTTATTTTTTATTTTGAATTATAATTATTTAGCGATTTACTTAGGAATTCATGTGGAAATCAAATTGCGAATTTTATTCTACTTTTTTCAAATTTTAATTTTATTGTACTTGACATGGACTCTTTTGTTTAGGAATTCGTATATAAATCAAATTGCTCATTTTATTTTATTTTTATTTCGAATTTTAGTTTTATTGCACTTGATATGGACTATTTCTTTTAATATAGACTGTTACAATCTGGACCCACCACGATCGACGTTGTAAATCTTTCTCTTTTTGCACCGATTTACATGTGAATTTCTTGCCCTTGAGAGTGAGCGTGGTGGCTTCTTTTGACTCTACTTTAATAAGATAATAGATATGTTTATAAAATAATATAAAATTAATATATTATAAAAATATATTTTAGAGAAAATTGCATTGTAGGTCCCTGAACATACAAGGTTATGCCAATTAGCTCCCTAAACTTGTATTTTTTTTACTTTCTTAGTCTCCTGAACTTGTGAGGTTGTGCCACTTAGCTCTCTGAACTTGCGTTGTAGCGAAGTTCGTCGGATACGATGCCAGCGACTTTGTCCCCTCTGAGTCCAGTGCAATTATCGCCGCCCCGTTTTCGGCCGTGTTCATCATCCTAGCTCGTCACCTCTCGCTGACAAAAACAGATTCTTCGGACCCGGGAACACACCGTGCTCGCGTCTTCGCCGGAACTCCACCGTCGCAGCTTGCCGCTGCCCTCGCCCTTGCCTCCTTTGTGTCGGTCGTGAGAGGCAAAAGTAAATTCCTAGTGCCAGAACAGGGACACAATATTTCTCTCTCTCTCTCTCTCTCACGATGATTCGCCAGCTCAACCTTTTTGTTAGCAAACGGAGAAATGGACTTCGTGCAGGGTGAATAACTTCTGCTCTGGTACTAGGAATGTACTTCTCTCTCTCACGACCGACTCAGATGAGGTGAGGGTGATAGCAAGCTGCGATGGTGGGGAGTTCCAACGAAAACGCGAACACAATGCGTTCCTAGGGCCGAAGAATTTGTTTTTGTCGGTGTGGGGTGACGGGGACGATGAACACAGCATGAACGGGGCGGCGATGAGTCCATCGGAACCAGAAGGGACGAAGTCGCCGGTATTGCATCCAACAAACTTCACTTCAATGCAAAGTTCAGGGAACTAAGTGGACAACCTCACAAGTTCAAAGAGCTGAGAAAGTAAAATGTAAGTTTAGGGAGCTAAGTGGCATAATCTTGCAAGTTCAGGAGGTGCGAAAGTAAAATACAAGTTTAGGGTGCTAAGTGGCACAACCTTGCAAGTTAAGAGGGTTGGAAAAATAAAATACAAGTTTAGGAAGCTAAGTGGCATAATCTCGCAAGTTCAGAGACCTACAGTGTAATTTCCTCTATTTTTATGATTAATCTAATGATACTATTTTCACATAACCAATACAAATAGTAGTGTGTGTATAGTACTCGTCCGTTCAGAAATATATGACGTTTTAGAAATAGTGATCATATATTTCTGATCGGATGAGTGCTATATATACACACTGCATTTCTTACCACTGGAAACGAAGGAAATCAAGGTTGTCCTCGTCCTTATGCTGCGACCAATTGATATTTTCTGAAATCTTTACAATATGCTTAATTAATTTTTCTTGTCCTTGTCGAGCCGATTCTCTCTTCTTTTTTTTTGCCAAAAGCTATTGAAAATAAATGTACCGCATCATCTTCCAAGTCCCAAACCTTTGCTTGTCAGTTTCTTCCCCTTTCTTTTTGTCTTTGAGACGATGAGATGAAGTCCTGCATTATTCGGTCGTTTCCTTCCCCATGGTCCTGCATCCAACGACTTACATCGCAATGGATTCCTATTCGATGCTTATCAGCGTCGTGGAAGTAATCAATGGACCTTGTGAGCAATGAAGTGACATGCATGGGACCCAATTATGCTCTCTTTTTTCCTTTGCAAAAGGAGAAATAGATAATAACATTTCATTTAGGGCAATAGAGGAAAAAGAAAAGAGGGAGCAAGAAAACAGAGTGATGGCCTTGAAGGGGCTCTGCCATGAATGAGTACATGCATCAGAGCCATTACAGATGCTGTGTTAGTTTCAAGGGAAGATCAGAAGGTGGACGCAGCAAGCAAAGTAAAAAGGCTCAGAAAGCAACAAAAAAAAAAAGGAAACATAGAAAAAACACAGTAGTTCCCCTAGCATTGTAGAAGAGGAATTAGAGAAGCTTCCACATTATATTTTCTGGCAAACGCATTCACATAAACATCCTTTTGAGTTTCAAATAAACTCTTGGTGCTATGTTTTCACTATATATACACTAAAGTTTTTTTTAAGGATATATGTACACTAAAGTTGTTACAATGTTTGAAAAACTGAGTACCGTGATGCCGAAGCATGTGCACACGACCTCATATATACATCTCATATATACATGGACAAAGCACAACACCCCTGTCAAAAAAAACAGCATATATCCTTATTCAACAAAGACACGGGCGCACGACCTCAGGATAGTGGAAGAGAAGAGCTACGTAAAAGCTGTTAGATAATCATATATTTAACCTTACATGATTACAATACTAGCTACCACACTGCCTCAGGACTGACCAGTTGGAAATCGACTCTAGAACTCAAAAGCAGAGAGAAACCGAGGGACTCGGAATATCTCGCGAGAAATTTAAGACATCTTGTTCACGCTAAAACAAACCATGTGAGGCCCGATCCAACTGCCCGCCGGACGTGTTTGTGTGCTTCTGGAAGTGCAGAGGATTTGGTTGGGACAGAGCATAAATATGGACGGAAATTTTGGAAAATCCAAATCAGAGGAGAGCAAAGGTGCAATGAAACATTATAGGAAGCAATGACAGATAAGTCTGATCTCAGTGTCGTCGTCTCCTCCATGTCACAGACGAGATGGACGTTTCTTGTGCTCCAGCTCATGTTTTCGCAACTGCGATGCACACAGTGGGTTCCAAAACTATGGAGAAGGATCCGGATCACTATGTGAATAGGAGTAAATAAACAGTACTCGACAGTTATTATATAGATAGCATTCTACTGTAACAAACAGTGTAGCAATCGATAGAGATTGACTTCGTGACGACGTAGCCCTTCAATACGGAGCATCCATTTCCCATGGAGAGCTCACAGCTACAAGCATTACGTGTTGCCGATTGTCGGGTTGTGTGGCTGCGATGTCGCATTATCTGTTTGATTGGATTGGACTTGTTACCCTGGCATGGAACAACTGTCCTCCTACATTACATAACACAGTACATACGGCTGTGTCTTGGAGTATGCGCCTCTATCTCTAACAACTCGACACGACCAGAGTGAGAGAGAGAGAGAGACGACGCTATCTGCGGTTCTGCGGTGTGCATGCAGTCGTGCAGAGGAATGCAGGCACATCAAAAGACTGGATCGACAAAAGCAAAGCAAAGCAAAGCAAAGGTTGGAAGATGGTGCAAGCAACGGGCCGGGAGCTAGGCATCGGGGCGTCTCTGGTGCTTATGACATGCATCGGGAGCTGCGAAAGGCAGCCAGTACGTCTACTCGGCTCTACTTATCCCACCTACTACAACCACTCCACGTACAAACTTCCTTTTGACCATGTACACCGATCGACGTACGTATAGCAAACGAACGGGATACTTCGAGCGCACGCCACGTGTGGGGCCTGCAGGTGCCACCGTGGAGCACCCTACCGAGAACGTGTGGCCCCTGTAGTTGGTTTGTACACGTCAGCGGGGTGTAGATAGGGTATGGTATGGGCCTACTACGTACGTACGGAGTGCGGATGAATTTATAAACGGAATTTCTATATTGCTTTGAGAGTTTTTTTAGTGAGAAAACGGTCATTTTTCTGTCCCCTTAGATATGCTTTAGGATACGTGTTGTGCATGTCCTTAGGTGGGTTCGCATGGAATTCGTCCGGTGGGAGAGACATCGGATTTTGAGAGTCTTCCCACGAGCTTGATTTTACGTAGTACGAACTTGTTCTTTTGTTTTTTTGATTGTGATTTGTTTTAATACATGCTAATCAAGTTGACCTTGGAGGAACTTTCCACGTCAGCACCTTGAGTTCGGCCGGCCCATACCCCAGTGGCCGGCCAAGCTGTACGTAGTGCAACTTATGTACTGTGTCTGTGTGTACGTGGGCGCCACCCACGGCACACGGCTTGCTCCAGTGTTGTAAAAGGCACAGAACAGCACAGCACAGCTAGCTGGCTGCCCAAGCAAACTTTATTCCACGCACTGCATGCATGCATTGCATCGATGCATATGTGCACACATCAACATAGACAATTAATTATCCATCCAATTATTTTATGTACAGTATACATGGGCACACACGAGGGATCTAGAGAGAGAAGGAAAAACCGGACCAGAAAATAATGGCGATCGAACTGCTTAGCCCCAACGCAAAGGCGCGGGCGGGCGCGCCGGTGAGTGAGCGACCGAGCTGGTCCACCGCGCGTCGCGTGCGGCCGTGGACCCGGCCGAGCCTCGCTGCTCCTTCCTTCGGCGCGAGTACCGAGTACTGGACGCGACGAGCATTGCACGTCACTAAAGCTATAGTAGCTGGTGCATGCACCGGTTGCACTTATTTATTGCCGCGGCGACGCTTACACGGCTCCTCCGGTCCGATGCATCACGAGCCATGCACGTCGGCTCGTGAGTCATGGCCCGGAATGGTGGTTTAGATTAATTGGAGGGTGGTTAGCTCACACGCCTATGCACGCATGGTGGTGAGGTGGCAGCTCACGCCACCGTTGCCCGCGGGACACGGGGGATCCGTTCCGTTGGGTGCCCTGCTCGCGACGGAAACCCCCCGTTTGTTCTAGGACTAGGCAGCACTCTAGCCGGGACTGTGCAGATGAGCACAGTAATAACATATATTAGGGCATTATCTTCGCAGCGCGATCCAAAATGAATGGTCTATATCGGTGAATGGCACAGTAAAATTGCCACAGTACTATACACTATTTTTGTAGCTCTTTGCTATCATACTGCTGTATGGTACTCAAAACATTGTTTTACAATGTATTCTCTATAGTAACCGCAGAGAATCCGGATCGCTTTAGCCAGACTGCAAGTCAAGAGCTGAGATAAACCAGTGCAATTAACCGTGATTGATCTCCAGACTACACATGCAGGCCAAATACAATTGGTGTATATGAGTACTTGATTTTGTCAGCCGATTGATGACTACAAATGGCCAAAATTAACCCATTTGCTGTGTCGAGAAAAACAACCGCAGCATACCCCCTAATTGTTCTCTCTGTCACCACAAGGAACCGATGACACATATTTTTGACAAGTGCATAATCCTTTAATGTCGCTCGATCGCTGTCCCAAAGATCAAATATGACAATATGGCGTGAATGTACCAGCTGGTATGCACCATGCTACTTACGCCGACGACAGAGAAAGACACGTACGTACATGCACGCTTTAGATGCATGTACAGCGCCGCGAGTAGTCTACAGTAGCTGGAGGACGTCACATACAAAACCGTATCGGGGGAATTGTTAAATAATCAAGCATCGAAGGAAACCCCAAAACAAATCGAAGCTGCAGGTCGATCGACGACCCATACCCAAAACCCATCAAAATAAAGCCGAAATCTCTTCCTGTAAAAAAACGAAAAGAAAGCGGCTCGATCGATTCAGGAGCATGATTGAAAAAAGGGACGGAGAGCAGAGCAGCACATCGTCGTCGGCAGCGCGGTGCTCCGTCCGGGGAGCAGGGCAGGGTCGTAGGGATGGGGGAAAAAAGAAGAGACGAAAGTTAATGTCTTAATGAGGGTAGGGTAAGGTAAGGAGGAGGATCTGGAAGCCTGTGAGGTGGCCGGCGGTGATGGTTGGAGCGTACCTGAGGTGACACGGACATGCATGTGGTGCTGCAGAGCAGGGAGCAGCCGTGTGGCGCATGTGAAGCTATTCATTGAACCGTAGGTGATCAGAAGGCTAGCTAGCCTCTAATTTATTTATTTCAGTTGTCTCTTTGCACCGCTTGAGACTCCAAAAGTTTGACATATCGGAAGTAATAGATTCCTATGGTTCATCGGATTATTATCGTCGCCATGTGACCAATTTAAACATTTAGAAAAAAGTGCTGGTCGAGGACAAAATTTGATATTTGTTATAACTTAACTCCGCTTTACGAAAAATATGGTATAAGTACATTTGTGCAGAATATACTTTTGTAAGACCATTGGTTTAACAGATTTTATAAATATGTTATAATAGAAATCAGCTGTCGAAGTTACCGTTGCTCGCCAAATGTCCGATATCCCGTGACTGGAGATGGTAAACCAATATTTCTTCAGTAACTATTATAGGCTCAATTACAATGTGTTGGTAACTAGTCCGACTCGTATTGACATCCGGCCAGGATCTTGTGGCTTAAGGACATAGTTTGAGTCACACTAAATATACATGAGGCGTATTGCTTAATACTTTTGGAGTTTCCATGTTTGTTATATATAACTGTGATAACTAACCACAGCTCTTCTTGAAAAATTACTCGACGCTTTCCCCGGTTCCCTCTCGGCGTGACTGATACATATCAGTCAACTGTTCAAACAAGGGATAATTCATCCTATACCACTTCAAAGAATTTTCTTCAAACTATAACTTCTCTTCAAACTATAACAATACATGCAAGATCTTGATCGAGCTAGGAATAAAGAGAAGGAAGGAAGCAACTTGCGAGTTTCAGAAACGCACGCACGATTCCTAGTCTGGTTCTGACTGCTGTGCAGACTGCAGACCATACCTACCAGTCTGCTTGTTCCGGCTTTTGAGGCCTGCAGGTCCTATCCATGCATGTCCCGATGTCCATTGCCGAGCGAACAAGCATAGCGCAGGGCCATCAGAATCAATCACCGGCGCGGCTAGGATTCGGCACCACTTCAGTACGCAGTCGGTCCGACCGAGGGCGAAAATGACTTTTCCATGGGTTCAAAGCCGCAAAATGATTTAAAAGGGAGGAAATGGGGGTAATGGTATCCCAAGCTATGCCATACTGTGAGGTAGTATAATATGAATTATCCCTTGAAGCGATTGAATCCAAGGAAAATGCTTCAAGTATTCCTCGTACACGCGTACGCCGCCCTGGCCGCCCGCCCGCGCCGTCCCGTCCCCGTCCGGCCGCCTGCGCCTGCGCCTCCGCCTGATCGCAGCCCTGTGCGCGGTGCCCTTCCGGCTGCCACGTACGTCGTACGCGTGTACGATAATAAAATCGTCGTGTGTATATAGCACTAGCGAACGGGCAAACAGCTGCAGCGCGTCACAATCGCCCAACCAGCCACGCGCGCGCGTCGGTAAGCTCCATCTCCACGCATGTGCTCGCTGAAACTTGGCCATGCCTGGGTCGTCGGGCCCGTTTACTTGTGCAGCGTATGGGGGGCATGCGAGTATGCAAATCCATGGAAGCACGTCAGGAGAGAGCACTGTTTGAACAACGATGGGTGCTGCCCGCGTACGTCGTACCGGCAGCGGTTTTATTGGGAGGCATGGGCGAGAGATGGCCTTCGAACAACATGTTCCCCCCCTTGTGTATACAGATGTGTATAGCAGTAAGCACAACAACTGTTGGGCAGGAGACGCGGATCGTTGTTAATTTCCTCTTGATCGCATCCTGTTTCTAGTTTCCTAGTCGAGGATCTGCCCCAGATCGAATTAGCATCGATCCAAAGCCGCTCGATCAAGTTTGGACGGTTGAGATCATTCTTGGACGGTCTACATCACACAACAAGCACGTTCCTATGATAAGTACTATGAGAAAAATGTGATTTTCCTAATGCAAGTCCACAATTTTCTTTCCAAACGCACCCGCACACGTCAATGTCGACCATAGGGCGAGATCTGAGTGTCCGAAACGTGAATAATATTTTAATTTCAGAATTTAGTATGAGCCAAATATCATAAATAACTATAGATATATAAAATAATACCAACAGCAAGTAACTCATTGCATTTCTAAATATACACAAAAATCAGACTATAACAAAATAGAGTGGTCTTACGACCAACTTACAGTCAGATTCGATGAAAAACAGGAAGTAGCGTAGTCTCAAAACAGTGCAGGTCGTAGATGATGCAGCACAGCTAGCGATCGTGCAGATGCGCTGCTCAGAAACATTATTGTCATCCCGTGTAAGTGAACTCCGCGATAATAGTTCGGAGATATCCGCTCACCCTTCTTCTCGGTGTACGCCGAGGAGAAGGGACAACTTTAGTTTGACAGCACAACTCTTCAGTATAGAAGAACAGATATAAAGATGGAAGAAATGAAGTGTTTTTTGAATCGTTGTTGGTCTGGACGTCTCTAGCTCTTTTTGAGGTCGAGTCAATTACTCTCTAATAACTGCTCTTAATAAAGCTCATATTAAACCACTGGTAATTGCTAAATCAAAACCAATTAATGGTAATTAAGCAGTGTCTATCAGATCCTGATTACACGCTGGTCTACAGTTTCGACTAGTGTATTTCAACCATACTATTCTTTGGATCCGACCACATTGGTCTAAGACTTAGACCACTCTGATCTAAAATCTCTGGTCTAAAACTTCGATCACACTGATCTAAGATTTTAACCACCCTAGTTTAAAACCTTAGTTTAAAACTTCGACTACACTGATCTAAAACTACGCATACTTTAGAATTTTAAAAATGAACGAGCCTATTCAATTCCAACACTAAGTAGACAAGCCAGTTAGCCGCGGTTGGCCGTAGCCATCAATGTGCGTCCAAGGTCTCTCAATGCGGGCGCAAACGGCTCCGGGTGCTGGTCTCCATCCAACCTCTGCAAGAAACACTGCTACAACGATAGCTCAATCTATTTCTCTTTCCCCCGTCTCTCACACACATGTTGACATATGTACGATCAAGACGCAGCCTCATTTCCGTCCACCAACGCCGAATCTATCGCGAGCAGCAAGATATTTTTGACAAGTCACTCGCCGGTGCACGTTTCCGGCGCACTTCTGCTGCATGCCACATGTTCATATCCGCTCGCGAAGATGCGGTTCTCCTGAAACACATGTTCATGCATCTGAAACACAAGAGATTTTATTTTACAGAAAGAAGAGTAATCAATTCCTTCAGAATTTCTATGCAAGGGGTAGGTTGCGAAGTGGACTGAAACGGCATTTGTTCGCGGCCGTTTGGCGAAATGGGCCGAGACGGAGCCACGGAACCGCAAAAGGCCGGCGAGGATGGGCGAAACGGTAACGACGGGAAAAGCTGAGCCGCGCGCCCGCGCCTCACGTTGTCGGTTTGTTCGGCTTCACTTTTCTTTTCTCACAGACGCACGCGCTGTGTGTATATTGAACGCCATTGCCATTTATGTTTCTTGTCGCATTTCCGTTTCTCCTCGCCTTTTGTAACAGAAGCGCAGAAGGAAGCAGACAAGCACGAGAAAGGAAGCAAGTAAACGGGCAGAAATTTCGACGTCACGTTTGACATCTCGATGAACAGATTAGCTTCCGGACAAACAGACAGTAAAACAAAAAATTTCGCCAAGTACCAGACTTGCTTTACCTTTACCTCAACGACCATGTACAGAGGTTTGGGGGGAAAACGAAGGGAAAAGAACGATAGAGTAGAGAGAGAAAACTGGCTAAATAACAAGAAAGTAACGAGAGAAAGAACGCGGCGGACGGTCACGGCGCCGGAACGGCCACGGCGGCTGCGCCGGCGGCGGCATTGAGGTTGGCGTTGGCGGCGTCCAGCCACCGATCCATGGGCGTGCACTCGGCCTTGTGCGACATCTTCCAGTGCAGCGCCTGGCACGCGCGTGAGCAGTAGTTTACCACGCCGCACACCGAGCAGCGCCGGAACTCGTGGCGCCGCGTCTCCGGACGGCCGCACAGCGCGTGCGAGCACAGGCGCAGACCCCCGCCGGCGGCGCCGTCCTCCTCGGCTGATGTAGCGCTCCCTGCGACGCCTGCCAGCGGCCGCGACGCGAACCACTCGACCAGGAAACGGTTGGCGGCGTGCGCCTCGCCGGCCGCCGCCGCGGCACGGCACCCGAAGTCGCTGAGAAGGCACGAGTGCTGCCGCGAGGCCTTGCCGTTGCCGGCGGCGCGGAGCAGCGAGGCCGACGCGGTGACCGCGGCGGCTAGCTCGCGGGCGTTGGCCTGGATGAGGAGGCGGCGCCCGTCAGGCACGGAGCGCCGCACGCCGTAGCCGTCCTGCAGGCAGTGCCCGAGCTCGCGGAGCGCGTCTACGTGGCCAAACGACGCCGCGCGCGCGCACAGCGCGGCGCCGGCGCGGAGGTCGCGGTCGTCCTTGGTACCGCCGCTGCCGTTGAACTGGATGACGGCCAGCGAGTAGAGCGCCTCCCGGTGGCCGCCCACCGCCGCAGCCGCCATCAGCGCCGCTCCGGACCCCCGGCTCCCCAAGCAGTAGAACCGGATCTGCGCCGCAAGGAAAACGATCGAAAGCTCGATCAGCACGATCGCCAAGGCAGAACGCAAAGAAGAGAAAACGATTGATTCTTGTACCAATCGTATTGTTCTTACCATGCCAAGAAGGTAGCACGCGTCGAGGTTGCCGGCGTCCGCGCAGCGCTGCAAGAACCGGTGCGCGGCGTCCGACCATCCCTTGGCCCGCACGGCGAGGCACCTCGGCGACGCCCTCGCGAGCACCAACCTGCTCTGCGCCAGCTCCCTGAATCTCTTGCACCTGCACGCACAAACCCAAACAACACCCCGTAAGAACCCCATCCCGGTAACGATTTCTTTGCTCTTACAACAACCGTAAGAAAACCGCAGTTAACAAGCACGTACGTGAGGATGGCACCGGCGAGGTCGGCCGGCGATCCAGCGGACGCCGCCACGTCAGCCAGTATGGACACCACCAGATCATCAGGCAGCTCCTCGAACATGTCACCCATGCCACCACACCCTGCCGGGGGGGCGCCCACCGCCGCAGGTGATCCCTCCGCCGCTGTCCTCCGCCTCTTCCGCCGGTGCATCTCCGGCCCATCGGCCGGCGCCGGCGCGTGGCAGGAGGAGTAGCACGCTCGACGCCTCGTCCTCATGCCGCCTCCTCGTTGCCGTATCCGTACGTTCTTGCGGCGAGTTGTTGCAGTTCTTGGACAGATATAGAGAGGTCCGTAATGGCGAGAATGGGAGACGATGAGAGTTATATATAGGAGTAGAAGAAGAGGCTTGGGGACTTGGGGTGCGTGGCCGCAAGAGGATTGATTACCCTCCGTTCCGTTGCAACGGGGACGGGGTGATGGTGCGGTCAACAGGGACGCTGACCGGAAGGAGGGGTTGCTTGATGGGGAGCACGCTTGGATGCAAAGCCTCACCCTTTCTTGATACTCCCACCCTCTCTCTTTATCTCTCTCTCTCTCTCTCTCTGTCCTTTTTTTCCTCCTCTCTCATCAGCTTTTCTCCCCTTCTCTCACCTCAGCTTTTGCCGGATTTTCTCCTCTCTTTTATTTTTTTGTTTTTCTGATTTTTAGAGAAGGGGAGAGAGAGGGGGTGGTGGGGTAGGGCAATTCATGAGTGTGGTTAGTGTGTGTATCTTTGACAGCCTTTGCTTTGGTTTGGTTTGGTTTGCTTTGCTTTGCTTGGGTTGTTTGCTTGATTTGTTGCTGGTTTTGTTTGTCACTAGGGAGGGAGGGGCCAGGGGTTTGTTTCTTTGTGTCCTCATGGTTTGGTAACATTCATAGGGTTGGTGACATGGATACCTTGCTGGCTTACATACATAGTTTTGGCGTTTTAATTAGTGGCAATGTAGGGTTTGTGTGATGATTTGTGAGTTGGGGTTGGCACAACCAGCTTGCTTGATATCTTGCTACCAATTGAAGTTTTTGGCTAGCTAACTTGGTGTTGTCCCCATAAAGTCTATCAGCGATGGTTTTGGTCTCAAGGGAATGGTTGCTTCATTGCATAAAAAAATGGTGTAAACACCATGCTTACTCTAGGAGCACATTGCTTTTGGAGAAGATTTGCTGGAGACATTTTCATGCATGTGTGTCAACTACTGCATATTGTTTCTTGAAAATGTTGTGTGCGTGTGTGTGTGTTTTTGGAAGATATTAAATGACTATGTTATGTGATTTGGCTACTCAAAGATAATTAACCATTTATGATTCTAAAAAAAGATAATTAACCATTTATGGAGAGACCACAAAGATCAATGTTAAAAGGAAAATGTGCTGGACCTATGTTATTGTTTCCTGATTACCTTATTTAAAATTGCATATATAGCTAGTATTAAATCCTTACCTTCTATACGAAATTGCCTTACGAAATAAGTGAAACAATATTCCGCCAAGCACGTGATTATTTCTTGCAAGACTTTTGGATAGCAATCTTGCTTGCACAATGCACATTAATTGTATATTGCATTAAGCAGTAACTTTTCCATGCGTGCACTAGCTATCTGTATTCAACATTAGGAGGAACTTGTTGCTTTTTCACATGGCAAGAAGCATGGACTACGAGCTAGACCTAAGGAACCGGCCGGCACTACACAAAAAAAGAAAGAAAAACATAATTAATGGGCAAGGAAAACGTGGTCAAGGATAAATTAGCACTAACTTGTTACCAGATATTTATGGCTTGCCCTTTTTTTACATTGGCAGTTAATCTTCTGAAGAAGGGAAAAAAAAAGGCCAGCCTTGCAAGATAAGAAAACGAAAGAGATATAGAAGGAAAGGTAAATTCGTGGATTGGAAGATGGCACTGGAAAAACTAGCGGTGAAGTGAGGAGTTAGCAGTTACGTTTGCGAGGGGCAGGAGGCTCTTTGATTTGGAGGACACGGATAAGATCGGTAAAAAATGGCACTAATAACTGATAATTAACCGTCTTGGACCAGACATAGGAGAGATTAACGGCCGTAATCGATCATACTGACACGGCTAAGATCGGTAAAAATGGCACTAACAACTGATAATTAACCGTCTTGGACCAGACATAGGAGAGATTAACGGCCGTAATCGATCATACTGACACGGCTAAGATCGGTAAAAATGGCACTAACAACTGATAATTAACCGTCTTGGACCAGACATAGGAGAGATTAACGGCCGTAATCGATCATACTCGTAATGGATTAGTCGAAGAAATCTTTCTAACCTCTCCTCGCTGCTCTCCTCTTCCGTGATCTTTCTCTTGCTTCCTCAGGTTTTACGCTACCCCTTTTTGTTCTTTCTGTGTACTAATGGATTTAAAAGAACATGTCTGGGTGCTTTGGCTGAAATGACATATTTTGAAATGAAATAACAAAACTAGCTCTTTACGAATGAAATGATAAAAATGACACATCTACTTTGCAAATCGCCGCGGAAGCCGACATACCGCAAATCAGGACCGCGGCAGGCGACCTGCTGCGAACCCATACCACGGAAGGTGGCCTGCCGCGCTACCAGTACGTCCTCCCAGCAAGGTTGGCCACCTGTCGTGGTCTGGGTTCATGGCAGATCGGCTTTTGTGGTCCTTTTGCGGCGATTTTGTGTGGTAAATATGTTATTTTTGTCATTTCGTTCACGAGAAATGTAGTTTTGCTATTTTGTTTAAAAAAGAGACTAAACGAGGCAAAAACTTGTATTTAGATAGGCCAGTGTGCGTGTTCAAGTTGGCAGTAATGTGGTGGTCAAGACGGACAAAAGTGCTATTATCCAAGATATGGAGGAGCTTAGGGTTTCATTGAGTTTAAATTTAGATTTGTCTTGTTGGAAGGATTACTAAATTTGCTGTTCATATATGTGCCAAACAAGTTTTTGAAAGTAGGCAACGATGTACTTGGCTTAATAGTATGTCAGACTGGTTTCTCGCTTACAAGTTCTTGCGCCTTTACCTATGATCAATGAGGAGTATACTCCTCTTGTTCGGGAAAAATATTACAGGTGATTATTACTGTACCTTTATCTATATATGATCAATGAAGAGTAAACTCCTCTTGTTAGTGAAAAAAATTACAAGTGATTATCATCATTAAAAAATTAGCAAAGGGGCAGCCAACACAAAACACTCACTAGCGTACCACAAAAAAAAAAAAACGAGTGCCATTAATCGGCCTCAAGAGACATCCCATTGCGAAGGCACACGCTACAGCTACCCAGCTCACAAAATACCGAAACAGTGCAAGTAAGCAGTATTAAATCGGCATTATACATGAATTTTATGTAGATAACTAATTAGATGTCATTCTTTCACTCTAAAATTCAAGGAGGAGAGGGATGTTTGCACACACATTATCACGACAACTTTCTCATCATTTCTTCGTACTACACGCTCGATCGATCAGGCCATGCTAGGGCTGAATGAATCCCCATTGCTAAATTTACCAGTAAAGGAACTCAAAGATTGTTTCTTGGCTGCCCTGCATACTGCGGCCGGAATACATTGATGTCCTCTTTTATCTTTTCTAGAACTGAGGCAATCATTCCAAATATTTGTTTCTTAAAAGTAAATGAGCTGACCTACCCGGCCTGCCGGCCATATGTTTGTATGATAACGAAAGTGTTCAAATAATGTATCTACACTTTATTGTTGTAGATAGGAATGAATGCATCTGTTGTTCCTAGTTCTAACCTGGACTGGTGGTAGGTCACTCCTCGATCCTAATTCGCTTTTGAACTCGGTGGGAGAAACATCCCGGACCTCCTCTCGCTCCCCGCCCGGCGTCTTCCACCTTTCTTCCTCGGCTTCTTCTGTCGGGTCGTACTTTTCTGGCCGGCCCGAGGCCCATCGGGCCTCACGACACGACCAGTTGGGACGTGCTCTGATCGGCCCTGCACGAATGCGGCACGTTAAGCCTCCACATCACCACCCCCGCCTGCGTCGCCACCCCTGCTCGCAACGCCGCGCCGCACTTGCCCGCGCTGCCGCCCTGCCTCTGTGTCGCAAAAATACTAAGAAAACTTTGTAGGTTTTTATTTTCACACAATAAGTATTTTGTTAATGTCAAAAATAATTTTTAAACTAAAAAAATAGCAAAAAGACCTATAAAGTTAATAGGATATGTAAAGCTGAACTAAAATATTGTCAATTTATTTTTTTTTTCATTTGTATTTGGTAAATATTTTGTAAATGCTGGAGATACTTTTTAAACAAGGAAAATACCAACAAACATATAAAAATTGCAGAGTAGCTAAATAGGGTATTTTGTTTTCAACTTAATTTTTGTTTCTATCTGTACACGATAAATATTTTATTAATGCCAAAAATATTTTTTGAACTAGGAAAATAGGAATACACCTCTAAAATATTGTCAACTTATTTTTTTGTTTCCATTTATAATCGGTAAATATTTTGTAAATACTAGAGACACTTTTTAAACAAGAAAAACATCAAGATACCTATAAAAATTATTAAAATTGCGGAGTAGCTAAATAGGGTATGTAGAGCTTAATTAAAATAATCCTAACTTAATTTTGATTTTTATTTGTACATGGTAAATATTATGTAAATAAGGAAAATAGCAAGGTACCCATAAAAATTCTATGTAAATTCTAGAGTAGCTAAATAGGGTATGTAAACCTTAATTAAAATATTATCAACTTAATTTTGGTTTCTATTTGTACACGATAAATATTTTGTAAATAAGAAAAATAGCAAGGTACCTATAAAAATTCTATGCAAATTCAAGAGTAGCTAAATAGGGTATGTAGACCTTAATTAAAATATTGTTAACTTAATTTTGGTTTCTATTTATACATGATAAATATTTTATAAACAAAAAATAGAAAGGTACCTATAAAAATTCTATGAAAATTCTAGACTAGCTAAATAGGATATGTAGATGTTAATTAAAATATTGTGAACTTAATTTTAGTTTTCATCTGTATATGTTTCGTAGTATTTACTTTTTGAATTAATTAGATATGTCGCTTCTTTTTACTTTTTGTATATGTATCGTAGTATTTACAATGTATGCACTGAATTTTCAGGTATGATGAACCTAAGACCCGTTGCGTAATGGTCGTATGAGTTGCTTGACCCAGCTGTTCATGCGAGTCACCGTAGCCGCCTCAGTACCATCCTTCCCCAGGATGGCGAGGTGGCGATTGAGCACGGCGCGTTGCGGTTGCACATGCCCATGAGGGCATGGAGGGTGGACCCACATTGGGTTCCGAGGTACATTTAGTTGTGACCCTCGTGTACGCAATTGCAGTCTGACTAGTGTGGGTGGACTCACGTATATTCTTAATCCTTCCGACGCAGGTTGAGAGCGGCATGCCTCCTTCCACTAGCGAGGATGGTGGAGGCGACACAGGAGGACGACCAGGACCGCGCGGGAGGTGGTCGTTTGTTCATGTGATTTTCGTACGACTAGTGCCTCCTGACTGCACTGGTTGACTAGTGGAGGTTGGACACGCACACGTTCCACCTTCCATGCGGGGAGATGGCGCCGACGCCACAGGACGTGACCTTCCTGATCGGGTTACCTTGCGTGAGCTTCCCTCTGGCGGCGCACAACGTCCCAACCACGTGGCGCACAGAGTTCCTCACGAGGTTCCAAGGGGTGCTACATCCCAACACTAGCTACAAGGAGTTCAACGGTACCCACGGGTCATCGCTGAAGTGAATCTGCCAGTTCTACGTAAGTTTTTATAACTATTGTCTTTTCGCTTCAATTGCTTTGTGCAACTTAGTGATGTGTCTCTGCCTTCTTGCAGCCAGAGAGTATGGCAGAGGACGCACCCGAGTACATGGTGAGGAGGCACTTCAATGTTGACTTGATATGGTTGTTCCGGTGGGTGATGTTCCTAGGGTCCCACGGCGACAGCGACGACAAGCACATGATCCGCTACGCACACAAGCTAACGGACATGGAGGTGGAGGCAATCTAACCGTATGCCTGGGGCCCAGTAGTGTTGTGCGTGACGTACTGCCCTTGTGCGACACGTCCCACCGGGTTCGAGACAGCTCCATCATCTTCGAATGCCCACTGCTTCTTTAGACGTGATCCTTCATGTGTTTCCAGTATCCTTCGTGCGTTTCCAGATCGGATGACCACTGCTGGACCTGGGAGCCTCTAGCTCCACCATGTACGCCGTCACCGCCGACGTGGATCGGTCGACCATGGGTACGGTGTGATGTCACCGACGGGTAAGTTTTTAAACATTTATTCCTTTTCATAATGTAATTTTATTTCTTGTGCTAAGTTTTTGTTGTTCTATTCCACAGGTTACCTTCACTCTGATCATTGCGCACGCGTCCTACCTGGACTATGTTGCAATGTTTGATCAGTTGACAGATGACTGCATCATCTTAACATTGTACACTCCTGATAGGGTGTGTGCGCGCGCACCCCGAGGCCTGTCGAGCCTGTGCACACGAGACCATGCGTACTGATACACGGGGAGGAGCTTGGTTCACGATGTCTTCGTGAAGGAGTATCATGTGCACTGGGTGATGCACCAATTCGGTCTGTGACAGAAGGTCCCAGTCCCCTGGGGCAGCGGTTGCCACCGAACATCCATGGATAAGTTCACATTTTATTTCTATCCTAGCATTTGCCATACGTACCTGCGAAATAATCGTTTTGCCTTCCATAAGTACACTAGGAAGGGAATACCTACTATGACTTCCTAGGCTGATAAGATGCTCCCTTGGGTTAAGGGCTGGCTCTACGCCTTGGAGGACATCATCCAGTAGGATGTTCCCTACGACCCTGGGACGTACGAGGACTACATCGAGTGGTACTCCAGTCGGACGAGGGTTCATTGTGTCAAGGTCATGGACGACCCACCATGACACGAGGCCTCAACGATCGACACGTACCCCACCAAGCTGGACTCCGCATTTCATCATGTGGTACATATTGAATAGTACATACTTCTTATTTGCTTAACAAGTTTTCGGTTTCTAACTTGTTAATTATATGTACATGTTGATCTACAATGGAAAATGCACAACATGGCGCCCTCCGTGCGTCGTATGATGCTCGGAGAGCTCTTTAGCATGACGATGCAGGAGATACGAGAGGTCATGGACCAGTCCGTTGAGAAGACGAGGCGATGCATCTAGCTTGCGTCTTGCCGTAGGCCGAGGGAGGTGGTGGACTCACCTGTGTGGACGGGGGGTGAGCCACAGTGCATCATGCCCCCACGACTCCTCACCCGGACGTGGTGGGCGAGTACTCGTGACACTGTGCTGGGAGTACCCTGGCACATTTCGCAGGTCGGCATGAAACACTCATGTCTTGCTATTTATTTTAAACTCCACTAGTTACTAACGACAATTTTATCTGACACGTGCTGAGTTCCACCCGTACACGGGGCAGGAGTATGCTGCCTTCGTGCACGAGGTATGACTATCTTGTTTGCATGTATAACATACTATTTCATCATTTTCGCCATGTTTGCATGCATAATGTACCGTTTCACAGTTCGTATACCCCTTTGGGACAAGGAGGTGTCACACGGGGAGTCACGCTCTGGGGACTTCGATTTTGAGTGGGGCGTGGACACTACGGCGACAGGACGGTGGTGGGCCTTCACACGACGAGAGCAGCCAGATCTTCGTTGGGGCTTTATAGCTACACACTGCGCCCTAACCGAGCCAACCGACGTAGGACCCCCTCGCGACACCCCCTTAGGCTACTCGCATCAGTAGGGTACCTCGGCCACCTGAGCCTTTGAGGTACTCGTCCTAGGGGCCACACGTAGGGTACGCCCCAAGAGGGCCAGCGAGTAGATATTTGTTCCTGTAAATATCAGTCATGCTATATAAATATTAATTTCTGTACAACTTACATTATACTAGTCTCGTGTTTCGATACTATTTGTTCTTATGTGTACAGTTAACTATTTGAGAGAGCCAGCATCGTGACACCCCACACCACTCTGCTTCTAGCCTTTACACCCTACTTTTGCAGAGCGAGATGACTACACACTACGACGCTGCCATTTCAGACCGAAAAGACCGCGCACTGACACGCCACCTTTTCACACCTTAAAGACCACATCCGGTCATGTCACATACTGTCATTTTTGCAGACCGAGATGGCAACACACCGTGACCCTACATTTTCTGACCAGAAAGACCCCTTATAAAAGGAGGGAAAAGAAAACTGGAGGAGAAGAGAGCTAGAGGAGAACAGTACACCACCATTCCAATTGGCCGTTTCAAATTGCAACCAGGATCCTACAAGTCCCTATTTTTTTTAATATTAAAATTCAAGAAAATTGTCACTTCCAATGGCGATAGAGACCCCGCAAGTCCCTATCGTCCTTCTAAGTGGTGGCAAAATCTACCCTATAAAAGACCCTAAAATTCTGGCATAACTCACTTTTATTCACAAAAAAGAGAAAGAAGTGAGGAAAGGGAGAGGAGCGGGGAGGAGTAGAGGGAAGGAGAGAAGTTAGTGAAGCACTACCCGTTCGGTCATCCACCTTTTAGGTAATTTTTTTTAACCGAATGAATTACATAGTTTCAGATGTACGGTTACGTAGTGTAGTATGTTGTACATAATCATTTTCGGTGCGTAGTTTAGTTTTACATATGTGGTTAATCGTGAAAATCTTGTTTACAGTGCAGTACGTCAAATATGTCGGACGACATCAATTTCAAATTTACTACGGTTATGAGACTATTCTGGAGGGTCCCGAAAGGATTGATTTACATTATTTCCAATCAGCAATCGTGACCTAACAAGACCAGAGCAACGTACATAGGGCGTTGTGATACGGTGGTTGTTCCACACATTCGATTTGGACCATGCTATATATGATATGAGATTGAGTTATCTTGCCAACTAAGCACCACATGATATATATTGGGAGTTAGCGCAGCTCAAGGGAACAAGGTCATAGTAGTCATACGTACGCAGGGCGAGGGAGGAATGGTGGGATTTGATCTTTATGGCCCAGGCATATGCCAAGCCTACTCCTACATCGACGGCTGAAAAAGAAGTGGGTGGTGATGCAGAAGAGAAGTCAGGAACTCTAGCCACAGTGCGACGCATACAATGGTTGAAGGTCTGGGTGTTGCCGATGCTGCCGATGAAGACCGTGTGGAAGGAGCCCCTTCAATCAGGCAAGCTAGTGGGATTGCTGACGAGGGTGAGGAGATGGAAGCCCTAGTCCAAAGGATGGACCTCGAAGACGAGGACTACCTAGCATTGTTATAAGATGAAGGATCTGACGACAAGAATGCTGTGGAACAGTAGACGGTTCCATCCAAGTGGAACACATACTAGTTCGATAACCTCACCGTTAACAAAGGCTCCTGTGTGCCTGGGAGTATGACCAGAGCGAGGTCAAGCAAGGAGCCATGCACAAATGTAAGGAAGACGTGCAGGTGGCGGTCAAATTCTGGGCCTTGTCGGTGCAGCGTACATTCACAGTTGTTAAGTCTAACCCAAGATGCTATGACGTGAAGTACGACATAGAGAGATGCCCTTGGTGAGTGCACGCATTTCAGTCTAACTGGGACACATACTGGAAATGCTCTATAGTAGTTAATGGTCCCTCACACATGTGTCATCGCTGAGTCAGTGCAATCCCATAAGAACCTGTCATCAGGCTTCATTGCGAACATCATATACAGTGAGATTGTGGATAGTCTAGATTTTGAGCTACGATCTATCATTCGGGTGATTTAGGCAAAGTTCCAGTACACAATCGGCTATACCAAGGCATGGAGGGCAAAACAGAAGATATTGAAATCAAGGTTTGGTACATTCGAGGACTCCTACCACAACCAGCCTGTCCAACTCTAGGTCATACAGGACAAGAATCCCAGTACTCATGTCGCCATTGAAGATCCCATGCATCCTTCGCCTTTTGTCCATGCATCAATTCACTCTGGCACTGCCGTTTAATCCTATGCGTGGATGGCACAGTCCTGACTGTAAAGTACAAGGGCTAGATATTGACTGTATTAGCGATGGACGGGAACAATCAGGTTCTTCCTGTGGCATTCGTATTCGTTGAAAGCGAGAACACATACAACTGGTTGTGGTTCCTGAGGCATTTGAAGATTTCTATTGTACAAGGTCATCCTAAAGTATGTGTCATACATGATCGGTATGCGAGCCTGCTGAGTACAATAACTCAGCTACAACATGGAGATAATGAACCACTTCTATGGGTGGATCTACTGAGTAGGTGGTGCATGAGGCACTTGGGTGCAAACTTCTACAAGTAGTTTCACAACAAGGACTTGATGAATCTATTCAAGCGACTGTGCAACCAGAACCACCAGTGAAAGTTTGACGCACTGTGGATGATTCTGAATGAAAGGACCCAGACGCACAGAAGGGAGGCAGCAAAAAATGCCTCTACAGGCGCTGACCGGGGCTCCGAAGCATTACCACAGTTATCCACAGATGGTCCTAGTGTGGTGAGGAAGACGGAGGCATAGGTGAAATGCTTCTCGGATTGGATTGAGCACGAGGCTAAAGAGAAGTGATCGCTACTAGATGACAGGGGTGGTGCTCGATATGGTGTTATAACAACCAATCTAGCCGCGGTGTACAATTGGGTCATGTGCGGCGCTAGGTGGTATTGTGAAGGAAAATCTCCGTAGTATCACAAATTACTTTATTGAAAGAAGCAACAACGCAACACTCTCCGTGGCAAATGACAGAGTACTATACTCCGCTATGATCACCAAGTATATGGAGGAGACGAGTAAGAAGGGTGAGATGCATCGAGCATTCAAGTTGAGCACAAGAGAGCTTCGCTTCGAGATAGTGTGCATGGATAAAGGACGTTGTAGGACGAACCGAGAGAATTACCTATGAGTGCACGCTACACCATGCTAGTTGCGTAAGCATTTGCAACAAGCTTCTTCTTCTGCATAGGCCTTGATCACATGTCATGGTCGTATGTTCGACAGTGGCGTAGCATCTCAGCCAGCACATCTCTGATTATTTTAACAAGGAAGAGGTGATGCAAACCTAGAGTGCAGAGTTGTATGGTTACGGCGTGGTTGGCTATTTCACTAGCTATCCAACCTGGGAGTAACTTATTTGGGCCGCAGACATTGATAGGTTGAAGGAAAAGGTTGGCCGGTGACAGGTATAGCGTATCAGGAACGATATGGATGAAGCAGAAACCGGACGTCATATGAAGAAGTGCTCCATTTGTAGGGAGTCCGGGCACACCTTCAAGAAATGCCCTACGAGAAATGCACAGGATGAAAGAGACATCGGCATTCCGGACAGTGCCGCGGTGATCTCATCCGACCGCTCCACTCGAGGCGGTCGATATGGCGGACGTTGAGGCGCACATGTATCGTAGGTGTATTTCAGTTTGTTAATTCATGCGTATTGGCGTTTTTAATGTACGTAACCAAACCTAGTGTGCCATATAATTCGTAATTAAATTATGAAGTCTTTCAAACCTACATTTGTTTTTCCAAATATTTTGACTATTAAATATTACGTAATCTTTTCTCGAAGGAATTGGTTCCACGAACACTACAATCGGGACAGCAGCGCTTCGTAACCCTAAACCCAAATATCTTTTTTATTTCGCTCCGAAGGGGGCTATTTGTGTTATTGCGCCGCCGAACTCGCGTTCCAAATTACGCTGTCGATCTCGCATTCTATATTTCACATTTCGCTATCTTCTCCGATTTTAAATTCGAAACTACGCGGACACTTCGAAGTATTACCAAAAAACTTCGTGAAACACACTAAATCTTTAGGCTAAATTCTCTACACATAAATTAAAAAATATATGGTCATTTCATCATTCCAAATGGCGGCAGGTTCCTGTCGTCAATTGAACCAGTGACAATTATTGTCGCCATTTGAAATGACGAAATGATCCTATCGCCAGTTCTATTGACCACAAAACCCTCTCGGCACTGTTCTAATTGGCAGCAGGGATACTGTCGTCATTTAGAAAGGCGTCAGGACTATTTCGCCATTTTAAATGGTGACATGGGCCTATTTTGGGAATTTTTTTTTGACTATTTATTTTTGTAATTATATTTTAAATTAATATTATTTAAAAAAATCAGACTTTAATAGTACTATTATATTACATAAGTTCAATCACAACGACTGAGCAGGTTTCAACCCGATGACCGTGAAAACATCACATTCCTTGAGATAATTTCAGAACGATTGCGTAGCGTAGGGTCTTCAGCAAAGGGGACCTTACTTAAGCTAGCTAGTTTACAAACAAGCATTGAGAATGATGTTTGTAAATAAAGAGCAACTATTTACTAGCCATCGAGTTCATTACAAATTTACAGGCTGTATTCTACAAATATATACATTTTGACCATTGGATTTGCTCCTAGATTCATGTTCACCTTCCAGTCTCATTGTCTCAAATCAACACACTGACTCACTTGCTCCACCGCCATCTTTTTCATATTCAACCCTGTTTGATGTTCAGTACAAAAATTAAAGAAAAACTTAAGCAAGATAATTCAGTCATTTTGTAGTCCAATTGAATACGTCAGTACCTAATCAAACCAAGCTGAGAACTAATCAACCCATAGCATCACTGAAATTGTGGTTCCAATCAAGAAAACGTAAACTTGAACATGCCTTGCATTTTTTTTTCATTAAATGCAAGTGTATAGATATGAAAAGAGAAATTGAGATTTGAGTATGAAAAGAAAGAGGAAAAAATAGTTGATGTTGTTGATGATATTGTTTATGGTTGACTAATTATTGTCATTCTTTATTATTGTGTTTGCTGAGTTATGGACTTACTCTTGCTCTATTGTTGTTTTTAGGTGATCGTTGACGACATTTCACTTGGGATGGGCTGACGCACTTGGAACCACGACATACACTCAAATACTTGATTCATTGGATATGAGAAACTTTGTTATAGTGTGATAATTTATCTTCAAGACTTGATGGTATTAAATAGGTTAGATGATAGGTTGGAGTTAATTATTTATTCAATAGACTTTATTCGGTTGGTTTACGTTGATCTTGGCTTATTATCTTGCTACGCTTCCTAGGGATTAGTTATCTATGATTACCTTATCATTATGCTTGATTTAATGCGATCTGTGAACGGGTTCTATCTTTGAGTTGCTTGATCTAATTTATTGTTAATTGTTGTTAAAATTGCTGGTTAGTATAGTTTAGTAGCATTCTGGACTCCGTATTGAGCTGAGGTGTTACAGTCATAAGAGAGACAAGTGGGGAAGAAAGGTGGAGAGGAAGATGCCGCTGCCGCACTAGTCGCTGCTGCCGGCCTGGTAGTCGCCCTCTAGGGTTTTCTCTAGAGAGAGGACAATTTGGGAATCGGGATGGGGATGGGGTGCAAACACTGTGCGGCTGTGCGAGGGGATGGGGTGCGAAAGTAGAAGGGGGTAGTCCAGTAGCATATTGTGGGTAATTTTCCTCAACTTCTATGGGTATTTTGATTTGTTGGCCCGCAGCTCCCCACTTGGAGCAAGGTTCCACCAGCTCCCAAAACTTGCACAACAGGCTGCTCTGCTTTCTGTTGCTCCAACTCCAAAAATTTTGTGGAGCAACACCGTTTGACACAATTCCATCCACTCTAATTACGAAGCTAAGAGTTGGAGCCATACCAAATAGGCTAAAAAATTAAACAAAACTTAAGCAAGATAATTCAGTCGTTTTGGTAGTCCAATTGAATACGTCAGTAACTAATCAAACCAAGCTGAGAACTAATCAACCCATAACATCACTGAAATTGTGGTTCCAATCAAGAAAACCTCCCAATTGGGAAGTAAATTAGAATTGAGAAACTCCTAGCTGAGGTCACATCGGTTGTTGAGAGGCATTTCCCGAATTTGGGCCCACACTTGAATCCAACTGGCAATTACATTTCAATACACTCGTGCATGGTTCGGATTTGATTGTCTCTCTGCTTGGATTTTTTTTTAACTTCAAATACACACATACTTTTACCCCACTTTTAAAAAGACTAAGACTAGTCAGAAGAGTACAACAACAATTGTGAATATACACATTCACCCTACTTTTACACTACAATTTTAGTATATTATACAAGCTACACTACACTTTTTTTAAAAAAGTACACACTATACTTTTAGTATGGTCTCAGATCAAACGTAGAAATGCATAATTTTAATCACATAAGAAGCCGGCCAGAATGGCTTAGATTGGCATGTAAGCTAGCTGAGAAGATAAGCACGGTATTAATGGCAACACAGGACATTGCTGGTGATCGCAACTACAGTGTTGGCGCGAGGGGCATCAACAACCGCAGTTGTCGTGACGACTTTGCTTCAATGCTGCGAAACGCCAAGAGCAGCGATCGAATGAAACAGCCCAAATAATTAAGCGTACGCCATAATTATCAGAGTTCATTATGCTGAGTTCTATTTCTCTAATAGTGACCATGGATTCAGATGCCTATTAATTGGGTGTACTAGTACTTGCATCTCGACAAAAATAAAGGTACCAGCTAGTGGTACTACTACTCTCAAATTTAATAACTTCTTCAGGTGTAGGATTTAATCGTGTAAGAATTCATGAGTTAAAACCATTGGTTTTTTTATGCAGTACTTTACAAGTTTGATTTCCATCCGGACGAGCTAGGTTTATGGATTTCAATTAGATTTAGTGTTCGAATTGAAAATTCCAGGAAAATATTCCCCAAAAAAAAGAAAAGGCATTCTGCAGGTTGACGAATTGAAACTTTGTCCTGATCTGCCAAAGTGGGTCTGCCTTAAAATATTTTATATGCCAAGAAGATAACCATTGCATTGCTTCTTTTAAGCTTCTGGATTAACAAATTGTTTTGACTTGGGTCCTCACTTGAGCAAGCCAGCAGGAGACCAATTCAATTCAATTCAATTCAATTATACTGTTGAAGATTGGTAGGCTAGCTTCTTTGCTTCAAGACGGGACAAGTGTGTGTATATCCATCCAGAATCCCATAGCTAACCCACGCACTTATCTTCTTTTAATAAAGTTCCCAGTGGAGTGCAATGTTGGCTGCTTAATTAGCCAGGGAGGCTTAGCTTAGCCTCATTAGTTAGTTGAGTCAAAGGGCATGCATCTTGTGGCAAATGGGCATTATTATCATGTTCTCCATTAGAATAATATCTTGCCGAGATCATGTTCCTTCCATGCATATGTATCCCCCACTTTGCTTAGCTTTACCAAGACTACACGTGCCTTAGGTATAGCCTCCTCTTGAATAGTAGTAGCATATCAAGTAGCTTGTCCATACTTGCAATATGTCACTTGCACAACACTTGTAGTGGCTGACATCCACAATTGCAAGCCATTCCAATTGGTTATATATTCTCATTCCAGCTGAGAGAACCTTGTAACAGCGATATTCTATGAGCCGCCCACTCGAGCCTAGCTAGGTTTGGGGAATTTGTAACAAGGAATATTGTGTGTGAATGTGTGATATATGGATCAGGAGCTAGCTAGGCTATATATTCTCATTCCAGATTGACATGCCCATGACCGTTGAGCCGCCCAACGGGCATGTCAATCTGTTCTCACTAGAGTTTCAAAGAGATCTGCTAACCAGTTGTTTACCACTGATATATATATATATATATATATATATATATATATATATATATATATATATATATATATATATATATATATATATATAGGGCATATCTAGTGCTAATGGGTAATTCAAAGGCTAAGGTGCAAATGCCAATCTTGACCGTTGAATCGCATCTTGACCGTTGAATGTGGAAGCATGTAGGATGTTTAATGAAGCCGCATTAGATGTGGGAGCATGCAAGGTGATTAAATGGTTTGGAGGTGAGAGACTACATTAATCTTGGTTGTTCAATCAAAATCCAACGATCAAGATTGGCATTAGCACTTTAGCAATTGAATTATCTATTAGCACTAGATACGCTAGATATATCCCTATATATATATATATATATATATATATATATATATATATATATATATATATATATATATATATATATATATATATATATATATATATATATATATATATATATATATATATATATATATATATATACATATATGTTTCTACAACTGGGAGCACTACTACAAAAAGACTAATACTAGACGCCTCATCACAGATTGTTGGCCAAAATCGTCTGTATTACATGAAATCACAGACAGTTTTAGTTTAGAGATCGCCTGTGTAAATAGATGCGCTAAAAACCGTCTGTGAAGAGAAAATATCACAGACGGTTCGTGTTTAAAACCGTCTGTGAAGTATCACAGACGGTTCGTAAAAATAACCGTCTGTGAAGTAAACCATTATCACAAACGGTTTGTAACAAAAAACCGTCTGTGAAACTTCCAAGACGGTTCTTTTAACTAACTGTCTGCGATAATGGTATACTTCACAGACAGTTTTTTATTAGAACCGTCTGTGATAATGGTATACTTCACAGACAGTTTTTTTTATTAGAACCATCTGTGATAGTTAAATATTTCGACTCCTGCGCGTTATGCATACGTCTCTTCGTCTCCCGCGCCGACAGACGCCGATGCGTCTCGCGCGGCGACATAAATGTGTCTCTTCGACGTTTTAATTATAAGAGTGATATATTATCGCGCGTCATGGTGAGCACGCATGGTATTAAATAGTACACCATGGTGAGCACGCAGAGCATGACGGCGAGGACCAAGCGGGCGAGGAGGTCGATGATCGCCGTCCTTGATCTTCCTAACGAGGTCGTCGTCCACATCGTCGTCCTCGTGGCCGCGAGCTCTCCTCAGCCCATGGCTGACCTTTGCAGCCTACGAGCCACGTTACGTGATCTCATGATGATTTCGATCGTTTTGTGTCCAATATATCCAGTAATTAATTCTTGTATTAAGATTATATATATCGTCTTGCATTTTACTTGCAAGGCCATGTACAAGGCGTACAAAGCGCGCGCTGTGGGGATGCGCGTGGCGCTAGAGCGGGAGGAGGCGATGAAGTGGTAGGACAACGAGCGCTACCTCACCGTCGTCAACCACCTGGCCGGCGTCGGCAACCCGGAGGCCTGCTTCATTGTTGGCCTTGCGCTTGTCTTCGCGTCCCAAGACATGCAGCGTGGCCTCGTATTCCTTGAACGGGCGGCCGACGCCGTCGCCAGCCACAAGGCCGCGGCCTACGTGCTCGAACTCCTCCTCTACACGTCAAGCGAGATGCGCGACGTTGGGAAGCAGTACATCAGGCAAGTCAAGGCGAGCCGGCCGGCGGCGGGTGCGAGACAGCCAAGAGGACCAACCGGGAGTGCAGGCGGTGCAAGAGGCTCGCCGTGGACATGATCCAGGCGGCGGCGTGGGGGAGGATGGCCGGGCCGCCGCTGGGCCGGGTGTGGGGCGCTGTCGGAGGACGGCCACCGGTGCACGAGCACCGGCTGCGGCGTGTTAGGGTGGAACGACTACGCCGTCTTCTGCAGCGATGACTGCAGGATTAGGCATGAGTATGCCAAATTCTTTGCAGAGGTGTTGGACTACTTGCCGTAAAATTAGCTGTTTTTATGTATATATGTATATATATATTATAATTTGCATTTATCTATATATGTATATATGAATTTTCAATTTGCATTTATATATTTATCACAGACTTCCAAACGAGAGAGAACTTCTCTTTATACGCCATGTTGTTCTACACCATCAATGATTTATCATAAGATTAATTAAACCTTAACCTAAAGCAATTCCCCAAAAAAACAGAAATAAAAACTTATGACTATCATCTGGAACTAATTTTTTCAAATATTAGAATAATTATCATGAATTAATATAATTTTTACCAAATTTTTGGAACTATATTTCACCTACAGACAAAAGGATGACAGTTCTATTATGGGATCGTCTGTTATACATCTCACAGACGGTTCTATTATGGACTTGTCTGTGATACGTATCACAGACGGTTATATTATGGGACCGTCTTTGATACGTATCACAGACAGATCTATTGTGGACCCGTCTGTGATATGAGACCATATCGCAGACGGTTCTATTATGGACCCGTTTGTGATACGTATCACTGACGGTTCCATAATAGAACCGTCTGCGATATACCTTTATAAACAGGAGCCCGCGCGCTAGGGTTTGCGCAGCGCGCGCTAGGGTTCGGGACTCCAGCCTCGCGACTCCCCCGCTGTCGATTCGACCTCGCTGCCATCTTCCCCGCCGAATCAAGCTCGCCCCACCATCTCCCTCGCCGAATCAAGCTCGCCCCGCCATCTCCTTCGCCGAATTGAGCTCGCCCCGCCATCTCCCAAGCTGAATCGAGCTCGCCCTGCCATCTACGCCGTCGAATCGAGGTACGTCGCTCCCCTCTGCTCCCTCGGCTACCTCACCTCTGCGAGATCTGCCTCTCTCCCCTGGATGTGGGTTGTCTTTGGTGGTGGCGGTGTTCTTTGCCGCTGCTGCGCGCCGTGTCTCGTGACCGGATTATGATTTCTTTATTTACCATGGACATCTAAGAAATCTACCAAGCAGCATGAGGAGGATGAGACAACATGCAGCCAAGGACATCGTGCCTGTGCGGACTGCTTCATCAGCATGAATTGATGCCTTGAGCTGTTAGATTACCTACTGTTATGTATTATGTATAGATTAATTGTGCCTTGATCTATTAGATTACTTGTTGTTATGTATTGTGTATAGATTGTGCCCTTGGATGGTACTTCTATGATGAATTGATGTTACAAATGCAATTGGATGTGATATTGTGTATAGATTAATTGTGCCTTAAGCTGTTAGATTACCTGCTGTTATGTATTGTGTATAGATTGTACCCTTGGATGATACTTCTATGATGAATTGATGTCACAAATGCAATTGGATGTGATATTGTGTATAGATTAATTGTGCCTTGAGCTGTTAGATTACCCGCTGTTATGTATTGTGTATAGATATTGTGCCCTTGGATGATACTTCTATGATGGATCCTGATCTCTTCTCTATAAAGTCTCTAAGAAGTGTCTGCTTATGCCTTTAAAATCGACATCATATATATATATATATATATATATATATATATATATATATATATATATATATATATATATATATATATATATATCGATTGTATTTAGAGGTTTTTGAGGTCCCACGCAAGATGAGGAGGATGAGGCAATGACCACAGACAACTTCATCGAGCCCCTGCAAGTTCAAGAAGCATGACTGCCGAGAGAGCGTTAGGACATCCAATTACTTGGATGTTGTCGACAGGTAATTGGACGTCGTTGTGTTTAGAAAGTGATGTGGACGCACTACTCCGAGTGGTATCAGACACGTTACTTTCTGAACACATCAACGTCCAATTAATTACCTGTCGATGACATCCAGGTAATTGGATGTCCTGACGCTCTCTTGGCAGCCATACTTTTTGAACTTGCAGGGGCTCGATAAAGTTGTCTGTGGCTGCTGTCTCATCCTCCTTATACTGCGTGCACGACCCCTCAAAAGTGGCTGAGGGATTACGAACAATATATATATAATATATATGATGCCGGTTTTAAAGGCACAAACAGCCACTGCTTGGAGACTTTATAGAGAAAAATCATCACAGACGGTTTCAGCTACAAACCGTCTATAGAGAAAAGTCATCACAGACGGTTTCACATACAAACCGTCTATAGAGAAAAATCATCACAGACGGTTTGTGTATGAAACTGTCTGTGAAAGTCTACTGTCACAGACGATTTTAAAACCGCCTGTGATGACTCATGTCATCACTGACCTATAGACTCAGACGGCTCACTAAACCGTCTATGATGGTGTTTTTGAACCGTCTGTGAAGACCATTTCTGTAGTAGTGGAGTATGTACTCCCACTTCGAATATACCACTTAAACGAATATATTATACTTCTTTATCACTTTCAGTATACTTAAATACCAATTATAAGATACTCCAATGCGATTTGACTAAAAAAATTTCATTCAAGCCTTTTATTTTTGCTATATACCCCTTTTCATATATAAAAGAAGTATATACACAAATTTCACTATAAAATATTGATTTTAACGATTTTTTCATAGAACTCACTTTGAGGTGCCTTATAATCATTATTGATGTATGCACAAATTGATAAAGATGTATCATCATATGATTTAAGTGGTATATGAGAAGTGAGAGTACGTACTCCCAAGAGTATTATATATATATATATATATATATATATGAAAATGGTATGGCCGTTTCTTGCTTTTAAAAACCAGCATGTTGGAAAACAAAGTTTTGCTAGGAGATTTAATTACTTAGCTTAATTGACACCTACTTTGAATCTTGAAAGAGGTTTAGCAATTTTAGTCAAGTAAGTTTCGTGTTGATTCTCACTTTCTTTCTTTCTTTCTTCTTTGCAAGAGTACTAAAACCTCCCCACCCCACAAAAAAAAAAAAAAAAAAAAACCGTCTCCAACGATTGCCACCACACCAGACACATGGTGGAAGGGTTATTTGGATGGATTTTCCGCTAAGATTTTCAGTGATTTGAAACCAGTGACACGTGGGTTGTAAATCTTAACATGACTACACTGGCTAGCTAATTATATTCCCCGTTATACAAAATTGCAAACATATATGATTAGCTAAACTTCAATTATTACATGTATGTCAAGCAGCACCAGATAATGGAGATTATTTTCAACCCTCATATCCGTATGCATAAAGCATGACTAATCATCGACAACGACAAACCCAACCCCCACACACACACACACACACACACACACACACACACACACACACATATATATATATATATATATATATATATATATGTTGAGTACAGGTAATTTATAATCTAACTTACTAGAACTTGGAGATATTTTCTACAAGAATTCCTATCCTAATCCTTTTAGGATTAGGATTAATTTCTACTTTCTTTTATAGGAGAACTAAAGGGTACTATATAAAAAACCGTAAGGAATGGTTATGGAGAATACAAGCCACAAATCAATTTATCAAAAGTAAGAGGTGCACTAGAGGATCAAAAGCTGGGTTGTTCTTTAGCACTAGATTCTTGTATATGGCAAGGATCCGAGTGTCCTAAAAGATTCGAGAGGGTTGTGAGAGAGCGACAATCCCTTGTAATCTTTTGAGGTCGTGCTTAAGGAATTTGCGGTCGGCTTCGCCAAATCTTTCTCTCTCGTCGCGATTATTTCGTCGTCATTATTTGGTTCTCTCTACGTGATTCATCTATTTCGTTCTTGATACCGTGCGCGCTCATGTTATTTCTCACAAACTCTGATCCGATCTGGGGCTACTGTGCATAAGAAGAGGTATCAGAGTATAACAAATGGCATCAGGGCTGATGCCAAATTAATTTGATTTGTGAGAAGACCGACGAGGTGTCAAGTGGCATGAAATCAAGATCGATGTGGAATCAAGTGGATAAATTTGACGGCCGAGGAAATTTCAATGTGTGGCAATGTATGGTGAAGAATACCCTTGTCCAATAAAGGTTAATCGGTGCTTTTGAAGGGGAAAAACCAGAAAAGACGTCCATTGGAAAATGAAAGATGGTGGAGTGAAAGGTTGTTAGTACAACCCATCTATGTCTCTCCAATGAAGTAAAATACTCAGTGATTAAGGAAAAATTACCGAAGAAATTATGGAGTGACTAAGAAGAATTGTATATTACAAAGTTGTTGACAAACCGATGGGTGATGAAGCGGCAACTGATTAGGTTGTGCATAGAGAAAGACACATAGTTCATTGATCATTTCAATATCTTCAATGAGCTTGTCACAAAGCTCATTAGTGTGGATAAGAAAATTGAGAAGAACGATAATAAATGCTTTATTGTGACCAGTGAACTCTCTGATGTGAATGGGTTGTTCCCAGTCAACTCGGTACTAGCTTGCTGCATAGCAAAGGCATTAGCTTTTGCTTAAAAGTAGTGGATAGCTTGGTTTCTATAGGCCGTGGTCAACGAGAACTTATAATCGGGACAGACAAACTGGAAAAACTGCAATAGGCAATCATGATTAGTAAGCTGACTAACAGATAGTAAGTTAACTGAGAGTTTAGGAATATGAAAGGATAGAAAGAACAGTAAAGTGACACATCTAACCAATGCTCGTGCCAGATCGCCGTCATATTGGTGTCATCTCTACCACCATCATGGGAGCAATTAGTGATAAATATTCTCTTCGAAAAAAAAACATTCTCAACTTTAATGAGGCAGTGTTATATCCATTGGAGGCAGAGTCATTGAAGAAGTTATTGGATTCTTCATCATTGGGTGATCAAACATTGGTTGTAATAGGTGTTGCAGATAAAAGCAAAAGTTACAGGAAGAAGAAGGGCAAGAGCAAAGGCACACATTCATGCTATCTATATGATGAGGAAGGTCATATGATAAATAATTGCCCAAGTTTCAAGCAAATGAGGGGAGCATGCTCAGTGGCGGTAGCGAAAGATGATTCAGACGTACTAGTTGTCACTTAAAAGGTTCTTCTCATGGATGAATATTAGATTCAGGTTGTTGCTTCCATATATATGTGTTCGACGAGGGAGGTGTTCGACGAAGGATCTCTACACCTGGTGTATGGAATTGTTCACTTGGTAGATTGCAAGGAGTATGTAATTATTGAGGTGGGAATGGTTACATTGGAGATGCACAATGGACCACATCACACACTAATAGGAGTTTTGTATGTTCCTGGCTTAAAGAAGAATCTAATATCTGTGAAGCCACTTGAACTCAAAGATTGTAAGGTATCACTTTAGGGTGGAGTCATACGAGTTATTTGCAAAGTGAAGGTAATCATGAAAAGTATTTAGAGCAATGAAGGGTACCGATTAATGGGTAATTATAAGGGAAGAGCAACCAATGGGAGGCGTGATAAAAATCCTGATCAAGAGAAGGAAACTGTGTCGTCAATGGTACGTACTCAGATCTCATCAGCAAGTATGTGAGGAACTGTAAAGATGATTGCGAAATCTAGCGGTCGCAAAGGCGAAGGTGCGAGCTATTAGAAGAAGAAAGACATGGTGGGACTAATCGCGCGGTACCGACGAGCAGGTGGAGCTCAAAAGCGGTACAAACCTATGTCATGGAGGGTCATATGAACAGGAGGTGTAATTAACCAAGCTACATAGCTAAGGAGCTCTCAGGTGGAGTGTCCGAGCCACCAAGCCCGTATGCCGACACGTATATTGTGGTGATGTGCATGGGCCCTGTTGTAGGGGTACTCCCAAAGGTGGAAGGAAAAAAACAAAAACCAAAAAAGATGGAGTCAACTAGGAGCGAGTTCTTGGAGGAGCATGGTGATTTCAACGGATAAGAGTCAATGTGGAGATTATTGAGTTTAGGTACCTCATATCCTAACCTACTAGGACTTGAAGACGTGTTCGACAAGAATTTGTATCCTAATCCTGTTAGGATTAGGATTCCTACTTCCTGTTGGATAAGAACTAGGAGCACTACATAAAGCTAATATGATTAGGATTCCTACAATTCTTGTTGGATAAGAACTAGGGGCACTGCATAAAGCCATGAGGGGTGATCATAGAGAATACAAGTCACAAACCAACTCATCTAAAGCAAAAGGTGCACGAGGGGATTAGAGACTAGGTTATTCTTTAGCACTATAGTCATGTATAGGCAAGGATTCGAATGTCCTAAAAGATTCGAGGGGGTTGTGAGATTGTGACAATCTCTTGTACTCTTTTGAGGTTGTGCTTAAAAAAATTGTGGTTGGCTTCGCCAAATCTCTCTCTCGTCATGATTATTTCATCGCCATTATTTGATTCTTTGTACGAGATTTCATCTACTTCGTTTCTGATACCGTGTGCATTTGTATCTTTTTCATAAACTCTTGATCCGATCTAAGACTACTACGTATAAAAAATGGTATCAGAGTATAATAATACACACGCATGTACGTGAACACGAAAAATGGCATGCATGCATATATATATATATATATATATATATATATATATATATATATATATATATATATATATATATATATATATAACCTTTTCCTACTCCCTGAGTAGTTACTCCTATTTTGTATCTCACATATCTCACAACGTAGAGAGTATCTTGCGCAACCGAGATTATGTATGTGTAGTATACGAGTATATAAGATTACATAGGCGGTATTTACACCTTTTCAGGGGTGGTATGTATAATTTTTTAGACATACTCCTTTTTATGTGCGAATATGAAGGTATTTACAAAATATGCTAAAAATTATAGACTCTCTTGCAAATTTTTCATGTGATTCACATTGGAGTATCTTATAATTAGTATATGAGTATACCCAAAATGATAATGGAGTATGTCAAATTTTTTTAGATGATATATCAGAGGTGGAAGTAACTACTCCCGAGAGTAGAAAGTATTTTTATATATATATATATATATATATATATATATATATATATATATATATATATATATATATATATATATATATATATATAGGAAAATACTATCTACTCCCAGGTGTAGTTACTCCCTCTCCATCCACCCTTTAATCCTCAATGAGATCCGTGCGTCTTTCCAATCCTAACGGGCTGAAAATCACGGGTAGAAGAGAGACCCGATCCAATTCCTATATGGCGTTTAATCCTGGCGAGATATTTCCGGGATTTTGGTAATTGATGTTTTCCTTTTATGACCTTCATTCCGAAAAGCGTCTTGCCATACACTTCAAAGGAGTATGTATATACAGAGTCTTTCCTTTTGGTAAAATTGATAGGTAGTATATCTTCAAAGGAGTATGTATACACTTCCAGAAAAAGGTGTATGTATTTGTCCTTAAAAAACTATGCGTAGCAAACACTAGGGAAAAAGCAACTTTATGAATGGGATCAGTGTACGCGTAGAATGGTAGTATCTGCACTTAAAAAAAAAAGGAGTGCATGTACATGGATAGGTAGTAGTATGTATACGCAAGCATCTTTTCTTTTGGTAAAATTGATAGGTAGTATCTTCAAAGTAGTATGTATACACTTCCAAAAAAGGCGTATGTATTCGTCCTCTAAAAAAATACGTAGAAAACACTAGGGAAAAAAGCAACTTTATGAATGGGAGTATACGTGTAGAATGGTAGTATCAGCACTTTAAAAATGGGAGTACATGTACCAACTATCACTGGAGAGGCAATACATCAAAGAGCCGGCCATTACGGGAGCAGATGCCAACATCAATAACATGCTGCATACTCCCGTCCAAGACTAATCAACGCCGACCATTACGGAACGGTTGCCAAATTACGTGCACACGGGGATTGCATATAAATGCTGATTATTTTTGCCGGATATGTTATGAAGTATTTTACTGGGTTGCTAACGACTATTGTGGAGTGGTATCCAGCCCAATAATCCAATCAAGCATGTGGTATCCGAGACAGATGGACGATAGATACAATGGGAGTAACTACACTTGGAAGTAGCAAATAGGCTTCATATATATATATATATATATATATATATATATATATATATATATATATATATATATATATATATTGGCAACCTGTCCTGCCGTACATTGGCACTTTAGCAGGGTCCCATGTAAACGAAGCCAAAGACGCCAGCAAAAGCAAGTGAGGAATGGAACTTAGACTAAGGGTCGGTACCCGTACTCCTGCATCCAATTTTTTCTCGGCCAACAAATGGATGTGCTGGTATGTGTATGTATTGGCATGAAAGTTGAAACCAATGTGAGGCTCATGTGTGTGCATGGTGTACACAAATTAGGTTGCCGCAGACTTTTTTTCCTGAACTTGATTGTGTTGATGTTTCCTAGGATTAATTGGATAGAGATGCATGCATGCATGAAAGGACGGAATATCTTGGTTGCTAATTCAGCAGGGATTGTCATGGCAAGCGATGGCGCCGTGTAACCCTGTTGCGTTATTTTTTGCTAGCTACGGTTAGAGGCGGGGTTGAACCGGAAAAAAATTGTATAGGATCTGTTTTACAACTTCATTGATATGGATTAATTCCATCATGTGACACGTATTTTTTTACGAATCTCAAAACGCACGGCCTCATAAATCACTGATGTGAATTTTCACGAATTGAATACTAAAAGCTACCACGTCACGCTTTGAGATTCGTGAAAGGACACGTGTCATGCAGTGGAGTTGATCCACATCAATAGAGTTATGGACCAGGTCCTATATGATTTTTTTTCTGATTGAACCTCAGGTGCTGGAGCAATGACCCAAGGTTTAAGATAAAAACTTATAAAAGATCTTTTAAAAATTCATTGAAATACGAGTTCGTTGAAAGAATAACGGACCGGCCGAGGCTTGCTCCGCCCCCTCACTACAGCTGTTTTAATTGCACGTGTCATGCACAGGATACAGAGATGCATGGATCAGATAAGCAGAGCGTGCATGATTTGCCATGAAGCATGCATATGTCATACTGTGAATAGGGTATAATCTCAAATGCATAGGACCCGAGTCGTGCAAAATCAGGTTCAGGCAAACCCAGCCCAGGAGTACTTGATTTATCAAACACGTTGTTTTTTAATCCACTTGTGATGTAATTAAAATAAGAGGACTCCTATTTGGCGGCTATTCTTCGCTAAGATGGACCAGGAGGCACCCAAAAATAATTTACTAGAAATAACCTCACATAAGGTTCATCCTCATCAGCTGTTGATTTTTCTTTCACCTATAAAATCAATAGCCGACAGGAATAAAGCCTCACACGAGACCCTCCTCCACATCCCATGTCCCGATGGTCACCGAACTTGCTGCCACAGCCCCACACTCCAGCACTTGTACCCAACCCGCTCATCGGCTGTCACCCTCATGGCTCACGTAGCTGCCGCTGCCGTCGCCGTTGCCGTCGCCAAAACCTAACTTGATCTCCAGGAATTTTGTTGGCGGCCCTTCACCGCCGGTCCACTAGCCGCCCTAAGGACGAACGTTGAATCCTTGCCTCCTCCAATCCACGTCAAACGACTCAACGGACGCGCAAAATGGCGAAAAAAAGATCCGGTGGTGTACGCGTACTCGGAGCGATGCAGACATCCGTAGCACGTGATTTTTTAGAGATATATAATCCCCAGTTTACAATAAACTTTAATAGGTCAGGCATGCGAGCTATAGGCTCGTGTTGTTTGGGCGAGAAGCCAAGGATACGCGCGGCATGAAATCAATCCAGGTGATGAGCTTCAACCGCATTATTAGTTTAAGAGATTCTTGCGATAATCAACTTAGTAGCGTAGTTTTACCTCAATTGGATGCGGGGGCGGAGCTAGGAATCGGACATAGGGGCCAAGTTAGAAGGTTAAATTTTGCATAGCAAATGATACGTACTAATCAGATTGATGTAAGTGATTTCGTAGACATTTTTTGTGGACGGTGTATCCGATGAAAATGTGAACCGGTGAAAACAGTGGCGGAGCCAGGAATTTTATGATGGGGGTGTACACTTCAAAGATTAAAAAAAATCTTGTACGATATATAAGTAATTTCACAAATTCAACACAATTACACAAAAAAAAGTTCAAAAATAGTTAATAGTGTAATACAACTAGTTCAAATAAAATCTTATATGAATAAAATAGTCCTAAATAGCTAATAGAAATCACAATACCATACGACGTGATCTCATTCCTTGGAAATACTTGATTATATCATCATCACTAACCTTCGAGAAGATATCTCGCTCTATAAAGGTGACTAAATAATTATTCAATACTTGATCACCCATACTATTTCACAACTTGTTCTTCACAAGATTCATCGTCGAAAATACTCTTTCAACACTCGCCGTTGCTACCGGTAAAAGCAATACCAATTTGAGAAGCAAGTACACCAATTTATAAATACCATGCTTTCTTGTTTCAACAAGCTTAGTAGAAAGCTCACCGAGATTCTTTAGGCCCTTACATCTTTCATCGCTTTGCATATCATCAATGAAGTTATCAAGTTGAAAAGAAAGTCTCATTAAATCCGTGCTTGAAAAATCATTGGGATAAAAGTTGGCAAGGCTAAGCACTTGCTTCAGTTCCTCCTCCTTGAGTTTGAGTAGTTTCCGCTTCAACAGTTTTAAGTTTGACTGTCTTGCCATCTCGAAAGAAAGAAATGATATCTCTATTCCTTTTTATTTCTATGATTCAGTTTGTCCTACATATATAAATTATAAAAGTCAGAAGACATTCAAGAATGGAACAGATTGATACTTAATACTTTGATAGCATAAGATAGTTTCCTCTTCTTTTATTCTTCCCAATCTCTCTCTCTATCTGTAAGTCTCTCTCACTCTCTCCAATCTTCATTTCCCTTTTCTATTTCCCCCACCGGCCCTGCTCCCTCACGGAGACATGGCCTCACCCACCCATCTGCTCTCTCTCACCCACCGCACCTCACCGGCCTCACGGCACTCCTGCCTGCTCCTCACCCGTCGGTGGCCGTCCCATCCCGCCTCTGCTCCCATCGACGCGTCGGCGCCACTCAGCCTCGCTCACTCACGCGCCGCCGATCGGCCGGCCGCCGTCCGCCTTGCGCCGCCTCCCCAAATCCAATCCCGGACCCAGAGGCCGAATCCCCATTCCCCAATGGCCCAATCCAATGTTTACCTTAGTGTTGCTGACTTGCCGTGTTGGAGTTGGACTCAGGGTGTCGGCGGCGTCCTCGGCGGTGTCCTCGGCGGCGGGCTGGCGGTCGGAGGACGGGAGGAGCCAGGTCACCAAGAGGAGAAGCAAGGAGCAGGGGTGGCGGGCGGCGTCAGGACTTGGGAGGAGAAGCGAGAAGCCCTGCCGCCCTGGTATGCTGCCTGAATTGCTGAATGCTGATGCCTGATGCCTGATGGCCTGATGCTGAGCCGCGTGCGTGTGTCGGTGTGGCTGACTTGGGCTAAGATGGGCCAAAATTGAGCATATCCGTGATACCTAAAAATTCAATATTTTTGGGGTGCACATGCACCACTGCACCCCGCCACTACGGGTGAAAATATGTGAAAAATCAAACCTAGAAGTTTCCAAACATTCTAAAAAATTATGATATGCAAGGGGAGATTATGTTCTATATCTCTACAAATTTCAAGATCAAATTTAAATGTATTTGCTATATACAAAAAAAGATAAATGCAAATGTGATTGAGTTTGATATTAAAATTTTGAAAATATATAAAACACTCCCTACATTTGGTAAAATTTTGAGAATTTTTAGAAACTTCTACGTTTGGAATTCGTTTTTTCACGTGATATCACTCCTTTGTGGTGGAGTTCTAGGCGTACGACTTCACCCACCAAGATTCAAATCCTAATGTCCATCTTTATGCACATGCGAGTATGCTTAATAGAAATTTTGTAATGTTACGATTTATCCCTATCTCTGTCTATCTAGGCATGTGTTAAGGAACACGCTCGCGTATGGTGTGCTCTGTGATTGTGTGTGTGGTGTGTCTTCTTTGTAACTGCAAAAAATACACCTATAACATAACATCATTAACGTTACGAAGAAACAAAAAAAATTATTGATATAGACATGTAAGCTAGTGCATAGGTTACGTAATTAAATTGACGCTCGTACATAGTTCAAAAAAATAACAAAAAAATTATTGATATAGACATGTAAGCTAGTGCATAGGTTACGTAATTAAATTGACGCTCGTACATAGTTCAAAAAAATAACACCACGACGAAGAAGAATAAGAAAAACAGCAATAACAGGCAACCCACAACACGCTTTACTGGGTGCCTTAGGAATAAATCATTAAAATGACAATTTAATTAATTACTAATGACTAATACCAGTAATCACACAACCATAGACGGCTAAGCCCTGCATAGTTTTTGGTCAACAAGGTGGGAGCCAACCAGCTAGCTCGGTGGTATGGTATGTAGTGCGTACCCGAACACGCGTGCGGCGCAGCTGGTTGCGTGCTGTGCGAGCGACCGAGGCGACCAAGCCAGCGTGGTCAAAGCTGCTTTGACGCACGCCACGGGTCGGATCAATCCAAGCCAGCCGGTCGGATTCGGCGGCCATCGACCAACATGCGCCGGAGATGGGTAGCTAGCTCGTCCGTACGGGAACGCATCGACGGCTCTGAGCCTGTCCGCTTGCCGCTGAGCCCAAATCCTGCCCGTTAGTTTTCCCAGACTCCCACGCGCCGAACGCCCGAACCCAATTGGTTGAGCGTTTTCTCTCCCTCGATCGCACTCTGGGTTAGATACCGACCGAATTGACACTGTAGATCAGTTTAATTTAATTTTAGATCACCAACAACAATAAGATTACATGGGTAAATTTGATTAAGTTAATAATATACAAGACAAAAAAAATATCTTAGCAGCTAGCCCAGCATATATACATGCTTACGTAACTGCAATATATTGGGCCCAATGTGTTCTTTTCTTTTTGTTTAGTTTTTGCTTGGTTTAAGAGTCAGTTTGCGGTTATTGTGTTGCACCGTGAAGTTAATCTAGTTCTCCCAAAGAAGATGCTTTCAATTAGTTATCAAATGCCCCTTTTGTTCAAAAATGTATGATGTTTTAAACATCAACACGGTCTCCAATGTTCAACTTTGATCATTGCTTTTATATAATTAAGTTAGTAAAAAATTAAAAAAATTATTATATTATAAAAATATTTATCATAATAAATCTAATAATATTATTATCTCGTAACAAGTCTAGATAGTTTTTTAAAAGTCAGAAAACTACACGTTTCACGTTTGACAGGACGTCGTACATTACCAAGGAAGGGAGACCTGGTCCAAGATGGCCCGAAGATGTCTGGTCCAAGGTGTAGTTCATCACACTTCAATTATTTACGCCTCGCTGAAGTTTTCGCTTCAGAAGTCTTGTCAGCAATAGAAACCCATGCATGCTAATTAGTCAACAAACAGTACTCCTGTCTTTGTAAAATGCCAAATTTCAGGGAAACGACGGTCGGATCTAATCTCTTTCAAAAACAGATCCGTTTCGCCTGGAAACTAAAAAAGAAAATCCGATGACTCTGATTGGCTGATGGCTACGGCAAACAGAGACGACGACCAAAACAGTTCTGCACGACAGACAGACAGAGAAGTCCATCCACATATACATCTTTCATCGTGGCGTACGCACTTGCAGAACTAAATCAGTCGAGCTAGCTTACTTTTCCAAATTCCAAGTGTGTGTGTGTGTGTGTGTGAGGGAGAGAGAGATTAGTTTTAGTTGTGAGGACCTCGTGTTGCGTTCAGTAACTACTTGGCTTGCACGCATATGCAGAAGTATATATACGAACTGTATACTAAGGCTTGTCTCAATGAGAGTTTATGGCGTTGTTTCCATTCTATACCCACAGTTTCATTCTACGTCTTGACGGATGTTCCCTATGTGGCAACACATTTAATGAGAATGTTTCTATACACGTCTTGACGGATGTTCCCGTTTACGTTATCGAAACCGAACAAGGCCCTTAATTGCTCTACAAAAGTTGGTCAATTTACATGTGTGCATGCATATTTATTGAGGACGTTTATGCACAGAGCTCAAGCATGTTTAATTGGCTATAACCAGGGGCGGAGGCTATGTTGGGGCTACTTGGGGCTCCAACCCCACCTCCGACCGCTGGACCCAGGTGCCACCGGGCGCGAGCACTTGAATTTTGGACGTTTAGATGGTACACGATCGGTAGAAATTGAACAGCTCAACGTCTGGAGGAAGAAGAAGGAGAAGTGTGGGTAGCAGGCTCTTTATTGACCGTGTAATACCTTGGTGGGCCGCTTTGTTGAGGTCCAATCAGTGGACAATATCTCCTACTCTGTTGGCTGCTCACTACTGCATAGACAAACCCTGGACACACAAGCATACTTGGCGTTGGTGCCGGCTCAGCGAGACCATGAGGCCTTGACGAGGCAACGAGGGTGCAGCGGCACCACAATTGGCACTCTGTACTCGGCAGACAGCCAGGTAAGGCTTTTTTTTTTGTCAACTGTAATTTGTAAGTGTGTCACTCGATGTATACTTAGTATACTTATCTCATGTTAGATTTGACATATATATAAGCATCACCTCTATTTTCATCATGGCTTCATCACGGGCTATAACATTGCAAGCAAATTAATTAGTTGTCGATTTGCCAGTGATCATATGAGCTGGTTTGTGGGAAGATTGGAGCAGTGTTTTGTTCCGAAGAAATCGTCGGAAACTTCGAGCACGCACGCAAAAGCAGTGGCGGATCCAGAACAAAAATAACCAAGGGTCGCCCACTTCTCATACATATCACACATGTTTAATTTTTTGGCTTGAGGTGTCCTCTTTTCTTGGATTAGGGTATCCATACTATATATACATAACATATTTAAAGAAAAATAATTTTTTTGATCCGGTGTCCTGTGCATCCGGGTAGATCACGATCTGCTCCTGCGCAGAAGCTGCAGCCGCTTTCTTTATCATGGTTATTCTACTTCGTTGAAAATACATAGGCAAAGACTAGTGTGCAATCACCATTTGAAAGCAATTGCGTGGTCTCATCATAATTTTTTTTGTATTAACTCCTACTATTTCCTATATTTCTCCAAAGAGCCAGCTTTGGAAAGTTTGATCCGTTCAGTTCTTTTGACGGCCGGGGAACGGAAATGGCTCATGAATTCAAGGGCTAGCTAGAGGACAGTCTTGGCATTCAGTGCACAAACCCTAATTAATCCTCCTCCTGCCTTGAGAGAAGAAAACGAGTGCCAGTGAAGGAAGGCAACGGGGTACAGTACATGCTTAAGAAATCCTCTAATTCCCTCGGGATCAATTTACTATGGGTAACTGGAATTCCATTTCTAATTAACTACGCATCTACTCCTCGGTGGCTGCACATTCCTTGTTCCTCTCGTGTCTTCTCTACTCAATTCGATCGATCGATCTCGCCAATCCAGATTATTAGTAAACTGGAGTACAGATTACTATTAGATTTTACTGGGGATTAGTGAGGAGTGAAAGGGAATTAGGGAAGGCGCGCGCGCGCGGGGGAGAGGGGATTAGCGGTAGCAGTTTGTTGCTTGACGCCATTGCCGCTGTCCCCTCTCCCGCGCGCACATGACATGATCCCGGTGGGCTCGATCTCCTCCTCTCAGCTAGCTCGTGCCGTGCGCCAGAAGCAGCCACGGTGGTGGCGCCGCTACACATGCATGCATCGGCAAGGAAAACAAATTGCGCGGGTTCGCCAGAACTATCGCTGGCAACTGGGCCCCACATGGCCGCATCTATCCCTGCTCATGAGTTTCTCTTTCTTCTTGGAAACTCGATCGAGTGCCTTGCGTGGCTTTCGAGTATTGGCCCTACCAAGCCGGCTTGCCTTGGCCTAAAGCTCGATCGGGTAGTGACGAGGGGTGGACCTAGGTAAAAAAAAAAAGAGTTAATACATAAGTGGACAGAGTATTTCTACCGAACCGAGTAGGAGCACAAGGAATCAGATATTGGACCACTACACTAAAAACTGAAATCCAAACCTCCACTGAACTTCTTTAGGTCTGCCGTGGCGGTGACCGGTGAGACTCGATAAGGCTAGATGATGCAATAGGCTTTTTACTCGGTCCATCCAAGCTCAAACCAAACCTCTCCTCGGAAGCTTTATAGCGGAGCGTCTCTAAGTAGCTTAGGAGGGGCAGAGAGCGCGACAGATCAGTTGAAGCTACCATCTAAAACCCCCCGTTCAAATACACAGTAGCCTCAGGATGCCTGCAAGATCTAATGTGAGGCTACCATGTCTCTCCCCAGTCCCTAGTGCCCCTGGGAAGGTCATGGCCCCAAGCTGGGCCCACACAATATAATTGAAGTCAGATAGCAAAACAAGCTTTTTGACTTCTTAATGGTTCTCCTACCTGAATAGATAGAGCTACTGGATCATCGGAGATGCTTGTATGAGAATTTCACGAGAAATGCTAATTAGTCGCATTGTCATGGAATGACAGACAAATAACCACTTCAATTTTTGTATGTTCCTCTTGAGATGTTTTCGGTATGACCGATGGGGATTCGGGCACATCTTCTCTCTTATCCCCCCTTTTTCAGTTTGCTCGTAGAGATGCGAACGGGCGGTTCACTGCTGTGCAAAGTTTGTTTTTCCCAGTTGAAACGGCAAGAGTAGCAATCTTCTTGCCCTCATTTCCTTGTCCCGCATTTGCGTGCCAATTATAATCCCACTGTTGGTTAAATGAAGCTCTCAGCTTCCTCTGAAAAAAGGGCAAAGCATTCCTGTTTCACTACAGAAGCACAAAGCAGGATCAAAGCCTCAAAGGGAGCCGATATGATCTCTAGAGAAAAAAAAATAGAAAGGAGTTGATATGGTAAAAGCCCAACACGCCCACGCTCCACACGTACTCAGTGGCCCCGGAGCAGATAGACGGGAAACAAGACGGGCCGACATGCAGGGCCCACTCGATGGCCCACATCTAACAGTACAAGGGCGCTAAAAAGAATACAAACTCCGATTTGTTGGAGACCCTAACAGAAGTGGTTGACTGGTTCGGATGAACTCATTCAAAGCTGGATAAAATCGACCATACTCGGCCAAACTTGGTAATCAGACTTATGATTTCTGACGTTAACCGTCTCACTGCTATTTTTTTAATTCGAAGTCGCGTTGCTGACGAACAAAACTCTTAACTCGCAAATAATAATAATAAACAAGAATACAAAGATAATAATAATAGCCAATTACACAACGATGTGGTCCCAACCCTCTCTTTTTATTAATATCTTTGTGCGTAGACTTGTGTATACAATAAGAGCCCAATACCCCTTTTATATAGAGAGAGCCCCTTAATGTATGAATAAGTAATATAAGACCAAACAGACTAATGGCCTTTGTTTAGGTAAAGCGTCAACACACAATCGGACCTCGAAATGGACCGATATAGAACAATTTTTAATTGACCACTCTTGTCAATACCCATAAAACAAAATTCGACTTCTCTATTTAAGTTTGAGACTGTTTATGTGTAAGTTGCCTGAAAATTTGTTATTTTTCAATCACTTGTTCCCACATTTAGATTTCCATCTAACGACATGAGAAAAAAGTTACAAGAAAAATACCAAAAAAAAACCAAAAAAATCTAAACTAGACAAAAATAAATCTAGGTGAACCCTACAACTAAAAAAACAAAAACAAATAGAAAAAAAAAACAGAACTAAAAGTTACAGTAGAGTTGTACTAAAATTGCATATCACTTGGTACTGTAATTTTAGGCTTAGTACTGTGCAACTGTAGGTGACTGATGGATAAAAAAAAAGGCAATTAAATATTAGCAAATCCATTTAAGTTTTCTTAGCTTCTCTGTGTTACGATTGATATGGTAAAAAAGAAAAAGAAAAATTTGGTGAGCAGCATCACGATTGTGCTTGTTTCGGTGGATAACACCAAATTAAATTCGTACTCGACTGCAATATAACATTTCAAAGGCCTTTGTTTAGTGTGAAATAACATCGCCCTTCAATTTTCCATCTCTAGCAGCCATTAGCCCGGTGAAAAGTCCGGATTGCCCCTATGAAAATATGCCTTCATGGTAGAATATGTAAAACTCAACCCCAAATTAGTATATCAGTACCAGCATCTCCCTTTGCTATATACGTAAGCAGCTGCAGCCTGTAGGAGCGTCGATGCGGCCATCCGTGTCGCTTTGGTGCTATCTTCGCCATCCTCCATGACCGGGCAGTCGAGGCTCACCCTGAATAGCTGGACCCACTTCGACCTTATCGCCTCCACTGAGGAGGCCGCGACACGCACAGGCGCCGACTTGCGTACCATCGTGGTCAGTACTTACGGCTGCAGGAACAACCACTACTACAGAAAAGGTCATCACAGACGGTTCAAAAACGTCATCACAAACGGTTTCGTGAGTCGTCCGAATTTATGGGTCAGCAATGATATGAGGTTATCACAGATAGTTTTCGAACCTTATATGATGCATACTATCACAGATGGTTATTAACTCAGAACCGTTAGTAATTGCTGATGTATCACAAACAGTTTGTAGATAAAACCGTTTGTGATAGCTTGTATCACATACTGGTTTGTCTTAAGGAACCGTCTGCGATACTCTTTTGTATTGCTAAATCTATTTCTGTTTATTGGCTAGCCTCACGAAATGCTAGCCAATAAACAGAAATAGATAGGAAAAAGAATATCAACCGTCTTCATGAAGAACAATTCCTGAAGAGACGGTGACATTTTGATTTTTCAACGATTTATTGGGAAAGATTCGAATAAAATTTTATCCGTTGGACTTCCGTTTAACTTCGCCACAAGTCAATAGCCTATAAATAACCATCAGAAAGGCAAAACTTACACACAAACTTTCCATCTTTCCTACTTCTACTTCGTTTTAATTTTCTTATCTCCAAACCTCTCAAGTCTGAATAGATTTCTTTAGAAGAAATAATCAGTCCTTGGAGTTCTTCCACTATGGGTAAAATCGTGAAAAAGATACATTCCATGGAACAGATTGACTCTTTAACCATGGTGGAAAAGACAGAATCTATAGATCATGACTTCAGGATGGTCGAAAAGTCAATTTAGTCCATGGATTGAAGTCTTCAAAAAATTGGTAGAAGAAAAAAAAAATCTAGAGGCATAAATAATTAATTTTCAACCGCACAAGCATCAAGAAAGAGAGGGAAGGGGATCGAATGGGGGATATCACCGGCAATGAAAGAGAGGCGGTGACAACGTCACCGTTGTGTCACGACGGTGACACTGCACAAGACACTCTTATGACAAGAGTGTCTTGTGCAGTGAACCGTGGTGTCACAACCGGAGGCGGTAGTTGGCGTCGTTGGGGGAGGGGATGGGGCGCTTCGATCGATTTGGGGGAAGCGGCGCCGCTTCGGTTTGGGGAAGGCGGCGATGAGGAGGCGCATGCAGGCAGTATATATGGTGGAACCGATCTAGAGTTTGAAAGTTTGAATAAAGGGGTGGCCAAATCTAGAGGGATATTAGGCGGCGACGAAATATCACAAACGGTTTTTAATACAAACCATCTGTGATAAGTTAATTGTCACAGACGGTTTGTATTAAACACTGTCTGTGAAGTATCACATAAGGTTTTTTTTAATAAAAACCATCTGTGATATTTAGTAATATCACAAATGGTTCTTGTTAATATTACAAACGGTTTTTAGCGCAGCCAGTAACACAGATGGTCACTAAACCAAAATCATTTGTGATTGTATTTAACACTAACGGTTTTGGTAAACCGTTTGTGATGAGGCGTCCAGTATTAACCATTTCGTAGTAGTGAACACAGAGGAGGATGAAGGGCAAGAAGAGAGCAAGCATGATAGGATGGCGGGCTATGTCGGGGAGCTTGATTTGGGTTCATTACGGGTGTGCTGTTAGAATTGGGCCCTTAAGTGTATATGCCCATTCAATTCTAAATTTCAAAGCATGCATGGTTTATTCTCATATTAACTAGCCAAGCGGTGAGAGAGCAGTTTATAAAGTGGAGTTCTTACCATCCCTTGAAACATATGACACATGACATGGGATATAGCTAAAGTCACACACACGCATGTGTGCATGAATATTCGTGTGGCAATTGCATTACTTGTGACTTGCGATTGTGAACCTAGTTCACCTTATTTGCTAACCGTGCATTTCTCTCTTTCTAGACTAGTCAAACCAATGTTGTCGAAACCATAGACCAGTGTGGTTGAAACAAAGTGGTCCAAACACAGTGGTCAGAAAACACTGGTCAGATCTATAGACCATGGTCGAAATAAAATGGTCAAAAACACTAGTCGGATATATAGACCAGTGTGGTTGAAATAAAATGGTCAGATCTATAGACCAGTGTGGTCGCAATACAGTGACCGAAGCTGTACACCAGTGTGTAATCAGGAACTGATAAACACTGCTTAGTTACCATTAATTGGTTTTGAATCAACAGTTAACAGCGATTTAATATGTGCTTTATTATGTAGTTACTAGAGAATAATTGTCTAGACCTTAAAAAGATCTGGAGATGTACAGACCTGAATGAATTGATTCACTTCCATGTTCTTCTTCTTCCTCTATGTTCTATTGTGCTGGAAAGTTGTGTTGTCGAACTAAATTATCCCTTCTCCTCGGCGTGCATTGGGAAGGAGGGTGAGCGGGTATCTCCGAACCATTGTAGCAGAGTTCACATGCATGGGGGGCAAAAATAAGGTTTCTGAGCAGCGCATCCACTCGACCGCTCGCTACACTGCTTCATCTACGTTCTGCACTACTTCGAGTTTGCTCTGCTTCCTGTTCTTCATCAAGCCCGATTGTAAGTTGATTGTGCAGCCAAACTATTCTGTTATAATTCTATTATTATGTATATTTAGAAGTGCAATGAATTGCCTGTTGTTAGTATTATTTTATACATATTTAGTTTTATATGTGTTGTAAAATTAGCGGTTTTAGCAAACATTCATAATTAATTCCAGCAGTATTAATCATAATTAAAGCATATTCCCAGCAGCATTTAAATGATAAAATTAACATATAAACATGTATATCCCCCATGTCATTTAAACATGATAATATACTCAAAACATAGAATATGTGACCAATTAAAATCAGCATAATGTTCAGATTTAACATTTTTGTTTATTGCTATCAGATATAGTGTAGGACCGAAACAGGCGATTAGAGGGGGGGTGAATAGGAGCACAAATTCTTTTTAACCTATGATTGGATTCAACCCGTAAATCACTCGAATAGCTATGAGAGCTATGGAGATCAATGATTATGCACAGAGGAAGACTTGCTTTGAATCCTATCAACACCCCTAATGCACGGCAACAAAATACCCGAAGAAGTGCTGAAGAATCAGGGCAATCGGTACTACCACAGTGTAACCAGTGGTACTACCTATAATAGGTACTACCGCACTGAGGTACTACCGCAGGCAAATGAAAGGTACTACCTATAATCGGTACTACCGCAGTGTACTGAGAGGTACTACCGCACTGAAGTACTACCGCAAGCAAATGAAAGGTACTACCGATTATCCTGGAGTTTGTCCCGACAGCTGAAAAACCAAAACTAAAGTTGGCATAACTTTTGATTCACTTGGACAAAGTTTACGAAACTTGAAACACAACTTCTCTAGAAGGTTGAGAACCTATTCCACGACAAAGTTTCAACCTTTTTCTATTTTACCGAAGGAAGGTTCAAAATCGAGCAAAAACGAAATCGTGATCTAGAACCTTGCTCGTGGTTGAATGATGATCTAGATGATCCTAGATAGGTTCTCACATATCACAACAAGTAAGATCAAGAGAAGACACCAAGCAAAAACTCACGGATCAAAGAAAGCCTCAAAATCATCAAATAGAGAGGATGAACACAAAAACGAAAGAGAGACTCATCTCAAGAAGTGATACTTGGATAGATTTGAGATGGATGATTGTTGTTTATAGCCACTGCAACATGGAGGACAAAGCTCTATCCAAGAGCACACACTCAATCCATTCTAGAAACCCTAGCTCTCCTCTCTTCTCCCCAAAACCCTAAAACACAATAGGGCATCTCCAAATGAGGGCTTAGGCTTGAAGTGCAACCAGCACTTAGTCCTTATATAGTGGAGGCTAGATCCTAGAGAATATTCCATTAGGACACCCATTAAACCCTAACACACAATGGGTTAACACACGCATGCATCTCAAAGCGCCGTCTTCATCATCGATTGACTTAAACCGCTTCACCATGCGCTGACCCGCGCCGCGGTTTAGCCAAAAGTCACCAAGGCGGTATTTGGTGAAATTACCAAAATACCCCTGTCTCGATCTTTCTCCAAAAGACCAAGTCCAATCCTGGTGAAGCAATCGTCTGCTTCGCCACATGTATGTTGATCAACGGCTCCATGTCGTCAAGTCTCTCCCGTCCGGATCCCACCGGCACCACTGAGCACTTGCAACGACTCCCGCGCCGCTTGATCCAACCAGTCGCACCGAACGGCCCGTTCGGCCATCCATGTCCATCCTGCGCCCCGCTTGAGTCCTCTGACCTCACCTGGCATCCACGATCGCTCTGGACCTCAGCTCTCCAAGCTTAGTCCCGATCCTCCTCGCCGTTGACCGTCATAGACATGCAAGCCACCTGCACAGCAATAGACAAGCAAACACGAATCCGGGAACAAGTTCTTCACAACTTGACTCACGTTAGCCAAAACATGCATTATGCAACACATATACAATGATCAACATGAACTTGACCTAACCCAAAACAAATCTCCAAGAGATTTGACAATCAGCTCAATTCAATCCACAAGCGGTACTACCGCCACATATCCACCGGTATTACCGCAACACGGTCATACCGCTCAAAACACTGCGGTCGTACCGCCACTCGGAGTAAACCCAAAATCTCCAAAAACAACTCCTCTGGAGATTCCATACCGCTCTCAAGCGGTCACACCAACATGCGGTACTACCGCCATTCAACACACGGTACTACCGCTCCCGGAGAAAACCAAAGTCTCCAAAACATGCCTTCTGGAATTTTTCAACCGCCACACAAAGTCCGGTAACACCGCATCGCGGTACTACCGCCACTTGCCCTGTGGTACTACCGCTCCACTTAAACGCGCTAAAACCTTAGAACCGAACACCCTGCCACGTGGATGGCACAGATCAACGTGAACGCTCGAACCACTCGACTTGCGGTAGTACCGCAACCTCACCTGCGGTCATACCGCTTTGCGGTAGAACCGCTCGATACACGCCGGAACTACCGTTCCACCTGACACTTGCTGAAAACTCCAGATTTCAACAAACTCTCAAAGCAATTGCCAATTGTATCATCACCTAAGATCATGAGCATGCCCCTATGACATCCACAATGTCCTCATGACATCCACATATAGAGTTGCACAAGATGTACTCTTGACCTTCTCGCTACTTATGCCAATATTCTTCATTAATTAAATATGATAACACTAAATCAGACTTTGAGCTCAGTTAATGCTTTACCAATATGTCAAGTATTATCTCATTACCAGCAACATATACTTTCAATCAACAGAGAAACATGTGATTAACAGTGCAAAAGGAATCACTATATCAGCACATTAGAATTTCGGCAAACAAAGCATTGATCATCAGAAAAGTGCTAAGAAAACACCGATTTCAGTAATTAAGCCAATCGAATAACAGTAGATCAGCAATATCATAGAACACAAATGATCAAGTTCTATTTAATCACAACTGAAAACAGAAAGTATTAGGACCAAGCCGATAGAACACAAATTGACGATAGTAAGCAATACTAATAGCTCAAGCCTGATTTTAGTTACCAAATCAATTTCAGATTTTGACAAAAATCATCATCATGCTATTAAATCGAACCCACAACACCACTTTGCAATATCTCCCGATACTAGAGTTAATTAAATCAACACAATTTGAAACTTCAACTAGCACAACACATATGCATAGGTAATGCAAAAATGGAAAGTAGTAATACTCAAAAAGTGGATGGCACTCAAAGCCACCAAGCAGTGAATCGGGCAAGGCACACTAAAAGGCACTGACTCAGAAAACCAATTGCCCCGCTGTGTCGCAAAGAATGGATGAGGTTGTCGGAGATACAATGCCAATTCACAATTTCAGGACACACCAAAATCGCAAAGTCGAGGTACAGAGATGCCGCACAAAACCAATCAGCAAGATGCTCCAACCGAAAGCACCCACGAAGCACCAAACACCAGGAATCAAAGTTCTTCTCCCTCAAGATCAAGACAGAGAGCCCACTGGAAAACTCATCAACTGGCGCACAATCAAGAAACCTCACAGAACCCCAGCAGAAGAAAGGGCGCAAGAGGGAACCGACGGGATGCACAAGGAGGAGGGTTTTGGCCTCACCACTGACGGCACCGAGACAAGCACGGCGGCGCCGAATCTCCAAAGGACCAAAAAACCGAATACAAATCGGAAGGGAAGAAGAAGTACCAAATTGGAGAAACTCACTGATATCCTTTTCTCGGGGTAGAAGCAAGAAAAATGGAGAACCGGCATATGAAGAGGAGGAGGAGGAGCCACTGCCACCAACAGACGACACGCAACTTGCCTGAGCCAACGGATCTGCCTGCCCTTGAGTTGCCCGCGCCACCGCCATCAGCAGAAGGCCAAAGCCCCGAAGCCACCTCCTGTCAGATGGAGATTAGGTCTCCTAACCTTATCCCTCTCCTTATCTCTATGACAAGTGGGACCCCTCTATTTTCTTTTCTATTTATTCTTTTCTTAAAATGAGAAATTACCACATACCCCTAAAAAAAATCCAACAATGTGATCTTTGCCTTATAATAAAATCTAAAATTAATATATTGTCTAAATGTGCACCCAATGGTGATTGCGGGCTACGATAGAGACGGACGCAGTGAGAGGTGGTGGCTGGAGTTGGTCAAGATGGTCGGCGGATTGAGCGGGCGCGGTGTCGCTAAGGATGAAAGTGGGACGTATTGCAGGCTAGCCACACTTTGCCCACTTGGCCGCAAGCTCTTATGCGGGTCAATGCGGCAACCCACAAAGCTCTTATGCAGGCAACGCGGCACCCATGATGCTGTGAGGACCCCAGTTTATTTGGCTTGTAATGCTTAACCAACCACCTGGTCCTAGCATCACAAATCAAATAAACTGATCCTCGAGATATGTATACTTCGAAAGCGATATACGCACCTCGTTACAAAATTAGACAGCAACTCCATTCAAGACATAGAGTCCAAACATTACACTACAAGCGGAAGATAAACAAATAGTAACAATATTACGAGGACATAGGCGACTGTGCCACAAGATACACAAATAACAAGAACGACAGGAAGCAAAGTGCCATAAGATGGCTATAAACAAAGCCAATCGTGCCTTCAACCCACAAGGCATCGGACGGACCGCCAAGACTAGTCGTCACCCACGGCGGCAAAGACTCACGAAGTGAGGCCCCGAGGCTCACCTTCTTCCTCTGCAACAAAACATTAAGCAAAGCACTGAGTACAAAGATTGTCTTTGTACCCGCAAGACTGACGTGTGAACTAACAGACACATTAATATGCTACATGCGAGCTTGTTGATGGAAACCATATGTTTCATTTGCATAAAGCCAATTTTCATTTGCAATAATATAATATGGTTTAAAGGCAAGTTTGCAATTCATTTCTTGTTGAAATAATCTGAGATAAAGATAGATACAAGTAACCACCTAGAAGTGACTATCCCAATAGTCACCACAACATAGCACTAATCCCAGTTTCGTACCACCTACAAGTTTTAATTTTAAAAGGTTGTAGTCTAACTCTCGATAAGCTTACCCAAGCGTGTCCATCACCTAGGGCGAGGCTATTCGAATAGTTTTAACCTGCGGGTGTACCACTGCACCCACACCTCGCACCGCTTTAAGCCAAAGCACACTTCAAGGTATCTGCTCATGACTAAGTCCTACGAGACTGTTTCCAATATTGTGTATCAACCCGAGCCGCTCGTATGGATAGAAACCCATACGCTTACATGGTAAAGCCGAAAAGACAACTACCCACTCGGGATAAAGCTTTTGGACAACTACCATGCTCCCACCTCCGTCCCTCCTGCGACCTCCTGCGACCGGGACCAATACACGCCAAAGTACTAGGTCAAGAGAGGTCCCATACCCTCTAGTGTGGTTAGCACGCGAAATGCTGGATAACGAAACTCACAAGATGTTCGGTCCTTAATTGACCTGGCACCTTTCGATCACACCCAATGATCACACCAATCTTACCATTGTGCCGCGTCTAAATCATTTTTGTTTTTGGTTTTAGTTTTGCAAGTAAGCATAGCAAAATGCTGAAACATAAAGTTGTAGTAAATTTTGTGTGATCAAGGTTACCGACTAAAGTCGATAACCTCTGAGTTCTACTAGATACTAAGCATGTCTAAGCATGAAATCGTATCTACTAAGTGACAAGAAATCATCCGATCTCTAATCACAGCAAATATCCTAGGCTCGGTAGTAGAGATCAATATTTGTCTGAGGATATGCAACTTACTGGATTTAACTAATCCATTTTAACACAAATTAAGCAATGCATACATACAATGAAACAAAATATTAGAATTTAAAAATCTTGGGATTATCATGATCAAAGCGCTTGCACGCTGCTTTGTTGCTCAATATGGTGCGGAGGATCGTCCTCGGGGTTGCCGCAAATATCGAAGCCTAACGATCGAACATAACGACAAATAAGAGCGAATAACACCGACAAAACTCAAACATTCAACAACATCAAACAAGCCAAAACTCACACAAAGAGCCTAAGCATGAAATAACAGAATTTTAGAAACAGAGAACAAATCATTTTAAGTTATTAGCAATTTTCTATGAATTTTCTAAGCTAAAAACACAACAAGCCACTAGTTAATTACTCAACAAATTTTCATGAACAGAACCATTATGTGCAAAACCTATCCTAATAGTTAGTATCGAAAATGAAATTTTCTGAATCGGGTTCATTGAATTTGGACAGTTATTGGAAGAGATATGCATTTTCTAATTTAGAAGATACATAAGACATCATTTTATCAGAGCTACACAACTAACAACTGACAGCATGGGCCCACATGGCAGTGACTAAGAAAATAACACAACGGTAGGATTAAGGTTTACTAAACACGATTACCAGAGAGGGCCCACAATTCAGAGACTCAAGGTTAACATGATTAGAGTTAAACTAATCATCACCGGCGGTTCCGCCGCGAGCACGAACGCAGCGGCGCGGCAGCAGCATCTTGCAAACCGGGAGGTTTGGCGAAAGAGTGGTACCTTCGGGTTCGCAAGGACCCGCGAACTTCGATGACGGTGACGCGAGCCCAATGGTCGGCGGAGATGAGCTCACGGCGGCGGAGGCGGAGAAGAAGCTACGGCTCGCGAGAAGGCGCTCTGAACTTCGGCGGCCGAGAAGGTGCGCCGCGGGATCGCCTCGACTCGGGAGCAATAAGCACAAGACAAAGTCGAAGAAGAAGGTCCGAGGCGTGCGAATTGCCACGCGCGGGAACACGTGCGCGAGGAAGAAACACCCGCACGACCTCCACGATGCACGAAAGACGGCGAGCCCACCGTTGGACTCGAGAGGATGATTGCGATCACGAGGACCAAGTAGCGGGTTAGAGACTCACGAGAGAACTAGCAAGCTCGCGGGACCGCGCAACCGAGGCGAGACGACGATACGCCCGTGATCCACGGGCGCCAGGACCGGGTTGGGCAAAATGGAGCGGCGTCGGCGTGGATCACGGCGGCGTGGTTGCGAGATCAAGGCGGCGCTAACATTGGCGGCGCTACCGCCGCCCTCTTCGCCGCGAAAGCAGAAGCGGGCGGAGAAAGTGAGAGGCGAAGAAGCGATGAATGAGTGAGTGCGGTGAGGTTATAAAGCTCGCGATGCTCCACACGGACGGACACGAGGGCAAATAGGTGGCGGCGGCGAGTCGTGGCACACATGCGTGATCGCCGGTGCGCTCCGGTGAGGCAGCGGAGAGGGCGAGGCGAAGGCGACAAGTGGGGTCCACCGTCGGTGACTCACAAAGCGGTGCGAACGGTGGCTTGATTTGATCGATGTCGCACCGACCGTTGGATCGAAATGGGCGGTGAGATTGGTGTATGCATTCGGACAGTCGGTTCGCCGCGCAACGTGGATCGTTCGATTTGCATCGGACGGTCACGATCGATTGGACTCGCGCGAGGTGCGTTTAGTTGACGCGACCGAGTCAAGTGGCGCGGTCGGACTCGAGCCTGAGTTGGGTTCGGGCCCGAGGAACAGTGTTTTCTGATTTGAGGTTTTAAAAGGCTGAGAGAGTTTGGAGAATTTTTAAAGGTAGCTCCTGAGCTCCAAAAATTTCGAAATTTTTATGGTAGCTACTCGAGACAGAGAACAACATTGCATAAATTTTCCAGAACTTTTTATGCACTGCATTGTTCTAGAGAAAATTCACAAGCTGCTGTACAGGGAGTTTGACCAGGTTTTCAACTAGTTTGACTTGGCCATTTGAAATAGCAAACAAAATCTAAAAATTGTGAAATAATTCAGGGAGGTAGATAGGATGATCAATATGATAGGAAAAATAATTTCCGAGGATGACCATAAGTTTGAAAGCTAAGAACCTGACAACAACAATTTCCAATCACAAGAATTAAATTCTAAAAATTGGAAATTGCTAGGGAAAACTTTAGAAACTTTCAAATGATTTGAAGAGACAACAAAAGTTTTTATTTCTCCTCAAAATTTTACATTTGAAATACAAACCCTAAGTTAGGGCTGTTACAGATGCCTGCAACTTCATGGTTCCCCGCCGCCTGAGGAGAGCCCTACCAGCTTCTCAACGAGGTCGGCCGTAGTTCTCGCCATCCTACATGCCACATTAGATGCTAGGGTTTTAAGAGATGAAAGAATCAAGAAGGAGTAGAGATGCCCCCAATGCATGGCTTCACCAACCTTGCTTTGCCACGCCACTTCTATCTAGCCGGCCACAACGCCATTGCCAAATCTGCCGCCGCCGCACACCCTTGTTGTTGAAGAGACGAAGACGTCGAGTCGAAGGGGATGAGGATTGTGTAATCACCGAATCAGGCTTGTGAAGCTCATGTGACGTCTTAGTGAGCCAATTGAAGTAGTGGGATATGCGGCCACGTAGAGGGATATATGAACGTCCCGCAAGCATCCACTTAATTTTTGGGTTTAGTAGGTTCGCGGACGGCCTGCGTCCACTTACACCCCTAGCTGCCGCTACATCACTAAACTGACTGAGGGAGGAGATGGAGGGGCAGTTTTCGCATTAAAACTATGTTCTCTCACCCCAAACCGACTTGCCGTCACAAATGGATGGAAAACCTCACGGCAGTGTTAGTTAGCTTATTAGCTAGCGATAAGAAGCTATAAAGCAGTTGAGAACCATCGCAATGTTATCCAACAAAATATGGATGTTTAGGGTGCTATGACTTAGTTCAGTTGTACCGCAGCATGGCCTCATCACAACGGAAGCTTACAAGCACAGCTCACTGCGGCTAATCTTGCACAAACAAAGTAGAGTTTTTACGGAAATTTGTTCAGCAATATTGTAAATTAAGATGTATAAATTAAAAAATAATATTTAATTTAAGAATAACAAGTAAATCATAGGATCACTTATCATTAACACACATACGTTAACCCAGCTATAAACTAGCTAGCATGATGCGGTAGGCATGTGTCCTCTCTTGTCGGGTTATACTTGACAGCCTCCTATTTCTTTACAAGAGTTGGTGAGGCACTTATCCGTTTTTGCCATTAACAGATACTAGCCAGTAGCTACGAGTACTCGGATAAGAGCAATCGATGTGGATTGCACTCACGCGGCCTCATAAATAGTTGCGAGTTTGGTGCGGTAGATGGATTGCTTCAGCTGCGATGTGAATGCCACGTGTTTTAGCTCGTTTTGTCAAAAGCTAATATGGCCCATGCATGGTTATTTAGGAAAAGCAATATACTGACGTCGAATTGAAAGCGTTCCATCCGTCGCGAGCAAACGAGAAGGGGAAGAATTGAAAGAGTCATCATGGAGATAATGACTTAGCTGGTTCTTTTTTAAAAAAAGAGAGATGATTTTGAATGCACGTTATTTCCATTCTCATCCGGGCCGGCCAAAATACAATAGAGTAATCTAGTGCGTTTTTTTATTTCCATGTTTGCGGAATTTGTCCTCATGACTTCCGTCGGGACCCGGATTACGAATCCAGAACTTTTTATGTTCCTTCGTACTATTCTCTGGATTAATAGGTAGTGTATACGTATACATTGCTGAATCATTCACATATATATAGTAGATTTTTGTAATACTTACCATTACACATTACACAAGTAGGACATATGACCATTTGTCTTACAATACAGGCCAAATACTTAGCCAGAGTTCAACAACAGAATCAAAAATAGACGCAGAAGCAGATAACAAAAGGAAGGTTGTACAAAGGAAGGCATGTGGTTCTTTTATTTGCAGAAAACCACAGTTGCAATAGATAAAAACATTAGACAAGGCCTAAGACCTAGCATTTTAACTAAATCATGTTTTAATGAAATCAAGTAATTGTTGTATAATGCTAACGAAGGCTCCAACCTCTTATTAACAGAGAGCGACTCCTACCACCAAATGATACATCTCGATCGGGCTACTACTCGAACTTTTCCCTAGCTACTAATAGGACAAAGCAAAACACCGGGCTACTACCCAACAATTCATCCCTTCCACAAATTATTTATAAAAGTTGATACTAACCAAGTAAGTATTTGTGCATTGCCCATGACTGTGGGAATGACTATCTAAACAGTTTTCATTCTGCAGAGATTGTATAACTATATCCAAAAGAGATATTCCAACTTATATTGTCATACACGCTACCGTTGGCATGCGACGAAGAGGATCATCACAGGACTTTTCCTATGCACCCCCTTACATTTAGCGACCAATAGGGGTGTACCCCTCGCTTCCATGAGGAACCCTTGTTGAGTCGCAAATTATCCCTCGCCGCGATGAGGAGCAACGACGTCCCTCAGCCATGTGAAGTCTGATCTCACACTATGATGGGATCGCCCCCTCCACACTTCCTCAAGTACATCAAACACCATTTGTCTCACCTTATGGCATAAATGCCAAGGTTCACAAAAGTAATCAACTAGGTCGACACCATGAAATAGACTTGTGGTTGTACTATTAGTGCCCGAAAGATCATTACAAGATTCAGTCCTTAATTGACTTAGGCGGGACTACCACATTACAAGTTCTCGTGCTCTATGCACAACCGCCCAACTTACCATCGAACTAAGTTTAAAACAGTTTTTGAGTTTTGTTTCGAAAATCTTTTCTAATTTCAACATACCAGCCATTTCCATCTAATGGTTGTCCAAATCAAGTTTTGATGATTGAAATGATATGAGGGCAAATTAATGCCCGCATGTCAATATATCTAAGCAAGACTAAATATGAAACTTAGATACAGACTTAGTGACTATTTAAGTATACCATTTGTTCTAGGGCAACAAAGGGTATTGTCAAAGATCAATGACTGAAATTTAATAGCTCAATTAACATTAAGATATTAACTACGAGCTAATGACAACATAATTGTAATAAAAGTACAGCATGCACTTGATAATTTGCATTTGAAATGTAGGTGCAATATGATCAAAGTGTTGACTCACCTTGCTCACAGTCTTGCTGGTCTTGGTTGTGCTCGATCTGCTGCTGTTCCGGAGCTTTAGGGTCTAATTACGCGAAATTCAACCAAATTCGAATAGATCTGGATGAATTTAGATGCATTCAAATAAACTCTAAAATTCAAATTTTCAGTACTGTTGGGTAGGGTTTGAATTTAGAAATAAGAATCATCGAATTTAGAGTTAAAATAAGATACTCTCCAAAATTTGAATTCAAGGAAAATCCTCAAAATAAATAGAGAAGATAGAGGATCTCTCACTGATAGCCGAGGTTTACTCCCATTTTTTTATTTTTAATTATTTTTATATTGAAAATAGGTTGCAATCGTTTATGGCTAGGACCCACTGGTTTTTATTTTCTGTTCGATTTATTTTACGCTTAGAAAATCTTAATGTGATTTACAAGGGGGCGGGACATTTTTATTTACTTTCTAACTAAAAATGGAAACAGTTAATGACAGGTAGGGCCACTAGGGCTTTTATTTCTTATTTTAGTTATTTTTCTAAAGAAAATTCATAAGTCACTGATAGGTGGGGCTATGGTCCACGTGGAGTTTGTCCACAGGAACAAAACTTGGGTCATGGGCCCACAGTTAGTGGCACTAGCCCATGAACAAGGCTACATAGTGCATTTTAAGGGTTTCCCATATGTCATATGCTCAGAACTTAAATTAGGTTTTAATTAGATTTTTCTAATCATCTCGGCCCACATGTCATGCTAACATTAACTAATAACTAGATTATTTGCTAACCACGTATTAAGTGCTAATTAATACCATCATTAACCCTAATCATGTTGCTACAGTGTATCTCCTCCCCCAATTCACTCAAAAACAGGGGAGGCCATGGCTGTAAGATCGAGGAGGCCAACTAGAGTGAGATGAATAGGCGGTCTTAGAAGAAATTCTTTTGGCTAAAACTGAGATTTATGCGAAATTGTAAATTAGACCATTTTAGCTTAATTAAAAACCTAAAACAACTAATCTTGACTAAGTGCACCAACAAGCTAAGACTATTGATAATGATGACAAACATACAAATACATGAAAGCAATTTAATTCTATAAATGTAAATTGCAAGAAGATTAAGCTCAAGAAGGCAAACCACACGAACACTTGAACTTTTTCTCGTAGTGATCGGAAACTTGCCGGTTTTCCAAGTCCACGTTGAGATAAGCCCAACCGAATTGGATCGGCTCTACAAATTAAGCAAACACCTCTAATCCACTCAGGGTTGCTCTTTCTCCACTCCAGAGATGGTGAGCACCAAGCCACTCACAACCACCCAGGTCTTCTCACAACCTTCTTTGAGAAGATCACTGGTGCAACTCCTCCAAACCGTTTAGGTGTCGACAAACACCAAGAGTAACAAGTCGAAGATGCTCACTTGAACTAATCAAGTGTTTAAGCTCAATGGATACATAATCCACCACCTAATGCAACACATGCACTAGGATTTGCTTTCTAAGCTCAACACATCACAATAGAGATGAGAGAGCTTGCTCTTTGCTCAAGGGAAAAAGAATATAGTACCAGCACACAACTCACAACCGGCCACAAGGGGTATTCATACACCCATCATAAAAACTAGCCGTTGGACGAGAATCTGTGCAAAAAGTAGGAGGGCTGGTCATACCAAAGGCAAACGAGCCGATCAGACTGGGCTACTATATAACGGTAACTTCTGTAGTAATAAAAGCTATAGAATCTGCCCGTTATGCCAAGTCCGGTTAGTCCGTCCTCACAAGGTATGATCAGATCGAGTTCAAAGATTTCCAAAACCAAGGAAAAACATGCTACTGGAAAAGGTTGACCAGGTCACATGACCCGGAGGTCCAGCCAGTCTAGTCCTCCAACTGCGGTCAGTCCGGCATGAAGAATTTAATAGCAAGATACAAAAACACTCTTCTCTAGGAAAAGCTGACTGGGTCACATGACCCCGAGGTCTGGTCAGTCCGGCCCTTCAACTGCGGTTAGTCTGGATACCAAATCAAATAAAAGAGGCTCACTGGAAAAACCTAACCATCCGACTCAAATCGGGGTTCCGGTTAGTCCGGGGTTCCGGTCAGTCCGGGGTTCCTACTACAATCAGTCCGGTCCAGGATACAAAAGCTGATTTTTGCAAATCGCTTCAGCTCAATTTTGCAAAACACATTTGCAAAAGATACGATATGAGACAAGGTATGAGAGCATGATTCTCAACAAGTTACAAAGCACATTTGCAGACTTATAGAATCATGCCACAAAGAATTTGGTACATGGGCTTAAACCATTTGTAAAACACATTCGCAAACCAAAGTCACATGCTTATAAGGATTATGCATAAGCCTTAATTATTTGCAAAACACATTCACAAATACCGGCAAAATGCTAAAGATAGCTAAAGCAAGCAAAGTGAGCTGTCAACACATGATACACTCAAGCTACTAGTCAAGACCCCTCTTAATAGTACAACAATCTATACTAGAAATCTGGTCTCCACACCAAACACCGAATCGGTAAAAGACTAGGAGCACAATCTTAGCTTATGCTAGTCATACATTTGCCTTGAGCATCCATCTTGGAGTGTTCTCTTGATGACAAACCTCTACACTCCAAGTTTGGGTTCTTGACTTTGATAATCATCAACACATGATGATTTTCTTTACATCGGGATCTTGTCTTGATGATGACATTTAACACATTGAGTCATCAATTTATTTTGATCATCATGTGACTTAACAAATTTCACCAACTCATGGAAATGTTAGTCCATATGTTGATTGTCATTAATTACCGAAATACTCTATTAACACATGATTACGGGTCTAGATCTTTCAATGGCGGTGCTCGGGCCGAGCTCGCCGTCGGCGAGCCTAAAAATAGGTTGCGAACATACCGGCGACCCTACCTTCGGCGATGGTGTGGCATGTGGTGGTTTATAGCGGGGGTGTGGTTGCGCGTTGCGACGACGGTGGTCCAACCTACGGTGGTGATGGCTAGCTAGCAGCTAATCCAGCAGCGGCGCGTGCATGAGCATCTACACCCCAAGGGGGTTCTAACAGTGATACCGGTACGGTGTGAAGAGCTTCGTTCACGACTGTCCACGGTGACCGGGGTAGGAGACAAAGGCACCACAACACGACGACTTGGCGATGCTCTACGACCTAAATTGACTAGCCCATTAGCTTTGCCTGTCCATAGAACATGAGGTTAAGCGGGCACTTACGGGTTTGTGGCCGAGATGACGGATCTGGGCGGTGGAGGAGGTTGGCAACGTGGTTCCGAGGGAGGGGAATAAGATGACGGATCCCTAGAATATGACCTTGTTAGAGATGTAGTCACCTTTTTTCTCTATCATCGTAAACTTTGCCATCGTTATGGGAATCTAGCATCATATTCTGTATACGAGTGAGCAAGCACCAGATAAATTGTTCTTCGGTTGGTTATAAATTTTCCAGTAGTGCCATTTACGGTGTGATTACAAAAGTATTGTTGTTCAATGTAGAATTAAAAAATATATATTTGTTTCACTTGCGACCTAAATTTCTTGTGATAAAATGTAGAATTGTGTTTGGTAAACAAATTCAAGGTTTATTTGTTTGCTTAGAGAAAGTTCTGTTCAGAAATATAGCCCAAATCTGGTCCACTTACAGCTCTAGTTTTGTTGCGTTCTCTAATCCAAACTAGTTCTATATGCATAGGAATATACTATGGATGAGCTCTACCTGGTGTAGCTTTAGTGGGTAAGCGTGGATGGATGATAACTTTGCTTTTTTTGCTGCTCGTGATTCATCGAATAGTTCTCGTGACAGAGCCAGGAATTGGAAATAAGGGGAGCCGAACAAACTATATAGTGAAATTGCATTCTATGAAAAAATTTTAACAAAAACAAAGATAAAAACTCTATAGATCACAAATGAATGTACTGACAAAATTTAGATCATGGGAAGCCCTGCCCCTGCCAGTCCCCCTCTGCCTCTGGTTCTTGCACAGAAACAAATATGAAAGGACTAGATTAGAAGGCTTACTAAACTTTATGCACATATACAAATATGACATGCTCATTAGTGTGTAGTCTTGGTGTATCATATGATTTGTTCACTAATCCTAATGGTTCTATCCATAATTTTCACTGATCCTTTTAAAATATGCTATAAATTTAAGAAAACAAAGATTGAGCTGAAAAAATGGTTGCCGATGATACCATTGTATCTCATTTGTATGCAATGAGTCATACTGGGTTCATTTATATCAGATTGATCAGTTTTTTTTAACTAATCTTGACAACTCAATCTTTTTTTGAAGGTTTTTCCATAAATGCTAGCAAGGTCTGAACCAATTCTTTTTGGAGAGGAGCAACATCAAGTTCATGCTAATTTTACATGATACCAGCGCTGGCTCAACCATTTAGCATCAAGTTCATGCTAATTTGACATAGGAAAGTGTTGAGAGAATCGTCAATGAATCAGCAGAGAGTATGGTGGATCTTTGCTCTTTTTCAAAAAGTAGCAATTTCATAATGCAACTACTTCTTTCGAGCAAAAAATCACACAGAGCTAGCTACGGTTGAATAGTTCATGCATATTCTGTACGGATTAAAAGAGGTGTCATGCCCTCTTCCTCCTTTTTTTTTTGGAGTAATTGGGTTGGTGCCATCAGGAAAACTGCAGTTCAGTTTAATACCACTACATTCTTCAGGTTCAGTTTAATACCACTGCCCCTTCGCTATATTCCACTAAATACCACACTCGTCACCTCTCTGTTATCTGCCCTATCTAACTCCCTTTCCTCTCTCCCTCATCCCCTTTTGTTCTCATTTGTCACTCGCAATCCCCAAAGCAAAACCCTAGTAGGAGTCGGCGTATGGCGTGTGTGGAGTCATCGACTGGGCTGACCGGGGAAAGATTTGGGGATCTCCCTCTTGTGCTATGCCAGTGATGCGGGCTGCAGGTGGTTAGCAACATCTCGTATAGCGAGCGCAACCCTGGTCGAGCCTACTACAAGTGCCCAAATAATCAGGGGTAATTGATTTGTATGTTATTGTTGATGATTTGGTCAATTTTTGAGCCAATTCATTTGATTTTGGTGCTGATCTGGTCAATTTTGGATCTAATTTGTTCCATTTTGGTCCGCGTACTTCAAAATTCGGATTTGCAACTCTTGTTTTGGGTAAGAAATTGATTTCTTATGCTTGATGTATATGCAGCGGTTTTCTTCATGTAAGTTTTATATGTAGGAGAACCAATATATAGAATATTTGGAGGAGATTGGAGTTCTTGATGCCCCAAGTGCTCAACAAAGACATGGAAAAGGACAACTTCCAGTGCAAATGCAACCAACAAGCTATGTTGGAATGGAAGCAACCACCAAAAGTGATGATGCCGTTTTAGGTGATATAGTACAAGGAATTGCTCAGCTAGATGAAAGAATGAGCAAGATTCTTGGTGCCTTAGAGAGAATGAACACGATACTTGGTCTGTTTTTGTGTGTGTGTGTGTGTGTGTGTTGGGCTACTAGCAACCAATGTAGGCAAGTAATTGAATGAGCAAGATATGGAGCAAGTTAGTTGTAATGTGGAGCATGAATGAAGTCGATTTAATGTAATCCGAATTCAGTTGTTCCTATATTTTGTTATTTGTAATCTCAAGCATCACTCTGCTGGGCATATGACTCGAGATTGGCAATAAGACCATTTGCAATCTGAATCACAAAACACAGCTATATGACTGTAATATGAATCTGACATATACAAGTTCAGAGCACATAAATCTGACTGTAACCTGAATATGACATATACAAGTTCAGAGCACAATCTGAATCTGACATATACAAGTTCAGAGCATAGAAATCTGACTGTAATATGAGTATGGTGTATACAAGTTCAGAGCAAAGAAATCTGATTTTAATCTGAATCTAGCATATACAAGTTCAGAGCACAAAAATCAGACTGCAATCTGAAGCATCCCTCTGCTGGGCATATGACCATACGCAATCTGAGATAAACACTAACAATACATATAGGAATTCCAAAGATATAGGTTCACAAATATGACTGATACAAGTTTAGAGCACAAAAATCACAGCAATATGAGGTAAACACCGACAAGGAAATAAACATGTTCTAGTCCATACAAACCACAACAATCTGACTTATACAAGTTCAGAACACATGACACATAACATGCAAGTTCATAGCTTTCTCTTTTTGATTCCTGGGGATGATGCCTATGCTGCAGTCCTTGCTTCAGCTACCCTTTCTGCAATAGATCTTCTTGGTGTGGTTCTTCTTGCTGGAGTTGATGCTTCAACTGCCATCTTCCTTGTTGTAACTCTAGGGCTGTTTTGAGTGCTTGGCTGAATGCAGTTTATGGGCAATGTAACTTCAAGGCTGACCAGCTGGACATTTCTCAGCGATTATGTCAAAAAATAGATGGTGCTTTTCAGGAGTATAAGCCCGGGTTGTAGGCCACATATACTTCCGTACATCGCCCTTCAACTTTCTTCTGAAATTGTTGAGTAGATGTCTAAAGTATTCTCTATGCTCTGCACCAATAAATACTTTGTGTACCGCTGCTTTGAGGCCCTTACATGCATCTGTGCGTATAGCTAATCCATAGGGGGTACCAATAGCTCTCTTAAGATTCACTATGAACCATTCCCAATTATCTAAAGCCTCCTTGTCAAATATTGCATAGGAAACATGATACATCTAGTTGTGCCCATCTATTCATGTGGCTATCGCAAATTATCCATTATACTTCCCTGTAAGGTAGGTTGAGTCAACCACTAAGTAAGGCCTGCATCCTAGCAAAAATCTATCTAGGCATCCTCTGAGGGCCACAAACATCCTTTTGAAGTATACTTTACCACCAATCCTCTTGCGGTCTATCTCAACAATATTACCTAAGTTCACCTCCAACTCTAGCTTGAACCTCCACAACATGTCAAAGCTTTCCTCCTAGGTGTCGTGCAACTCAACCATTGCATCCTTCCTCCCTTCCTAGACCTTGTTGTATGACAAGGTCACATTGTGGTCATCATGAAGTCTCTGTTGTGGCTTCTTTGCACCAAATGATGGACCCTTCCTCAATAATTCCTTGCCTCTATCTGCTATTCATGCTTTGTTGGCTATGGTTCCCCGTGTCTTACTCGTTGTTACGCACGTATGATCAGACACCATTGTGATCACCTGCACATGGTAAAGAAATCATAAACAACTAGACATAATAGGAAATGGACAGCTGTAAAACATGATGTAATCATAAAACACAATTGTATTGCACAGGGTATATACCATGAATGTAGGGCTACCATGAACCTTTTTTGCATATATCCTCCATGGACAATTTTTAGCACTACAAATGGCTTTGTATCTTTTTATGTCACTGTGTTATATGTTCATCTCAAACCCCCCTTTTATTGCATGCTACCGCAAAATAAGCTTGAACACATGCCTATCAGGAAATGCGTCTCCCACCTTAATTTGAGGTTCATTTCTATCATACACAGTTTGTGCCATTGTCATCTGGAACTGAGAGAGGTTCATGGTCTAGTACATCAACATTGCCATTTTGATATGCTTCATCATCATGCTGCATAGCCTCCTACTCTGGGACCTCTGTTGTTGCCTCATGGTCTTCAGGGAAGTACCTCCACTCCTCGTTCACCCAAATAGAGTCATCCTCACCGGGGTCTTTGTCGGGCTGCTCTTGTAGCCAAGATGCTGCATTTTGTACCAAAGGGTGTTCTATAGGTAGTTGTAAAGGGGTGTTCTCATTCACTGCCTGACTCTCATTTTAGTGCCTCTCATACACTTATGGAATCTCTTGTCGGGAAACAGGTAGGCTACACTAGCGCAAATTAAAAAATTCTACCCGTAAACCAAGATCACTGCATTATAGATCACGGTCTTACCACTAGACGCGCAGTGCGGAAGTTGATGCGAAGACGTCAGGCGGTGTAGTCGCACTCGCTGATGCAAGACGTCGGGCGAGTAGTCGTACTACTTCCTGCGTCCTCGTCGCGGCCCCACGTCTGCCTCCTTTCTTGCGGTTCGTCCCAACGCCACGATGCGGCGCCTCAAAGGTATCCACACGTGCGGGAGAAGCGACGACGCGGACTACTAGATCCGCGGCGACTAGGGCGTGGGAGGGTGGCGCCGTGGTTTGAGGATGTCACGAAAAACTCAACCTCAACCAGCCGCGCCCTGCCCTCCTTTTATAGACGCCCTTATAATGGGCTTCTACGAATAGAGGCCCATTAGGACTCAATGCCCGATCTAATTTAGATCCAATCCAATTAGGCTTCACCCTTAAGTGTGTGACCTATGGTTCACATATGTTTAGACATGACGCGAGTACACATACTTGGTCAATAGTTGGTAGCGCCTCTAGCAAGACGTGCCAACTCCTAAACATACGTAAAGATCATATCGGACGAACCATCACAACGTTATGTACATGCCAATCCCTTTGCCTCACGATATTCAATGAGCTCCAAGCGACCACTCTTTCGATCCCGTGATCCGAATCCCTTACTAGGTTAACTCTTAACCTTAAGTAGCATGGCCATGCATTTACGGATCTGATCACTCGAGGCCCAGAGATATCTCTCTCAGTAGAGAGGCAAATCCCATCTCGACCGACCATGCCTCGCAAAGATGCTTCATGACAAACCCGAAAGCTACCTTTATAACTACCCATTCACGAGTAGCGTTTGATAGCCCCTAAGTAGGTCGATTCACATCTCAAGTACATACGACAATCTCGTGTCTAAGGACAAGCGTACACATTGTGTAGAGAGAACCATAAGAATAATTACTATGTCTCATGTTGGGTCGGTCCAACCCCATGTTCTAAACATGTGTCCACATTATTGGTTTGACATCTCCATGTCTATGACACGTGAAACATGGTCATCAACCGATACATGTGCTAATCCATCATTCACGTGTGTCCTCACATGAACTCCGACTAGGGACAACTTTAGAATAACCATACAAGTAAAGAGTTTCACAAACAAGTCACATACTTGTTAATCAACACAAAGGCAATATTCAAGGAACATTTATTAAATCATGGATACAATGAAATATCATCATCAATATGATTGCCTCTAGGGCATATCTCCAACAGTCTCCCACTTGCACTAGAGTCAATCTAGAAGATATCTAATACCCATAGCTCTTGTGTGCGCCTCATGCTTAGGTCGTGGGAGAGGCTTCACAAAGGATCTCAAATATTCAAATCCGTGTGTATTTTGCATATCTTTAAATCTCCTCGATTAAGGATCTCTCGAATGAGATGAAACCGCGTGATATGTGTTTGTTCTTTTGGTGATTCCTCGGCTCCTTGGCTTGCGCAATGGCCCCACTGTTATCACAAGAAAGATCCGCAGGATTTGCACGCACTAGGAACCACACCTAGTTCGATTATGAACTTCCTTATCCAAACACCTTCCTTTGCCGCCGAAGCGCAATGTACTCGACCTCCGTTGTAAGTCGCACGCCTCCGCTTGGAACTCTTCCAACTTACCGCACCACCGTTCAAAAGGAACACAAAACCCGATTGCGATTTGTAATCATCTTTGTCGGTTTGGAAGCTTGCATCGGTGTAACCATTTACAACGAGCTCTTCCTCACCTCCGTAGACTAGGAACACATCCTTAGTTCTTCTCAAATACTTGAGGATGTTTTTAGCTCGCGCGTTGACTCTCACCGATCACTGGTATCTGCTCGTAACACTTAGAGCATAGGAAACATCTGGCGAGTACATCATAGCATACATGATAGATCCAATGGCCGAAGCATATGGAATCTTACTCATGCGATCTCGCTCATCAGTTGTCGAAGGACACTGAGTCTTGCCAAGATTTATGCCATGAGACATGGGCAAGAACCCTTTCTTTGCCTCCTCCATGTTGAACCGCTTTCAACACTTTGTCAATGTAAGTACTCGGCTTAATCCTATTAGCCTTTTGATCTATCTCTATAGATCTTAATACCCAAAATATATGCCGCTTCCTAAGTCCTTCATTGAGAAACTATTTTTGGTGAGGTCTTAACGGACTCGAGCATAGGAATATCATTTCCAATCAGTAATATGTCATCTACATATAAGATTAGAAATACGAGTGAGCTCCACTTGTCTTCTTGTAAACACAAGATTCTTCTTCGTTTTTGATGAAGTCAAACCCTTTGACCACTTCATCAAAACGAATGTTCCAACTCGAGATGCTTGCTTCAATCCATAAATGGATTTTTGAAGTTTGCATACTTTTCTAGCATTGTTTGGATCGACAAAACCCTCGGTCAGTATCATATACACGTCCTCGGTTAAATTTCTATTAAGGAAAGCCGTTTGACATCCATCGCCATATCTCATAGTCGAAATATGCAGAATAGCTAGAATGATCCGTATTGATTTAAGCATCGCTCACGGTGAGAAAGTCTCATCGTAGTCAACTCCTTGAACTTGCCGAAAACCTTTTGCGACAAGTCGAGCTTTATGGATATGAACATTTCCATCCATATCAATCTTCCTTTATAGATCCATTTGCACTCTATGGTTTTAACACCATCAGTGGTCAACCAAATTCCAAACTTGATTGTCTCCCATGGATGCTATCTCGGATCTCATGGCACTATGCCATTTCTCGAGTCCGGTCCATCATTGCTTCGCATAGGTCGTAGGCTCATCATTGTCTAACAATAATATATCTCGCGCATTGCGAGCCTTCCGACCTTCGTGGTGGTGGTGCTTCCTTTGCCATGGGTTCCTCAACTTGTTCTCGCCACATGGGCATCATTCGTCGAGTCTTCCCGATTGGTTCATCTTGAACTTCTTCAAGCGCACTGTTCTTCCACTTGTCTCCTGTTGAGAAACTCTTTCTCTAGGAAAACACCACTCGACGACAAACACTTTGCCCTCTAGTCGGTTGTAGAAGTAATATCCAAAGGTTTCCTTCGGATATCCCACGAAAATGCATTTATCCGACTTGGGTGTGAGCTTGTCCGATTGTAGTCGCTGACAAACGCCTCACATCCCCAAATCTTTAGAAAAGACAAATCGTGACTCTTCCTACCATATCTCATATGGTGTCTTAACTACGGATTTAGACGGTACCTATTAAGTGTGAAAGCTGCCGTTTCTAGAGCGTAACCCCAAAGGATAATGGTAACTGATCGGCTCATCATCGATCGAACCATGTCCAACAAGGTCCGATTACGCGCTCGGATACCCGTTTCTTTGAGGCGTTCGGCGGTGTTAGTGTGGAACAATTCCGCAACTCTTCGATGATTGCTAAATTCATGACTCAAATACTCGCCACCACGATCGATCGCGAGCCTTAATTTTCTTGGCACGTTGATTTTCAACCTCATTCGGAACTCTTTGAACTTTTCAAAAGTTTCGACTTATGCTTCATTAAGTAGACATAGCCATATCTACTAAAATCATCGGTGAAAGTTATGAAGTAATGAAATCCACCTCTAGCGATGTGCTCATTGGTCCACATACATCGATGTATGATTTCCAACAAGTCCGACGCCCTCTCAAAAGAACCTTTGAAAGGTGATTTGGTCATCTTACCAAGCAAACAAGCTTCACATGTCTCGTATGATTCAAAATCAAACGAAGTTAGAAGACCATCAGCATGGAGCTTCTTCATGCGCTTTTCACTTATGTGACCCAAACGACAATGCCAAACGTGGTGGGATTCAAATCATTAGGTCAAGTCTTTTAGCATTTATGTTAAAGATAGGCGCATCATCAAGATTTAAAATAAATAACCCATTCACAATGGGCGCAAAAGCCATAAACATTCCATTTTAGAGATCAAACAACCATTGTCTTTACTTGCAAATGAATAACCATCTCTCATCAAACATGAGGGGGATAAAATGTTTCGACTCATACTAGGAACATAATAACAATTATTCAATTCCATAATAAATCTTGAAGGAAGTGAAGTTGCATGGTGCCGACGGTCAACGCAAAGAACCCTTGCTTTATTCCCGACGCGAAAATCAACTTCACCTCTTGCGACTCCTCTACTTCTTATTAGCCCTGCATCGAGTTGCAAATGTGAGCAAGCGATCCGTATCAAATACCCAAGAGTTAATAGGAGAATCTGCAGAAAAATGTCTAAAACATTTATGACAAGTGTACCATGGGTGGAAGTCTTACTTCGACCTTCTTCTTGCATTCATCGGAATCCATGTACTTCTTGCGTTTCTCTTCCAAAGGGCGCTTCTTTACAATAGAAGCATACTGTCTCGCCTCAGTCCAAAGATTAGGCTTAGGCGTTGGCTTTAGATCATATCTTTAACCTTACCCTTATTCTTTGGCCATGGCTTACCCTTTTTCTTGAAGCTAGACTTGTTCTGCAGCCATCACATGGCTAGGCCTCGCACACTTCTTAATGTCATTCTCGCTATTTTGAGCATCCCACAAAGCTCATTAAGGCCCTTATCCGCCCCATGCATATGGTAGTTCAAATGAAATGCCCATAGCTAGGTGGAAGAGACGCTAAAATGAAATCGATTGCCAACTCTTGGCCAATTGGAAAACCAAGTTTATCCAAAGTCCGATCAGTAACCAACCATTTTGATCACATGTGGGCCTACGGGTGCACCTTCATTAACTTGCATTCCGAAAAGCCTTAGAGACATTGAACCGCTCACCCTGGCCCGTGTGCGGAACATGTCCTTAAGCGCTATGATCATATCATACGCTTCGATCCTCAAACCGCTTTTGAAGGTCGTTCCATGCATGCAAGCATAAGACGACTAATCTCAAGAGAGTCATCACATGCTTTCTTGTAGGCATTTTTAACAAAGAAGTGAGACGCATTATTTGCGAGTTCTTCCGGGATTGGGGTGTCGAGCGTTTTCCTTTTATCCGCCTCCGAGAACAATTCTCGAGTTCTGGACCAGATCAGAATAGTTTGTTCCATTTAATTTCTCTTTCTCAAGAATCGATCGCAAAGCAAAAGGGTGTGCGTGGTTGCTAGATGCCATTGATCTACAATAGGAAATGCAAAATACTAAGACAAATAAAACCATGATAGAGTAAAGCTGTATTAAACAAATTTAATAGAATGTACTCCACTAAAATCAACATCCCTCTGCTGATTCTTAGCGATTCAAGATCCGCAATTAACGAGTCTACTAGTGAGCTTTTGCATCACCGCTAGGAGACAAGGTACTTGTAAGCAACACCTTGCTAATCATATCTCTATATGACTCTTGTTGTTGGGTGACATCTCTATGCCCCGCCCAACCTTTATGCCCCAAGGCCCATAACCTTTATGATAACCTTGTTAAGTTCACCAATCCTTATGCATGTAAGTATCCGATACAAAACCCATCTAGTCAAGGAAAGTTGATGGTGCCTAATTTTATAGACCCACCATCAATTTACAAGACATGGGATGGTGCAAAGTTTAATTGGGAGGGCATATGTTTAACTTAACATTTTGTGAGGGATCGCTATACTTCTACCATTCAAACATGCATAGGAGTAAAACAATAGGAATAGCATTCACACAGATTGTGACTCAAGATGGCCCATTTTCTCATGGTGATCTCCATCGCCATAGAATCATCCCACCATGATGATCTCCATCTCCATGGTTCATGTGTGCCATCCCTCCAAGTGATGTGTCCTCCGAGTACTACTATAAGCTATTACTCATAACAACTAGTAATAAAATACATGGATACTAGGAATCATCACAAGTCGGCACGCAGTGATAGTTAATACAATACTTTGACAACACAATGGCTCCAGTGTGTTGCGTACCCACGACACGCAGTCATGCAAATATTACAAACATGCATCACATACACATTAGGCCATACTGGTCACATACATCCGCAAAAACAAGTTTATGCATAGAATCGCAATCTACCGGATAGGGGGTCGAGGGGGTTTCCCCCCGCGGGGTTCGAAGGGGCAGCGTTTGATAGCCCCTAAGTAGGTCGATTCACATCTCAAGTACATACGACAATCTCAGGTCTAAGGACAAGGCGTACACATTGTGTAGAGAGAACCATAAGAATAATTACTATGTCTCATGTTGGGTCGGTCCAACCCCATGTTCTAAACATGTGTCCACATTATTGGTTTGACATCTCCATGTCTATGACCTGTGAAACATGGTCATCAACCGATACATGTGCTAATCCATCATTCACGTGTGTCCTCACATGAACTCCGACTAGGGACAACTTTAGAATAACCATACAAGTAAAGAGTTTCACAAACAAGTCACATACTTGTTAATCAACACAAAGGCAATATTCAAGGAACATTTATTAAATCATGGATACAATGAAATATCATCATCAATATGATTGCCTCTAGGGCATATCTCCAACATCTCTGTCACTACTGCACTGTCATGTGGAAAGTGACTCTCATTTACTTCTAGATTCCCTGTCACTATTGCACTATCATGTGGAGAGTGGTTTTCATTCACTACCTAACTCTCATTCACTACCCGACTCTCATTCACTTCACACTTGCCAACTGATATGAATAACTTCACTTCCTTTTGCATACTATTATAATGAAAGCCTCCATCAGAAGTGCATCACTGGCCGCTCTAACCAAGTTATTCTCCCTCCCAAGATACCAAAATGTTGCCTCCTCATCACTGCCCTAAGAGTAGTACGGTTCCACATACCTAAACAAATCCACAAATGAGATCTCATCGGATCCCACATCCCATCTCAAAATTCTTCCCTTCTTGTACTCTTTTCTTCCATCCTTGCATGTGAGGTAAGATTGGATGCAAAACTCTACATTATATATTCTTTTTGGATCCTCGGTGCAATAGTTAAAAATCCAATTTGACGCTGTTAAAAAATGAGACTCAAATGCATCTTCAGGATATCACTGCTATCACATTCCACGGCCTAGCTGACATGTCTGCTCTCACATTCATCCCAAATCCATCCAGACCCAAAGCAGTCCAGACCCAAATCAATCTAGACCCAAATCCCTCGAGACTTGTATGCATACAACAAAAAGGAATTGAAATCAAAATAAAAAGGATTATTTGCTTACAAATCAGCAACTTGAGATGAATCCATGCTTCCTTAACCCTCCAACTATATGCTTGTGAGACCCCGGTTTATTTAGCTTGTAATACTTAGCCTTCCCTTGTCCCTAGCATCACAAACAAAATACACCGTGCCTCGATGGACATGTGCTTCCCAGAATTGCAGCACACATACATCTTTACAAAATCATGCATCAATTCCATACATCACATAATACAAGTCTAGCAAAAGACATACATAATATAGAGTTATTACAAAAGAGCCGATCGGCCAAATGTCATCAAAGTAGCAATAACAGCGGAAGCAAAAGTGCCATAAGATGGCTATGAACAAAAGACGACCGGTTAGCCATAACCCACAAGGCAACCGACCGGGCCGCCAAGCTAGTCGCACTTGCCGCAGCACAACTCACAGAAGTAGACCCCTTGGGGGTCCTCTTCCTCCTCTGCACACAACAAGCAATGCAGGTGAGTACAATAATGTACTCGCAAGACTTACGAGTAACAAGCCTATACATAGCTACATGTGAGCTGAAATCAAAGAAAATGGTTAATTGGACGCATAAAGCAATTTTCATTTGCAATAATGTAATAGATTGAAGGCAATTTGTAAAATCTGTTTGTAAGCATTGAAATATCAGCGAGTAACGATAAATAACAAGTAACCACCTAGAGGTGACTAGCCCAAAAGCCACCACAACATAGCACGAATCCCCGATTCGTACCACCCATCAAGTTTTAATTAAAAAGGTTGTAGTCTAATTCTCACGGGGCGTATCCGAGCGTGTCCATAACCTAGGACGAGGCTATTCGAATAGTTTTAACCCTGCAGGGGTGTACCAATGTACCCACACTTCAGACCGCCTTTAAGCCACAATAAGCACACTTCCGAAGGTATGCCGGCACGGCTAGGGATGGCAACGGTGCCATTCCCCGTCGTGGAGTGGTGGAACATCCTCATCCCCGAGAGACGAAAAATTCCCCGTCCCCATCCCCATCCCCATCCTCGGGGTGCTATTCTCCCAGTCCTGTCCCCATCCAGGTTATCGAGTTCACGGGATCCATACCCGCAAGTTGGATCCCGAAAGAAGAGAAAATAAGATTCATAATGTTATAAAATGAGTATGAACATTCACATGCGATACTAAAATGACAATGTTTTTTTTGATTAATTAGCATCTGAAAAGTAAAGAATACAAATAAGATTATCTGGCTATCGTCTTATCGGGTTGTGCGGTACTGGGCTAGTGGCCTACATGTCTTATCGGGGCCCCAAGCAGGTAACAGGGATGGGGAGTAGGGGAATGTCCCCATCCCTGTTTCACCCGATGGGGAATTGTATTTGCATATTAGCATCCCCGTGGGGGGAAGAAATAGCCCCATCCCCGTCCCCCTAATAGATGAATCCCCCGTCGGGGAATGGGGAATGGGGCCCAATTGCCATCCCTAGGCACGGCTAAGTCCTACGAGACGTTTCCAATATTATGTATTAACTACGAGCCGTCCGTATGGATAGAAACCCATACGCTTACATGGTAAAGCCGAAAAGACAACTACCCACTCGGGGGTAAAGCTTTTCGGACAACTACCATACTCCCAAACACCATCCCTCCTGCGACCCCCTGCGACTCGGAGCCAACACACGCCAAAGTACTAAGTCAAGAGAGGTCTCATTTCCCTCTAGTGTGGTTAGCACGCAAATTGCTCAGTACGGTGGCGCAAGTAATTCGGTCCTTGTTGACTCGGGCACCATTCCAGTCACACCCAAAAGCACACCAACATACCATTGTGCCCAAGTCCAAATCATTTTGTTTTCAGTTTTTAGTTTTCACAAATAAACATAGCACAAAGGCTGCAACATAAATATCATAATAAGTTTTGTGTGATCTAGTCATCGACAAGTCGATAACCGCCAATTTCTATCGGTAGCTAAGCATGGCTAAGCAACATACTCGAAAACTACTAAGTGACAAGGGCTCATCCAATGAACCCAAAATCACAGCAAGTAATCCTAGGCTCAGTAGTAGAGGATAAACATTTGTCTACAGATTATGCATCTAATAGGTCAACTAATCGATAATAGTTTAAAAACAAGATAACAATGCATACGTAGAATTTGCAAACAACATATTAGAATTTTAAAATAGTATGAACAACATGATGAAATGATTCTACATCTGCTTGCCTTGTTGGTCTTGCTCTTGCTGCAGAGGGGAGCTCTCAGGTTCAAAAGATTCTTCGCAACCTAACGCAAGAACGCGAAAAACACGATAAGAACGAAGAACACCAAACAAACCTCAACAGCAAAAATCATCCAAATCTCATAAAATTTACACAGCAGTAAGGGTATGATTTTAGACAAATTTAGGAATAAGAATTATTCAATTTGGACTAAGCATGCAAAAGTTATAGCTAAAACAAATTCTCTCAGCTTGGAAATTCAAACAAAATTAATTACTGGTACTATTCATGGCATAAATTTCTAGAATGATATGGAACCTGAAATTTTTATTGTAGGTAGATAATGACATTTTAAGAACAACAAAACTGAGTTTACAACATTTGGAGTTAAAATGAATTACTTATGATTTTTCTAAGTTGTGAAACTAGAACATGTCATTTTTCAGAGATGCATTCATGAACAAAACCTATGCCACATTAAGGTATACTAATAGATGAATTTTACAAGCTTGAGTTTGCTCAGTTTGGAGTTATATAGAAAAAGTTATGCATTTTACAAGTTTTAGTTGAATTTCTAGAATATTCAAAAATAGCTGAAACAAGTTAATATTGTTTACAAAATTTTTTGGCATAGAATAATGTCTAAATGTATTTTTAGATTAAACTTAGTTAAATAGGAATTTAACACAGTTGGAATCATTTAAACATGATTTAAAACGAATTAGTTAAGAGTTTTCAAAGTTTAAAACAATTTTCAGTTGACAAATAAAGGCTTACCAGAATTAAACAAATCCAACTCAAAAAGAAAAGACGTGGAACAATGTGGGCTGCAGATCTGGAATCCAACGGCCCACGTGTGCTGGAGAATAGCGCACGCGCGCGGTCCAAAAGGTCTCACCGTTGGATCAAGATCCAATGGGCCATGGTGAGCGGGACAATCGGAGGTCCGAACGTATCCACCATCCACAGCCGCAGATCTAGAGATGGAGGGCTCAGAGCGCAAACACATTCGAAAGTCTGAATGCACTCTTGATCTGAGCCGCAGATCGTGAGATGGCCGGCGAAAAGAGATCGGGGCACTTAGAACTCTAAATGCGTCGAGGAGGTCTGGCCCGTTAGATCAAGATCAAGATCTAACAGTCCAGAGCTGATGGGGAGGTCCTAAGGTTAAGGATCTACGGAGGATGTCTGGGACGGCCAAGATCTATCAGAGGAGGTCCTAGACAGCCTAGATTTACTCAGAGGAGGTCCTAGGCGAAAGGATTTAATGGAGGGAGGTCCTGAACGGCTAAGATCTCGCAGGGGGAGATCTCAACGGTCAAGATCTCACAGGGGAGGGCCGCAAAGATGAAACCTTAACAGAGGGAGGTCTTAACGGCCCAGATCTCCGCTAGGAGGTCCTGAACGGTCAAGATCTCACTGGGGGTGGTCCTAAAGGTTAAGATACACGGGAAGGGGAGGTCCTGGGGTTTTCTTTGCAAAAGACCAAAGGGTGGCCTTTTGCAAAGAGGACCCCAAAGGAGGTCCCGAGTGTGGTTTTCACAAAATAACCATGGAGAGGTCTTTTGCGCACAGAGGTGATCTAAACGGCTATGATTTAACTAGGGTGGTCCTAGACGGCTAGGATCTAATCAAGAGGGAGGTCCAGGCACTAAAGCTTTACAACGGGGAAATCTAACGACTAAGAGCTATCCTCCAAAGACCATCAACGGCTGAGATTAACCCTAGAGGTCCTGTGACTTGACAAAAACGCGACAACAGTATAGAGCACCGCGCTTTGGTCACCGGCTTGTCGCCGACGACCACGGCCACGGCGGCGCGAACCGACTATACCAAAATGTGCATAATACTAATACGAACCTAATGGGGGCACCCTCGACGGCAGCGCTGGCCTAAATCGCTGGCGAGCTGGAGAGGGGCGGAGGAGCACTATCAGCAAAAACCGACAACAGCGAAAATCACCACCGCGATCTAAACTAGCTGGTCCTTAAGTACTACGGGGCTATTGCGAACATACCAGGGCACAGGAGAGGTCCGAGGGGAGTTGGAGAAAGCCTGGCGGCAGAGACCGACACTAGAGTCGGGGAAGACAATGACGACAGAAACTCCTGAACACATAGAACACCACCAGGTGATCGCAAAGGCTTCGCAAAAGCCCAAGGAAGGTCCAGGAGCAAGGAATCGAAAAGGGGAGCCACTTACCAGAGATAGGGATGAAAGAGCTTTCACGGCTGCGAAAATCCCAAAACCCTAAAATTGGCTGTTGCTGTAAAGGCGACCCGAGATGGAGTTAGGGAGAGAGTTTGCGACAAACCAAGGCCCCAAAGGGAACGCAGATTAGGGAAAGGGGACCACTGGAGCACCAAGCCACCACCGAGCTTGGGAGACCAAAAATGGCGGAAATGGTGCCTTCGGTGATTAGCGCTCAACACTTAGAGAGAAGGAGCTAGGGCGATGAGAAGTGCGGAAGGGGAACTCAAGGGAGGCTCCGGGGTGCTCAAGTAGCTCAGAGGTCCACAGCTGCACGAGGACGGCGACTTAATGGTGGAATGACCTAAAGTTGCTGCCGCAAGAAAACGAGGAGAGGAGCAGGTGGAGGTCAGACCCATACGCTGACAAGCTTAAAAGGGGCGCTCAGAGCCGTTGAGGAGGGCCCCGCAACATGACCAGTGCCTGCGCCGCCCACCTGCCATGGCGCGCACGCGCGTTCAACGCCGGAGGAAGAAGAAGAACAGGAGGGGGAGGTCGGGACCGAAGGATTAGAAACACGGACGACCGAGATCGAATGAGTCCTCCAGAGGTTCAGAGCCTCAGGGGAGGTCGTGGTCGTTGGATTGAAATCCAACGGCCAAAACACTCGCACCCAACTCCGAGCCCGAGTGCGGCTTAAGGAGACTTGGCTGGACCAAGTCAATTGGTCGGGTCTGACTCGAGCCCGAGTCAGACTCAACCCTAGGGTTTGAATTTTGAGTTTTAAATTGAGCTGATCTTTGGGGAATTATTTAAGGTAGCAAAATCACTCCACAAATTCTGAAATTTTTACAGGAGCTTGCTAAGTTAGATATTGACCTTGTATAAAATTTTCAGAGGCTTTTATGTAGTGGATTTTTCTCCAAAAATTCTGCAAGGTGCTTAGCTAGGGTTTGACTAGTTTTCAACCTGGTTTGACTGGCCTCCAAAAATATTCAAACAATTTCCAAAAATTGTGAAATTTTTCAGAGAGGTCACACACCAACCCTAGAACTTAGGAATAATATTTGCAAATGATGATCTCAAGATTTGACAAGGAAAATCTTGAAGGGTCAAGATTTGGATCAAATGACTTGTGACTTTGTATTCCCATAATCCTTTTATAAGAATTGTTTAGAACAAACAGGAAATACAAGATGTAAGAAAAGTTTTTAATTTCTACACATTTTCTTACATTTGAAACACAAGCCAAAACTTGGGATGTTACAATGCTCTACACTACGCAAGAAAACTAGGGTTAGATTTGCTGCCGCAAATGCAAACCAAAGCACCAAATTCGTGGATGGAGGTAGGAGATCTAACTTGCCGGGGACTCCGGCACGATGCTCTTGGATGGAGATTTGTGGTTCGCAGGAGGGAGGGGGGCATTGGGGTGCTTCCTGAGGAGGGCGAACGAACGAGAGGAGAGGAGAGGAGCGAGATAGGGGAGAGAGGTGGTGTGCGAACAGGGGAGAGAGTCAGCCTTGACAAAACCTATTTCTTGGGGGTAATTGGGTTATTTCATATGGGAGCTAACGGCAAAGCTAGGAGAGGTGACGAGCATGGTATTTCGTGGAACGGAGCGAAGGGGTAGTGGTATTAAACTGAACCTGAAGAATGTCATGGTATTAAACTAAACTACAGTTTTCCTGATGGTACCAACCCAATTTTTCCTTTTTTGTGTGTTTTTGTGCATGATTTTTTTTTTCCCCTTTCTTTGCAAATCTCAATTGCTCCTCTATACACATGTTTGCATTCGTTTTCCTTTTCTATGACATGCAGGCCTGCAAAACACAACCTATGACATTTCGCTTGTTTGGCAGGTAGGCCCCACCAGCCCTTCTTGTGGGGTACACACTGGAGTACTGGACAAACATATTTTTTAAAATAAATAAATTATTTTTTAATCATTTTACACAAATAAACTATGACTTATTTTTATAGAAATAACCCTCAGTCGTTGGCCCACTAGACAACTAGACCCAATCATGCAATGGGCCTGTGATTTGAGCCCAGTCGGTCCACAATTGGGGACTCGTCACGTGATTGGAGCCTGTCGACATCAGTCACACGACGAGCGGGTGACGTTGAGTCATGTCGCCTAGTCGCATTTCTATCATGCAATTAGCAAGCCCCTGACATGAGTCGCGTCAGTGTGGCGTGACTGAGGGCCAATATGGTGATTCCTAAGTACACTCGCGCAATAGAAAGAGGGTAAGGGAGTAGAGCGTCAACAACAGAGAAGAAGATAGGGGAGGAGAGATGAGAAGAAGGGAGAGGAGAGGAGGAGACTCTGCCCTCGGCTCGGTGCGCCTCTGTGTATTCATTCTTTTGCGGTGAGTTCGTTGTGTTCATGTAAATTATTGGTTAGATTGATAAAAACATATTTGGTTAGAAACAATAAACAGATATTAGTGGTAGAACTTGTGTTTGTAGTTATATATCAGCAATTTTAGGGTTAATGTTGCATATAGTGTCACAATGTAGGATATTTATGTATTTATTATAGTGTAAAAATGTTATGGTACCTCTATTAGTAGATCGATTATTGAAAGACCTTGGTTGCATAGGTTTAGATCTGCAAGACCTAGGGATATCGATTTTAGGTTATCTATAATTTTTTTTAATTTAATTGAATAGAGAGTAGAGGAGGTTTAGGGATGTTCGACTAAGGGGACATGCTCCAGAAGCAGAAATGGGCTACCAAGAAGACACAGATGTACCTTGATAGTTCTTGCAAGGATGCTCCCATACCACCAGATTTCCATGCCCGTAGTGTGACTGCGGTAGCCCGACATGGATCGTTCATTCTACACATCCTAGTACCGACGCACAGGCTTACTACCTGTGCAGGGATTGTCGCATAAGTGAATGTCATACATCGATATTTTACATTGCATGTTGTATTTTAAATATCGCTGATTTTACCTGTGCATGACAACCGTCAGAGCGTTGCTACTTCTTCTAATAGATTGACGGCCCAGAGAAGTATGACAAGACATCCATTCAGCAAAAATACATGCCGAACTATGCAATTGCGCCCGAAGCCTTTACCCATTGGAATACAAGGGAAAGGCACCACGGGGACATGCCTTTACCCTGATGCCCTTGTTGCATTGAAGATTATTCTGGGCGAGGACAAGCCCTGACAAGACCTTTGGACCAAGTACTACAAGGCCAACATGAAGGCTCACGCCCGCAAGGGGGGTAGCACGTATTTCCGCAAGCCTAACTTGATTTCCATCGGTCAAGTATTTTCTTAACAAAAACGTGTTGTATCATAGTTGTAGTTCTAGTTGAAGATTTGCGCATGTAGCCATTTGTATAGTAGGAATAGTCTGACAAACATGTGCACCTAACCAAACCCTATGTGATGAGGACATGACCCCTATGAATACAACCATATTTGATATGCTTACTCTTCCAAGTATAAGAGCTCGTATGCTTCACTTAAATTATCAGCACCATGTCACTTTTGGTCCAAGACAAGTAAGCAGTTCGAGCTGGACCTGTTTTGGAATCCAGTTCGAGCTGGACCTGTTTTGGCCTCCGGAATCAGCCTGACAATACCAACTTAAAACAGGCATAACTTTCACATACGGAGTCCGTTGGAGGTCCACAAGTACTTGATTGAAAGCTTATTTCATCCTCTTTCCAACGGATCCAGTCTCACCTCCAAATTCCTTCTGGACTGATCGCAATCATCAAAAGAGGACGTCATATCACTTGTTTGGGCCAATCTGGGCTTTGTAATCATACTGAACTTGGCCCATCTGCCGGCGGCCCACCTGGGGGCGTGGGTACTGTTCACCCTCTTAGTTCTATTAGATGTGTGGCTCCTCATCCCCTATTTAAGGAGGCTACACCCCCTCTAGTTTTCTTGGATTTCGTTGAGTTAAGGTTTAGCCATTGTGCAAACTCTTGTTCTTCAGTTGTGTCGGATGACCACCTGTCAAGACAGCTTTCGGAATCCCAATTTATAAATATTTCAATCCATATTTGCAATTTCAGATTGTGTTTTATCTTGTTCTTGCGTGTTCTTTGATTGCATGCAGGAATAGGCCTTCGTGGTCAGGTTGATCGTGTTTCCAACACGGTCAATAACGTCGCGGAGTTGGTTCAACGATTGCTAAGGCGCAAGCGTCGTCGTACGGTTGTAGTCGGATCGCGAGAGTCACCTCCACCAAAATCGATATTTATCAATCTCATCGAAAGATCGGAACCCCGCCTCCATCGTGGTATCGAGCTTGATTGATCGGTGAGATTTTCCAGCTTTCTAGTAGTAGATTCGTTTTCATACCTAGAGTCCGAAAATTGCCCAAAAATTATTGCATCTATCATCCGCATCAACCCCTTTGAGCCATTGCAATTTTCTTTTAGGTATTTTGCTTGTTGAATCATTGGTTGCATCGTCGTGTCTAGTTGCTGATTTCTAGTTCTAGTTATTGTCTAGTTAGTCTTTGTCTAGTTGCATCTCGTGTTTCCTTTGCGTCGCTTGATCGTTCTTTTAGGGTTCTTAGTTTTTGCATCTAAAAAAAAGAAAATTTGTGGGTTAGAACTCCTCTAATCCGCACCAAAAATAGAAAATTCGTATGGTTGTTAATCCAAAAAAAAAGAGAGAATTGTTGTGATCTTTTGGGAGAGTTGATGTTATTTGCGACTTACGACAAATCCTAGGGTCGGCCAAATAGTAGAAGGAGAAAGAGGCAACCGCAAAAACAAAAGTCGTGGTAGAAAAAAAAAGAAAAAGAAAACAAAAGAAAAGTGCATAAAAATTAGTGGAGACCTTCTACATATAGCCACAAGCTTCCATAAAAAAAATTCAGCAAGTTTGGCCCACGGAATCAAAAGATATAGTCTTTTCAAGATTGAACACGAGACGGTTTTGAGTCCGAGTAAGATTCCGTTTCCGAGACACCTTCAGTAAAACGGGCATAACTTTTGCATACGGCGTCCGTTTTTTACGTTTTTGTGCTCGTTTCGAAACTAATGACGAGGCGCATCTTTTCTACCTAAGCCACTAGTTGCCCTCCAGGTGCCCCAAAATCGGCCATCTTCGGCCCCGAATTCGCGTTGCAAGTTTTCGGTTTCTATTTTTGCCGTTTCCTTCTATCTTCCTTTCGGAATTTGGAGTTCGCCTCAACTGCAAAGTTGTAGATCTCGTTGAAACCTTTCAAAAGAGTATATATAAGCCATATAAAACTTTGAGTTTTCATCTCTTGAGACTAGTTATTGTTTCTGCTCAATCTAGAGGGCTATTTACATTGCACGTTATTGCATCTTTGTGCTCTACATCGTGTGAACAATCTTGTGCCCCTACACAGAGGTTTGAGTAGTTGGCTAGCGTCTCTCCTAGCATTTGGTGTGAGAATTTCCTTTGCTTGCATCAAGTCATATTAATCTTTGCGTGTGCGTACATACACTTCTCTTGATAGGCTTTGATTAGCTAGCTTTGATTAGGCTAGGATCAACAATATTGACTAGTACTTTGAACATTTATTCAACTTGCATTTGCTGAATTGATTGTTGTTAATCCTTGCTACCATACTTGAGCCTTCCCAGCTACACCTCTTCTACACCGTACAGGCTGAGCTTCGCCTAACAATCGCTCCATCCAATCTTCGAAGATACGTTGACACCGTTGGATGTCGATCACTCCTGTTTGCTTGGTAAGAATTGGTAAGAACTCGATAAAAGGCTTGAGTGTGAGTGACTTTTGAACCACCATATCCTAGTAGTTGTTAGAGACATATGCTTGTTTTCTGCTAACCATGATAGGTTCAAGATCACATAGTAGAGAGTTTCAGGAGATCAACAACACTATTAACTCATCTCCTGTGCCTGAACGAGGTAAATTTAAGTATGCATTTCCATCCTTTGCTGGTAACTTTGATCCTGATGCCTATGTTGACTGGGAAATAGCATTAGAAAAAGAATTTAAATTGTATGATTGGTCTGATAGGCAAAAGATTAGAGCTGCCACTAGTGTTTTTGTTGAGGATGCAATACTTTGGTGGAAGTATTTAAATAGACATGGAAGAGTGCCTCAAACTTGGAATGCATTAAAGAAGCTTTTGAGAGATGAATTCGTTCCTAAATATCATGTTGATTATTTACTAGCTAGATTGCAACGTGTAAATCAAGGTAGTAGAACTGTAAGGGAATACTATCATGAATTGAAAACTCGTTTGTTGCGTTGTGGTTTAGAGGAACATGCTGAAGCTACAGAAAATAGATTCTTAAGTGGACTTAATCAGGGAATTCAGGACCTTGTTCATAAAGAATATAATTCTCTCTCATTTGTTTATACTTGTCTGTAAGGTTGAAAGTCAGATTGAGGAGAAATTAAGAATACATGATGATAGGAAACATCAGAACAAGCCTATGTTTGTGTCTTTTTCTGTGACTAACGACTTGCAGGAAGTTGAGAACCATGCCGAAGAGGAGAATGAGTTGATTGCACCACCTACTCCATTGGTTGAGAAGGAAGATGAGGAGATGGAAGCGCCTACATCATCTGAGGAGAGCCAAAAAGGTAAAGATCATGGTGCTATCATCACTCAAGGTGAGTATGATTTTGAAGAACTACATTTGTCCACTGTTCATGCTATTTTAGAGCAAAAATTAGTGAAAAACAATTCTGATATGCACATATTTCAAGTAGAGAATACAGACTGCATTGATTTGATTGCACCATGTGATGAAATAATTGAATTGCCTGCTGTTTTGAGTGATTTATGTGATGCGTTAATCACATATAATGATCATGTGAAATTGGTTAGACATAAAGAAGTTTTGACTAGAATTTCTCCTGCTGATTTTTTGTGTTACATTATGTTGGATTCACCTATAAAATTGTCACATGCTATGGAGAAAGTTTCAAATTGTATGTTCAAAATGCTTGTCTAGTGCCTACACCCAGGTGTAAGTTTAATTTGATTGGAGATTATGGTGTAGACAATCAATTTATTGTTTATCGAATATGCATAACTTGTGATTACATGGATAAATTAAAGCTTGTTGCTTTGAACAACAATTCTTGTGTCTTGAATCTTGTTCAATATGAGAGTAAAATAAAATTTAGTGCTCATCCTATGCCTATGTGTTCACCTTTATTACACCATCTAGTGTGGACAATCGAATGAAGATGTTGAATTATGGAAGAACTTACAAATCTTTTCACCATTGCTAGATGAATTTGCTATTGCTCGATTGAAATATGATTATATGGATGAATTTTGTTTGATTCCAAAAGTTGTAGATTTGCCCATATGTGCTACCCCTACAAGTTTACAACTTCAGATATTTGAATTGCATAAATGCTTCACTTACATTTGCAAAACTAGTTGCAATAATTGTTGTGTGAAAACTTTTATTTTGATCATTCACATATATGATTACTCTTGGGTTAATAACACAATGATCTTTTATGATCACTGCTGTCGTCTAACATTAATTGTGCAACAACGAAGAACCGTTAAAACAGATGACATTTACATATACCATGCATACACTTTGTCTTCTTTGTTACCCTGTTTTCAGCTTATCAAAAGCCGAGGACGGCTTTGTTTTCAAGAAAGGGAGGATGATGAGGACATGACCCCTATGGATACAACCATATTTGATATGTTTACTGTTCCAAGTATAAGAGCTCGTATGCTTCACTTAAATTATCAGCACCATGTCACTTTTGGTCCAAGACAAGTAAGCAGTTCGAGCTGGACCTGTTTTGGAATCCAGTTCGGCCTCCGGAATCAGCCTGACAATACCAACTTAAAACAGGCATAACTTTCACATACGGAGTCCGTTGGAGGTCCACAAGTACTTGATTGAAAGCTTATTTCATCCTCTTTCCAACGGATCCAGTCTCACCTCCAAATTCCTTCTGGACTGATCGCAATCATTAAAAGAAGACGTCATATCACTTGTTTAGGTCAATCTGGGCTTTGTAATCATACTGAACTTGGCCCATCTGCCGGCGGCCCACCTGGGGGTGTGGTTACTGTTCATGTGAACAGTAATCCATGAAATTAGTCCCACCCTCTTAGTTCTATTAGATGTGTGGCTCCTCATCCCCTATTTAAGGAGGTCACACCCCCTCTAATTTTCTTGGATTTCGTTGAGTTAAGGTTTAGCCATTGTGCAAACTCCTGTTCTTCAGTTGTGTTGGATGACCACCTGTCAAGACAGCTTTCGAAATCCCAATTTATAAATATTTCAATCCATACTTGCAATTTCAGATTGCGTTTTATCTTGTTCTTGCGTGTTCTTCGATTGCATGCAGGAATAGGCCTTCGTGGTCAGGTTGATCGCGTTTCCAACACGGTCAATAACGTCGTGGAGTTGGTTCAACGATTGCTAAGGCGCAAGCGTCGTCGTACGGTTGTAGTCGGATCGCGAGAGTCACCTCCACCAAAATCGATATTTATCAATCTCATCGAAAGATCGGAAACCCCGCCTCCATCACTATGTGCCATATAATTCATACCTTCATGGCCAAGTGTTATGCAGGGATTGCAATCACATATTCATTGCTTCATTCTCGTCTTGCTCACATCGAAGCTTACAAAATTTTTGCCAAATTTTAGGTTATTTATGTAAAAACTTAGAAGGTTGAAAATCCATGTAAAATGACTAAAACATTATTTATTTAAAAATGATTATAGTTAGCAAAATCTAGCTTTTTAACACTAACAATCATTCACAACCAACTATTTCAACCATTTAATTTTGTAAAATTAAAGCTAATTTTTTTAAATAGTCTATTGTCGCCGGGTTAGAACGCGATTGGGCTCAGTCACCGACCTAATCTACGACTAGCTTCAGTCTAATTATGGCCCAACGACTAAGTCCCGATCGCGCCACTAGCTCGCGATTGAGACACTTGCCAAAGGCCTCGGTCGCATTTCTATCACACGACTAAGTCTCCCACGTCAACTAATTGTTAGGCCGTATAGCGATTGGGCGTAGTTGCGCAATGGGCTAATGATTGTGTGTTATTTTTATATAAAAAAATTAGAACATAGTATACTTGTGTAAAATGATTAAAAATGATTTATTTTGAAGAAAAACGGACTCGTGCGAACCCATTTGGGGTTTTTTGTGCGCCTGTTATGTCGTTTCTTTCCAGACCCGACTGGGACAAAACCTGCTTTCGCGGGTATTGGATCCTGATCCGCTAATTGGGTTGGAATCCCGGACACGTTAGCGAGAACAAAACAGGTGACAGGTGGTGAGAAATCTGGTTTGATCGGACGGCTGTATGGTTTTCATCCTAGGGTCAGAATTTTGGATGTATTTTTAGGATAAAAACATCCGGGAGATTGCTCTAAAAAAATGATTGGCATCGGAAAGCGGGTCAACACTCCAAACGAAAAACTTACTTGGACAGCCAGTTTAACATCAGCACTAGGTCTTCTCATAGATAGTGGGCCCAAAATATATATGGCCCATAAACTACCAAAGATCCAGACCCACGTTGACAATTTAGGCCCATGATGTCGTCGAGAGTCCGGTCCGATCCGAATACAATACTACCCAACCGCCTCTTCACAAAGAGAATCCATCCCCACGAGTCCTAAAACCCAAGTCGCGAGGAGAGAAAAAAAGAAATTCCCCACAGCTTTCCAATCCCAACTCGAGGAGACGCCTCTCCCCTCCGCCCGCAGCCATGGCGTCCGCGGAAACCCTAGCCCGCTCCCCGTCGCGCGAGCCCTCCTCCGACCCGCCCCGCGCCGCCGCCTCCGAGCCCCCGCGCGACTCCTCCTCCGAGCCCCATCTCAACGGCGACGGCAGCGGCTCCGGCGCCGGGGTCGACTCCTCCTCCCGCCGCCGCCGCCGCAGCCGGTGGGAGCAGTCCAACGACGAGTCCGCCGCCAACTCCGGCGGCGAGGGCGGCGGGGGAGGACGGAAGCGGAAGTCGCGGTGGGCCGAGGAGGAGCCCCGCCCGACCATCGCCCTCCCGGACTTCATGAAGGACTTCGCCGCCGAGATGGACCCCGAGGTGCACGCCCTCAACGCGCGCCTCCTCGAGATCTCGCGCCTGCTGCAGTCGGGGCTGCCCCTCGACGACCGCCCCGAGGGCGCGCGCTCGCCGTCGCCCGAGCCCGTCTACGACAACCTCGGCATCCGCATCAACACCCGCGAGTACCGCGCGAGGGAGCGCCTCAACCGCGAGCGGCAGGAGATCATCTCCCAGCTCATCCGCCGCAACCCCGCCTTCAAGCCCCCCGCCGATTACCGTCCGCCCAAGCTTCAGAAGAAGCTCTACATCCCCATGAAGGAGTACCCTGGGTACAACTTTATTGGGCTCATCATCGGCCCCCGTGGCAACACGCAGAAGCGGATGGAGAAGGAGACTGGGGCCAAGATTGTAATTCGAGGGAAGGGCAGCGTCAAGGAAGGGAAGCTGCTGCAGAAGAGGGACCTGAAGCCAGATCCCAGTGAGAACGAGGACCTCCACGTGCTTGTTGAGGCTGACACACAGGAGGCTTTGGATGCGGCTGCAGGCATGGTGGAGAAGCTGCTTACTCCAGTGGATGAGGTGCTGAACGAGCACAAGCGGCAGCAGCTGCGGGAGCTCGCGGCGCTGAACGGGACAATTAGGGACGATGAGTTTTGTAGGATTTGCGGAGAGCCAGGTCACCGGCAGTACGCGTGCCCTAACAGGACAACGACGTTTAAGAGCGAGGTGCAGTGCAAGATCTGTGGTGATGGTGGGCACCCGACAATTGATTGTCCTGTCAAGGGAACAGCTGGGAAGAAGATGGACGATGAGTACCAGAACTTCCTAGCCGAGCTTGGTGGGAGCGCACCTGAGTCGTTGACAAAGTCTGGTGGTCCGATGTTGGCTATTACAGGGAGTGGTGGGAGTGGTGGTGGTGGTGGTGGTGGTGGTGCTGCTGCTGGTAGTGGTGGTAACCCGCCGTGGGCTGCAGGTGGTGGTGCAGCAGCCACAGGGGCAAATGGCATCAAGAAGGAATATGATGAGACCAATCTGTATATCGGGTACTTGCCACCTACGTTGGATGATTCAGGGCTGATCAACCTATTTTCGCAATTTGGGGAGATTGTCATGGCGAAGGTTATCAAGGATCGCAACACTCAGCAGAGCAAAGGATACGGATTTGTGAAATATTCAGATGTCTCACAGGCTAATGCAGCAATTGCTGCGATGAACGGTTACCATCTTGAAGGGAGAGTGATCGCAGTTAGAATTGCAGGCAAGCCACCGCAGCCAGCTGTGCCTCCTGGCCCGCCAGCACCACCAGCGTATCCTCCTACAGATCCTGCTGCTGGTGGCTACACCTCACAGCCCTACATGGGGGCACATCCACCACCACCGCCGCCTCCAGGGAGCTATGCTCCGCAGCCTTGGGGGCAACCCCCACCATATGCTTCATACCCTCCGCCGCCGCCTCCAGGCTCTAGCATGTATAGTCATGTACCAAGCCAGACTGCGCCACCTCCGTATGGTGTGCAGTACCCACCACCACCAGCTCCGGTCCCTCCACCAGGCACTGCTCCATCAACTGATGGAGCGCAGAACTTCCCTCCGGGTGTAACGCCACCGAGTTCTGGTGCACCCACTCAGCCTGTCCCAGCTCCAGTATATGGAACCTCTGGCGCGCCTAATGTGCCATCCATGTACCCTCCACCGCCTTATAGTTATGTCCCATATTATCCATCGGTCACACCACCATCTAGTGTTGATCCCTCGCAGGGCATTGCAAGTGCACCTTGGGCCACCCACAATGCACCGCCGCCGCCGCCCCCACCAGCTAGTGTTGATCCCTCACAGAGCATTGCAAGTGCTCCTTGGGCCACCCACAATGCACCGCCGCCGCCCCCACCAGCTAGTGTTGATCCCTCGCAGAGCATTGCAAGTGCTCCTTGGGCCACCCACAATGCACCACCGCTGCCCCCACCAGCTAGTGTTGATCCCTCGCAGAGCATTGCAAGTGCTCCTTGGGCCACCCACAATGCACCACCGCCGCCACCTCCACCTTTGTCCTCCTCCATGGACCAGCCTACTGCTACCTATGGTGCTGATGCAGAGTATGATAAGTTTATGTCAGAGATGAAGTGATGTGAGTCAAGCTGAGGCAATTCTTCCAACAAAGGAGAAAGGTAACATGATCTTTTTGTTGCTGTTTCAGTAATCACAAGCAGTATAATTAGGATCTAAGGAAGATAATCTTGAGGAATATGATTAAGTATGTATTTGACTAGGAAACTCATATTTCAGTTATTTCATGTCCTTGTATTGCACTATTATTGTGTAAACTTGACCACAGATGTGTTCTCAAGCATGGAGTGCTTGCTCATGCCTTTTGAAAGCACCCACTGGTTGCATAGCTCGTCTAGTGGTTGTGCTACAGCCTTGGTTATATCTAATTGCTGTAAATACTTTTAGAAAGCTATTCAATCTTTAGGCCATTTGACTTTGCATCATGGTTATTAAGGCGGTAAAGCGAGGCGAGGCGACCCACCCCCCTCACCTTTTAAGCGGTAAGGCGTAAAGCGAGGCGACGCCTTACGCATCTTAAGGCGTGAAGAGGTATACATCTTAGGTTCACCAACTAGCATGGATTCATGGTCTTACACCATAAGCATAACCATAGAAGCCATAGAAGATCCTAGCTTTATAACATAAAAGAAAAAAAAAAAGATGAGGCAGCCAGGCGTTGGGCCACCCAACCAGTGTCCAGGCGGATCTCCCTATACCCTAATCTCCATCCGGCCATCCCCTCGGCTTCCTCACTTCACGCCTCCCCTCCTTCTCCCACCTCGGTGGTGCCTCCTTCTCCCCGCCCAGTGGCGCCTCTCCCTCCCTCCCTTCTCCCTCTCCCTCCCGGTGGCGCCTCTCCTCCTCCCTTCCTCTCCGGCGACTCCTCCTCCTCCTCCTCTCTCGCGCTCCTCCTCCTCCTTGCTCCTCGCTACTCCCAAGCCCGCCGCTCCGCTGCTATCTCGGCGCGCCGCCTTCCTCGCCTCCTCTCGTCCGGCTCCGCTCCTCGACGTCGCCCGAGCTCTCCCGCCCCAGGATCCGGCGCATGGGGCCTCCTCGCTCCTTCTACCGCTGGATCGGCTCTCAACGCCGCGGCGCGGCGGCGGCAAGCGATGGCGGCGCTTGACTCCTCACGCCGCGCGTATTTTTCAATTTAACGTTAAACTCACATTTATACCTGCTCGTCTTATTTCGATTTTGGACCCGAGGTGGCGCCATGACTCACGGCGCCAGCTAGCTGACTGCGCCATGACTCATGGCGCCGAGGTACCGCCACGCAGCATGACTCACGCCGCGCCACGGTGGCGGTGCGGTACCTCGGCGCCATGAGTCATGGCGCCGAGTCAGCTAGCGGCGCCGTGAGTCACGCGCACCCCTGGGTCCAAAATCGGAAATAAGACGAGCGGTATAAATGTGAGTTTAACGAAAAAGATTAAATTAAAAAAAATTCAGCCTTACCGCTTAGGCGTCGCCTAAGCGACGCCTTAATAAGCATGCTTTGCATGCTACTTGACTTACTTGTCATCCAACTTTACATATGATATTGTGATTCAACCTTAATGACATTTATACTAACAAAAAAAATTCGAGTCTTTGCATGATACTGATGAATTTTATGCAGTTTTTTGCAGTCAAGTTTTATTGAAGTTCCATTCATTTGTTTTCTTTTTGGATAGTATCAAACTAACGATGTTTCATGCTTGGTTTGAGATGTTTGTGTATATCAATTATCAAGCCATTCCGTACCTAGTGTCAATTTTATGTATCATCTCACCAAGGATATTTAGTTCCTATATTATGTTTTTAGTGAGAACAGGACTAGTGCATTGCTTGTATAGGATGGTAATAGAGTCGGTGAAACACTTTAACTTTGCAAGATAGCTCTCTGTTTCGATAGTAAATGTTGTTTTCATGTTTTTATTTTATCTTGTTGGAAAACAGAGTTTTTGGCTAAAATGGCACGTTTTTGAAGCAGGATAGCAAAAATAGCCTCCCGGTAAACGAAATAGCAAAAATGGCACCCTTATCGCGCGAAAACGGCGCGATAGGGGACCTGCCGCTTGCACTCCCATTGCGCATCAGGCCAAGGAAACACATGCGCCATATGTATGACTGTTTTGGACAGTACACGTTCTGTAGCTACCATATGTTTTTGCCTGTCTGCGCGTTGGAGATGCTGCAGGTCTCCTGCCGCAACATTTTCGCAGTAGGGGTACCATTTTTGCCATTTCGTTTGTTGGGAGGCTATTTTTGCTATTTTGTTCCAAAGAGAGGCCAAATGAGCCAAAAATTCGAAAACAGATGCAACTTAGATAATCTTTTACCTATGATGTAGATTCAGCCAGTAGCATTGAGTGGTTCTTTTCTGTCGTTAACTTTCTCATGCAGTGTGGGAATTAACTAACATGTTTGATTCTGTCTCAACTCTTTTGGCAGGCTTTAAGGTTTCTTGGAGCTAATGCCAACCCGATTTATTTGTTGTTGGAAGTTTGGGACTCACATCTTTAACCTTGCTGTGCTGTTATGACCATTGCAGAGGTTGCATGATTAAGGACGTTAAGCATTACCGGCTCAGCGGGCAACAAAATATTCGATTTATCTCCATCTTCCAGAATTGTTTTAAGGAGCCCTTTACTAATGCTTTGTTATGATATTATTCTTGTTATTACTTGAGATTTTCATTGTGATGTCACTTTAATGCTCTGTTGGCTGTGATATTAGTTTTATTCTCACCTTTATTATTGATGTTTTTCTTCTCCCCTCGATTTGGTAAGTGCTGGTGGTCCTCTTCATTTGGATACCAGAAAGCTTTGCTGCCCCCTTGGTGGTTGGTATAATGTGTGAAATCTGAAATGTATGTTTGGCTTCTGATGAATTTGTCAAGATTTCCCATCTTACGTCTTTGCCTAAGTTGTTTGGCAGTTTGCTCGTGACAGCTTGGCACATGCAGCCAGAGTTAGTGCTTGCTTATCAGGTATCGTTGAGTTGTTGTGAATTGCTCACTGGAACCTACTAAAATTTCAATTTGGTTTCCTCTTTTCATTTTCTACTGACAAACAGTAACAAGTTTCTCCCTTTTGGTAGTCAATGTATGCATTAGGGTATCGAAGCATACCTGCCACGCTGGAAAGTCACCGATGCAGAACTTCTGGATATATTTTATGTTGCTAATGTTCCTTTTAACTTGTTAATGAATATTTGTTTGCAACTGAAGTAGGACATGCCGGCATGCAGATCAAGTCATTAGCCTGGAGGCTAGGCTCAAGATGCATACTGACACAATTATATGTTGTGAGCTCATCTGAAGGTTTGGAAGTCAGTTAGCTGAGACTCAGAGTAGGTTCTATCTAGATTTACCGGGAGGAAAGTAGGAGATACGATAGCTAGTAAAAGAACTTTATAGTCAAATCATAAAAACCGGCATTAGCTACCTTTCTATTTCGTTGCAGATATACCAGCTGTCACGTATTTGCCTCCATAGATTTGTAGGTGTGGTTGCTGTTCTCATGTTTTCTCTTTTCAAATAAAAAGGGTTCTTGTTTTGAATGTGCTGTAGAAGGGAAACAAAATATACGATGTAAAGATTCATGAAACAACTTCGTTTTATTTGTTACCTTTCTCCTTTACTTTTTTCCTTTTTTGATTGTCAGGTGGGTACGCTCTTGTCAAACTAGTTTTAAGATGGTTTATTGGTGAATGGGGGATTTTAAGATTACAATGCCAAAAAGGATTCAATTTCATTGGAGTTGCTCCAACAATGCATAATTGCATATAGGTTGCCTGTTTATATGCAGTTTGATCAGAACCACTTTGCAGCATTGGCCAACTCAACTTTGCGCAAATAGATGTGCTTAGCTTATTTGGGCTTTTGTCTATCTTGCTTGGAACATGGTATGCCACAAACTTATCTGCATTGTCATTTGGTTTGTTTTTATTAAACCTGCGATTATGGAGTAAGTTCATGTTGTTTTTTCTGAACACGTTCAACATGAAGTTGGTAGTTTGGTAGTAACTGAAACAACAATGGAATAGTAGAAGACGGCACTTTTCTTCGTAAAGTAAACAATGCAGTAATTTAGTGGTAAGGAATCAATGTAGGTGTGATGTGTGTTTTCCTCCATTCGATGGCTTTTTTTGCGCCCGCTTTGCAAATGCATAGAAATCATTTTGCATTATGCATATTAGGCCTCAGTGGATTGTTTTTCATTTTTGATGTATGACCCTGGGGATTTTCTTGCCTTGTAGAGATTGGTTTGTGTAGTTTATTGGCATTGACACATTAACCATCTGGAATGTGAGTCAGGGTGACTCGGGTCTGCATGCTATGATCGTAGAACGATGAATCCTGCCTGGAAGACTATACTAAGGTCGCAGATTTGTCTCGTGAATGCCAATTTGATTTTGTGGCTTCCATTTATTTGTTCTCTAAGGTCGCAGATTTGTCTTGTGTATGCCTATTTGATTTTGTGGCTTCCATTTATTTGTTCGTTGTTTCATCTTAGGAATAGTAGAATCAGGCATTGCACCGAAAGTTGCAGGGAACGCTGCCTCTGTTTGTGAGTTGTGACTGAATATAACCTTTTAACCCCAATCAGTCCAATGGATAATGCTGTCTGAACTACTGATGCTTGCTGGGTCGTTTGTTTGGTTGGGCAAAGTATGCAAGGCTGTGACAAAGTCGTTGAAGCTGCCAATTTTCTCTTGAGAAACACAAAACGCTGTGGCTCATGAGTATTTAATGATTTGTTTTTGTGTTGAAGCTAAGTTTGTAGGCTGGGTTAGGGCTGTGCACATTACCACCTAACCAAAAAAAAAAAAACAGTACGGAAAAATTAGTACTGAAAAAACCGAACCGTAGTGGTCAACTAAAAAAATGCTGTGGCTTATGAGTATTCAGTGATTTGTTTGTGTTGAAGCTAAGTTTGCTATAGGCTGGGTTAGGGCTGTGCACATTACCACTTAATGAAAAAAACCAAAATATACTAGTCAACTTGGTTTGATTGGTCTTCAGTACAGAAATTAGTTTTTGGGATTCGATTTTTTTGGTAAAAAACATCTAAATACCGAATTCATAGAAGCCCATCCCATGGCCACAACTAGGGATGGTAATTGGGTGCGATGGGCATGGGTAGTGTTAGCCTGTACTTATGCTTGTGACCTTGATTTCCCTCTATGGGCATGTCTGCGAATGGTGCCAGCGAAGGACCAGGGGTGAGGAATTTCGTCCATGCCTGTTGTCCGTGGGCATGTGTGTATGCATCCATCACAACATAGTTCATCAGTTCACATACAAGATGGGGTAGGAAAAAAAAAGAGAGTACAGTAGTCTATCAGATACATTGACTGCATCTAGTTGTGAATCATTAAGGTTTGTTTTCGGGTAATCCTTAAGTGGCTTAGGGACATTCCAAGCACGATTTTGGTCGTTGCCATCTTTATGCTTCTCAGTAGCTGAAAGAATCAGATCCTTAAAAGGAAAGAAGCTACAGAGTGGATAGCTGAGTATTCTCGCATTATAGTAGACAAGCTGCAAATCTGAGAATGTTGACCAGAAAAGGTAATATCAAGTTCATATCAAGAAGCGCATGCTGTCAATAAATGATACAAGCATGAAAACTCACACAATCATTGAGAACAATTTAAATCCACATAAAGCTCTGCATGGTTGCAAAAATTGAAGCAATGCGTTGCAGCCTTGACTCTTGAGTTCACAGGCTTTGCTAATTTAAAATTTTTTACTTCCCCTGCCAGAAATTTTCTAAGAGAAATCGTTTCTCTACCACCTTGCTGATCCACTAATGCAAAGGAATATGCGTGGGGGCGGCGACCGGGCGTGAGGAGGGGGCTGGGCATTGAGGTCCTTGAGGGGCCATGAGTTGAGGAGGAAGCCAGGCGGGAGGAGGTGGTTGTGCGTTGAGGTCCTTGAGGAGGTGGTTGGGCGGGCGGAGGAGGCAGCGGCCGGGCGAGAGGGCGGGGGGCGGTTGTAGGATCAAGGATAACCGACTAGAGGGGGTGAATTTGAGATTATGTGTCTCTTTTCATCACATCCATAATAACGAATATTGCTATATCGCTTGTTGTCACTTGAGGATTGTCCCTTCTTGTACTTATTAAAGTTGAAATTTCGATGTGGGCGTCTTCTCATGAATTTCTTCATTTTCCGCACAAGGAGAGCATACTCTTCATCCGAGTCTTCTTCTTCATCCTCATCATTACTTGACTCCGCTTTGGCATTGAAAGCGGTAATTTTCTTCTTGGATGAAGATAACTCCAAGAGTTCTTCCTTGTCCTTCTTGTATAGCTCGTTAGTGATGAGGTTGCCCAAAAGTCCGGTTGGTGTCATTCTTGGCAACTCTGGAGAGTTGAGAAATAATATCACCAACGTCTCGTACTTATCCGGGAGCGCCCTAAGCATCTTGCGCACAACATCAATATCAAGAAGGTTAGTACCAAGACCTTTGAGTTCATTCACAATGTTGTTGAGTCTTGAATACATCTCGGTGATATTTTCATTTGGCAACATTATGAATGTCTCATATTTAATCCGAAGTCTATGCAATTTAGCTTCTTTGACCGTGGATGTGCCCTCATGAATTTCGGAGAGAGTGGTCCAAATGGCATGAGCGGTTTCCAAATTGCTCACCCTATTGAACTCATCCGCGTTCAAAGCGCCAAAGAGAGCATTCATTGCTTGAGCATCTAAATGAGCATTACGTTCATCTTGAACCGTGAGGTTTGTTGGATCAAGAGGCATAACATAACCCTCATTTACAATTTTCTATATGTTCGGACTTATAGCTTTTAAGAAAATGGACATTCTAATTTTCCAATAAGAATAATTTGAGCCATCAAACAAAGGAGCCTTTCCTATATGCATACCCTCACTAGCCATCCTTTCTCTCTTAGACGGTAAAGTCTAATAAATTGAGAGACCAAGCTCTGATACCACTTGTAGGATCAAGGATAACCGACTAGAGGGGGGTGAATAGGAGGTTTTTAAACTTTTTCACAAATTAATGAGTTAAGCTAATTATCAATTTAATCTAAACAAGTTATACTTCTAACTAAGCAATATAAGCACAAAGATCAAGCTAGAAATATAAATGCAAAAGAGTAAAGACTAGAAATAACCACAATGAGACAACGATGTTTTCCGTGGTATCGAAGACTTGCGGTCTTCACTAGTCCACGTTGAGGAGCTTGAACAAATCAAGCGGCTCCACAAATTAAGCTTTTCCTCGATCACTATTGGTTGTTCTTCCTCCGCTCCGAAGGTGGTGAACACCGAACCACTTCACAATCTCGAAACCGGGCCTTTTCACAATCTTATTTGAAAAGATCACCGGATTTGCACTCCCAAACCGTCTAGGAGACGGCAATATCCAAGAGTAATAAATCAACGATTCTTCGCTTGAAGATGCTCAAGTGCCACAAAGATCAATCTCTAATAAATGCACTCGGAAAAACCTCAACAACCTTTGCAAGATGAAATCAATGCTCTCAAGAGAGTAGGAACAAGCAAAGGGGCTCAAGAGTGTTAAATAAGGTTCAACAACAAACATATGCTTTGCGATGGGTGAGGTATTTATAGCCTCAACCCATCAGACTAGCCGTTGGAGCACGAAACCCAAGTGCGATCGATCCGCAGTATGTGGCGGCGATCCGCTCTTTGAAATAACGGTCGACTGCTCCGCATTAAATGCATAAAAACTATCCGTTGCAGTGAGATCCGGCGGCCGCGGTATGTTCCTGATCGATCCGGACCAGCTTTTAGCAAAACAAAGAAAACACTTCTCGAAATAGCCGATCGGGACCTCGACCGAGGTCCGGCCGATCGCATAAACACCGCTTGTCGGTCCGGACTCGAAAATCACAAAACTTCCTTCTCTCGAAAAAGCCGGGACCTCGACCGGAGGTCCGGCGATCGTGACAACACCGCCGGTCGGCCCGACTCGAGAAAATCACAAAACTTCCTTCTCTGGAAAAAGCTGACCGGGACCTCGACCCGGAGGTCCGGCGATCCAGATTTAGCCGCGTTAGTCCGCCTAGAAAACGCAGAGAAGAAGCTTACTGGAAAAAGCTGACCGTGTTGTCGACCCGGACTATCGGTCAGTCCGGCCTATCAACGCCGGTCAGTCCGGCCTTGAAGATAAAACACAATAAAAATTGAGGCCAAACCATTTCAAATGAGACCGAGTTCAACCAATCAAGACTTGAGCAATTTGTGGCATCTTTAGCGTTCAAGCTACTGGACAATTGATCCCTCTTTATAGTACGGTTTCCTATTCTACTAAACCGGTCTTTTTCTCCATTCACCTAGACCGGTAAAGAAAGAGAAATGTTCTAGCTACCTTTGCTTTGACTGAGATGATGTGCTTTAGAGTTCTTTCGAATATCCCCATTGACAACCCTATCAACATCTTGACAAAACGAGTTATTGCAAGACACATGGTTATCATAATTACCAAAACATTACACATAGGGCCTAAATTCTTCAGCGGTGGCCGGGCAGGAGGAGTGAGGATCTGGATCTAGCCGTGAGCGCTTGGTGTTGGTGGCGGCTAGGATTGGGGGTCTGGGAGTGAGTCGAGTGACTACTTAGTACTAACTAGGCATTAGGGTTTTAGTGGAGTATTGGACCCACCAGTCAGTGTATGTCGTGGGGAAACGGGCGATATGGACACGAGTGGAGTTCACCCATGCTCATGACCGTTTACCTGATGGGTAGAGGGTTGCCCCCCATTTTCATGCCTGTGGGCAAAGAAAACACCCCATGCCCGACTCCATTATGGCATTTGCCCGCGGGCACAAGTAATCGGACATAATTGCTATCCCTAGCCAAGACCTGCATTGGCAACAGCGTAGTAGTAATTGAACTAGCGACAGTGGAGATGCCCAGATCTGCAGCCGAGGACGAGGAAGATACCTCGATATGGTGTCCTCGAGGGAGGAAGACAGCAGATATTCCTATCTCCCGACGGGCCACCGCGGATCCGACTATCTCCCAACGAGCCCTCACCGAATTCGCCCATTTCCCGCTGCTCCCTCGCTTGATCTGCCCTTCACTTGCCACGTCGCCACCCACTGTCAACTGCTAACAGTCATGCGGCTATCAGTGCAGAAGAGAGAGGGGGAGAGCAAATGGGGAAGTGAGGGAGATGGTGAGATCTGGCGGCGATAGGCTCACAGGTGTGATCCCGGTCGTCGCCGGCTACCTTGTGCCGCTCACCTCACGCCGCCCATAGTGGAGAATGGGAGAGGGGGAGAGAGCTCAATGGAGAATGGGAGAATGGTGAGAGAGAGAGAGAGAGAGAGAAGAGTATTGATTTTTATGGACATGATGCTTATTGTTTGCCAGCCTTTTCACTCCCAACCATGCAAGCGTGCAATGTTATTTGCACTGTGCAGGTGCAGTCGCCAGTTGTGCAGCAGTAGCTACTTGGATTGAGTTTTGGCCGTCAAGTGTAGAAATTTGTGACTTTAAGTTGTGTACTTGCTATGTTGTTCGCAATTCACATCAACTTTGGTAAATATGGTATTTACCGATATCGTACCTAAATAAGTTGGTATTTACTGATAAAAAACATATTTTAAAAAATATTGTAGTTACCAAACTAACAATACCGTATTTACCGTATGCACCGAACCGTATTTACTGAAACTACCGAATGAACATGCCTAGGCTGGGTACTAGGTAGCACTTTGGTAATTTGCTAGCTGCATGTGAGTCCATGCACCCGATTTACATTCTCAAACACCTCCAGACTTACAAATATTTCAGTTGACTAGCCGAGTGCCCGTGCATCGCAACAGATATCAAACAAACATATATATGTTCTAAACTTGAAAAATCAATATGCATAAAGTAATTATCCTGCATCTAAAAGTTGCATACAAAGTTCACATCCGATCAACAAGCCACAAAAAGTCTTATCATAAACCAAATGTGCATATGATCTAATTGTCTACAGATGATCCTTATAGTAACATATGCATGTATACGCATATCTATCCATAAAATATTCTATCAACTCATGAGGAGAGGAGGTAGATGTTAGACTAACCACCACCATCACAAGTCCTTTTATAATAGTAAAGATAAGCGTCTGCGGAGCTTGTTTGCTACTTGCATTTGAATGCAACAGATAATCAATAATAGGATATGATGAAGCTGAAACCCAATTGGGTACTCCTGGAGGAACGCAATTTGTTTGTAACCATATTGAAAATTCATCAGTATGAAGCAAAAATGACTTAAGAAACAACTTATGCTTGCTAAAAGTTAAATGTAGACACTTATTTTATTTAGCCAAACATTGCTAGCTTCACAACATTTAGAGTTATTAAAGCTAATAGCTACTTAATCCTTATGAGACAAATGAATTATGGGACTATAATGCATGGGTCCTTGGCATTGTCTTCTTTATCTATGCACACGATAGGCGTGGAGGGTGGTCGCCTGCATGCTGAAGAAGGTCTATGTGTTGTTGACAACTACAACACTCGGTGATGTAGCAAAACCTAGAAAACATACTCTTTCCAAAATCAAAGTCGTAATCAAGCAACTTAAGAAATTAAAAGCAAGTAAGCACCCCACCTTTACACACAGCGTGGCGAGTGGTGACACATCACAGCAGGCATGCACATCACGTTGATGGAGACAACCATTGTCGCCCCTAGCCGCTATCCTCGTCGGACGTCGTCCACGCGCACGACTACTGCCAACGAACTCCAGCTGCGCCAATAGAGGTGATTGGTGGATGCACGGATAGGCAGCGGTGGTCTTTTCAGTTTTCATAGGGAGATTGGAGACTTATTACATGGGGAAGAAGAACTAGATCCAAGCATGAAAGAAAAGAGGAAATGCATGAATGATCGTAATTAATCTAAAATTAACTTTAAAAATAAGTTGTTAGTCAAAATTGCAACATTTGCACATTTGACATCAAAATTTGCTTAAGAAATTATTTATGTGCTGCATTCTTGTGAGTTTCCAAACAGCTGCTCCTGAATATTTTCTAACTAGTTGTATCCCTGAAGAGTAAAGAACAAAAATACATATGGTGAAGGTCAACACTCATCAGTATTACGAATAGACTGACTTGTTAGGAATGTAGTAAAAGCTGCTACCATACCAGAGTTGGAGTCTCACAATTCAATCTTCAAGGTACATTTTCTTCAACAGAAAGTCAACACCAAGTGTATTCCCTTCCTCGTACAATGGATCTGAAGGGTAGCGTGGCTCGTTAATCAGCTCCCAGGCAAAAATAGTAGGATCATCTTTGTAGGCCTCATTTGTGATTGTGTTTATTCTTGTCAAAACAGCCTAAGCATATGAAACAAACATGTAATATTGAAACTCTGAGACATGATACAAGGACAACAAATCTCAAAGGCTGGGAGCCAAAAATTTGCAGTGTTAATAATTAGCTATTATTGCTAACTCATTTTATGTAGCTATGATGAGTTACATTTCTCCTGATCACAACAAGTATCACAAACCAATTTTGCGAGTGCCATTTGAGCCAGCAAACCACCATTTTTACCTTAACAAAAGCTTTGTAGCTACTCTTAATTGTTGTATCAAAGAAGAAGTCATCATCAGAAGTAAGATCTAGGCCAGCCTCCTTGCCCCATCTCACATATTGTGCCTTCCCTCCATAATCTTCCTAGTTATTACACAGTGACAATATCAACCTCATCTTATGTCTTCTTGCCTTGCTGACCACGAAATCTAATGCCTTACAAAATGAGAAGACAAACACAACTTGCACATAGGAAAATTGCTACAAGCCAAGGAATTGTTAATTTGATCTAACACAGAAAGCGCAACCTAAAAGCATGCATTTCATCAGGCAAGAGTTGTGCTGCCCATGCTCACCTGGAACACCTCCTCGTCGTAGCAGAAGGGCGTCGTCTGTAGGGCACGGTAGCCGCCATCGTTGAAGGCCCATGTGCGACACACGTTGAGCCCTACGTCGGCGACCTCGGCGATGGCGGTGGTCACTCGCGGGCGCGTGGCCTCGTTGGCGGCAAAGGACATGAGCCAATAGGTTTTGTAGCTATGGATAACGAAGGGCTACCCTGCTGCCATCATGTGGGTGCCTTGGTGCTCCACTATTGCCCACACGACGACGTCCAATGCCATGACGAGGCAAGGCCGAGGAGGAAGTAGTGGACGATCTCGCCCTGCCCCTTCCTCGTATTGAAGGGATACGAGTAGGCTAAACTAGCTGGTAATTCAAAAATTCTGCCACGTAAATCAGAAAATCAAGCAAGAAGATGATCACAAATCGTTACCACCAGACGCACAGTGCAGCGAAAGAAGAGTTGGAATAGCCTGATTTAACGTAGAGCACGTTGATGAAGTGGTCATAGTCAATCGTCCAATATCCTCGGTGTCGATCGTCTCCTCCAGCAACCAATCGAGTTCCTTACGAAGTCATGGATCGTCCTCAAGCGCAACAGCAACCGCAGTAGTGCCTCTACGGTATCCGCACGTCCAGAGGAGGAACACCACGCGTCGGTGTGCTAGCACCAACTCGCACGGTAGGGCTCTCTCGAGAAGATGGCGGCTAGGGTTTCGTGGAGCAACTCACGTGTCTCGCATGTCTAACCGTTAACACCTATAACCTCAAGCATCTCCTTATATAGAGCTCATGACGGATTCTATCCGAACACGTTTGTTCTAACCCATTAAGTGTGTGACCGTATAGATTCATGCATAATCGGTTGTGAGTTGTGACTCAAAAACTCTTTTCGACCACGAGTCGTGCGAGATTCCTAGCCGGACATAACGATTTTCGAATACACACAAATTATATCGGACGAACCTTAATGCAATATGATCTACAACCAGGTCCTTATCACTAACAACTAGCTCGTATCTCTATATGACTAGTTCGTAACTCCTTACGATCAGTTAAGTGATAATCTTTGACCAGTTTACGACCAGCTCGTATCTCCATACGACTAGTCTGTAACTGATTGAACCGAGAGACCTTATCAAGCATTCTCCCTTTGCCTCACGATATCTGGTTGAACTCCAGGTAAGATATTATCATCCATGGATTGTTCAATACTTTCTCGATCAATTGACGGATAATTTTATGTGGTCGAACTCTTTGACCACCAGTGGCATAGCCATGCACTTTCTTTATCTGACCACATCGAGGGGCCTAGAGATATCTCTCCTGTTATGTTAGGAGGGGCAAATTCTATATCCGACCAATCACATTCCTCCGCATGTTTCATAGTATACCTGAAAGCTACCTTTATAACTACGCAGTTATAGAGTAGCGTTTGGCAACCCCCAAAGTGTACTATTATACATTTAGGAAACCATGTTGATCTCAGGTCTAAGAATTATACATCATCATTGCTTGAGACCAACCGATGACACATGGAATCATAACAATCTCAGCAGTGTCTCAAGATGGGTCAATCCAACACCATGTTCTCTAACATATGTTGACATTATTGATTCGATATCCCTATATCCATGACCGGTGAAACATGGTCATCAATCAATACATGTGCTGGTCGATAAGTCACTAGTGTTCCGACCAGTGACATCCGACCAGGGATGTATTTAGAATGACATCATATAAGTTAAAGAGCTTCAATAACTCATAAACATAGACGTGATACAATCATCTCTATATATAATTGCCTCTAGGGCATATCACCGACACGTATTCCCTTCTTTGGCATACGATGGCGGCGAGATCATATCGGAATCCGGTGTGCAGGGGTGGGTGGGTCGAGAGGGTAAGGGGATCTTGTGTGGGGTGTTGCGCGCGTGGCCGTTCCCACCGGCCGGAGCCGAGGAAGACAGGGGCAGCCATGGTAGGAGGAGGAGAGAACCCAGGGGGAGCCGCAGGAACAAATCAAGCCGGGGAGGGATGGGGGGATTGAGAGGGGGGTACTGAGGAAGGGAATGAGGGGGGAGCGGCGGGGTGGAGAAGTGGTGGGGAGACGAGTGGTTGTGGATTGCGGTGGCCGGGAGATGAGTCGCCAATTATTGTGAGCGGGAGGGGGAAGGGAGGGCCGACGATCACCAACTCTAATTTTTAAGTAGTAGAGAAGCTGAGCACGGACACTGGATGTTGAGAATAGTATTAATCCAGTGAAAAATTGTTGTCTACGGACGTTTTTGACCTGATTCTCCCTTGTTCTGAAAAAAGAAAGGTGTGTAATGTTTGCACCTGATGGTTCATGCGGTTCATCAAATGTTGGTTTTGGCTGTATCGCTTGTTTGCCAAGCTGCCGAAACTGACAGTGCGCAAGGACGCTATTTGCATTAGCCTCTGTGGTCTAGCCGAGCACAGCAAACGCAAGTGACAATGCTCAAGGATAAGCTTGGCCTCTGTGTTTAGGGGGCAACTTCGCTTTCATCTTCTATGATAAAAAGAATAGCAACTTCCGATTGGGATTCCAAACTATGTGCCTCTAAGCCAGTGGCGGAGGAGCTGCGTTGAAGGCTGTGGGGTTAGTTGAGAATTAGTGGCAAATCCAATGCAAAATTTACAGAAATTGACCCTGCGATAGGTAATCATATATATGATCTATGTTGTCCCTATACGCGATACCGGTACGGAGAGACAACGATACACACTTTCCTAAAAACAAGGATACGTTGAGACGGCAAGTATATGTGTATTCAAAATTAGAAAAATGTATAGAGGCTACGAGAGATTGAGACAATGAGATTACCTTGATGAAAACAATGTATTCCTTGCCAATAGCCATTTTTCGGGCCGGTCAAGCTCCACCATTCCTCCTCAGTCCATGCAAATAAATCATGTAGACAATATTGTTACTAATCATTAAATTGCAGATTTGCAGTTGCAGGCTATAGGAGCGGCCGAGAGGGCTTAGAGGAGGAGGGGCTGCAGCGGCAGAGAGGGAGGAGCAGCGGCAACGACACAAAGTGAGGAGGGGGCGGAGAGAGAGCAGCGGCAGAGATGGAGGAGGAGCGGCGAAGGGAGGTCGGGGGGGGGGCGGTGGCAGAGAGGGGTGGCTGGTGAGATGGCTTGGAGGGGCAGTGGAGGGAGGAGAGGCTGCAGAGAGGGAGGAGCAGCGGCAGAGAAGGAGGAGAAACAACAGAGGGAGGAGGGGCAGCGGGTGAGATGACTTGGAGGAGGAAGGGCGGCTGTGCAACTGGAGGAGGAGGGGCTAGGGTTAGTCACAAGACCTTGTGAGTTTTGATGTTGGGTTGGGCTTTTTTGGACTGGGTTTTTCTTGAGCTCTCAAATGAATGTTGTTGGGCTTCATGTATTAGAATGGCGTATCAACCTATCGGGAGTTTTTAAAAACTAAATTCCACCGATACTCTGTGATACCGTATTGTGCCATATGGTCGTTTTGGTGCCGTGGTGTACGAAAATGACAGAACAGTGGAGCACCAGGGTATCCCAGTATAGGATCCCACGGGTTGTCTGGGCTCCGAGCCATGGGCCCAAACAACGGGCTAGTACTTCCTTAATTTCGTTCCTAGATACCATGATGGGTATGGAGGTGATGCGATGGGAAGAGGGCCCAGTTCTGCTCGAAGGAAAGTTCTTCAAAACTTCTTCACTCAACATGTTTTTTGCTCTCTCTTTTTTTTAAAAAAAAAATCACTAGTAAATTGAACGAGTCACTATCAAGAAGAAAAGTCTTGATGCATGATTGCGCTTGTACTAGTGGTGGTTGTTTAAAACTTTAGCTGCCCGAGGTTGGTGCAGATCATTGTCCGGTTCAGCGCCCCCACCTGGACTGACTGTCTAGTAGTATCGTTGAAGAAAACGAGCGAACGATAAGAAAAGGAGGAAATCTGAGCAATGTGATTACGACGAAGACCAAACTGAGATGCCCTCTTGACCCAGTCACTTGACTGCAGCTAAAGCTTGGACTAGCTAGCGATGTACTATTCCACAGCGATTATTTGCAGTACTCGAGAACGTCACACACAAGTCCTCCTGCTGTTTCGGTCGGGTTACGCCGACGCGCATCCACCGGCTGATTTCGTACGTGCGTACGTGCCACTGGTTCTTGTTTTTTGTGTGTGTGTGTGTGTTTGGGTCTAGCAGTGCCGCAACGGCGGCGATGGTTCGCAGACACCTTGACTACTCGATGCACTGTAATTTCCTGTTGAAACGATTCTAAAACACATTCGTCTTGTCAGCCGTAGTTGCTGTTTATCTCTAATTAAACTTCAAGCGGAATGGGACCTTAAACCCATGACTTGCTGTTTATCTCTAATTAAACTTCAAGCGGAATGGGACCTTAAACCCATGACTACAATCTCCGTGATTTACCCGTAGTTATAAAACCCGGATAGGTCATCGAACCGATTGAGGTCTCGGGTCACTGATCCGGAGATCGGACCAATAGGTCAACGACCGGATAATATGTTATTGAATTTAATTATATATATGCACCACAAAAAACAGGGAAAAATCAATTATACAAAAAAATAATAATCAAGAATCTGAATTCCGAACAACAAATTAAATCAGTTAAAGGGGGACATCATGGGCTCACACAATAATGAGATCATTCAAACAGTTGATCTTCTAGTCTATTTTTCTGCTTTGAATGAATATATTTAAATATGTTCTAATTCCTCTCACATCCAGATGCACTACATGTTTGCCTTAATACATTAATTGCCAACTTACATCTTACTATATATGTTTTAGATCTAACTATATATTACTCTGATTAGAAAATAGAACGATAAAAATTTAACACTTATATCTTAACTAGAGAGTAGAGACAAGCAAAGCAAGCAAGTAGGGAAATGCATCGTATCTTGCTGATGGAGGCAAAGCTGAGCAGAGAACATAGAGGAGCTACTAGTCATAGTAAGAGAGTGAGAAGGATGAAAATTATTAATATGTAGCTGTCAATTTCACAAGGGGATTCCTACTAAAACGTAGCAGCATCCAAAGCATGCATAAACATGCCCTTCAGTTTTGTCTTGAAAACTCTTTCATTTGAGAGGGAGTTTTTATCTATTGGTCTCATGAACAAAACCTAGTTAGGTCAAGCAAAACCGATCGGGGTTTCCCGAGTGAATTGCATCTCCGGTCTTGTGAGTTGTGAGTGTGCCCGGCCTGACAAAACCTCTGAGTCCGAATTTTTCCAGTTCAACCGCTTGCTTGATCTTGGTTTTATAACTATGTATTTACCTCTAAGCTATACGTGAAGACGGTCCTAACAGAAAAAGAAAAGAACATACCTGTCACACAAAGGACTTTATATGAGCAATCAGCTGGCAATGCATGTCAATCCAGCACGTCGGCAGGCATGCATGTTGAGCATGCCAGTCACCGGTCACCACCAAGGTTGTCAAGATCGCGACACAGATTGTGGGTTTGTATGATCCTATGATCCCACGGAGCTAAAATGATATGGATTGATATATGAATCGGAATTTTATAGAATCGTGATCGGAATTTTATATACGGATTAATTGCATGTAAAATGAATAAGTATACCTAAATTTATAAAACTAAATTCAAAATTTCTACTATAGTCTTGCATATCTGAAAACATAATGTATTTTTTATATAATATATGTATACTTTTAAAAATATAATAGAATCGTGATTCTACTCTCCGATCGTGTACACAAAAAACGATCTCACCAAAGATGTCGACGCTGACAGCCTTACCAGTTCCATCCCGCGCTGGCTAGTCGGCTGCCTTGCCTGACATGTCAACCGAGTCATTTCCGAAAGCGAATCTCCGGATGCCAATAACCTCAAGTGGCAGCCGCTAATTAATTAGCGCAGCCGGCCGTCGGCCTGCATGTGTCTCCAGAGTCCAGAGGGAACCCAGTAGAGGCAGCGTAGCCCTCGCCGGCCGGCCAAGTAGGTGCCGGCGGCGAGAGGCAACCGGGGTTGTTATTCCATTTGCTTGAATAATTCCTCACGCCACACACAGGACAGGAGTAACTTCTTTCCGTGTCACCGCTAAAAGAACACGCTAACATTTACGATGAAAATTACTTGGAAAGTGAAGACCATGTACCATGGCGGTTCTTGAATTAAAAAGACGTGCAGTTCCTCCTACGCGCTACGCTGCATCAAGTTACGAGGTTATTTGCGTAAAGCCGGTCGCTGTACCCAATCTGCTTCAGAATTCAGCGTTGTTTCTCATGTGATCGTATGGAATTTTGCTTCTAGGTCTCCTCCCAAACAAGCACAGAGCTCATCGACCTTCTCATGGAGCACGTACACTATAAAAAAAAGTGCTAGTATTGGACTCGATCTTCCTGCATCATTATCCTCATCTTGTAGCTAGTCCATTGATTGGGACTGAATGCCGAATCTGTTGTGACCAAGGCACAAAAGAGAGAGAGAAAGTAGAATCAGAGTCCAAAAACAAAACCCGGTCGTCATAGGCAGCCAACGATCGAGAGTGAGTGATGTAACAATGCAATATTGCTATGATATTCTCCTCCGACCGAGAGCCAAAGGGGAGAAGATTTCCAACTGCCAAGTAAGCAGCAGCAGCAGCTGCTGCTGGTCCAATTCAACGAAGCACGTGAGATGCTGTCGCCAACTCCCTAATTTTGATGCCGCTTTGCTTACCACGTCCGGGGCGATCCAGTCCACTCTCAAGTCTCCAGCATGCTCTGACGGCTGACCATTACTGACCACGGCAACCAGCACCGCAAACTAAGTTGAGAAAATTCACCATATGCTATTGATGTATGATTCCTCGTATATTACTTATTGTGAAGCTCACATATGGGTCAATATGTCAATGAGATACTAATAACATATTATGAAGATCCAAAGTTATTCAACAACATATAGCGAATTGCACCGAGAAGGCTTGACCGTACCACCGCCAGGTTTAGTTTGAGTAATAGAACGAGTTAGTTTAGCGCCATATCATATTATATAGCTATAATAGAAGTACATGATGAAAAAAAAAACAAATATTACGATGGCTCCGCGATGGACCAATCCATCCTAATAAGGTTAAAGAGGGGGATTGGATCATATACCCTCCCTGAATTTCAGGATTTACCCTCCCACCTCAATGACATGTGGGGTCACCATAGGTCAATGACATGTGGGCCAGGAGGGTAAATCCTGAATTTCCATCTAAGGGGAGGGTATATGATTAAATTTTCCGGTTAAAGATCAAGAATTGACTTGACCATATGTAACATCTAAAAAATTCCTAAATGCAAAAATATAGGATTTTTAAAACTTTTTGTATGATTATATGTTGCCATCATTTTTGCTTGCATTTTCGGGAGTTATTTGATCTGTGTTTTCTTTTTGCCAACATAAGTGATGTAAAACACAAACCATAATTACAGAAACCCTAAAAATGAAAACCATAATTACAGAAACCCTAAATACGAAAACCCTAGAAACATAAATTCCAAAAGCAAAATAAACTTAAAGTATTGCCCTTTGAAATATTACATGAAGTGGAAATCCTAAAATCAAAATCATGTTTAAAAACCTAATCCTCCAAATGTTCAATAGCCCAATTAGAATTCGATAGCAAATATCAGATTTTATCAAACGCCAACAAGAATGTTCTTAGCAAAATACCAGATTTTGGTCAATCACCATATTTTCCATTCCTTCCTTTTCCTTGTTTTCCATCTTTTCTTTTCCATCTTTGCTATTCCTTTGGCCAAGCCACTTGAGCCATATTCATTGCAGCCAAACCAGCTCCTTCGGTCAAACGTGGCTCAACCCACGCTTTCTTCCTCCCGGCTGAATCGCCATGGCTTCTCTCTCACAACGTCAACGCTCTCTGGAACTCAAGCGCCACGTTGCAGCCATGCAGCCGCGCGCTGTCGCTCGCCATCGTTCAGCATCACCTCCGAGCCACTATGCTGCCTAACATGTCATTCCATCGCCAACTCTCCCACCGAGTTCAGTGCTGAGTTCCACCAAGTGCATCGTCGGCCTCGTGATGATCTTCGCCCCATCACCTATAAAGAGTCCACCAGGAGCTCTCTATCTCCCCTCCGCTCCACTCAAAACCCTCTACTACCTTCTCCCTTCCTCAACCGAGCCTGAGCTCAAGGTAAAGCTCGAGCACCATTTCGCTCGACATGCCGCCTCATCGCCGCCGGCACTCCGGTGACCCCCACGCTTCGCCAACCCTATCACCACGTGTTTAGGACCACAAGTAATGTTTCCCCTAAACTAATTATGTGTTTCGTCCATAGGAACCCGCCGCCATCTCCTTCTTCCTCCTCTCCAGCCAAAAGCTCGAAATCAGCAGTCGCAACCCCTCTGGTGAGACCCAGTCGTATTAATACCTCTCAGACCATCTCCTTACCTCCCTCAAGCTCCCCCGGAGGATCATTGTGTCTTCCCTTTCTTAGGTCATCACCGTCGCTTGGAGCTCTCCTCACAGCCGCTGGTCATCGCCGCCAGACCATCTCCGGCCACCTCCTTCACTCCGTGTCACTCTGGTGTGCTCCTAGTACCCCCTAGATGCTCATGCGAGCCTTGGTTGGGCGAAAGCGTTGCCGGAGCACCAAAACTGTTGCAACCCCGAGCGCCTCCGCCGCTAAAGTTGGACGCGCCGCCGCTACATACCACCAGATCCTCACTGCTGGTACCCGTAGGGTCACCTAGACCTAGGGGTTCCATTGTTGGCCTTAGCTGGATCCGCCGTGCCCCCACTCACCGGCGACAAGTGTGAGCCGAGAGCGCTCTAGGACTGCTCTGTTTTGTCTGAATAAGACAATCACTACGACATAGTCATTAATTACCAAATCTTTGTCTAAGCGTTGTTTACTGTCGGGTTTAATTATGCTACGATTCAATGACATGCGGGCCCATGAACAGAAATCAAGGGGGAGTTAAGTTCTGGTTTTTGCTTTAAGCCTATGACACGTGGGCCCAAGATAATTAGTGCACAGTGGACTCTAGTCGATGGATCGAGGCACTGTGCTTGTGGATCGTCGGTCCATGAGCTGTTCAAATAGGCCGAGTCACTAACAATGGGTCCCACTCGTTAGTAATAGATTTTCTTTAGGAAAATAAAACAAAAGAAAAAAGGAAAAGAAAATACATGGGGCCCACCTGTCATTCACTGGTATTTTCGGTTAGAAAATACTTCAAAAAGAAAAAGAAAAGGGCAGAGTCCCACATGTCAGTGAGAGAGTTTCTGTCTCTCTCTCTCTTCTTTTTTTACAAGATTTAAATTAGGTTTAAACTTCGGAGAGCCCGTTCTCTCTTGTTTCAACTCCGAATCGAGTGATTTTTGTTTCTAAATTTATCTAAATTCAAACTCTATCCAACCAAACTGAAAACACATATTTTGGAGTTTATTTGAATTTTTAATGCATTTTGAATCTTTATGTGCTTATTCAAACTTTGGTTAATTTTTGCGTATATAGAAGTTGAAGCCTCTGAAGACCCTCAAGTCAATCAAGAACAAGATCAATAGTACCAAGACCAAGGCGAGTCAATACTTTGATCATATTGCACTTACTTTTTGTAATTATATTGTTTTAAATGATGAAATTGCATCGCTATGATTTATACAACTATGTTGGTCTAGCTCATAATTAATACCTTAATAATAATTGTGTATAACTTCCAATCCTTGAATTTGGACACTATGCTTTGTCACCCTACACTAATGGTTTACATACTACTTAATAAGTTGGTATCTAAGTGTCATGTTTAGCCTTATTTAGATACATTATCATTCGGGCAGTAAATTGCCTGATATCACTTAACCATTTGAAAATGAAATTTAAGCAGTTGAGGCTAGAGCCTGGCTGGTATGTTGGACTAAAGGTAATTTTAAACAAAACAAAGGAAAACCTGAAAATAGATTTCGACTTGGGCGGCTAAAAAGAGTGGCTGGTGTTGGGTGCACGACAGAGTGGGTATGTGGAAGCACCGCCGAAGTCAATAAAAGACTGGGTTCTTGTGATGACTTATCGTGTAAAAATAGTACAACCACAAGTTTATAATGGGTACAACTTGGCTAACTAATTTGTTCACCTCAGCGTGGCTTCGCAATTGGTGGGAATGCAGTGTGGATAGAGGGGAATGAAGCCATAGGAACTGCATGGCGCAAACGGGAGACCTCTCGTGGGTGTGGCCCAATGTAACAGCCCTAAGTTAGGGTTTGTATTTCAAATGTAAAATTATGAGGAGGAATAAAAAAACTCTTGATGCCTCATGAAATCATTTGAAAGTTTCTACATTTTTCCCTAGCAATTTCCATTTTCTATAATTGTATTCTAGTGAATGATAGTTGTTGTCAACAAATTTATCAACCTCAAACTTGTGATCATCCTCGAGGAATATTTTTCTTGTCATCTTGATCATCCTATCCACCTCTCTGAAAAATCTCACAATTTTTAGATTTCTTTTGCTATTTCAAAAGAGCAAGTCAACTCTGTTTGAAATCTGGTCAAACTCCTAAGGCAGCAGCTTGTGAATTTTCTTGGGAGACATCTATTGCATGAAAATTCCTGGAAAATTTACACAAGGTTTTCCTCTGTCCCAGGAAGCTACCATAAAAATTTCGGAATTTTTGGAGCTCTGGAGCTGTCTCTAAAAATTTCCCAAACCTTCTATGCCCCTTTTGATTTCAATTCTGGAATAACTGTTGGTCGGGCTCAGACCCGAGCCCGACTTAAACTCCGACCGGACCGCTTGTCTCGGCTGGACCCAACCGCATCGGCGCCGAACCCAAGCGCGAGCCCGAGCGCTGCTGACCGTCCGATGCTTATCGTGCGGCTCACGTGCACCGTCGATCGACCGATCGATTGCATCGATTGATCCCGTCCGTCCATCTCAGATCGAACGTTCGACATCTTCTTGATCAATCCAGACTCTGACTCATTGCGCCCTCGGCGACGCACCGGTCCCACTGCGAGCCTTTTCCTCCACGCAGCGTGCGCGCCGCGCGCGCCGCCCGCGCTTCGCTCTCTCTCGCGCGCCGCTCTTCACCGCCCCGGCGCATGCGTGCCGCCACGTCGCCTCGCCGGTCACCTCGCCGAGCTACCACCTCCACCTCGCTGCCTCCGCCCTCCTCTTCTTAAGCCGTCGAAAGCTTCACCTACCTGGTTTTCCTTCTCCTCCTCTGTCCATTTCCTCCTCTGAGCTCCAGAAGCCGTGAGTGCCGCCTCGCCGCCTCCGAGCGTTCCGGCTGCTCCGGCGATCTCCGAGCTCGGCCGATCGCGTCACGGCGTGTTCCGCATCCCCAGGAAGTGAACCCCTCAAGAAATTTCGGGTTTCATCGCCTGTGGAGCTGCGCGCACTCCTTCTTCTCCAACTCCGGCTGATTCCGCCTCTCCCGCCGCCGCGTATTCTCCAGCGAGCTTGAGCTCGATTCCTAGCTCCGTAAGCATCCTCTGGTGTCCCTCTACCCTACCCCATCACTCACTCGTTCTCGTTCACCTCGGTCCTCGCTGCCGTTGACCGCCTTGCGCCGCGCGAGCTCTCGTCGCCGGGCCATCTCCGCGACCACCTTAGCTCGCGTCATCCCGTGAGTTCTGGTAACCCATCGATGCTCATGCGCGCTAGTTTTCACCTTCTTCTTCTCGCGCGATCGCCTTTGTCACCTCCACGGCCGCCGCGCGCCGTCGCCACGCCGCCACAAGCTGCTTCTCGGCCACCCGTGACCACCTTTGGCTTCGGTGGTCCACAAGCAACCCATTTTGGCCGTCACCTCGGCCGCGCCGCCACTCCTTCGCTCGGCGACAAATCCAGTCGAGCGGCCGAGCCCCTCGTTCTTGGTGTGTCTCCTCTGCTTCAGCGATGGGGGCCCACCTCCTTAAGCCTTGTAGTTAGTCGCTAATCAATCTTATGATTGTTCATTAGTTCACTCTCTTGCATGATCAAAATTGGAATTGAGGTTTGGAGGAAAGTTAGTCACTGGTTCTCTGTAATTGTTTCTCTGTTGTCATTGTTTTCCTTTTGTCGATGTCAACTTGGTAGCATTGCTTGCTATTCTATTTTGTTAGTGCTTGTTGTCTCCCCTAAGTTGTAGTGGGTAGCATGAAGACATTTAGTTAGTATCTATAAGTTTCAAAGCTCTTGTTGTCATGAATGATCAAAGAGGTTGTTAGATGATCCTGTTGTTTGTCTCTGTACTTGTGGTTCTTGCTTTTACAAGTATAGTAAGGCCTTGTAGTAGTAGCATGCTGAAATTGTTAACCTTGCTATATTGTGGGTGTGATGCTTAGGTGTGTTTGTAGCTGAATTTTATTAAAGCCCAACCTTAGTTAGAAAATTGTTAGCACCTAATAGTTGGCTAAATAACTAGTTAGTGTTTCAATAGCTTCTTGTAGGTTTAAGTGATCTTATCACTAATGTTGGTTGTTTAGAATAGCTAGTTGTTTAGATGTGGTAATTTGATGCTTAGTTAATAGATGTGCACACAATCACCATCAAAGTCTGTCGAAAGATTAAAACATATAAGAGGATTGATTTTGTGATTAGCTTGGTAAGTAAGTAAGTTTGGGTAGATCAATCATGAAACCATGTCTAATTTAAATCATCTCCGTAGCAGCTAATTTGTTGTTCCTATTGTATTGGTCTAGCTTCTGTGTTTAGATTTGTGGTTGTTTTTGAAATTTTGAGTTTTGTCGGTGTTATTGGTTCTTATTTGTTGCTTTTGCTCGATCGATAGATTGCGACGGGTCTGGTTTTATCGAGAGTGATCCTCTGCAACAGGTTGAGCATTCTGAGCAACAGCAGCCAGGCAAGCAGTTTGATCATGTTAATCCCAGTATTTTAAAGTCTAATATCTTGTTTCAGCTGTATGTATGCATTGCTTAATTTGTGTTAAATTGATTAGGTAAATCCGTAGCTGCATATCCTGTAGGTGGAATATTGATCTCTACTACCTGAGCCTAGGTTATATGCTGTGATTAGAGTTCGTTGGATGGGCTCTTATCACTTAGTAGATTACGAGTTCAGTTGCTTAGCCATGCCTAGCTTCCGGTAGATTTGGGCGATCATCGACTTAGTCGATGATCTTGATCACATAAATTTATTATTGTTCTTACGTTTCGGCTTATGTTATGTTAATTACAAAATTTAAAACTGAAAACAAAAACGATTTAGACGCGGGCACAATGGTAAGATGGTGTGATTCTTGGGTGTGACTGGAATGGTGCCCGGGTCAATTAAGGACCGAACATCTTGTGAGTACCTGTTATCGAGGCATTTCGGCGTGCTAACCACACTAGAGTATATGGGACCTCTCTTGACCGAGTACTTTGACGTGTATTGGCTCCGGGTCGCAGGAGGTCGCAGGAGGGATGGTGTTGGGAGCATGGTAGTTGTCCAAAAGCTTTACCCGCAAGGTAGTTGTCTTTTCGGCTTTACCATGTAAGCGTATGGATTTCTATCCATACGAGCGGCTCGTAGTTAATACACAATATTGGAAAAAGTCTCGTAGGACTTAGTCAGTCTTGCATACCTTCGGTAGTGTGCTTTGGCTTAAAGGCGGTCTGAAGTGTGGGTACAGTGGTACACCTCTGCAGGGTTAAAACTATTCGAATAGCCTTGTCCTAGGTGATGGACACGCTTGGGTAAGCTTTTTAAGAGTTAGACTACAACCTTTTAATTAAAAATTTGAAGGGTGGTACGAATCTGGGGATTCGTGCTATGTTGTGGTGACTATTGGGATAGTCACTTCCAGGTCGTTTTATCTTTACTCTTTTGCTATTATTATCCTTACTGTTATTTCAACATTAAAAAAATGAATTACAAACTTGCCTTCAAACTGTATTACATTATTGCAAATAAATTTGGCTTTATGCAAATGAAACATATAGCCTCCACCAAATAAGCCTGCATGTAGCATATGAACAGGTCTGCTAGTTCACACGTCAGTCTTGCTAGTACAAAAACAATTTTTGTACTCAGCTGCTTTGCTTAATGTTTTTATTGCAGAGGAAGAAGGTGAGCCCCAAGGGCCTCACTTCTGTGAGTTTTGCTGCCGCTTCGTGTACGACGACTAGGCTTGGCGGTCCGGTCAGATGCCTTGTGGGTTGAAGGCACACTGATTGGCTTTGTTTATAGCCATCTTATGGCACTTTTGCTTCCGCCGTCTGTCTTGTTTCTTTGTGTATCTTTTGGCCGGTCGGCCCTGGTCTGTAATAATCTATTGTTGTTACTTTCTGCTTAGTAGTGTAATGTTTGGACTCTATGTTTGGAATGGAGTTGATGCATAATTTTGTGGTGAGGTATGTATACTGCTTTCTGGGAAGTATACCTATCTCGAGGCTCGGTTTACTTGATTTGTGATGCTAGGGCCAGGTGGTTGGCTAAGCATTACAAGCCAAATAAATTGGGGTCCTCACAAAGTTGGTATCAGAGCCATTCTGACCGTAGTAACCCAAGCATAGTCGTATTTAGGATATTTTGGAAAAGCTTATTTGAAAACTGTAAAAAGGTTTACGAAAACCTAGGCAGACTCCCAGATTTTACTCCTTACCTATCTTAGCCTTCTACTCTCATCTTGCTCTAATTTGAGTTTTAAAACTTGGTTTCTCTCTTTCCTTTCAAAAGATAGTTACTACGGGTGGAATTAGTTTTTGGGAGGACCATGGAAGATTAATCCAACTAAAAATTGTGGGGATAATAGGGTAAGGTGTAAAATGAGTTAATTATGTGTTTAAATTTTGTTGGTAGGACTTTACCTTGCTTTTTGGCTGTATTAAACCAATGATTGAAGTTTGAGACATTATCTTCCTTAGCGATTGCTCGTTCTGCCAATACGGGTTGGTCGCTTCGGGAGATTGATCTTGTAGCTCAACTCTTATACTTGCTTTGTGTTTGTTTTTGGACTGTTTCAGCGAATATTGGCTTTCTTGCTCTTAGGCTTGTTGCTAACTTGTTTTAGTGAAACAGGATGGTAGGAGAACGCAGCGTGGCGATCGGCCACTGGTCATGATGAGGAGCTTCCCCTCCTCCGACCATGGTGAGGTTCTCGCTCGATCGAGCGAAACCGCATGGACCGACGCGCATTTTGGAGGTTATTGCTAGGAATACCTCCACTCTGCCGGTGCCTCGGATCCGGAGGTGGCGGGCACCGGTTCGCGGGGACTTGCGAGAGTTCCTCCGCACGCGGCCGCCGACCTTCTCCCGCTCGAGGATCCTCGATGCGGATGATTGGTGCGCATGGTTGGCGAAGCTCAACATCGCTCGATGCCGAGCCCATGAGAAGGCACTTTTCGCGTCCCACCAGCTTGAGGGTGCAGCACTCTCATGGTGGGAGAACTACCTCGCCATGCAGCCCGCGGACCATGTGGTCTCGTGGGAGGAGTTCAGGTCTGCTTTTCGTCGGGCCCACATTCCCGATGGCTGATGAAGTCAAGAAGAAAGAATTCCTCGCGCTCAAGCAAGGGCGCAAGTGCGTGACGAGTACATGCACGAGTTTAATCATTTGGCTCGTTATGCTCGGGAGGTGGCCTCGATGAGGCTAAGCGGAGAAGTTTATGGATGGCTTGTCAGGAGGCTGCGGGACGGTGTCTGTTGTGGACTTCCCGACTTTCGTGCCTTGGTTGATAAGGCCATTGTTGCCGAGCATAAGGCAAAGCGCTGGGTGAGTCCGTAGCGCAAATGGGAGGCCCATCGATGCGCAGGCCGGCCTCACTCGTCCTTGGTGGGCGGCACCGAGGGCCGTTCTTTGACTCCACCAGCACCGAGGCCATCCGCACCAGCTCCTCGTCCGCCGCAGGCCGTGTTTCAGCCATGTGCGCCTGTGGTCCAGCAGCAGGGTGGCCTCCGCAATCCGGCGGCCGAGGTTACTTGTTTTCGCTGCCACAACAAGGGCCATTATGCGAATGCCTGTCCTCAGAGTGTTGGAGTAGCCCCTCGTCCTAATGGAGGACGAGGGCAGGGGAGTGGTCACCCACCTGACCAGAAGATCATCCAGAAGGCCCTGGGTGTGAGCAGCGGTTGAGTCAACCATCTTTCAGCTGAGGAGGCTCAGGAGGCGCCAGATGTCGTGTTGGGTACACTTCTTGTCAATTATCGTCCTGCTGCAGTATTATTTGATTCTGGAGCATCGCATTCTTTTATTTCAAGATCATTTGCTGCTGCTAGTGGTCTTCACTGTGTTCCTTTGGGAGTTCCTTTGCTCATTCGCTCTCCAGGGTCGGAAATGAGAGATGATTTAGAATGTCGGGATGTTCCTATTGAAGTCAAAGGAGTGAGATTCTTGGCAAATCTCATCCTGCTCAATTCAGCGAGCCTGGATGTAATTCTTGGCATGGATTGGTTGTCCCAACACATGGGACAGATTGATTGTGCCAAGAAGATGGTTTTCCTCACCAACCTTTCCGGCGAACAGGTTGGCTTTTCCCCGCAGCTGCAAGGGTCACACCTTTATGCACTTGTAGCAAAGCCATCTTTGAAGATTCAGGAGGTTCCCACCGTTTGTAATTTTGAGGATGTTTTTCTGATGATTTACCTGGGATGCCTCCGGTGCGAGACCTTGAGTTTGTCATTGAGTTGCTGCCCGGTACTACCCCTATCTCGAAGGCGCCATATCGGATGCCTCCCAATGAGCTAGAAGAATTGAAGAAGCAGCTTGGTGAGCTCCAAGCAAAGGGTTTCATCCGTCCCAGTTCATCTCCTTGGGGTTGTCCGGTGATCTTTGTGAAGAAGAAGGACAAGACTTTGCGCATGTGTGTTGATTACCGTCCGCTCAATGAGGTGACGGTGAAGAACAAATATCCTCTGCCCCGTATTGATGATCTTTTTGACCAGTTGTCCGGAGCCCAGGTGTTCTCAAAGATTGATTTGAGATTGGGGTATCATCAGGTCAGGATCAGATCTGAGGATATTCCGAAGACGGCTTTCACTACTCGTTATGGTCTTTACGAGTATACCGTCATGTCTTTCGGCTTAACCAATGCTCCAGCTTATTTCATGAACCTCATGAACTCGGTATTCATGGAATATTTGGATAAGTTCGTGGTGGTGTTTATTGATGATATTCTTATCTATTCCAAGACTGAAGAAGAGCATGCTGAGCATCTGAAGATTGTTTTGGGCAAATTGCGGGAGCACCAGCTGTATCGAAAATTCAAAGAAATGCGAGTTCGGTTGAAGGAAGTGGCATTCTTGGGCCATGTTCTTTCATTTGGAGGCGTAGTGTGGATCCCAACAAGGTCGGCGATGTTCTATCTTGGGGTCACCAAGTCGATCAGCGATGTGCGGAGTTTTCTCGGTTTAGCGGGCTACTCTGCCGCTTTATCGAGAACTTCTCCAAGATCGCAAAGTCGATGACTGAATTGCTCAAGAAGGACAAGAAGTTCGTGTGGTCCTCTGCTTGTGACGAGAGTTTTCAGGAGCTCAGCGGCGTTTGACTTCACTCCGTTCTTACTCTTCCGATGTCCACAAGAGCTTGATATTTATTGCGATGCCTCTCGTCGAGGACTCGGTGTGTTCTTATGCAAGAAGGCAAGGCGATTGCCTATGCATCGAGCGATTGAGACCTCACGAGCTCAACTATCCCACCCATGATTTAGAGCTTGCTGCGATGGTTCATGCACTCAAGATTTGGCGGCATTATCGATCGGTAACAGCTTGTGAGGTGTATTCGATCACAAGAGCTTGAAATATTTGTTCACCCAACGGATCTGAACCTCGAGCGAGGAGATGGTTGGAATTGACCAAAGATTATGACATGGGTATTCAGTATCATCCTGGCAAGGCCAATGTGGTTGCTGATGCACTTAGCCGAAAGGTGTATTGCAATACTTTGATGATCCAAGAGCAGCAACCTGCACTTCTTGCAGAATTTCAGCGTCTCAACTTAGGTTTGGTTGAGCATGGTTCCCTTGCTGCCTTGGTTGTGCAACCCACCTTGGTGGATCAAATCAAGTCAGCACAGGAATCAGATGTTGGTGTGGGTAAAATCAAGCAGGACATCAAGAATGGATCAGCCAAGTGCTTCACAGAAGATGAGCATGGTGTTGTGTGGTTTGGGCAGCGTCTCGTGGTCCCAAAGGTCCCAGAGTTGCGGGATTTGATTCTCCATGAGGCCCATGATTCGCCTTTGTCCATCCATCCCGGGGCCACCAAAATGTATCAAGATCTGCGTCAGAGATTCTGGTGAACTCGCATGAAGCGCGAGATTGCGGGTTCGTTGCGGATCGGCGTATGTTGTCGTGTCAAGGCGAAGCATCGGCGTCGGCGGGTCTTCTTCACCCTTACCTATACGAGTGGAAATGGGATTACGTGGGCATGGATTTCATCACCGTGCGCCGTACTTCTTCGGGGAAGGATGCTATCCGGGTGGTTATTGACCGATTGACAAAGGTAGCACACTTTTTGCCGATGCGTACCACCCTCGGTGTCGATGGTTGGCGGATCTCTATATCTCCGCATCGTGAGCTTACATGGTGTGCCACGAGCGATTGTGTCGGATCGTGGTTCTCTCTTCACCTCTCGGCTTTGCACGCTTTACGAGGAGGCCATGTGGACCGTCTTTCTTCCAACTCGACCTATCATCCTCGCACGGATGGTCGACGGAGCGAGTCAACCAAGTTCTTGAAGATATGCTTCGTGCTTGTGTTCTTTCCTATGGGGAGAATTGGGAGAAGTGCCTACCGCTTGCCGAGTTCTCCTACAACAACAGCTTCCAGGCTAGTCTCGGTATGGCACCGTTTGAGGCCTTGTATGGGAGACGATCACGAACCCCATTGAACCGGTCGGCGGGAGAGAGCGGTTCTTTGGCCCGATTCAATTAATGAGGCCGAAAGTCAAGTGCGATTGATTCGTGAGCACTTGTGCGTAGCTCGATCGAGCAAAAGAGCTATGCGGCTCGGCGTCGTCGTGGCGAGTTTCGGCCCAATGACTTTGTGTATCTCAAAGTCTCACCTTTGAAGGACATCGTCGTTTCGGTGTCAAGGCTAAGCGGCTCCTCGATATGTCGGGCGTATCGCATCATCAAGAAAGTGGGAGCTGTTGCATACAAGTTAAAATTACCGGCTACACTCGAGGAGTGCATGATGTTTTCCATGTATCGCAATTGAAGAAGTGCCTCCGTGTTCGGTTGAGGAAACGCCATTGGAAAATATCGATGTGTAGGAAGATCGTCTATCGTGGCGCCCGTTCGTATCCTCGAAGAAGGCGAGCGCGAACGAGGAACCGTGTGATCAAATTCCTTAAAGTTCGATGGTCGAACCACTCCGAGGATGAAGCCACTTGGGAGCGGAAGATCGTCTCGTCTGACTACCCGTCCTTCTTTTCCCGATGAATGAATCTCGGGCGAGATTCTGTATGGGGAGATTTGTATGACCCTAAGTTAGGGTTTGTATTTCAAATGTAAAATTATGAGGAGGAATAAAAAAAACTCTTGATGCCTCATGAAATCATTTGAAAGTTTCTACATTTTTCCCTAGCAATTTCCATTTTCTATAATTGTATTCTAGTGAATGATAGTTGTTGTCAACAAATTTATCAACCTCAAACTTGTGATCATCCTCGAGAAATATTTTTCCTGTCATCTTGATCATCCTATCCACCTCTCTGAAAAATCTCACAATTTTTAGATTTCTTTTGCTATTTCAAAAGAGCAAGTCAACTCTGTTTGAAATCTGGTCAAACTCCTAAGGCAACAGCTTGTGAATTTTCTTGGGAGAAATCTATTGCATGAAAATTCCTGGAAAATTTACACAAGGTTGTCCTTTGTCCCAGGAAGCTACCATAAAAATTTCGGAATTTTTGGAGCTCTGGAGCTGTCTCTAAAAATTTCCCAAACCTTCTCTGCCCCTTTTGATTTCAATTCTGGAATCACTGTTGGTCGGGCTCAGACCCGAGCCCGACTTAAACTCCGACCAGACCGCTTGTCTCGGCTGGACCCAACCGCATCGGCGCCGAACCCAAGCGCGAGCCCGACCACTGCTGACCGTCCGATGCTTATCGTGCGGCTCACGTGCACCCAATGCAGTCGACCAGTCCGATTGCATCAGTCGATCCCGTCCGTCCATCTCAGATCGAACGTTCGACATCTTCTTGATCAATCCGGACTCCGACTCGTTGCGCCCTCGCTGACAGCGCGGTCCCACCTGCAGGCCTTTTCCTCCACGCGGCGTGCGCGCCCGCGCCAGCTCGCCCGCGCGCTCGCTCTCTCTCGCGCGCCGCTCTTCACCGCCCCGGCGCATGCGTGCCGCCACGTCGCCTCGCGGTCACCTCGTCGAGCTACCACCTCCACCTCGCTGCCTCCGCCCTCCTCTTCTTAAGCCGTCGAAATCTTCACCTACCTGGTTTTCCTTCTCCTCCTCTGTCCATTTCCTCCTCTGAGCTCCAGAAGCCGTGAGTGCCGCCTCGCCGCCTCCGAGCGTTCCGGCTGCTCCGGCGATCTCCGAGCTCGACCGATCGCGTCACGGCGTGTTCCTCATCCCCAGGAAGTGAACCCCTCAAGAAATTTCGGGTTTCATCGCTCGTGGGCTGCGCGCTCCTTCTTCTCCAACTCGGTGATTCGCCTCTCCCGCCGCCGCGTATTCTCCAGCGAGCTTGAGCTCGATTCCTAGCTCCGTAAGCATCCTCTGGTGTCCCTCTACCCTACCCCATCACTCACTCGTTCTCTCGTTCACCTCAGGTCCCTGTCGTCGTTGACCGCCTTGCGCCGCCGCAGGCTCTCGTCGCCGGGCCATCTCCGGCAGCCACCTTAGCTCCGCGTCATCCCGGTGAGTTCCTGGTAACCCACTGATGCTCATGCGCGCGCTAGTTTTCACCTTCTTCTTCTTTGGCGCAGTCGCCCCTTGTCACCTCCACGGCCGGCCGCCGCGCTCCGTCGCCACGCCGCCACAGTGCTTCTCCGGCCAGCCCGTGACCACCTTTGGCTTCAGTGGTCCACAAGCAACCCATTTTGGCCGTCACCTCGACCGCGCCGCCACTCCTTCGCCGGCGACAAATCCAGGTCCAGAGCCAGCCCGAGCCCCTCTGTTCTTCGGCTGTGTCTCCCTCTGTTTCACTGACAGTGGGTCCCACCTCCCTTAAGCCTTGTAGTTAGCTGCTAATCAATCTTATGATTGTTCATTAGTTCACTCTCTTGCATGATCAAAATTGGAATTGAGGTTTGGAGGAAAGTTAGTCACTGGTTCTCTGTAATTGTTTCTCTGTTGTCATTGTTTTCCTTTTGTCAGTAATCTGAACTTGGTAGCATTGCTTGCTATTCTATTTTGTTAGTGCTTATTGTCTCCCCTAAGTTGTAGTGGGTAGCATGAAGACATTTAGTTAGTATCTATAAGTTTCAAAGCTCTTGTTGTCATGAATGATCAAAGAGGTTGTTAGATGATCCTGTTGTTTGTCTCTGTACTTGTGGTTCTTGCTTTTACAAGTATAGTAAGGCCTTGTAGTAGTAGCATGCTGAAATTGTTAACCTTGCTATATTGTGGGTGTGATGCTTAGGTGTGTTTGTAGCTGAATTTTATTAAAGCCCAACCTTAGTTAGAAAATTGTTAGCACCTAATAGTCGGCTAAATAACTAGTTAGTGTTTCAATAGCTTCTTGTAGGTTTAAGTGATCTTATCACTAATGTTGGTTGTTTAGAATAGCTAGTTGTTTAGATGTGGTAATTTGATGCTTAGTTAATAGATGTGCACACAATCACCATCAAAGTCTGTCGAAAGATTAAAACATATAAGAGGATTGATTTTGTGATTAGCTTGGTAAGTAAGTAAGTTTGGGTAGATCAATCATGAAACCATGTCTAATTTAAATCATCTCCGTATTAGCTAATTTGTTGTTCCTATTGTATTGGTCTAGCTTCTGTGTTTAGAATTGTGGTTGTTTTTGAAATTTTGAGTTTTGTCGGTGTTATTGGTTCTTATTTGTTGCTTTTGCTCGATCGATAGATTGCAACGGTGCAGTTTTATCGAGTGATCCTCTGCAATGAGTTGAGCATTCGAGCAAAAGGCCGAACAAGCGGTTTGATCATGTTAATCCCAATATTTTAAAGTCTAATATCTTGTTTCAATTGTATGTATGCATTGCTTAATTTGTGTTAAATTGATTAGGTAAATCCGTAGCTGCATATCCTGTAGGTGGAATATTGATCTCTACTACCTGAGCCTAGGTTATATGCTGTGATTAGAGTTCGTTGGATGGGTTCTTATCACTTAGTAGATTACGAGTTCAGTTGCTTAGCCATGCCTAGCTTCCGGTAGATTTGGGCGATCATCGACTTAGTCGATGATCTTGATCACATAAATTTATTATTGTTCTTACGTTTGACATGTTATGTTAATTACAAAATTTAAAACTGAAAACAAAAACGATTTAGACGCGGGCACAATGGTAAGATGGTGTGATTCTTGGGTGTGACTGGAATGGTGCCCGGGTCAATTAAGGACCGAACATCTTGTGAGTACCTGTTATCGAGGTATTTCGGCGTGCTAACCACACTAGAGTATATGGGACCTCTCTTGACCGAGTACTTTGGCGTGTATTGGCTCCGGGTCGCAGGAGGTCGCAGGAGGGATGGTGTTGGGAGCATGGTAGTTGTCCGAAAAGCTTTACCCCGCAAAGGTAGTTGTCTTTTCGGCTTTACCATGTAAGCGTATGGATTTCTATCCATACGAGCGGCTCGTAGTTAATACACAATATTGGAAAAAGTCTCGTAGGACTTAGCTGTGCCGGCATACCTTCGGTAGTGTGCTTTGGCTTAAAGGCGATGCGAAGTGTGGGTGCAGATGGTACACCCTGCGAGTTAAAACTATTCGAATAGCCTCGTCCTAGGTGATGGACACGCTTGGGTAAGCTTTTCAAGAGTTAGACTACAACCTTTTAATTAAAAATTTGAAGGGTGGTACGAATCTAGGGATTCGTGCTATGTTGTGGTGACTATTGGGATAGTCACTTCCAGGTCGTTTTATCTTTACTCTTTTGCTATTATTATCCTTACTGTTATTTCAACATTAAAAAATGAATTGCAAACTTGCCTTCAAACTGTATTACATTATTGCAAATAAAGTTGGCTTTATGCAAATGAAACATATAGCCTCCACCAAATAAGCCTGCATGTAGCATATGAACAGGCTGCTAGTTCACACGTCAGTCTTGCGAGTACAAAAACAATTTTTGTACTCAACTGCTTTGCTTAATGTTTTTATTGCGAGAGAAGAAGGTGAGCCCCAAGGGCCTCACTACGTGAGTTTCTTTGCCGCCGTGTACGACGACTAAGCTTGGCGGTCCGGTCAGATGCCTTGTGGGTTGAAGGCACACTGATTGGCTTTGTTTATAGCCATCTTATGGCACTTTTGCTTCATTGTCTGTCTTGTTTCTTTGTGTATCTTTTGGCGGTCGGCTCAGTGCGTAATAATCTCATTGTTGTTACTTTCTGCTTAGTAGTGTAATGTTTGGACTCTATGTTTGGAATGGAGTTGATGCATAATTTTGTGGTGAGGTATGTATACTGCTTTCTGGGAAGTATACCTATCTCGAGGCTCGGTTTACTTGATTTGTGATGCTAGGGCCAGGTGGTTGGCTAAGCATTACAAGCCAAATAAATTGGGGTCCTCACACCCAAGGAAGTGATACCTAGCGGTGTGAGGTGGGGCATTGTAAAGGTCTCATGATAATCAACTTAATCGCACGCCTATGGAAGTGTGTCAGGGATATTATAAGTTGAATTATCTCTTGTGGGTAAAGTGTACAAACTCTGCAGAGTACTCACGATCATGAGCGGTGTCGAGAACTTACTCGAACTAGCTTTCATTTTTATAAAACCATTTGTGGGTGGATTAAAAAGATGGGCTGGAGCCTTGAGAATTGAGAAAGCCTAGTCAAGGACCAGTGAAAATTACGGGACTGTGACCCGAGAAATGAAAATGAGCATTGAGTGGATGGAGCCACTCAATAGTATAGGAGATGAAATCTCCACTAGTACTTTACAACAAAAACTCAGTTTATAAAACCTGTGTTAGTTAAAATGCTAAGTGTCAGGAATTGCTACTACATAATTTAATGCAAACTTGGCTTTGTACAACTAAAAGAACCATGAACTTCCCGTGATTCACCTTGCATGTATGATGATTGCATTGTGTGTTGGCTCGCGAGTACGGTTGTGTACTCAGGCTCACTTAATATAATCTTTCAGAGCCACTTGACCAAGACCCGTATGACTACTACTTGGCATCTGGACCAGATGGTGGAGAAGATGGAGAAGCTTAGGTCGAGACCCCTAGTCGCTTGCCTGTGGGCAGAGTGAATGGCTCCACTACTCTTTCTTTTGCTTCCGCTCGTATCCCCATTTTCTGTATTCAAATACTATGTGTAGTATGGTGACCTGCGTGGTCCTTTTGTAAAACAGTTGATCGTACGCCCTGTTATGTAATATATTATGCTGTTGTGCAATGTATGTAAATGATCTAACGATGTATATGTGTGTGTTTTCTACTGATCTAGGGAATGACACAGGTTGACACAGTGGAATCCAAGTTACAAATTTATATGCAGAGGCGTAAATCCAAACGTTTTTGCACAATTAAGGCATAAATCAACTAGTCTCACTAAGTGCAATAACAACCTAAGTCTAAATCAAGTTTTGCAATCCTAGGGTGACAAGCAAGCAATTAAATTCTATGAATGTAAATTGCAAGAATGTTAATGAGCACAAGCAAGTAAACCAAATAACACACAATCTTTTTACCGTGGTGCTCGGAGACTTGTCGACCTCTCCTAATCCATGTTGAGGTAAGCCCAAACGAATCGAATCAGCTCTACGAATTAAGCCAAACATCTTGAATCCACTAGTGTAGCTCTTCCCCCCTCCAGGTAGGTGAGCTCTAACCTTCACAACACGCTGGATCTTCTCACAAGCTTCTTAAGAATATCACCAAATTACAATGCCTCCACACCGTCTAGGTGTTGATAAACACCAAGAGTAATGAGCTAAAGCCCTTACATGGTTCTCACCAAGTGCAACACATGCACAAGTGGATTGGCCACAAGGGGTATATATAGCTCACACACCAAAAACTAACTGTTGGAACCGAAATTAGCAAAAATACAAAGGCCTAGACATGTCCTCACCAATAACCAAACATGTCCTTCCTGAGTATAATGACTAGTGCATTAAATGTGAGAAAATGACTGTTGGGCTGGAAATGCACAAGGGCAAACATGTCCTCCCCATGAGGCGAACATATCCTCTGAGCTCTCGGTTGCTCCAAGGCATGTTCTCACCAAACATTGGACATGTCCTCAGATCCCTCGATTCCTCCCGGACATGTCCTCACCAAACACAAGACAGGTCTTCCCAAATGCATTTTTCATTCAAATGAAAGAGTTTAAGACAAAATATGATTCCCAAACAAAGATGCATGAACTTCAACCATTTACAAAATGCATTTACAAACTATAGTCTCATACCACAAAGAGTAAATGCATGGACTTCAACCATTTATAAAACCCATTGCAAATTCTAGTCACGTGCTACAAGGAGTATATGCATGAGCCTCAACTATTTGCAAAACATATTCGCAAACTATAATCCCATGCCATAAAGAGTAGATGCATGGACTTCAATCATTTGCAAAGCATATTTGCAAATTATAGTCACATGCTATAAGGATTAGATGCATGAGCCTCAGCTATTTGCAAAATACATTCGCAAATAATAGCATCATGACACAGAGAGCTAGAACAAGCGGAATTGAGTTATCAACATATGATGAGACTCAAGCTACTAGAAAAGACCCCCTGTTAATAGTACGATAACCTATATTAGCAATCTGGTCTCCCAACAAAACACTGAGGCCGATAAAATACTAGGAACATATCCTTAGATTATGTTAGCTATATTTTTACCTTGAGCTTCCACTTGGAGCTTTTCACTTGATGGTGATCGTCTCATCTCTAAGTCTCAATTCTTGTCTTGTTCATCAACTCATCAGGATATCCTACACTTCGGGGATCATGTCTTGATGCTCATAAACACATGATGACATCCTTCATCATTGACCTTGACTTGATGACAATTAACACATGATGTTATCCAAAGTCTTCATCATCAATCGGGGCTAAAATCTGTTTCACCAACTCTTGAAGAATATTAGTCCAACACATCCGGTTGTCATTAATCACCAAAAACAATATTAACACATAATGCAGGGTCTAGATCATTCAGACTTCCACATCAAAACTTCAAGTTCCAAGTAGATTTCAAACACAAAAATGTCGTGAACCCCAAGTTTCAAAGAAGTTTCAAGAACATCTTCAAGCTTAAGCTCTCAAATGTTTAAGAGTTTCAGGTTTCAAGCGAATTTCAAGTTTCAAACGAGCTTCAGGTTTGAGATTTTTCAAATATTCCAAACAAGTTTCAAGTTTCACAAGGTCTTATCACTGCTAACGAAGATAGAGGAGGAAGTGGTGCTAAGGCCATTCGACCTGGAGCTCACACCAGTGAAGCCTCCAAGCCCAATCACTCCGTAGCCCGCTTGGGCCACCCCTTTTGTTCGCATGCTTCGTCGTCAGGACAGCTGACACTGCCACTATGCGTTGCGGTGGCTCCCGTGCCCCCCTCCCCCCGTCTGCTCTATGGGTGGGCAAGCTTGGGCCAGTGCACCTCCAAGCTTCATCTTTCAAGCAGGTTTCAACACGTTTCATGAAAGTTTCATGCAAGTTTTGACATTTTCTAAGAAGTTTCAGAAAAATAGTTTCAAGTTTCATACAGTTTCATGCAGGTTTCAACAAGTTTTAAGTTTCAAACTCCAAGATTTCAGTATGTTTCAAAAAGTTTCTTGCATGTTTCAAAATCAAAATACATGCATGTTTGTGCAACTTTCAAAGGCAAAATCCAAGCATGCTCCATGCAATTTCAAGCACATCTCTCAAGTTTCAAACCAAAAAAAGTTTCAAAGAGGGGGATTTTAGTTCGTATGCTGGAGCGATGGTCTTGCTGGCTTGTTCGCACAAATCAACAACACCGTCACGCCTTGCTTATGCATGCTACAGTCGGCGTGTCCCCTCACTCGCGCATGCTCGTCTACCCCTCACCCCTACACATGCCCGTGTCTTTTGCTCCCGCTCGCCGCCACGCTCGAACATGGCCGCCGCGATTGCGAGTACGATTGCCGTCAGCTTCTGACAAGGCATGCCGCTTGTGTGCACTTGTTGGAGTCGCTCGTTGTTAGGCTCAACCGCAACTGCTCGCAGGCTGCCACAGGTACACACCCATCTATGGCCGCTCACGGCGCACCATGGTGGCCTCCGCCCAACCAGCTGCTCGACCACCGCTGTGTGTGTGTGTGTGTGTGTGTGTGAGAGAGAGAGAGAGAGAGAGAGAGAGAGAGATGAAGGAGATGAGATGTTGTCCGATAAGGATAAGGCAAATAAATGAGTAGATGGGAACGATTTGTTTTGGATAGGAGTGGAAGCATCAGACAGTGCTTGAGGATCTTGTTGGGATGGGACAGGACGGCGTGGAGATATACCGTCATTTTTGAGTGGAACGCTATATCATTCTCTAGTTTTTGTCTATTTCCAATCATGTCACTGTCATTTTTCTGTCTAAGTTTAGGCACCTTAGTGGGATACACTTAAAAATGGCATTATAAAAAACCACTCCTTCCAACCTAACATGGACGTCGTTTCAACGAAGTTGGTTTTTGCAAATACTTATCATTTTAGCTTATCTAAGCAAAATTTTCCGCTCTATTAAATACTAGAATGTGTGTATCAAATCCTATTAATTTTAACCAAAGATATTGTTTAAAACATATGGTTTAGATATATGAAAATGATACGAATGTCACTAACTATAGCATTAGTTTGCTCTGTGTGCATTGATGCTTAACTGGCAACTATCTTAGAGCAGAAATAGTAAGTGGTTCAAGCAAGTTGACGCGGCATGCCTACTCCCTTCATATGCTCCGTTATGAATGGAATCGTGGGATTTCGTCGTGCTGCTTTTGACAGAGAAAATGTGGGGCCATTAGGAAGTTTGGAAACCAATAAAAAGTTGACACGTGGACGGGAGTACAGAAGGGAGCACACAAACTAGAGGGTTTTAGTGTCACAATTTAACCAATCTTGTGGTGTTGTGTCTTTCTCAGCCACTTAGCTCATAAATTGGCCTAACGAGAACATAGTCAAGGTCGTCAGTAGTAATGTAAGACACTAGTACGACGACTCTGCTACACATAAGTCTTCTTCAGAGTTCTGCACATCAACTTTCACCATTCACCAACGCTAACATCTGAACCCAAAGAGTGTCAAACAAGTCTTATTACCCTGACCATAAACAAATAGAGTTCATGTATGCCATACAGTACCACACGGGCTTTTTAAATCACTAAACCCAAGCTCCACACTTTGAAAGTACTTGGGAGAAGAAAAACCTCCTATGGAGAATAAATAGAGAGTAGGGTGGCCATGAAAAATGAAAGTTACTGTTTTCAGTCAGAAACTCCTGAATCTGACTCCCTTGCTTGCTTGCCATTTCTTCTGACGTGTGCAGTTCTTTCTTCATCTCCCTGGAATTCTCACCACAGCCATAGAAAATGTTATGAGAGCTTCAATTGTGGGGTGTGGACACTGATAGACCAAAGGTGGCTCTAAGTGGAAGTGCTCAGCCATCTGTCCGTCTCGTCATATGTTTGATGATTAGTACCTATGATATATTTGAAATATTATCTATCTTTTCTACGTAAGATATAAGGCAAAATTTGATATATGCCACTTAGAAAGTTGCCACTTCGAGATATACCACTCGGTTTCCTGAAATTCGAAATTTGCCACTTCAGTTTCTTCTTCTTTTGATATATGTCATTATCACTCATTTCCTTTTCTATTCTCTGATTTTCCATATATTTCAAAGATGAACTACCGATTTTGCCCCTTATCAACATCAATATCAACAAATCAATCCAACACCAACATGTAAAAAAACAAAATCAGGGAGGGAGGTTAATCGCGGCGCCGCGGCGCGGTGGACATGATGGTCGGCGGCCGGCCGAGCGGCCGGAGCGAGCGCGCAGCCGGACCGGACGCAGCACGGGCGGGTCGGTGGAAGCAGCGCACGAGTCGGCGCGGCTCCGGTACGAGGAGGAGCACGGCCGGGCAACTTTGGACCAAGCGGGAGGAGGAACGCAGATGCGGCCAAGCGAGCCGGCACGCGCGCGGCGTGGGCACAAGCCGCGGGCAAGAGACCAACGGCACGGTGGATGCCGGGGGAGCGGCCACCAGGCGCCGACGGCCGGAGGCGGGCCGGACCAGGAGGAGACGAGCGGCGGCGCCATGGAGGCCGAGGGGGAGCACGGGCGCACCGGAGGCCGGAGGCGCCGGACCAGAGGGGAGCCAGCCAGCCAGGAGGAAGCACCCATGGCCAAGGGAGCTTCGGTGAAGCAAAAACCAAAAGAAGGAAATAGGGAGAATGGAGGACGAGAGAAGAAATAGCATGGGGAAAAGCAAGAAGATGAGCCCGGAGGGGAGGAACCGAGCTGGACATAGGAGGCGGCACCAAGATGCTCATGGCGCCAAGAATGCCATGAGGCCAGGAGGAAATGGAAGAACATGAAATGGAGAGAGAGGGGAATGGAAAAGGGGCAAAACCGGTAGTTCACCTTTGGAATATATGGAAAATCAAAGAATAGAAAAGAAAATGAGTGATAATGGCATATGTCAAAAGAGAAAGAAACTGGAGTGGCAAATTTCGAATTTTAGGAAACTGAGTGGCATATCTCGAAGTGGCAACTTTCTGAGTGGCATATATCAAATTTTGCCAAGATATAAAAATCACGTTAGCATAACTGCAAAAAAAAAATCATGTTAGCAAGCATAATATCCTTTTATTATTATTGTCCTATTAATCATTTTTTAGCACACCTATTTTTAATTTAGTATTATTATTTTTAGCTAAGCAACACGGGCGTTACAAATTCTTGGAAGACACCTTTCTACGCGAAAAGATTAGATTTCGCATTTCTCATTACGGGCTGACTCGCCTTTCTACTGTTTATAAGAAAATAGAAGAAAAATAAAGCAAATTAGATTATACATTTCTCATTACGTGCAAGTCACCTTTCTACTGTCTATATTTTCAGAAGGGAAGGGTTGAGAATTTTTTTCCTAAGCAAAAGTTGTTTGCGCCGTAGCCATCACCTTTACAAAATATTCCTCCACGATCAAAGTTCATCATGAATAAATGGTGTGGCTGTTAGGAAATTTCCGGAACGAAACCCAGCCATTTCATACGAGTAGGGGCGGCTTACTAATAAAAAGGTAACAGGACGAATTGACGAGGCCAGCCAGTGCCAGTCTTGCTCCAACCCCACCTCCTCCAAGTGGGCCATCGGGAGGGTAATTAAGGATGGAAAACGACAGGGCCGACACGCCACCCTCGATCGCTGGCTAATTACTGATTACGCTCTACAGTAACAAGTCATTTTGAAATACGTACAGTCAAATGAAAACTTATACATATAGATTTATCTTGAAAAATATTTTTTATAATATTATAATTTTATCGGATTTTATTAATATATTATAACAATAATTAGTTATCAAAATTGTATTTTAGATACCATGATGCCTAAAACACTTGTTTTTGAATCGGACGGAGTAATCAGTCACCCTGGTTAATTAATCGCTACCGACCTCGCCCGTTGACGAGACGACCGGGAAAACACAACCCCTATAAATCCTCGCCTCCCCTCCCTCGCTCGCTTCATTCGCCAAGCACCACCTCCCTCTCGACCGATCCATCGATTCCAAGATGGTGGCGCCGATCGCGGTGGCGTCGGCGGGGCTGGGAATGCTGGCGGGGGTGGCCATGGCCAACAGGTCCATGGAGGGAGGTGCGGGAGCAGGGGCGGGGAGGCCCGCCGCGGCGCTGCGGTGGGGCGCGGAGCGTCCGCCCCGGTGCGCGACGTGCGGCGGGACGGGGAGGGTGGAGTGCCTCTGCGCGCGGTGGTCCGACGGGGACGGCTCCGGGTGCCGGACCTGCGCGGGCACGCGCCGGATGCCGTGCCGGAGCTGCGGAGGGTCCGGGACCGGCCGCCGGGCGCCCGTGCGGATCTCCCCCGCCGCCGCGCCTCCCCGGCCGCGGATGAGCACGCGGTGATCGGCTAGCTAACCTTGGAGCAGACGAGGGCCTGTCTCGACTTCAGAACGCGAATGAATTTCGCAGGCAATCAGTTCAATTCCCGCGGCATCCGGGAATAACGGCGTCTTCGTCGAGTTCTTTTTTCTTGCCGGGGATAGAGAGAATTGTAATATACACTAGATTAGTGAATTGATTTATATAGCAAGCTAGTCTCTCGCTGTTCATGATGCTAGCTGCCGATTGAATTTAGCCATGGTTCGATCAATCTACATGCGAAGATCCTGACCTGGTGCATGTCAATTTCGATTCGACATGCGAGGAAATGGAAGAACCGGCGGCGAAATCGTAGCAAGTTTCTGAGGACAAATCGAAGCATCTGTTGTGAACCGGAACCATGAAAAGTTTTTCAGTGATGAGTTCCTCCGGAGTGTTTAGCGATGCTGTAATCGTGCAATTTAGCAGGTGAAAGTGTCTAGCTACCAAGAAAAATAAGATGTGCAATCACTAATATCCCCACCAATCAACCCCTGCGAATAGCATCTGTTCTGTTCCCATGAGATCGTCGATGATTTTTCCAATTCCACCGGTGGCGAGTGGCGACGCAAGAATCTTTACCTTCCACTCCAAAAGTTGAAGCTACAATCTTTATAGAAAAGGAAAATCTCGTGGGTGATTCGTATTTTAGTCCCCAAACATGGATCCGCACAAAAGAATAAAATCTATTTTCCCTTGAGCTGGACTGCATTTTCAGCTAGTTATCTATACTAGACCGAGCCCGAAGATCAATTGTGGGAGCACTCCTCATCACAATTTTCTGCAGCATTCTGATCAGATGGCTCTGTGCACTGCGTCACTTCCTTTTCCTTCCAGATCAATGCGATGGGAAAAAGGCTGGCGGGGGAAGAATCGGGACCAAAGCGCGCAGGAAACCGTGATTTGGGGCTTGGCCTAGAGCCCCCAGGAATGAGGGCTTGAGGGGGGATTTTAGGGGCCCCTCAAATTTGAGGGCTCTAGTAGGGGCCCTGCTGGACCTCTGTTTTTGCCTCAAACCCTCAAATTTGATTTTAGGGGCTCAAGTAGGGGCCCTACTGGAGATGCTCTAAGAGTAACCAAGGCACACGCACCATGTTGTGAAAGGAAAGGACGGCACCTACCTACTCTGGAATGTGCGCATGGCTCACTTAGGGTTTGTTTGGAAGCAAAGGGGAGGAAAACCAGGGGACAAAATCCCCCACATGGATTTTGAGGGCATATGGAATGCCCCTCAACACAAGGGGAAATCTTTCCGCCTGGGAATAAAATCTCTGCTACTGTTTGGGAACATCAGGGATAAAAATCCCGGCCATAAAAAAAATATTTTTTTTCAAAAAAAATCATAAAATTCAGAAAACAACATACAACTAAACAAATCAAATAGTCTTACTAGAATAACAACATAATCAAAGAGTCATATAGAACGGCTTAACATGACCAACACTTGAACATTTCTCCCGACTCCGCACTATCTAGCAAAATAACAATGACACTGCACGACGTGCAGATGATGGTAAGGGTGCACAAGCAATTCATAATTTCATATATGGGATGACAAAATAACAATGAGACACACTAGAACATTTCTCCCACTCCGCACTATCTAGCAAATTTGTTCTTGTTCTCTCGAAAACCTCCTTTCTTCAAATTGAAAGTTCATCCACCTTAGTAGTATTTTTCAGAGACAGACTCATAAGCTCATCCATCTCCTGCAATAATCACTCGAAGCATTGACATGAATTATTTTCCCATAACACACAGATCAAAATAGTCTACACTATGTATCGAATGAATATAAATTATGAACTACCTTCTTTGTCTCCATCCAGTTAATCCAGTGAGGTGTGCTCTTGAGTTTACATCGCCAATAGTTGTATCTGTAATCATTGTGATAATATGTTATCACACAGTTTCATACATGAAACAAGCACAACGCTGCACACACACATAGACAAATGTAGCTCCTCTGCTTAAGGAAATAGTAACATAAGACAAGAACTTACCTTGATAATTTGAGATATCAACCCCAGGATAAGATGAGGCTGCAAGTACATAAGAGAGTTTTCATAAGCTCACCAAAAGGCTTATATGAATGCTTTAATACATAAAAAGAGTGAAAATAGAAAACTACCAACAAAACGCATACTAGAATTCTGAGCTTAATTCCGAACGATGGCAGTTAAGTAGAGATGCAAAAGGAACTGAATTTACAAACATATCACAAATAACTTTTATGACAACAAAATAGAACACAAAGGTATAAGCTAAATGTTTCTGAAACTTGCAACAGAATCTAGTGGTGAATTCAATGATATGAAACCGATTGTGCAACCCAAATTATTGGTGTATATAGTTCACTCGAAGCAAATTTCGACTATATTGATCACAGGCATAATAAAAAGGCACAAGAACAATCAAACCAACCATATGTTACCACCCCAACTTTAATAGAAATGATCGTGCCATGGTGTCCCAATGACAACAACCAGGAAGTAGATTTCCCTCCCATGTGTCATCAACAACCTCTGAATGAACACCCAAGTATCCAACAGAAAAGTAACAAACTAAAACATTCAGCTTTACTCTGAATCTCATACTATCATAAATATGTAATGCGATGCTCACACAAATAAGCAAGAAATTGAATAAAAACAGGGAGAGTCCTACCCTCCCCTCGGCGAGGTCCTGCGTTCCGATGTTGACGATGGTTCAGCCGATGGCCTTGGCGAAGTTGAGGCAGAGCGTATGGTTCCCGTTCTTCTCCCATAGGTTGAGCAGACTCTTGGTATTGATGGCGTGCTCGTCGATCGTCCCCGGCACGGCCAAGTTGATGAGCTTACTGGATCAAACGACCAAAAAGGAAGCATATCAGATCACAAATCACTGGATCCAAAGTAAGTAGAAACCCAAATGATCAGGAACGCACCATAGGAGCACACCGTCCTTGGTGAGGTGGAAGAGGTGATCGGTGGCCGGATCGACGGGGAGCGCATTCTTGAGGAACGGATCCTCGACGAGGTAAGCGTTGATGTGCCCCACGTAGGAGGCCTTCTCGGACTCGCTGATATTGTGCAGCAACGTGGTGGTGCCGCCGTGAGGAATGCGGCGGCCGAGGAGGAGGAGGACCGCGCGATGCCGCCCACCTTCTTCCCGCCTCCCCTGGTACCACAGCACGGCCTCGATCTCGCCGCACCATCTGGTCGTAGAGGCGCTCCTCGCGGGCCCACTCCCGGATGGACATGCCGCCGACGGCGCACGGCACGAACCCGACCCTGACGCCGGGGGCCTCTAGCCTCGGGAGCACGGCGCGCGCGAAGGCCATTCCCGGGCTGACGCCGCAGGTCTTGGCCGTGTCGATGTCGGCGTGGAGCGGCTCGGGCCTCCTCCCACTCGAGCTCGGCGGAGGTAGAGGTGATCGCGAGTGAGCGAGCAGCGAGCGTCGTCACAAGGCGGAGATGGGGGTGCGCTCAAGAGAGGCGACGCGACGGGGAGAGTTTTCCCGATGTGGGCAGTCGAGGTTTGTTTCCCGGTGGAAATGGCGTGGATTGGGGGGCGAAACCCCAGTCTCGTGGGCATCCAAACGGGCTTCTGGTTAACCTAGGGAAACTTATCCCATGGAATTCCATCCCCGGGAATTGGCCGGGATCCCGGCCGGGATTTGAGTTCCCAAACAAGCCCTTATGTATTCAGTTAAGCTCGACTGCGACCTCATGTCTGCAGGACAAGAACAGAGGCTACCGGTTGTTACAACCTGTGCCTCATCCATGTCGACTAGGAAGCTCCTATGTATTCACCAGTTGTTTTTTTTAAAAAAAAAAGGTAGATCCACACGTGCACACAGCGCCACGTAGGCACACCACACACACACGAGTGCGTCTCTTAGCACACATCTAAAATACGGATGTCAGAAATAAATCTGCAAACTCACAAAATTCCTACTAAGTCACGCTTGGGTGTGTTTTAACACCGAACCAAATCACAGCTTTAACGCTGAACAAAACCAAAAAGAAAAAGCTTCTGAGGTCTAAATTAAACAGCGGGCAAGGATGCAATTGACAATTGAGTTTTCCCTTCTGGTATGACACACAAACTTGGTTCTTAAAGCTTTTGGGCTTTTGGCTCATCCACGTCAAAATAATCAGGTAGCTCCGTGGCCTGCGGCAGCCATGTATTCCGGAACTTGCGCACGCCTCATCCATGCATTCAGTTAGGATGGATTGCGACTCTCTTCTTTAAGAAAGAAAGCTTCCACAGTTGTGAACTCATGGTCATCTGTGCCGACCGATCGACCAGGAGAGTTCTTCAATTATTTTCCCCTTTTCGTTCTGTTGTAAACATCGACTATACATATTTCCCCAGTTTATGTTACACATGTGAATTTTCGAAACTCCTTAATATTAGTATTTTAATTTATTTATTACTAGCTTATTTCATAGTATTCTCTATCATAGAACATTTTGATCCCTAGAAGGGCACCGTTCTATGGTCCTGCCTTCATGAGAAATTTTGTCATTTTCAATTATTTAGCACACAACATGCAATGACATTCAGAACTTAGGTGCCCAGCTTGCAGGGTCTAGACAATGGAATGTGACATAACTGGCATCAAGTTTCCCCTTTTGTATAGCACACTTGCAACGGAGCCAAAAGCTACTAACTGCCACTGATGTCCCAAAGCTAGCTTCTGGCAATATAAATACTATATAGGGAAATTTTGATATATGCCACTTCTTATTGGTTGTTTTAGAGATATATCACTCCTCAGTTACTTCTTCGGAATGAGGAGTGACATATCTCTAAAATAGACACTGAGTTGCATATATCAAAAATTCCCTATTATTTAATAGGTAAACTCAAAGTTGGCACCCTTGTCTCGTTGCAATGCTGAGTTATTGAAACAAAGATGTTCTCATTGTCATGCTAAAGCTATACACACTTGCATGAATTGGATGTGGGCCTAATTTTTTCGGCAGTTGCTACAAAATGGTTAGCATTATGCAGTTCAGAGAAAGCGTGGATTAACTGTCTCCTTTGTGAAGAAAACAAAGTCATCTTTGTGTCTTCTGATCAGCATTTTTGTGACATGTTTTTTTTATCCTGGATTGGTGATAACTCGTTTCAAGGTTGGTGTTACGGCATCGGGAAGGACGAAGGGGATTCGGTATAGATAACTGGCGAAGGCGAAGGCGAAGGATCACCCTCTAGGGGACTTGTTCCCGGCCAGGAAAGGAGGCTCTGATCTTGCCAAACTAGGTGGAAAAAAAATAGTTTATTTTTTGAAGTTAGCGATCCATGTATCGGAATCATAAGAAGGTTTAGGGACTGTGTTTTAGGCTCTCGGTTCGGATTGCAAGATGTACAGCTTAGGATTTTAGTCTTGTAGATTTTATTATTATTTTATTTATTTTTTATTTACAGAGCTCTCGTCTTTTTGACTTTGAGAAAGTTTTATTTCTTCTACCCAACTTGTTTGGGATCAAAGATTTTGTTATTATTGTTGTTTTAATTACCTTTTCAACTCACATAAGGCTGTCTTTATAGATTAGGCGACTCATATTTAAAAAGTCACAATCACGGCAATCCTTCACGCGTAAAGAATCACACAGATTCTAGACCCTGGGGCACCTCTGGCACACGTTCTTGTGCACTTATCCAAGCCGCACAACATTGCACTTCAGTTTTTCCTCTCGCACTGCACATACACGACCTCTGTTTTTCCTCCCGCACAGCACAGTCGGACGGCGTCGGCGACGTCGGGTGCCGGACGTGCTCTGGGTCCGGCCGCACGCTGCCGGAGCTGCCGCGGCTCCGGTGCGGCTGGCCGTGCGTGCGCAGAGGCCTCTGGTGGTACGTTCCAAAGCCCAATGATGGAATGGAGTTTTTTCCGCGCCAAGTAGAAAGTTGTAAGGAACGCCATTTTTTCCCCTTTTCAGACCATAAGAAACGCCAGTTTGTAGGTGCAATTGAACACGCTCAAATACTGGTATGTAGCTTGGCAATCGCTTTACTTTCGTTATAACTGAAGTGTAAACTCTTGGAATTAATGGATTTCAAGAAGAAACTCTTGGAATTGATGAAGAAATAATGGGTCGAGTTTTCAGTGAATCGAGTAGCAAATAATGCGTAACCTTAGCCTTGGGCCTTGGTCAGGACAACCACCATGATGGGCCAGGCCCATCTTAGAGTTTATTTGTGTTAGTTTAGCGGCTAATTTCATCGCTTGTACAGCTTTTGTCACGAGCGTGGTGTATGATACAATGCACCAATCTGCCTAGATCCTTTATGTTCGAGAACCCAGCGTAGCTCAGTTGGCAAGAGCTCGGTGGCTCACTCTCACCTGCTTGCGTTGAGGTTTGGCTTCGACGCTGGTGCTCACCAGGGTGTAGGAACAGTACACTCAAACGTTGATACATTTAGTGATCAAAGCGTGTACCCGCGCTCCGTAAGGTTAAACCTCCGCACTCTATATGAGACGTATGTTTAGAATGTATCTATGTATGTGTGAGAACAAGTATGTGTGATATGTGTGCGTAAGTATGTCTCGCGTGTACTTAAAAAAAAAATCTCGTATGTTCTCTACTGTTGGGGGAACAAAAGAAAGCACATGGCAAAATATACCCTAAGGGAGTCACACGTAGAAAACGGTATATTATACTATTTAATAAAGATTCAAACAGGCACACACGATAATAAAATAATATCCACTGTGTTACTCCCACCCACAGGGAAAGCGGCGTAAGCCGTCTGACTTCCAAACGGTGGGATTCCGCGTGTGCTTAAGAGCATACATATCTATTCCATTTTGGTACCAGCTGTAATGGTTGAAATATACTATACTGACACCCAAATCAGTATTACCGTAGCTCTAATCTTATACCGGTCATTCTGGTACCAGGTAAAATTGAAGTGATCACTCATTTGAATTGGCACAGAAGGCCTAGTCCAATACCACTCCTTCGGTAAATGAAATTATACTAGACTATGGTAAAATGTATCAAGTTGTATTATTTTGCTACGTACAATCTATAGTTATGTATTTGAAGTGAGATTTTAAGTGAAAATTATGTGTACATATAATTACATATATATTTATAAATAAATAAATATTATTATATTAAAATCAAGAATGGTACACCGGAATGGAACGGTACCGGCGTATTCCATACCAAAAGCAAACCAAAATAGCCTCTGGAATAGAATTGATAACTATGCTTAAGAGACTCATGGGGAAAGTACTGCGTTATCTCATGTTAACGTTGTTAGCGGTGCATTTCACATGGGAATAAGTTCAGTTTACTCCCTCCAACTATAAAAAAAAGTCTAGTTTACCTCCCTGAACTTCAAAACCGCTTATTCGACCCTCTAAATTTGCAAAATCCGGTCACTAACGTGGTTGTATTTGTCCAAATCAACATGTATGTGTCATCCTGTGTGGCACACGTGGTCCAATATGATATCTCGGATGTCCCTGGAACAAACCATCGATCAAATAGCTATACCCTTTCAACCCAAGTGCAAAACCCCCATCTTCGAGCAGCGTCCGTCGGGCACCCTTTCTCCTTCATCGATCGCATCAGCCGCCTAGCGTCCTCAATCTTACCTGCATTACACAGGAATGAGAGCAGGACCGTGTAGATCTTCACGTTGGGCACGATCTCTCTCTCTCTCGAGCATTTTCGTCGAACATCTTGAGTGCATCCCCAGCCATGCCCCGCTTGCACAACCTGTCAATGAGCACATTGTACGCAGCCCTGTTGGGAGGGTAGCCGGCGCCAGCCATTCGGTTATACAGCACCAGAGCGAGGAGGATGATGCCGCTGTCGACAAGTGCCTTGAGGACGACGTTGTAGACGAAGACGGTGGGGTGGTACTCGAACTCGTCCATCCGGGAGAACGCCTCGACGGCCTCAGCGTGTCAGACAGTGGTGGCGTGCGCGGCGACAAGGGCCACGAAGGCAGCAGAGGGGGTGGGGAGGCCAGCGGTGCGGGCATCGAACATTGCAGCGTCGGGGTCGGATTCGAGGAGGATGAAGACGGCGTGGGAGTGGAGTGGTGGGGAGCGGAGGCGCAGGGAGAGGGAGGAGAAGAGGAAGAGGCAGAGGCGGGAGGCGGCATGGAGGGCCAAGCAGAGTAGGCGTCGGAGACAAAGTGCTCGGTGAGGCGGGGCGAAAGGAGGAAGAGGCAAGGGAGGAGGGCGGGAGTGTGGTGAGGAGCACGTGCAGGGCGTCGAAGGCGGTGAGCTCAGCTCCCGGGGAAGGGGACGCGGTGGTGGCTATGTGGACGTGGATGAGGACGACAGCAAGGAGGGAGAGGGGGGAGTGGGAAGAGGGAGTGTGTCGCCGCCGCACATATCATGCGGTCATCGAGGGAAGGGAGGTTGAGATTGATTTCGCGGTGGCAACGACAGCGAGAGTGAGAGAGCTAGGGGAGGCTAGGCAGCGGGATCAGGGTGGAAGAAGGGAGGGCTTCGTAGGCTGGAAGGCGTTGGACAAATACATGCTGACACATACAAGCTAACTTGGACAAATACAACCACGTATGCAAAACCACCACTTCATACCGGTATGATGGGTTTAGTGACCGAATTTCATAAATTTAGGGGGTTAAATAACCGATTTTGATGTTCAGGGGGTAAACTATACTTTTCTGATAGTTGGAGGGAGTAAACTGGACTTATTCCTTTCACATGTATTTCGTAGCACTAGCGGTGTTCATCTCTACAACACACGTGTTTCTTATAAGCTTCTCCATGTGTTCTCTCTCATGGCCACCTGTGAATTGACTTCACATTCCCCTTGGTATATCACTCGCTGCCTGACGTATGCAGTGTGTTTGTAATTTTCTTAGCACACTGTATTACTTGTCTCCGTGGTACATGTGTTTTTCAGCTACTGTTGGACCGAAATGAGACTAAAGGGGTGAATAGGAGCTCACTCTTTTTCTCATAAGTATTTAACTTTCTTTTTACTCCAATAGCTATGCAAAGTTATGAATATCAAGATTTGAAGATCATAGCAGAAAACTTGAGCTGAAACTGAGAGAATCAGACTTCACTACCCTCGGTCGGTCTAACCACCGAGGAGAGGCTGGTCTGACCGCCCCCTGGCGATAGAAAATCAGTACGACGATGGATCAACAAAATGATCTAACTTTTGAACTAGATATCTAAATCACTCGAGATTTCAGACATAGATCAACAAGAAGGATAGGAACCTATTCTAATCGAAGATCGAGACGATCATAGCCAAAGTTCCATGAATTTCTTGATTAGGGGCAAGAAGGTACAAAATCGAGGAAAACCTAAGCTTGATCTAAAGGATTGCTCATAGATGAAAGATGGTCAAGATGACCTTAGATTAGATCTCACACATCCTAGCAAGCTATATCACAGCAAAAAACCAAAACAAAATCCCTAGAACACAAGAACCCCAAAATCATAAAAGAGAGGGCAATAACAAGTGAGAACTTATCTTGACACAAACTTGGTTGGATTGACATGAGGGATTGAAATTTTACATTCACTCCACCATAGAGGACAAAAGCTCACTCATGAGTATTCAAAACCCACAATTCTTCTCTCAATACATCTATCTAAAACCCTAGCCCCTTCTATTCTCTCCACTTTTTCCAAATCACAAATTAGGGTTTCTAGGCTAGATGGATAGATGTGCAATTCTGCACTATCCCCTTTTATACTGGAGGCTAGTTCTAAAGAAAAAACCTTAATGGGCACCTGTTAAGTCCACATACAAATGGGTCTACACTCACACACGCTTCTCAAAGCGGATGACGATTCGGGTCTCCTGAATCCGTCTCTTCGTAATCTCCTTCTAATGATCTAAATCGCTTCTCCTATGCGTCATCTTACACTGCGGTTTCTTCAATATCACCAACTTGGTATTTTGGTGAAGATACCAAAATGTCCATTCTCGATCCTTCTCCATGATCGAGTCTAATCATCGCGAAGCAATCACATGTTTCGTCATGCGTAGGTTCATTAATGGCTTTCCATATGCAGGCAAGTTCCTCCTACCCAACTCCCATTGGACCATCTTGGCACTTGTACTGGCCCCAAGCCACTTGATGCAATCCGTTGCACGAACTTCTCGTTAGGTCTTTTTTCCATCTCACGCCTTGCTTGAGTCCAACCACTTCACCCAACATCCTCAATCAGTCTAGACCTCAGCTCTCCTAACTTAGCTCCGATCATCTTTGACGTTGATCGTAGTTAACTCTAATCGTCCCTACACGACAATAGACCAGAAATAGATTTCGGGCACAAGTTCTTCGCAACTTGACCCATATTAACCAAAAACCCATGTTAACCAAAATACGCATCATGCAACGCCTATACACTAAAACCCATGACTTTGGCCAAAACCACAAATTCGGCCCACCCACTGTGCCTAAACTCACTCTGGTCGATCAGACCGACGACCCTCGGCCAGTTTGACCGCCAGCCCATCGGTCAGTTAAACCGCCAACCAATGGCTGGTCTGACCACACTCCCTGGTAAAAGGGGACCAGTCAGACCGCCACGAGTAGGTTGTTTAGTTCGATCAGTTACAGACTAGTCGTATGGAGATATGAGCTGGTCGTAGACTAGTCGAACGTAATCACAAAGTGGTCGAAACCTTATCGTAAGGAGTTACGAACTAGTTGAGACTAAATATGAACTGGTCGTGTATAGAGATACGAGCTGGTCGTAGACTGGTTGTACTTAAGTATTAACTGGTTGTAAGGAGTTACGAACTAGTCGTACCTAAATACAAACTGGTCGTGATGAGATACGAGCTGGTCGTAAGTGATGAGGACCTGATCATAGATCATATTGCATTAAGATTCATTCGATATAATTCGTGTGTATTCGGTAATCGTTATGTTCTGCTAGGAGCCGCTGACGACTCATGATCGGAAAGGAGTTTTCGAGTCACAACCGAACTACGCATGAACCTAACGGGTCACACACTTAACGGGTTGGAATAAAACGTGTTTGGATAGGATCCGTCACAGGCACTATATAAGGAGATGCTTGAGGCTGTTGGGACATACATGACAGGCGAGAGACTTGAGTTGTTCCACCGAAACCCTAGCCATCATCTTCCCGAGAGAGCCCCGTCGTGCGACTTGGTGTTAGCACACCGACGTTTGGTTGTTCCTTTCCTGGACGTGTGGATACCATAGAGACGCTGCTGCGGTTGCTGTTGCACTTGAGGACGATCCACGACCTTCACAAAGAACTTCAGAGGTTGCTGGAGGAGATGATCGACTACGAGGACGTTGGATGATCGACTACAACCACTTCATCGACGCGCTCTTCGTTGGACCAGGCTGCTCTGACTCTTCTTCCGCTGCACTGCGCGTCTAGTGGTAACGATCTGTGATTATCTACTTGTTTGGCTTCCTGGTTTACGTGGTAGAAATTTTGAATTGCTGCTATCGTTGCCTACCCGTATCCCTTCATAACTGAGAGCATCTACAATAGTCAATGCCACTTGTTACTAAGGGATGGACATATCAGCATTTAGGTGATATTGAGGAAAGATAGTACGAAGAGAAGGTGAGCTTATTTTTAGATGAAGAAATAAGCAAGTTGTTGATACTAAGATACAAGAAATAACAAAATAACTATTGGAGATTTGCTTGTTACCTAAAAACTTGTTTTGTAGGTAGTAATTCAATTATATACAAGTTTAAGAAATAATTTATTAGAAGACTTATTTCTTTTTATTAGATTGAGTACTCTCTCTTCTCTTAGTAACAAACTAAGAAACAAACTGTTATAAATGCTCTGACAGATATTCGGGAGGCACAGCAGACACTCAGAATTATTACAGTTTCTGGTGGCGATAAAGGAACCCTTTCCCCTCATTGATATATCCAGGTAAGCAATTTTGGGTTTTATGTTTGGAATTGTCGAATTGAGTCCCAACCACAGTCAATCACTTCACTCAAAAATGTTAAAAGCTATCTGTGAAAAAGGTACAGCCAGAGAGTACTACTGTAGATCTATACTACTTGACTAGATTACTTAATTGGCAGGAAAAAAAGGCATTTTTATTTTCCAATCTCCCCCGATGGATAGACAGATCGGTCCCCCGACTGTCATAGCTAAACTGCTCCCTAAGCAATCACACCATCCTAAGACCAGTGTTTCTCTGCCGTATCCTAGTACCACAGCATGATGAACATTTTTCACGTGCAAGGTCAAAGAGGCAGCCCATCACATCCCCAAGGATAGTCCATTCACCTTTTCCAGCCAAAGCAAACATAACCCCCTCTCAACACACACACAAACAGCTCTCTCTCTCTCTCTAACACACACAATCATACATACACAAGTAGTCTTTTTATCTCTCTCTATTGTTGGTCCAAAGCAGAATGCACAGAGGGAGAGGAATAATAGGCTTTGGTGGTCCTCGCACCAGCGAAAGAAGTGCAGTTGTTGGATGCAATGAACGAACCGGGTAGAAGGGGCGGATGAATGCAAATGCACATACACCGAATGCGGGGGTGGACCCTGAGATCTACTCCCAGATCCTTGATGGATGGGTGGTGGTACTACATCCTCCCCATTGTAGGTCATAAGTTTTTGGTCATTTTAACCCTTTTTTAAGTGAAATAACAAAAATGGTCTCTAACGAACGAAATTGTAAAAATGATGCTCCTACCGTGTAAAAATATCACGGCATACTACATGCCGCTGACCCAAACCGCGGTAGGACGCATGGCGAGCTCCCACACAGGCAGCAGACAGCTTGCCACGCACCCAAACCGCGATAAGGGGTTATTTTTGCTATTTCGCTTAAAAAACGTGTCATTTCAACTAAAAACTTGTATGTCGCTGATGTCTCTACGCTCGCTCCTAGATTCTACAATTTGGTACGTGGTGTAAACTTATAGCATGTGATAAAGATTGATTATATACAGGGACGGATCCATGTGAAGCTTTAGGGATGCACATGACACCGGATTCAATATTATTTTAGCTTATCAAAGCCTACGCATAGGTGTGTATCCTGTAATTTATGTCTCTACAAACATATGGTAGCATGTAAAGTAATACCAATCGATTTCGTTCTGTACCTAGAGGCCAGATGGAAGTTACATTCAACCTAAGTAAATGTTTGTGTGAACCTATTTGCTCTGCAAAGCATGGATGGCCATGGCAACACCCAACGTCTGGCAATGCCACCAAACCCTCTGGTTGAGTCAATTAATAGATGGGAACCATCTGTTCTGTGCATTTATTTGTTATAGAAAAGATTTATCTAAATTGGAAAATGTTCTGTTTTTACATTTTTTTAGACCCAATTTTTACGAGAGACGGCTCACAACTGTTTTGTTTTCTCATGTCTCTCACAGCCATTGGAATCTACATGCCTACACCTTTGCATGATCTCCTTCTGACCGACTTGGCCCTATGTAGCAATTAATATTGCCGAAAATGCCTTATATTGTGGAAATGCTGTTAGTCTTACCCATGGTCTACATCAGTAGTTACTATCGATCTAGCCATCCAACCAAACTTAATATATGATGATTACACAGTACGTAGACAAATTTATGTATATATATGTATTGTATTGTTGCTTTTTTTAATGCCCCGACCCTTAGTACCTTCGTGGGGTAGGGGTGAAAACGGATCGAAAACGGACGGATAATAGCTTTGCCATATTTATTTTCATATATTTTTTTCTCGGATCCGGATACGGATACGAATACGAATATAAATAGTATCGAATACGAATCGAAACGAATACAGACACAGATATTTTTCGGAACATGAAAACCCCTTAAATTGTATGCCAGAAATTAACGAAAACATATAACTAATTTATTTGATATAAACATTCATGAATTGTTCATATTTTCAGCAACCACACATAACATTGGCACTAGCAAGTTACATTAACTAGTTCATCACAAAATATAACACTTAGTTTACCATATTTAGCTCATAAGTCATAACTCACAAAGTCATCACGCATTCGCACTTAGTTCATCATATACATAAAATTCAGTTCACACTAACATCGATTAGACTGGATGGTTAATCTATACGCAAATGGCTGTAACATCCCAAAGTATGTTACCAAAAATAAAATTAATAAAGTTATTATTTTATTGGATTTTCTGAGATTTAAAAGAGTTTTCCTGGTTAAAAGGGGAAAAATAATAAAATAAAGTCAATTATTTAATTTCCTAGTTTTTAATGTAAAAAATAAAATTTATTGAGTTTTCGGGGATTTTATTGGATTTAAAGTGAAAAATAAAAATTTAATTAATTTATTGAATTTTCTGGATTTTAAAAAGGCTTTTCCTATTTTTAGAAATTTAAAATAATTTATATACAAAAATAAAAAACAACTTTAAGTTGGAATTAATTTTATTAAGTTAAACATAATTCATCGAATTTCTGTGATTTTTTCTAGGATTTTTGAACTCTATTTGCTATTTTCTAAAAGACTATTTGATTTGTTGCATTTTCTGAAATTCAGAAATCAATTAAAATCCCCTTTTCTCTTTTGGGCTGAAATCCTCTTTTGGGCCGAAATCCGGATATCCGGACTCCGTCTTATCCGGATAATCCGTATTTGTTTCCGTATCCGCCGGATAGCATGCCTACCGTATTCGTTTCCGTTTCTGACAAAAAATCCGAATTCGTTTCCGATCCGAAAACTATCTGAGAAAAATCCGATCCGAGACATTCCGAATCCGTTTTTGTCCGGATCGGTCGGAAACTATCTGATCCATTTTCACCCCTATTGTGGAGTGTTACTCCCTTCATCCCGTAGTATAAGTCTGTTTGGGATCCGTACGATCAAGGTTACAAAACATTAACCATTAGTATAAGTATGATAGCAAAAAATAATGTTGAAGTATACAAATTTACTACATAAAAATAATGTCATTAGATTTGTCTCAAAAAATACTTTCATAATATATATATATATATATATATATATATATATATATATATATATATATATATTATATATATTATTTTGTAAGTACATCATAAATACAAAATCATAGTCAAAGTAGTACTTTGAAAATGCCTCGCATTCTAAATACATTATAGTTTATACTAACTGTAAGAATTTGATCTCAACTTTTGCAACTGACTACTTATGGATGAAAAAAAAGAGTCGAAACAGCCGTTACCTTTGGCGCCAGTGCACGCCCACCGTGTAACCCTTCCCGGACTGCGTCTGCATGCGCCGTCGTCTCCTCCACGGTATCCATCTCCTCCAACCTTAGTTTTGGCTCACTAATTCGTCGTTCCGTGGTTGGTTTGCTACCGATTGTCGCAGCGTCTGATCGGTTGGCATTTTGCTGGCGCCGGCACGCGTCCCTTCGATGGCATGGTTGGGCGCCACGGATTGCTTATACCACTAGAAGGTGAAAAGAGTATAACTGTAAAGTAGAATAATTTAGGGTTTTTTCGAAAATGCCAGTGCCTTTTTATGTTCAATCCAAGCTTCAGATTCAATCCTATGTCTAAAGTTGCTAGCTCTTATTATCCTATTTTATAGCCAGTTCTCGCTTGATATTTTACGACTAGTTCTAATTTGATATGTTCCATGTGGTTGTGATACCATGTACATGTAGGAAACATACGATAATTGGTTGATATGTTCAATCTGACAGGTTCAGCGTACCAAGTAGATAGTGCAATTAATTCATAAGTACAAAGTAAGTCGACAGAACTATATAGACCGGTGTTTTCTTTTCTTTTTCAAGCTACAGAAACAACAGGCTAGAAAGCGTCAACTTAGCATTTCTAATAAGCAGATAATTATCATCTGTTTGATATTTAGCTATATTTCCCCACACAATTAGGCACAAATTTGACGCTCCACTGTTCAGATGTGTCGCACTTTCCTTCTTCGGTTTATTCCTGCAGATTACTGGTGAGCAAGCAGGTTGCCATTCAATCACATATTTAGCCATTTTATTAAGGGTGCCTAGAATGTATAATGTAAGGAAGGAAATTCTCGGGCACCACCCCGTGAGGCCCCTCCTCGCTACCGTTGGATTTCGTATGATATCACTGTAGTGCATAGGCATAAAAGAGATCGGACAGCTCACGAGGAGGGCCTCACGGGGGCGGTGCCCCATAGAATTTTTTTCCATAATGTAATATAAGATATTGCTGACTGATGGGCCAGCCTGCATTATCAAGTGATCTACATTCGAAGCCAGTCCAGAGTGTGGACCAGATGTGGTTCATTCTTGAAGCTTCTGTCTAGCATGATCCTAAAGACTATTTCAAAGCAATCCTTGCACATTCATTACTTCCTGACACACTGATGTGTCAATTTTAATCCTCACTCCCAATTCCAGAGTTGATGAGAGACAGCATATATGTTTTGATGGTGGCAATAGTTTCTCTTGCCTTCCATAGCCCTTACATGTTCCCTCTTGTTGTTTTCTCTCCCAGGAATTAGTTGATGAGTGGTCACTTTAGTGAAGCCCATCTCTGTGGCTTCCACTATGTTGTGGTCTGCAGTTTGCACGACACATATCCCATGTTATTACAGGTGTTGTGCCTTTAAGGACCTTATCACTTTACAGTGTTCATGGGAGTCCTTGTGTCACCATCTTTGCCACCAGCTGTAGTGGTTGATCTATCACCTCAAGCTTGTGTGTTCATGGGAGGATTAATCCACTGGTTTAGCTTCCACTCCATGTTGCTGCTTCCTCCTTTCAAGTTGAGATTCTGTTCCTGATTAACCAGTCAAGGTGATTGGTTTAGTACTCACATCCATCAGTTAGCTCATGCATGAGCTTTGCTTGTCAGTTGTCTGCATGTAGTTAGCCTTTCAGAGTTTGAACACCGCCCTGTGGCCTGCATTGCACATGCGTACATGGCCCCTCTGGGCCGGCGCATGGTTTGGTACAAAGCTCAGATTGCACATGCAGGGCCTGTGGGTGGTCACTAGGACCCTCTCTGTTCATTGTCATGCAATCATGTACCTCAGCATATACTAACTACATGCCATTTCGCTCTCATGAGCAGCGTACATTGCAATTTTTCATTTTGTTGGTTTGGACAAGACCCCGTGATCTTATCACTCTGTCGATAACAGCTTTCGCGACAAGCTTTGCTTCATCATCTCATCTGATGTGCCCATCGGGATTATAGCCATGCTTTAGGTCTCAATTCAGTTCCTGAAAGATATTTTCAGAAACCTTTTTTCAAATTGGATGATAACACAAATGTGAATTGCAATTGCGTGATGTTTGAGCTTATATTTCTATGCTGTCATTTATGTTGTAATTTATAAAGAATGTAGGCAGCTGTTTCACTACACATGCATGGAATGTATCTGTCCCTGTCAATCTGAGTTCAGTCTCTCAGCTTCTTCTTTGTTTCTTCCCTTTGTCTTTTGAGGGAAAAGCTACATGCTAGTGAATGACCATCTGTTAGTTTCTGCGTGGGAAATTCCTAGTTTTGGATCATATGTGTTGTCATGTTTCCTTTAAATTAATACCTTCTTGTTCATGATCACTGATTCTGGATGTACATGCAAGGACTGACACAGAGATTCTGGTTGCATCATTTACCTTGGCTATAGATAATTTCTTTTGCCACTTTTGCAATGTAACAAACACAGCAGTTCAAGATTTGGCAGGTAGTGATCACTGAAAATGCTTTCAGATTTTCCATACTTTGGTCAAGTGATGGCATTATATAAGGTGATATCTTTTGCCGAAACTTTGTCTATCATTTTACTGCATTTTCACAACTGTACAGTCGTTTTACTGCATTTTCACAACTGTACAAGAAACATGGGTGCCGGACCTGCCCCCAACCCCCTCAATGGATCATCCAAGCATGTAGAAGCTAGCTAGCAAGTACTAATGAATGTGGTAGTTCACGTAGTAATCTGCTTATTATTTCGTAGTTACAACCTGTTATGAATATTGTGTGTATATTCATGAGGTCCAATGGGCAGTATATAAACTCTCAAATGACATATCTCTCAAGCGACAATGATGTAACAAAACTTCTCTCTCAACTCCTATTGTAGCCACAACCAATTACACCTTATTTCAGACCTAATCCTCTTTCCAGTTCTCTTCTCCTGGAACAAACACGAATCCACATCAAATGTGACAGTTCATTTGAATTGATCAATGATAGAACTAACTGAAAGAATGTTGACTGGAAAGGAGAGAATATGCAAAACGGATGATAAAATAATGGATGTTGTACACTCTACAGATCCTATACCCTGAATAAGCTGGGAGGTTCCATCAGTTGTTTGGACAGTTTCAAAACGAGTATATGAGGTGTAAGATACAAATGCACTAAGTGAATCCATGACATGCTTGGATGCCCTTAAGTCTATAATCCAGTCAATATGAAAGTGCTTATATATGGATGCGAATCTCACCGGTGGTTGTTCCCCATTACTCATAGTGGAACCTCCTCTAGCACTATAGCTGAAATAGCCTCCTCCATAGTAGGCAAATTTGTTAAGTGAAACATGACAGCCCTTCTACTCTCAAACTTTGGTTTTGATCCCTTTAGAAAGTGTGTAACTCGTCTACATTGCAGCCACACCCTACCAGCCTCAATATCACCAGCACATGTTAACTGCAGTGAATCATAGTAATCTAAATCTACCTACAGTTGCTGCAGTTCACTAGCATACTTCTAAACAGTCTTCTCCTCTTGTTTCAGGACCTCCACCTTGCTCTGGACCTCTACCATCATCATCATATTTTCTGTCCCGAGTACATATTGCTCAGCGTCTTCCACATCGCTGGTGCACTCTACATCATCTCCACCATACGAGCGATGGATGGAGACATCGAAGTTAGCAACCAAGCTACCACCACATAGTTGGTGTTCCACATCCTTCAATCCATGTTCGCCTTGTCTGCAATCTCAACACAAGTCGCCCGCAGGTAGTGCTCCACCCCCTTCGTCTTCAAAATTAGCTAAGCCTTTCTAGACCATCTCAAGTAATTCTTACTTCCTTCCAACTTTACATCATTCGGCATCAGCTTCAACTTTAAGTCATATGACCCTGCACCAACCTCAGACCTATTATACCCATCGCGAAGAGATCCTGTAACATGCTTCTTATGTCGCCTTGAGTTACTAGCGGGGAAGTAGTCTCAACAACCGCCTTCCTTTTCTCTTCTACCGCCCTCATTGCGGCTTCTTTCTCCTCCTTCCTAGCAGCTTGAATTTTCTCAGGGTTCATCTTCTCAAACAACTGGAGCAATGCAAATCACTACTAAGATATACTGTGCGTATCTCCCACGATCATGGCAACCCTTCACGCATCAATGTTCTGTCGAATCTCGATGTCTACCTTTACCCAATCATAATAACGGTAACGTTTTTTCCCTTCCAACTGAACAGATGTAACATCTCAATTTTGGACTTGTGTTTTAAATATAAGAAAATGAGTAGAAATTAAAACTTTTTCTTACATCATGTATTTCCTGTTTGTTCCAAACAATTCTTGCACAAGAATTATAGAAACACAAAGTCATAAGTCATTTGATCCAAATCTTGGCTTTCAAAAACATTCTTGTCAGATCTTGTTATCATCCTTTGGAAATATTTTTCCCAAGTTCTAGGGATGGTATGTGACCCCTCTGAAAAATTTCATAATTTTTAGAAATTGTTTGAATATTTTTAGAGGGCAGTCAAACATGTTTGACTTTCAGTCAACACCCTATTCAAGAACCTTGCAGCATTTTTGGAGAATAATTCACTACATAAAAACCTCTGAAAATTTTACACAAGGTTAATATCTAAGTTAGTAAGCTCCTGTAAATATTTTAGAATTTTTGGAGTTGTTTTACTACCTCAAATAAATCCCCAAAGTCTCAGCTCAAATTAAAAACCCAAAACTAGGTTTCACTGTTCCTCGGGTGCGGACCAGACTCGGACTCGAGCCACTTGACTTGGCTCAACCAACTAACTGCACCCAGGCTCACTTTAAAATTCACATTCAATCTCAACCGTTAGATTTCAATCGCACGGCCCTCATTCGCGTGAACGTTCGGACCTCGCAATCGCGCCAACTCGTTTGGGCCGTTAGATCAAATCCAACCGTCCAGATGAGATGGGTTGTTCGGGTCGCCTGGTTGGCACGTTCAAGCGTGACCGTCCGATTCTAATCCAAGGGTTCACGATCACCCCTACTCTTTTAACGTCTGGAGCCCCGGTGTGATCTGAGCCGTTCATTTTCAATCCAACGGCTCACGAGCACCCTATCCTTTCCCTGGTCTTCTTCTTCCTCGCGCCGTGCGTAAACAGTGCGCGGTGTGGCTCTGTCAAATCTTGCTCCCTCGTCAACTCTCCTTGGTCGGGGCAGTGAATGCGTGCGGCATGCTTTCGGCCATAGCCATGCCCTACTCCTACCCCCATCATTTCTCTTTTTGGTTCATGATGGTACCATGAGCCAAGCTCACCGAGGAGCTCGTTTTTGCCAAACCCTAATTTTTTCTAGCTATAAAAGGCCCCAAAATCCCTCCTGGTTTTCCTTTACACCACCCCTAGCTCCTTCTTTGCTTGTGGAGCTCAAAACACCAAAAATACCAAGACTGCCATTAATGGCCGTGGAGCTCTGTTGATGGTCTTGGTGCTCCAGTGGTTCATCTTCAATTCTTCTTGTACCCTTTTGAACTCCTTAACCACCTATGCATTTTTTCTCACTCAATTTTGGGTTTCATTCATAGGATTTGTCAAATTTAGGTTTTGTTCAAATTCGGCCGAAATCATCCCCTTTCTTCTCCAGCTCCGGTGAGTGTTTCTTTCCTCAATTATTTGCTCATGAAGCTTCTCTGAGCTATAATAAAGCTATAATGATGATCTGGTATCACTTATTTTGCTCAGGGCATCTTTTTTATTTCATCTTCTTCAACTCCGGCAAGCTCCACCGTGGTCCAAGCTCCTCCTACCATCTTTGAAGCTCATCTTGCTTAAGGTAGCTTCTAATTAGTCCTTAGATGGTGTGACATCCGCTTCTTTGGACTGCTGCGGAGCTTTTGAGCTATTTTCATTTTTGGCCTTAGTGTCACGTGCCCTTTTTCCGCTAGCCGGAGTTCTAGGCCGCCGCCGCCGCCGTCGAGATCATCACCATCAGGTCCGCAAGGTTATTGCGTTTCCCTTTTGGTCTTTAGCCGGCGTCGACTTAGTTCCTATCGTCGGCGATAAGCCGTTGTCACGGTTGTCATTAGGACAAAGATTCACCTATTAAATGCTAATCATCACTTAGCATTTAATCGCTGTCTTAAACGGCTCTATGTGTCACTAACATGTGGACTGCACACTTAAAACTCCCCGCGCACTTAAAACTCACACGTGTTTTATGCGCGTGTCGTGGACCGTCGGTTTCAAGATCTGCGGCCCAGATCTTTTGGGATTTTCGCGCCTCCGAACACTTCACGTCACCGGGAGCCGTCGATCTCGCGATCAACGGCCGAGATCAATGTGTCGTTCGGGTCACCCGGACCGCGCATGGACCTAGGCCGCCCATCTTTAGATCTACGGCTCAGATCGCGGAGACGTTCGGACCACCCGAAGTGCACTACGCTCTGAGCCCTCCATCTCAAGATCTACGGCCGTGGTTGGTTTAAGCGTTCGCGTTGCCCGAATGGCCCAATCCACGTGGACCGTTGGATCTTGATCCAACGGTGAGCTTCTTTAGGGTCATGCGCGTGCGCTATTCTCCATGCGCGTGGGTCGTTGGATCCCGAATCGAAGGCCCACGTTTGTCCATGTCGATTCCTTTTTGATAAGCTTTGTTTTATTTGATAAATCGTTATTTGTCAACTGAAAATTATATTAAAACTTTGAAAACTCATAACTAATTCATTTTAAATCCTTTTTAGATGATTCCAGTGTAGTTAAATTCATGTTTAACTAAAGTTTAATATAAAAATGTATTTGACATGTTTCTGTAACAGAAAGTTTTATAAACAATATTAACTTGATTTCAGCCATTTCAGAATATTCCATAAATTGATTTAAACCTTGTAAAATGCATATCTTTTTCTGTATACCTCCAAAATGTGCAAACTCAATCTTATTAAATTCCTCTGTTACAACTTAGAAAAATTATAAGTATTTTATTTTAACTCCAAATTGAGTAAACCAAACTTTTCTGATCTTAGGATGTCATAACCTACCTACTATAAAAATTTCAGACTTTAGATCATTCCAGAAATTTATGTCATGAACAGTACCAGTAATTAATTTAGTTAAATTAATAGGTTGAGAGAAATGATTTTAGCCATAACTTTTTCATACTTAGTCCAAATGACTTGATTCTTGTTTCTAAATTCATTCAAAATCATACCCTTGCTACTGTGTAAATTTCATAAGATTTTGATAACTTTTGCTGTTGGATTTCTTTTGATGTTCTTTGTCCTTATTGGTTTTATCGCATGTTTGCGTTAGGTTCCGAAGAAATTATTGATTACGTGAGTAATCCTTTGCAACAAGAAAGTGATCTCCAGCAAGGCAAGCAGTGTAACGTTATTTGATCATATTGCTCCTATTACTTTTAAAAGTTTAATATCTTGTTTGCAAAACCTAAGTATGCATGCTTCTTGTGTCAAGGTTTATTTTGTCGATTAGAGGTATCTAATCACATTGCATAGTTTCCCTGAAATTGTTCACCCCTGCCACTACCTTAGGATTATTATCCTCACTGGTGAATTAGAGTCCGTGAATAATTTATGGCCTTTTATTTGTCTTTACGATATGATGCTTAGCAATGCTTAGTTACCGGTAGAATTGGGCGGTTATCGACTTAGTCGATGACTTTGATCACACAAAACTTGTTATTACTTATGATCAATACCTTGTGCTATGTTTATTTGTGAAAACTAAAAATGAAAACAAAATGATTTGGACTTGGGCACAATGGTAAGATGGTGTGATTTTGGGTGTGAATAGAATGGTGCCCGAGTCAATAAAGATCGAGTTACTTGCGCCATTGATCCAAGTAATATTACGTGCTAACCACACTAGGGGCATATGGAACCCCTCTTGGCTAAGTACTTTGGGAGGTGTTAGTTAGGGGTCGATGGTGGGTAAAACTGTTTTTATAGAGGAAGAGCTCCCGCAATTGCTTCGGCTGGGCCGGTGTCTCCTACTCTCCGGGTTGTGCGGCTCTTAACTAGCATCATTCATTGGAAATGTCTCGTAGGATTTAGCCGTGCCGGCATACCAAAGGAAGTGTGCTAAATAGCTTAGCGAAAAGGTGGTCTGAAATGTGGGTATATTAGTACACCCCTGCAGGGTTAAATCTATTCGAATAGCCTCGTCCAAGGTTATGGACACGTTTGGTTATTTCCCGCAAGAACTAGACTACAACCTTTTAAAATTAAAACTTGATGTGGGTGGTACGAGCGGGTACCTCATGCTATTGTTGTGATGGCCATTGGGTTGGTCATCTCCAGGATGTCTTTATGTCTATCACTTATTGTCTCACTGTTATTTATGCAAATAAAATTCAGATTGTTAAACAGCCTTCAAACTATTATCTATTGCAAATAAAATTTGCTTTATGTTGAAAATAACCTTTGAGCATTTTCCTTTGATTAAAGTCTGCATGTAGTAGTATCTAGGTTTGTTACCCGTAAGTCTTGCGAGTATATTTTTGTACTCATTTGCTTTGCTTAATTGTTACAGAGGAAGAAGGTTGATCCCCAAGGGATCGATTTTGGTGAGTTTTGCTGCGGTGTGGACGACTAGCTTCCGCTGTTATTTGATGCTTAAATGTCCTTTGGCCAGTCGGCTCTTTTGTAATAACTTTATATTATATACGTCTTTTGCTAGACTTGTTATATTGTGATGTATGGAATTGATGCATGATTTGTAACGAGGTGTGTATACTGTATTTCTGAGAAGTATACATATCTCGAGACTTGGTTTATTTGATTTGTGATGCTAGGGTCAATGGAAGGATAAGCATTACAAGTTGAATAAACCAGGGTCTCACAACAGAGCTCGGCTTCTTTTTTACTTCCTCTCTCGGCCGATTTTTTCCTTCCAACCGAACAGAGCTCGGTTTCTTCTTTACTTCCTCTTCGGGTCTTCTTCCTTCAGCCGACTCTTCTTCCTTCTCCTCTGACTCGGCTTCTCCTTCTCCTCCAACTCGGATTCCAATACATCCTTCTCCTCCCCTTCTTCCTCCTTGGTGACAGCAACCAGAGCAACCCTAGAGGAGGCGACGAGACCCCGGCTCACGCTGCGAGGCGCGGCGCCACGGCAGCCCTTGTGTTCCCGAGCAGCGGTGGCTGCCCATGCAATGTGGCCCGCGCGGCGGTGGAGGCCTACACGCCCGTGAGGCGTGGTTGTGGTGCAACCGAGTGGCAGGCGGTGACGGATTTGGGTGGACGGCGGGATTTGGATGGGCAGGGGTCTAGATGGTGGCGGTGGGGAAGGGGGAGGTCGGTGGAGTGGCAGCGGCGGGCGGCGGATCTGGATCTTGAGGTATGTTTAGGATTTAGGGTTTGCCTCTGATACCATGTGGAATTTTTGGGGGAATTATTGTGTGTTGTCCCACAGGACCCCCATACCCTTTATTTATAGTCTCAAGATATAATCCGACTCTAATACAACTTCTATATTAGACTAACACGAACTCTCCAATAGTTAGTAATCGTGCTCTGATACCATGTTATGAATATTGCGTGCATACTCATGAGGCCCAATGGACAGATATATATACAAGGGAATATTACAAGGGAATATGTCATACACATATAAGGAAATACAAAGACATATAAGAAAATACAAAGAAATTCCTATTCTAACACAACCGACAAGCAATCAAGCCCAAGAGTTTTGATGCCAATGCATTGATAACTCAACTATTGTCAAAGAAAAATAACTCTTCCGTATTTTATTTAAATTGAAGATAGAGCACTTATTAAAGAGAAGCACGACGTTTCAGCTACTCATATTCTTCTAAATTGTCCTCTTTCTCGCCTCCTTCGCGGAATTATAGTAAATTGAACAAAACTACTCAACAACCAGAAGGCGATCGACATCATGTCGCTGTGGTGAGGCGAGGCAATAAAAAAAGGAGCGATTAAACAAGAATCGAGGTACTAGTTTTGAGAACAAATTGTGATGAAGCTCGGTTACGATAAAATCATTAATTTGTCTGACGTCTTAGTACTTGCAGAGATAAATATAAGCTAATAATATAAGATATGAGACTTTTTTTTATTAGCCGAACATGTATGTGTTTGGTTGTCTGTTTGCCCCTGCCTAATCCCTGGCTCCCCTGCAATATATCTGCAGTACCATGTTATTGTTTGCTAGCTTGCGTAATTTCGTGTAGTATGTTAAAAGCAAGTTTTTGTACTCTTCAACTAAGCATAATTTTGTGCTTTTTTTAAAAAAAAAGAAAATTGTATTTTACAGGGAAAACTCACTAGGGAGTACGACTAGGTTGTCTGGTTCCACAATGTAGCCTTGGTGGAGAAATTTGCATCAATGATAAGGGCAATAATGCTGTTCATGCTTGGGGCCACATGATTAAGCAATCTTTCTAGAGAAAGATGGGGATGAAAAAGTGAAATGAAAAATACAACATGGATGTGATTTTACAGTAGCATCATGGTGTTTTCTTGACGTTACGCTGTGGTACCTTCTGAAAAAAGGTGCTGGAACTTATGCAATGAGAACTAATTACTTTGTCCGGAGCTCCTTTTGTGGTAATGTCTGGGGAGCTTGTTGGTCCTAGGAGATGACCTATGGATGACAACTGAGAGGTCTAGGAGCACCTAGTTCAATTCCTCTCTGAATTTTACTCTCAAGTGCAAATCCTAGATGCCGGGGAAACACTGTCGATCAGGTATCGCGATTCGAAAGATATTTCGATTGTGCTATTCTTTCCTAATTCCAAGTGGACATTTACAGTAGTATCTCGCAATTTGCATGCGTTTTTCAGTTGTCCTACAAGCCAAGATGGTCAGAGTCAGTTATGGAACATTGGAACGGTTGCATCATAAGCTGCAAACTGATTGACCAAGGTGAGTGAACTGAGAAGAGCGTTGAGAAGAAGAGCATTTTTCGAATTACTTTAATCCAGAAATATAGTAGATAAAATATAATGAATATTCTAGCCACTTTCACAAAGCAAGTAAGCAAGAACACTATAGACATACTAATATCCAGAAGAACAGAAACTAGCATATCTATCACAGTGTTCAAGGTAACAACTAGTAATATTACTAACCAAGCAATACATATGAAATAGACATACCCGGATCCAGTGGAAGGAGCAGCAGTAGTGGAAGAAGAAGCGGCAGCAGGAGTCTTTGTGAGATCGTCGTTTGTCATGGCGTAGTGGTAAGTAGTCGTGCGATGGGCGCCGTGGTAGTAGTCGTGATTGTTGTAGGCGTAGCGAGAGTCGAATGGAGAGGAAGCGGCGAGCGCCGCGCGAACGCTCCCAAAACCTTATTCGCCCTTGCTCGTGCAAGCCTTCAAGGACGAGGGTTCCGGAGGCCTGCTCTCCCGGTGCGACAGTACACGCGCCTCGCCGGGATGGAGATCGCCGGAGACAGCAACAAAACTGAAGAATTGTGATGTCTTTCGTGGAGAGAATTAGAGAACACCACTCTGTTCCAGATAATGACTATATATAACAACCAGACCAGAAACAGTCACCATTACTTACTAGTAACCGCAACCATTACTGTCTAGTCAAGAGGCCAGAAACGGTCACCATTACTCACTAGTAACGGCTGCATTGTTCTTTTAATTGCAAAAATGAAGAGACCAGAAACAGTCGCAATTATTGCCAGCCGTTTATTGCGAGTCGGTGCGTTTCGATTTTCGAATAGATAAAGAAAAACGCGCACGCACCCGACACGCCTGTGTACGCGCGCACGCGCACACGCACCGCACGGCTCGGCTCGGCTCGGCACGGCTCGGCGAGGCGAGCGAGCGCGTGTATTGGCTCTCTCCAATTCCACAAGAGGACTCTCACGTTCCACCTTATAAATTGGTGTAACTCCCCTTTAACTCTCCATATGGGACTAAAAGGTTTAGCACATGCACATGGGCCTTTGGGATTTTTCCAGAATTAATTAGAATTAAAGTTGGGCCTAGCCCATATTAAATCCAACAATCCCCACCGCATCCCAAGGGCACATGTCAAATTCCTTGATCCACAATCTCGCTTTAATATATCGTTGTTTCGATGGAGACCGTTAAGGTTGAACATCCATCTAGAATGTGCTTACACTTATCCACAATCGCACAATGGACTAAGCCTTGAATTGGCGCTTTGTGTGAATAAGTTTCACTTAAGTCCTTAATCGATACTAGGTCGCCAGCATCCCCGCGGTTGGAGCATATAAGTCATACTCGGCCTATTCATGAGCTTCCTAGAGATTACCCTATCTCATAGATCGTGACTAGCGATCGGGCTCATATAGGTGTGTTCTTTCAAGATCGCTCAGTAGGATAGCATCTTTGCTTAAATAAGTCACAGAACACATTAAGATAAAATCAACCTACCATACTGATTTAGGAGAGAATTGCATCTCCAATGGAGTGGGTCTATAAAGGTACTCTCCTCCCGATTAACCAAAAGCTTGTTTCGCCAATCCTACTTCACGGATCTCCGATCATATAGGATGGGTTACCACTATGGTATAACTCACGTGGGTCTCAAACCCATCTCCTTGATGCATTGTCTATCACATTCGTGATAAACCCTTTGTGAAGGGATCTGCAGATTCTTAGCCGTTTGGATATAATCCAAAGCTATTACTCGGAGTTTCTCATTTTCTGACGCACTTGATCTTCTCTTCACATGTCTTGATGATTTCATATTATCCTTAGAACTGCTTCACCTTGACGATCACAATCGATTGTCACAACATCGAATAGCGATGCACGGTTTATCAACCACCGCAGATCCATCAAGAGCTCACGAAGCCATTCGGCTTCAACATTCGCGATATCTAATGCCGTGAGTTCGCTTCCATTGTTGACCTCGTTAAGATGGTCCGCTTGCAAGACTTCCATGAAACAGCGCCACCTCCAAGTGTGAAGACATATCCACTTGTGGCCTTAATCTCATCAAAGATCGATATCGGTTTGAATCACTATAACCCTCTAGTACCCTAGGTACCCGTATAGTGAATGCCATAACTCATATTACCCTTTAGATAGCGCATTACCCTCTCAAGAGCATGCCAATGATCATCTCCTGATTAGAAACAAACCAAATTTAGTTTGCTCACAAAGAAGCGAGATGTCGAGCCGGTACCGCTAGCTAAATACATAAGTGAACCAATTATCGAGAATATCTCAATTGGTCTCGGCTATTCTCCGATTCTTCCTAAGCAACACGCTAGGATCATAAGGTGTTGGAGAAGGTTTGCGATCGCTATAACCAAAACGACTCGAACCTTTTCCACATAATGAGATTGCAACAATGTAATCCCACCATCATCACCTCTCAACGACTTGATGTTCAAGATAACATCACTACTCCTGGATCTTTCATCTCAAAATTCGAGACAAGAAATCCTTGACCTCCTTAATCACATTAAGGTTGGTCCCAAAGATCGATGTCATCAACATACGGACATAGAATGACTCCTCGCCCCACCATGGCGATAATACACACATCCGCTGCCTTCATTTACAATAAAGCCACAGATGTTAAGGTTCATCGAATTTTTCATGCCACCGCTTAGGTGCTTGTTTAAGACCATACAAAGATTTCAACAACTTGCACATCTTTCCTTCTTGACCATTTACTACAAATCCATCCGGTCGTTCCATGTAAATTTCTCGTCCAACTCTCCATTTAGAAAAGCCGTCTTAACATCCATCGATGAACGAGAAGACCGTGTGAGGCGACGAGAGATAGTAGTACTCGAATAGTGGTCAATCTAGCCACAGTGAATAAGTATCAAAGAAATCTTCGCCTTCTTTTGGGTATAACCCTTGGCCACAAGTCGTGCCTTATACTTCTCGATAGTACCATCAGCCTAAGCTTCTTTTGAACACCCACTTACATCCTACAAAGTTTACAACCATAAGGACGCCGGTGATCTCCCAAGTTCCATTAGAGATAATGGAATCCATTTCACTCCTGATCGCTTCCTTCCAAAGATTCGCATCCGAGAAGCATATGCTTCGAAATGGTACTTGAGTATCATCCACAAGGTACACAATGAAATCGAACCAAAAACTTTGCAGTCCTTTGTCTTTTACTCTTCCTCGAGTTTCATTGTCTTCCTCCTCGTGAATTTGATCGGGTTTGCTCAAAATATTCCATTGGAATGGCAGGTTCAGGAGTTGTATCAGTTCCCTGACTCGATAAACTAGGCATATCTTTCATCGGAAAAATATCCTCAAAGAATGTAGCATCTTTGGACTCCATAATTGTACCGACATGCACGTCAAGTACTCCAGATTTCACCACTAGAAATCTATATCCAACGCTATGGTGAGCATAGCCTAAAAAGACGCAATCCACGATTTTTGGTCCAAGCTTACGCTTTTTGGAAATTGGCACGTTGACTTTCGCCAAACAACCCCAAGTGCGCAAGTATGAAAGTGATAGTCTTTTCTTCTCCCATTGTTCAAATGGAGTTATCTCTTTATTCTTTGTGGGAACCCTATTTAGGACATGACATGAAGTCAATATAGCCTCCCCCCACCATGCCTTGGAAAGACCCGATGTGTCTAACATGGCGTTAACCAAATCAGTTAGAGTACGGTTCTTTCTTTCGGCAACCCCATTTGACTGGGGTGAATAGGGAGGCGTCCTCTCATGGATTATACCATGTTCCTCACAGAATAAATTGAACTCATTAGAAAAGTACTACGCCACGATCGACCTAACCCTTTTGATTTTCTTTTCAAGTTGGTTCTCGCTTACGCCTTATAGATTTTAAAGTAGTGAAAAGCTTCATCTTTAGTTTTTAAAAGATACACATAGCGTAACCTAGTGGAATCATCAATCAAAGTCATGAAATATCTCTTACCACCTTTTGTCAACACACCATTCATCTCACACAGATCTGAATGTATGAGTTCTAATGGTGCCAAGTTTCTTACCTCCGCGCCTTATGAGGCTTACGAGGTCGCTTTGATTGCACACAAACTTGACATTTAGAACCTTTGGCAAGGGTGAATTTGGGATTAACTCTAAACCGCTAACTGCGTCATGCAACCAAAATTTATGTGACAAAGTCGTGAATGCCAAATAGTAGTCTCATTACCACCAAAATATGGTTCACAACATTATTACACAAATCTGAAAGAGATAGGCGGAACAAGCCTCCGCACACATAGCCTTTACCAACAAATTGTCCACATTTGGACATTACAAATTTATTGGACTCAAATACCGATCTAAAGCCATCTCTACACGTAAGAGATCCGCTCACGAGATTCTTATTCATAGATGGCACATGATGCACGTTCTTGATTGCACGTCTTTCCCGAAGTAAACTTCGATCGACCATGCCAACACCATGAACAATGGTATGTGACCCGTTCCCATTAGAACGGTTGAATCCCGAGTGACTCGTAAGAAGAAAACAATGAAATATCAGCACACACATGTATATTAGCACCGTGTCTATCCACCAATCGGTAGATTGGCATACGAAAAAACAAGAGGTAAATTACCATACCACAAGTTCTCGTCTCGAGAGTACCAACAACAACATTGGCGGACTTGGAATTCGCGCCTTGCGATTCTTCACACCCTTGCGTTGGATCGCAATCCTTGGCCCAATGACCGGATTCGCCACACACAAAGCAAAGGCCATCCTTTGTGTTCTTCTTCTTCTTTTAAAGCTTGTTGTTTGTGCAGTCTTGTTTTTGCCTTTGAACTTTTGAGCTTGGCCATTCTTTTACGCACCACATTGGCACTAGAATGTCCTCATTTCCTCTAGTGTGTGTATCTTTTGCCCTCGCTTTTCTTCAACATCAAGAGACCCAATGAGATTTTCAACAGAAAACTCTTGTCTCTTGTGTTTCGAAGAAGTAGCAAAATTCCTCCAAGAAGGAGGAAGCTTGGCAATAATGCCTCCCGCGACAAACTTATCCAGTAACACACACTTGAAATGCTCAAGTTCTTTGGCCATGGATTGTATCTCATGAGCTCGCTCAACTACTGTAACGCCATCAACCATTCTATAGTCATGGTATTGCTCCATGAGATACAGCTTCACTGCTCGCATCCAAACCCCAAACTTGGCCTCGAGTGCATCCCACATATCTTTCCCATTTGTAATCACCATGTATGCATCAACTAACTTCTCACCAAGAATGCGATCACGGCACCTTTAAAAGGTTATCGCACCTCGAACGCTTGCTCTGCTCGAGTAAGTGTTCCTTCAGCTTGCCTTTTGCCACATGAAAACGTTCATGGCGATTGCCAAAGCACCATCTTGGTGCGCCACCTCTTATAATTCGCACCATCGAATTGAGAGGGCTTAAGCGCAAAGAAGAAAGCGATTGATGAAAATGCCTATTACAATGAGGTTTTGGATTGTTGAGAAGAAGAGCATTTTTCGAATTACTTTAATCCGTAAATATAGTAGATAAAACATGATGAATATTCTAGCCACTTTCACAAAGCAAGTAAGCAAGAACACTATAGACATACTAATATCCGTAAGAACGAAACTAGCATATCTATCACGTTGTTCAAGGTAACAACTAGTAATATTACTAACCAAGCAATACATATGAAATAGACATACCCGGATCCAAAGGAAGGAGCAGCAGAGGGAAGAAGAAGCGCAACAGAGTCTTTGTGAGATCGCCGTTTGTCATGGCGTAGTGGTAAGTAGTCATGCAATGGGCGTCGTGGTAGTAGTCGTGCGGTTGTAGGCGTAGCAGAGTCGAATGGAGAGGAAGCGCGAGCGATCGCGCGAACGCTCCCAAAACCTTATTCGCCTTGCTCGTGCAAGCCTTCAAGGACGAGGGTTCCGAGGCTCGCTCTCCGTGCGACGAAGACACGCGCCGCCAGATGGAGATCGCGAGACAACAACAAAGCAAGAACTGTGATGTCTTTCGTGGAGAGAATTGGAGAACACCACTCTGTTCCAGATAATGACTATATATAACAACCAGACGAAAACGATCACCATTACTTACTAGTAACCGCAACCATTATTGTTTAGTCAAGAGGCCGTAAACGGTCACCATTACTCACTAGTAACGGCACTGCGTTCTCGCTTAGTCAAGAGGCGAAACGGTCGCCATTACTCACTAGTAACAAAGAACCGTTCTCGCCGGCCATTATTTGAATCGGTGCATCGTTCTTTTAATTGCAAAATGAAGAGACCGTAAACGATCGCAATTATTGCCACCGCTTATTGCGAGTCGGTGCGTTCGATTTTCGAATAGATAAAGAAAACGCGCGCGACGCACCGACACGCCTGCGGTATCGCGCAAGACGCATCGCGACGCGACGCGAGACGGCCGCGGACGGCGGCGAGCGAGGCGGCGAGATGCGCGCGTGTATTGGCTCTCTCCAATTCCACAAGAGGACTCCACGCCCACCTTATAAATTGGTGTAACTCCCGCTTAACTCTCCATATGGGACTAAAAGCAGGTTTAGCATGTTAGAATTAAAGTTGTCTATTAAATCCAACAAAGAAAATGCAAAGGTGAGCACATGGGTACCCTGTAGTCCTGTACTACATTTTCACTCCCCTGCTAGTACTGTATGTGATTGTTGTCTTTGATCAAAGCACCTGCTCCTGATTCCATCCATGATTCATTCGACTCGATCATTTGTTGCTGCTACTGCTATCTGTATTCAATAGCGGATCCACCGTGGGCACGAGGGAGCGGAGCACCGGCTCTGCTAACTCTATCTTTGGTACCCTCCCAGCACCTTTGCTATTATTTCTTGTCACAAATCTAATTAATTTTGTCTTCAAAATTGCTACTTGTATATATTTTTGGTTTTTCAAAACGCACTATCCATTATTAATATACTACATTTAATGTATTTTCCATTTTAACTTTGATTCTCATAATTTATGTATCAATTTAGATTAGGAATAAGTCTAGTTTACCCCTTCAAACTATTAGAAAAGTCTGGTTTACCATCTGAACTACAAAACCGGTTATATTAACCCACTGAACTTGTGAAATCCGGTCAAAAGACCCGTCAAGCCGGTTTCGCGTGGCGGTTTTGCACACGTGGCATCTCAGTTGTCCAAGTCAGCGGTGGTTTTGCACATGTGTCCCAGTCAACGCTTTTTTGCTTCACTCGGCCGACGCACCTAGTTCCTTCCTTCTTCTTGGTCTCTCTCCCCCCGTTGCTCTCTCTCTCTCTCTCTCTCTCTCTCTCTCTCTCTCTCTCTCTCTTGGAGTTTCTTGCTCTTGACCAAATTGTGGTCTCATGGTGCCACCTTCGGGCGGCCCGGTGCCTCCCCGGCCGTCGGCTCCCTGCGTCTCCTCCGCCGCCAGTGTGACTCACCTGCGCCACCATCCGGCGCCCCACGGCCCGCGCGCTCGCCCCCGCGCTCATCGTGCGCCGGCCCACGCCCTCGGCCCCATGCGCGTCTCCCTTAGTGCCTCTGGTCCAACAGTGCGCCCGCGTGGTTCGGCCTTGCCGTGTGCGCCCACCAGCCCGACCCACCTCCAGAGCCTCTCCTCGGCCCCGGCCCGGCCGTGCGCCGTCGGCTCCAGCTTCCCCCTTCTTCTCCATGGAGGTGAGGGAGTTCACCTTCACATTGAGGAAGCCATCGCTGAGGCTCCAAGCTCATATCGATGTCTCCGCTGGGAGCCATCATCGCCGGATCTGAGTTCCCATCGTCATCGCCGCTGGGAGCCATTGCCGAGGCTCAATGTTGTGACATAGCTGCTGGATCTAGGATCCCACTGGATCTGGTCTCATGGTGCCACCATCCGATCGCACCGAGAGCAAACGGGGGCGACGACAGTGAAGGCGGCGTACGTGGCCGAACCGTGAGGGAGCCCGCCGGCGGCGGCGGCGCGGGCGAAAGGTCAGGTGCCGGCGGTACAACCCGAGGAAGAAGGCGCCATGGGGAGGTGCGATCGGAGCAAGCTCGGAAGGAGAAGCCATGACCGGGCGGAGGACCAGTGCGCGAGGGAAGATTGGGCGCGGCAGCGCAGGAGGTGGTGGCGACGGACCAGCGGTTATGTTCTTGTGAATTGGGGGATTGGGAGGTAGAGGGGAGGTGGAAGGCCTCGAGCTCCGGAGGTGGTGCCAGCTGAGGCTTCGGTTGAAGCATCTCCATGGAGAAGAAGGGAGAGATGAAGAAGAAATGAGGTGAGGGGCTGACTGGGACACATGCATGCTGACTTGGACAACTAAGATGCCACATGTGCAAAACCGCTACACGAAACCGGCCTGAGGGGTCTTTTGACCGGATTTCACAAGTTCAGGGGGTTAAATAACCGGTTTTGTAGTTTATGGGGTAAACCAGACTTTTCTGATAATTAAAGATAATAAACTGGACTTATTCCTTTAGATTATACATTATATTTAAATATGTATTTCATAGCTCACCTTGTAATAACTTTATCCACTAGCATCTCCTCCATTTTGGTCCTACTTAGACCATCAGCAACGTACGTGCTTAGCTGGTTCAATAGGCTATATTTAATGCTTAGAACTGGTTCAACACGTTGGAAGCCGTCGATTCCTAAGCAAAACTCTAGAAACCGATGCATACTTTGCATCCGGATGTAAGTGAATAGAATAATGTTTTATATTGAGTGGTTAGCAATTGCATTAAGTTCTGTGAGGGGAAGGAGATGGAGAGAGAGTGGTAGAGAGAGATTTTATTTCTTTTCTGATTTTTTTAATAAGATGTCGATCTCACTTAAGAGTAAGAACCGGATCAATATATTAGGAAAAAAATAACTAGTTCTTTGAATACTTACATTGTATGACTTTGAATCGATGTTGATTCAATACACTAAAAATGCTCTTATGCTAAGGTCCAAATTCAACATTTGCGACACTTTATTCTTTCATAAATCATGACCTCATTTATGATACTGTGCTGTACTGCGACACCGTAGTCTCGATCGATGATGACTCGACGCCGTCGCCTGTGCAGGTAGGTCTATGGGAGGGTACAATCCCTGCAGCGCTGCTGCAACTACCATCCTTTACCTGGCACTGTTCAGGCAGGCTACCTGGTCACCCCTGCACTGCAGGCCAGGTCTGTATGCATATATAAATATGGTTTTGTCCTAGTATGGATCGAGTTATTACTTTCTTTGCAGTGGTATTATCCATGTGAAAGTCTCGGTCCATCAGCTTGCATTTTTTTTTCTTCTGTTGTCAGTTCTGTCTTTATTTTTCTACTGTTAATTCTTCACCCCCAAAACCATGCAAGACGCTGTGCTACTACAGAAATTTGTGAAAATCCTCTCTGTCGACATGACATCGATCGTTGTATATAGCATCATTTCATTCTTCTCCAAGTTGCAACTGTTTAACTGTGACTGAGTAGCCATGCAGTAAATAATTCAAGGTGACTGTGATTACCATTGTGAGAAGAGTGCAATCTGACTTCTTTGTCTGATTTTTCTCACTGGTATATTGTAGTCCACAAGCTAGAGAAGGTAAACTCACCAAAACTTCATGGACCAATATTAATTTTATCAGACCGCACTCTACAGTATAAGGCTCCAATCTCTCTCTAGCAAATAAAAAAAACTAAAAAAAGATGCAGTTACATATTCTAACCAGTTTTTCAACACTATGTTAATCCTGTAAAATTAATTTGGTTTGAGAAACTCAGTTGCTGTTTTTTTGCTTGTTTCTTCTAAGGCAAGCTGTAAATTAAGCAAGTACACAAAAAGAGAATAGAGAAGCATTACTTTGATGCATGCATCAACCAGATGATCATCTCAAACTGAACATTGACATGGCACTCACAGGAGCCTACGAAAGAGTTACAGCTATGGCGACATCCATCACCATGCGACGCAGTCGATCTACGGATGGAAGCGCTGCATGCAGGCGTGGCAGGTGATCTCGAGCGCCGCGGTCGACGCGGCGGAGCCGAGGCGCCGCGCGGCGATCTCCTTCATCCGCTCCACCCGCACCACCTCCTCGCGCGCGCGCTCCCAGATCATCCTGGCACGCGCGAACTCCTTCTCGGCGAGCTCCAGCTCCCGCTTCGCCAGCTCCCGCACGCGCTCCGCGTAGGCGCGCTCGGCTGACGCCAGCCGCACCTGCTCCGCCGTCTGCTGCTTCACCGCGCGCACGTCCACGCCCACCTGCTGCTGCTGCTGCTGATGCCTCGCCGCGCTGACCGCCACCATCGCCGCCGCTCTCCTGTTCTCTTTTGCAGGCGGAGATGGCGCCGGCGGCGGTGGCAGCTGCTGCCTCGGCCCAATGCTCATCGACAGGTCCAGGTCCAGCTGCGGGTGGTCGCCCGCGGCGCTCGCCAGCGCCGCTGGCACGTCGTGGAGGACTCGAGCCACCCCTGCGGGGAGCAGCAGCAGCTGGAGCTCCCTCTCCCCTTGCTCCTGGTCCATGGAAGAGAACAGACCAAGAAAGAACGAGGTATTTCTTGCTTTCTTGTTCGCTTGCTCGCTTAGCTGCTTTGGTTTGCCTACCTTAGCTTCGGTGTTGTGTGTTATGGTGTGTATAGTGTACTATATAGGATAATGACACGGCCTTACGTCCGATGGACCTTACGCCTCGGATGGTCATCCACCGTTGCACACTAATCCAAAGTTCCTAATGCCCTCGCAGCATCGGATGCTTCCCAATCCTTTGCCACGTTACTCACATCCCAAAAACACTCCTCTCGTGCTGCTCTCCCAAATACATCACGAGCGTGAGGTGTCCATGGCTCCACGCCACTGACAGAAGCCGCAGTTCCTCCGTCTCTTCCCACGTGTCTTCGACCTCCGCGCCCTGCTCCTGCTCATAGCGCCTGGCACCTCCTTGCTTGTCGTTGCCTTCTCCCTGGCTGCCGCCGTGCGAACCCTCCACCCCTTCCTCGCGATGTCCGCGTCTCGCTCCCTCCCTCTCTGCGTCGTCTTTCGCGTCTGGCGTGAGCTCGCCCTCCCGACGACTTCGAGGACTCCGTCGTCTCGCATCATCCCCATCTCTTCTGCTTCATCCCCAACACTGCCGAGCCCAACACTTACATTCTACATCTCATCGCGGATCCGGCGACCGAGAAGTTCACTCCGGCGGTGGTGAAGACTCGGTCAGACAAGTACGCATTCAAGCTGCAATTCCCGTTGGGGTTCAAGCTGGCCACCATAAAAAATATTACAATTGGTAAGTTGTGTTGTTGCGGTTACTATTTCTGGATGTTGCAACACATCACACTCAAAAGTCGAAGATGGTTTTGTGTTGCAACAAGGTTTGATTTTTGTTGTAATAGGTTGTTGTATTTGTTCAAGTTTGTTGCATTTTTTGTTCGATTCCATGTTTGTTGCATGAAAGATGTTTCCACTGTTATTTTCAAATGTTGCAATGTTGTGACTTTTTTGTTGCAGCCCCTCCACCATTTGATTGTTGCATCATTGTTCGAAGAATATTGCAACAATTATTTTCGGATGTTTCCACTGTTGTTTTCAAATGTTGCAATGTTGTAACTTTCAAAAATGTTGTAACAATTATTTTCGAATGTTTCTACTGTTATTTTTAAATGTTGTAATATTGTGATATTGATATTTCTCTGTTTGGGCCATTGGGACGAATTTAGAGGAGAAATTTCGAATCCCATGGGCGAGTTTGAAGAACTCGCCCGACAAACGAGATCGGGCGGAGAGGGAGTTTTGGGCCGATCTTGTTTGTGTTAGGGGTGCGTGATGTTGCATTGGATACCTTTTTGCTTGTTTCGGAAGGAAGAAAAAAATGTGTTGAGATCGGACAATGCTAGATCGAACGGTAACGCACAGCGTTCGACGCTAGCGCTCGGATCGTACGTCCGAGGCTAGTCACGTCCTACTATATATATGAGTGAGTGAGCAGCTAGCATGTGATTTTGCTATAATGCCCCTGGTACAGTCTGCAAGACTAACACTGCAACTAGCTAGTGTGGCCTTGTACTATGCGCATGGGGTGGATGTGTTTGTCTGTGCCAAGAGAACACCCTTGGTTTTAGGCTGCAGCAGCTGGTTTGTGTGGACCTCAAGGAAACAGCGGCAGGTGGGGATCTAGGCGGTGAGAGCTCGCGGAGGGCATGTGTTGTCTGTAAGTGTTGTTTTTTTTAATTTGGTTGGACTATTTTTTGCTATTTTATTATAAAACAGTAATAATTAAGCCAAAAACTCATCAAGATGTACTAAACCATTGTTATTACTTATTAATAGTAGGCACCTCAGAGAGTGCTACTAATTTTTTTCCTCCCCTCTGCGACCCTTTGTGACCTCGTAGCTCAAGGGATATGCCGACCAAATCTCCAATGGGGCGCAGGGGAGCTCAAGATGTTCTTTCATGGCTGCTTTTGTTCCACATGCTGCATGTCTCGCGCTTTACGGGTTGGCAATGGCGCAATAATTCGACATGCATGCACATGTTTTCGAGCTGGGAGGGAAGTTTCATGGGGCGTTGCGTCTCTGTGATGTGAGAGCTTTATGGTAGGCCTAGCCTGTCCGCTAGCTCTGTAAAAAATAATCAAAGGGTAAAAGAGAGAAAGAAAACTATTCGGCTACAGGTAATCGAGCTTCTTCTCTGGACCTTCGTTCTCCTTTTGCAGTTCTACGTACTGCGTTGTGTATTGGGATTGTTAATCAATGTATGGTTATTGACTCAATGATCTGCTCTCATAACTTTATCATGCAGAATAGACCAGCAAAAACTGACAGATTATATTGCGTGCATTATTATTATTATTATTATTATTATTATTATTATATTAATTAAAACTAAGTTAAAAGGGGTCACATTAATAGATGGAAAAATAAAGACCTGCACCACTTATTTTGGCCGGGCTCAGACTTCATTGGTGCAGGTTATATTTCATAAATATAAATACATACTATTTTTGGGAAGGCATAATAGTATATACTGTTACCCAAACTGGTAGAGATTACATTGCCCCAAGCTGTTAACTCACTCAAGTCAGCTTTGCTTTGCATCAAATCAAAGTGGCAAAAACCAAAGCCCTGCAAGCAGAGGCAGGGGCAGATGCACAAAAGATGCATGATTTTTATTTTTCCTGGGGATCCGTGCTTGCTGGTTGCATTCTCCCAGAGAACATACCTTAGTGGCAAGAAAAAGATGAGGGTGCGAGGTGACTCCAAATCACCAGCTAACGGACTGCCACACATCTGCATGAAATCATCGCATGGCGTCTGCATGGGATAAAGCTGCTCCCTTTGCCCAGGAGCTGACATCACCGTATGTAGGCCTTGTCAGTAATCGGATTTCAGCGAGATCCTAGTGTTAGGAGCCATACAAACCACACGTGTCTGCGTTGCGGATGTGTGACTGACAGGTGAGGTCCACGTTTACGTACCTATGTATGTGTATGTATGTTGAGGTTTACAATTGATCTGCGGCATCTAGCACGACGATAGTTGGTCTTTTGACCAGGAATTGCGAAATGCATGTTCAAGGGGTGGTATCAATTAATTTACTACGATAAATAAAGGAATATTTGAGCTCATGCCCTACTTTTTGGCATATCACACAACTCTATCCGACAGCCACACGAATGAGATGTGTTTTACACTGACAACCAAGGGTCCTAATTAAGCAGGGGATAGCCAGGGCTGAACTAAAGTTACGGAGGATAACTGAGAATAGCATGCAAAATCGCACTTTTGTGGAGTAGCTTTTGGTCAGGCATGGTGAAAAAAGAAGGAAAGGGTAAAGGAAAGAGAGAAAAATTGCACAAGATCCAACAACTGCATCCAAGTGCTACATGGAGTGAGTGTGTGGGTTCGCTTTATGTGGGAGAAAAGCTGGGAGCAAAGGAGACATGGAGCATGTCAGGGCAGCAGAGGCAGAGGCTGCCCACCAAGTTCAGCATGTATTCATGTATGTAAGCTCTACCAAAGTCAGCTTTTTTGGGTCCTTGTGCTATCCACTAACTTGTACTACTACAATACAACCCCAAATCTCCGGTGCATGCTACTACCACAGTGTCCTCTTATCATCTCATCAAATGTTACTACCTCTAATGCATTTGATCTGGTTGGGACAAAGAGCCTCTCCTTTTGGGTAATGATTCATGCATGATGGTCTCCCACTAGTGCCCAGCAGCTAGCTAGCAACCCAATGGAAGAGAGGAAGAGAGCCCTTGGCCACCATGCATGACCAGCCTCAAGACAAAGGGTTTTGCATGCCCACTTCCATCTTGGACTGTTCCTTTCCCTTTTGTTTCACCTGTCTCCTTTGCTTTTGCACTTTCATGCAAATCACTGCTCCAAAGCCACCGCTTTGGGCACATCACACCAGTAAAAAATCCTGTATGGTTCATGTTTGGGTGATGTGCTGTCAATATTTGGAGGATTGTAGAAAGGAGAGTTGCTGATCTTACACTCTCTTCAAGCTTTTGGTATATCTGAACCTAGAACTGGTCATGGGCAGCACAATCTGTCAAGTGTAGCAAAAAATTTCTGGTTTTGGGCAGTCGGCTTGGAATGCAAGCCCTACAAATAGATGATTTTTGCATGGATTCTAGGGAATTTTCTATGCCTCCTGTAAAATCCTTGTGAAATTATTGCATTTCGAACTAATCGCCATTTAGAAAAATATTTGCAGCCTATTATAGGACATCCGTTTCGTACTTCTAGGAGTACATACTCCCACTTTCAATATACCACTTAAACGAATATATTATACATCTTTATTATTTTTAGTATACTTAAATACCAATTATAAGATACTCCAATGCGACTTGATTGAAAAACTTTTGTTGAAGCCTTTTATTTTTGCTATATACCTTTTTTCATATATAAAATAAGTATATACACAAATTTTGCTATAAACGTAGACTTTAATGAATTTGTTTTCATGGAACTCACTTTGAGGTATCTTACAATCATTATTGGAGTATGTTCAAATTGATAAAGATGTATCATCAAACGATTTAAGTGGTATATGAGAGGTGGGAGTACGTACTCCCAGGAGTACCATATCATTTTTCTATATATATATATATAGGAAAATGGTATATATATATATATAGGAAAATGATATGGTACTCCTGGGAGTACGTACTCCCACCTCTCATATACCACTTAAATCGTATGATGATACCTCTTTATCTATTTGAGCATACTCCAATAATGATTATAAGATACCTCAAAGTGAGTTTCACGAAAAATTTCATTAAATTCCACTTTTATAGCAAAATTTGTGTATATACTTCTTTTATGTATGAAAAATGGTATATAACAAAAAACAAAGGGCTCCAATGAAAATTTTTCAATCAAATCGCATTGGAATATCTAATAATTTGTATTTAAGTATACTGAAAATAATAAAGAAGTATAATATATGCGTTTAAGTGGTATATTCGAAGTGGGAGTATGTACTCTGAGTACTGAATGGGTGTCATATATATATATATATATATATATATATATATATATATATATATATATATATATATATATATATATATATATATATATATATATATATATATATATATATATATATATATATATATATATATATATATATACTGTAGAGTAGTTACTCCTTATTCCGTATCTCACAACGTAGGGAGTATCTTGCGCAACTGAGAGTATGCATGTGTAGTATACGAGTATATAAGACCATCTATGTGGTATTTGTACTTTTTCAGAGGTGGTATGTACAATTTTTTAGATATACTTCTTTTTATGTGTGAATATGAATGTATTTACAAAATATACTAAAAACTATGAACTCTCTTGCAAATTTTTCGTGTGGTTCACATTGAAGCATCTTATAATTAGTATATGAGCATACCTAAAGTGATAAAAGAGTATTTTAAATTCTTTTAGGTGATATATCAGATATGGGAGTACTATATCCGTGAGTAGAATATACACGGCGGTGGCAGCCCACTTTAATTATTAAAGATAGGATGGTGGTCAAAATTTTAAAAATTTGCATCAATTTCGAGTCACATTTGACCGGGTGGTGATAGCACCGTATGTATACACCAATAACCCTCGTTCGACTCGATGACTTCTTTGTCTTCCTATTTTTGAGATGAAGGTTCTCTATTTTTGAGAGGGCCCAACTATAAATAAACCCGATGAAGGCCAAACTGGGCCAGGCTAGCCCTGTATATTTTAACAGAAAAGCCCATCCCAACTCTGCACACCAGGCAAAGAAGCTAAGATGGCCTGTGTTATCCTTCATCAGGCCCAGAAGCCAACTGGAATAATGCGGCGTTTCGGCTAAATTGCCAACGCCTAAAGCCAAAGAAAATAAAGATCTCTTAGGGCATGTGTAGCGGGGTGACATCAGTCGTCTATAATACTTATCACGTAAGATTTTTTGTGACATGAATGAGAGAGAAAGAGAAGAGAGGTAGAAGCCGACAGACGGTCTATAAGGTCTTTATAGACACCACTTTTGTTGTTATATCTATGTCATTTGTAACCCACATGTTGTATAGTCTTATTTTATGGAGGATATATATAGACAACTTAAAAATAATCTATTGTATGAATTACGCTTAGTTCTGTCTATAGATGACATAAAAGATATTACAGACAATCACTGTCTATACCATTATATATTCGCTTAACGGCAGAGGTGAAAGAGAACTCCGCCTTGGGAGTTGGGACGCAAACTGAACCAAGCGAAAATATCCACCGAAAATATCCACTGAATCATCTTGCGTTGCTCGCGGTTGCGGCGACCGGAAGAAGGAGGGGGGAAGCAAAGGATCGTCGAATCGAAGGAGGCGATGGCGTCGTGCCGAGCCCTCGCGCTCCGCTCCCTTCTCCTCCCCGACCCCCTCAACCACCCGAACCTCCGCGCCGCCGCGTCGGCCCCGGCGGCGGCGCGGTCTACTCCTCCTCGCCGCCGCCACCGCCGCTGCTGCTCCAGCTCCGGCAGAGGCGGGGGCGGGGACCCGGGACAGCCGCCGCAGGAGGCCGTGCTCGAGGCCATCTCAAGTGAGGAGCTCCCCCAAACCTTCTCCAGTTTCATTCGTTACCACCGTGTGCTTTCTTTATTAATGGTTTCTCGGCTTCTTGTTGTCGTCGTTTCGGTGCTAGCGGGCTCCAGCTCGGTGGATTAGTAGTTATAAAGGAACCGGGATATGAATTGGTTGATTTGCGATGGTTGGATTTCTAGGCCTTATGCAAGTAGACGACGATTGGGTGATGTTCTTGATGGAATAGGAGAAAAATAGGATTCGCGTTAGTGACTTCGTTTGATATGCTACACAGTACTTGCTCACGAGCATACGAAGAATTGAACTTGTCCTCTATAACGTCTTTATACTCGATGAAATTAATTACTGGCTTACACTGTGATCGTATAAATGTGGTGTATATACAGAAGACTCAAGTTGCAACACCATGTGTTCCTGTTGTCTATTCTTGTTGATTTTTCCTCTTACATATTCTTGTGATTGTTTTCATTCTGAACATATTGGATTCTAATCCTTGGCAACAAGAATTCACTATTTTGTCGGACATGTGGTACCTCCTGTTTTCGAAGAGAATAACTTCAGCACTCGAAATGTATGCACTATGAAAATTATGTTGTGTTTGCCATCTTATACAAGGGCATAACGGTCAGCAAAATGAAATTGATGAGTCGGAATGGGATTGTCTTCTAGTGATCAGTGCAACGATGAATGGTTACATTCTCAGCTTACCTAATAGACTAGTGTGTGGTTACATTGCATACTAAGGTCATGAAGATAGAATTTCCCCTTGCTGTTTGCTTTCACCTAGGATGACTTTCAGTGAGATCAATTTTTTTGTCTTGAGGTTATGGCATTGTTCCTTGTTTTAATTCAACTGAGTTCTCTTTTGCGGAAACCAGAGGTAGCTCGGTCCAAAGGAAGGGTCGCACTCACAACAAATATGGTCCTTGGTGGTACTGTGACAGATGATTCAGGTGATGAATGGCTTGTTTTGGATCAGAAGGTGTGCTTTATTACCCGACTTGTCCTATTTGTTGCTACAGTTCAGTGCAGAAGACAATCACATTCAATGAGAACCCTTGAGAAATATGGAAAGTTCTTTTGTGCCCACATTTTGTCAAGTAAATGCTCCTTCTGGAAGTTAGAAATATTGGTTGGTCATGTTACACACTTACACTTACATCAATAGCTTTTGTATTCATGCCAATGTAGGATTTTGGGGTATGCTCCTGATTTCATAAAATATTGTATTTATGGAAACCAGATCATGTGACTTGTCACTGTATGACATAGTGAGGATAATAACCATGCCAGGCTTTCGTTTTCTATATGCTTATATCATGATAATGAGTGCTGCATGCTAATGCTAATTCTATATCTGTACATAAGTACATTGCTTTGGTCCATCCTCCTAGTTTTGAATTAAAATTTTGAAAGGAACCTTGAAAGACCTGAACTCATGAAAAAAATTTATCACTTAAATTACTGCTATTTTGTTCCACAGGTAAATTCATATCCCACAGACAGAGGATTTACAGCAATTGGTACTGGAGGTGATGATTTTGTCCAGTCAATGGTTGTCGCTGTTGAATCAGTTCTTCAGGAACCCATTCCCAAGGTTGTTTTTTTTGCATCTGTTGAAAACATTCTTTTCAAACTATAATTATTGATAAAGGGAGAAACTATGCACTGACATGATTTCAGAGTGCAAATCACACCTATATGTTTGTTGTTTGCGTACTTGTTAGCATGGTGGTAGTTCCATGAAACCTTTGTTTCCGTGTATGACACGGAAGAAAGAATATGTATTAGCATATTATAGGAGCTATGAGACTGTTAGATTGTAGCAATGCGTAAGTTCATTGGATATTCTCAAATGTTCTTAGTAATACATACTATGAAGATTGTTTATCTCAGCATTTTTGCTATTTTTTCTAACATTATTTCTTATTTCTTGAATTTCTTAACATATATCTCAACTTGGTTTGTACAGGGCCGGGTATCACAGAAATTATCTTCTAGGGGGAAATATGTTTCTGTAAAAATTGGGCCAATACGTGTGGTTTCCAGTGAGCAGGTAACCCAATGTTTCCCTGTAGTATTAAGCTACAGAGATGTCAATTTACAGGGTTTACTTTTCTTGTCATTTCTTTTGCATGCACATAATATATGACGAGGCTTCGACTGTTGCCTTTCAGGTCCAAGCTGTCTATCGTGCCATGAGAAGAGATAACAGGATGAAATACTTCTTATGAACTGCAATTACATGTCCTGTATTCCTGTATGTTCCATAGTTCCTTCCATCTTGTAACACCAGCGTCCTGTTATGCATTTACTTGTAAGTACCGAGTCAAATGAAAAGATTGTATTGATTTCCAGTTTGTTGGCACCTTGTGATGCGAAGTTTCCCGTTGAAGGCTGGAGCTTATGTAAATTGAAGAGAATTGGGAAGGGCCTTTTCAGTGGCATTCAAGCCCTAGAAGAAACAGCTCCAAACCATGCGCTACGGTTTAGCTGGACGGTTTCAATAACAGTCTGTAGTGTAGCGATCACGTTTAGCTACTTATGTTTAAAGATGCTTGTACTCGTTTTATAGTTCGTGGAAACTTGTACTAAATATGTATGCATGGCTGGCAAAATTGTCCTAATTCCTCAATAGAAGTCCTGAGTCCTGCCAGCTTAGCGACTGATTAGCAATGTGTCACCACTTGGGGATGATGTTTGGGCTTGCGGGGCAATATATTGTTTTTCTTCTTTGTAATAGCGGTTAAACCCTAGAGGCTAGAGTATCCTTGATCTCCTGAAAACATGGCATGTTGCCAGTGGGGGGTACGCGGACACCTTTTATCTCGCGAGTAGAGCATCCTGCAGATAGATATTCATGTACTAGGAATAATAAGTAAACACTCCAAACTGAACATGTACTATGGTTACTATTGGCACTCATACACACTGTCATAGGAATATCTCATGCGTCGAAAGATGCTAGGTTTCCCCTCTGATGTGTTTTCCCCTTATACTGCTATAGAAAATTTGCATGCAGCTTTTGAAGAACGTGTGATATTTAGGTGATGAACCCATACTTACACTTAGGTTAGGCGATTTGAAAATTTTCCAGGAACACCTTATACACGAGAAATCTCTAGGGTACTAATAGAACTAGAATAAATGTAAATATTGAAAATGACTTCAAGGAAATATTAGATGACATATTACTTCGTATATTAAAATTCGTCTGAAAAAAAAGGAAAAACACTGTGCAAAAACATTATCAAAGGATTGTTCTAAAAAAACATTGTTAAAGGGTTTTGTGCAAGGTGAATGAGAGCGACGAGGTGGGGACATGCATTTAGCTAAAACAAAAAAATGGAGACCCCACTTGAAAGTCTTGCATGTCACATCTTCACTTTTAAAAACAAAGGGGAAAAAATCAAGACAATCAATCCAATCACACAATGAACACCAAAGAGATACACAATGTATAAAGGAGATCCAATATCTTTATTCATCTATCTGTATCTTGTACATAGAGAATCCTCATATTTATAGTCCAAAGGGGTAAAAGCCCTCCAGAGATGGTTTAGTTTTTTGCCTTAGGTTTCGTAACACTTCCCCTTGGGCAATAGACAATGATACACAAATGTCTCATAAAAAACTCCTTTCAAAAACCTATTGGGAAAAAATGAATGGAGAAAGGAGTACATTACATTCGTAAGTTGCATTACACTTGTTGCCTCACTAAAAACCGTCATGCGAGAAAACTTCAAGAAAACTTGCCAAGGAAAAAAGTACAACGTTTAATATTCGGAATCCAATCTTCAAGATTTTGGATAAATCTTCAGAATTTGATAAGGGTTATGATATAGGGATTTACCCTTCTGAACTCTGCAACTCTTTAAACCGTCTCATTCCAATGCCATGAATGCATCTTTGGAAACTGGGTGCAGGCAGGCACTTAGTGAATAAATCAGCTGAATTTTCATAAGACTTTATTTGCAAGATCTTTACCTCATTATTCTTTTGTATTTCATGAGAAAAACATTTAGGAGCAATGTGCTTCGTCATGTTGCTCTTGACATAACCCGTTTGCATTTTTGTAATACAAGCAACATTATCTTCATAGATAATTAAGGGGATATTGACGGTATTAATGCCATAATACTTCTGGATATGATTAATCACATGTCTAAGCCAAACACATTCAAGTGGTGCTTCATATAGTGTTATAATATCTGAGTGGTTGGTAGAAGTAGCTACCAATGTCTACTTAGATGACCACCAGAGTGACTGCACCACCATAAAGTAATATAAATCTATTCTGGGATTTTGTACTATGGAGATTTGATAGATTGCCAGTATATCTTTAGGATTTAATAATGATCATCAGGATCTATCCGTGATCTTCATGATTTTTGCATTGTCGACCAACTGGATCTAAATTGTTAAGTGGTAAAACCTTCAAAGTGAATTTAAGCAGTAATCATCATATCAACACCTTTCCAGACTTGACTAAGATTTTCAAAATCTCAAGTATGATGATCAATGTTTATCATGCTCCCCCAAAGACAACTTTTGTTGAAGTCTTGTTATTCTAATGCCTTTCATATATTTTTCAAAAATGGATATAGGCAAGTATATTATGATCAAATCAACTGGATTATCACAATGCAGAGTCTTACATACAAATATCATATTGCTCATCTAGAGATTTTAGGACAAACACTATTCGGGAGTAACATGCTTAACTTATCAAATACAACTATTTGATTGTGTAACACAAGTAGATTATCCTCGCAGAGGATATGAGGGTAATACTAGTTGCAAAGTCGTATATCTTTCAGATACGATTTATCAAAACCTTTCAGTGTTTTAATATTTTGTAACTATCTCTGAGTGGTTAAAGTTACAACCAATAGTCTGTTCTCTAGAATTATAAAGTATGGTTGTATCACTCTAGAGTAAAATATAACGAGTCTTAGTTTTGGCGTTTAGGGGATTAATTGCCAATATCATCAATGTATGTCGTATCTTCATGGTACTAGAGGAAATCACCATTCCACTAACTTTTGGTTCCTCATTATATTCTCTTGGGTCCTGATGGGTGCTTGTCTACTTCTAGGGATCATATGATCATTGGTGTTATTAAAAGGTCGACTGGTAAGATAATTTCCTTTCAGGGGATGCTCTCTCTTTCGGGAGATGCTCGTACTATAGGTAAGAGACTATTGGGTATGAGTTATATATTTTTTGATTTTGTTTCCTTTCTTACTAGGAATTTTGAGTCCTTCAAGGATCTTGTCAAGGATTTTCAGAACCCATTTAACGCATATTTTATTCATCTATTCATGTCATTAGCCAGAATTATTATGCAACGGAACATCATTTCATTAATAATAAGAGAGTAATAGTCTCTACAGGGACCTTTGAACCATATCCTTCACCACTTCATTATATTCATAATGACTCATCAAGTCTGAACTATCTGGTTCCAAGACTTTTGTTTAGCAATTATGGTCAGCCTCATATGCTTTCATTATGTGACCCGATAAGAACGCTTCAAGCGCTCGACCATAGACTTTGGTTCCAGATCTGTGTTCTCGTAAGAGAAACTTTAGTAATTGTAGAGGCAAAGTGGTTGATGACAACTTTTCTCTTATATCCTCCAAATTGAGAGTATCTCAGAGTTAACTAGATCTTTGTCATTTTCCAAACAAAAGATTCTTGCCCGTTCCACATTCCCAGAATTGTAATATGCGCGCATTAAGTTGCTAGGGTTTTCATCTTCATGATGAGCCTCTTCATGAGGTATTTCACCTTCAAGGTGAGTTCTCTTCAAGAGTGTTTAAGGAGTGATTAATAACTATTTTGACTAGTATCATTAGATCTTAGCCCCGTGAGCGTCCCCACAGATTTTAGATAAAGGACCAATAAGTCAAATTCGCACAGGTGGGTATACTATTCAACCTAAGGTATTCTACTCTTAGCGACGTCTTCACTGTAAGTAAACACTATGGTAACTCCTCCATAATTAGAAAATATCTGGCACGCTCCCCGCCTCTAGTGTTTAGGAGCATAAACTAGCCTTACGTTTTGCTTGACTGGCACATGTATATTAGTACTAAAGATATTTTTCTTCTGAAAAATACGACAACATTTGAACTTTTGGGCATTTCTCTCCCTTAATGTCGAGATTCGATCTTTATTAAATAGGATACTACAAGATTCCCCTACCATGGATACATGATTGATTGAATTTCATATCCAACATGATCCCCAACAACTGGTGGGGGTCCAAAGATGTATGCTACAGTGGTGATAACATGTGAGAAATATTTGATTGCTCCAACACGCACTAATTTCAACAAGGGGTTTGATAATTATATGTAATGAGCTAGACTTTTATTAGTACAGTGGCAAGAAAACTGCATGATCCTAACATTATGTAGGATATTCCAACTTCTGGTTGGTTATTAATCTGCGATGAAGGTCCCACATGGGGATCCGAGAGTTGATAGACTAATTCTATATACTAGCTTCTTTATTATTTGCATATGTTTTGATCCAATTACTCATACCATATTTTAAGTAATTTGGATCATTAAACCTCAAGTTTATAACTACGCAACATATTTTCTTATGGTTATAAGTAGTATGTTCTAAGTTTCTAACAGCATAAAACTACATGATGCTCTTCAGAAACATAAATATAATGCTGGAATATAAAATATTTGACCATAGTTAATCTGCACAGAAATACTAGATTTTCTTCTGGACTACAAATCTAGTTTAATCACCCAAATAGTATAATTATTCGACAGGAATATTTATTGTTCAATAGGAACACTGTATTTAATTAAGGGTAATAAATTGTATGCTTGATTTTAATTTGTAATGTCATAATCAACATGACCAAATTTAGATCATTCAGGATCAACAAAAATCAATAGGACATTATATTTTATTTCGGGAGTTATGTTTGCATCAAGCAAGCGATATGGCTTCTGGTGGTGATGCAGTTGCAGACCGCATTTACCAATTACACATGTGTCTTTTTCGATGAGTATGGCACACTTCGGTGCGTAGCCAACATGACATATGTGCGAGTGCGTAAAGCAGTCGTTGATTTGTCGTGTGCATCTCGCATGCTGGCGGTTAACATATTGCTGAAGGCACAAATCAATTACCCTTCGTGGGCTGCAATGATTGTGGTTGCTAATAGCATGAGTGTTGGCAATGTCGTAAATGCCATTATCCATTTCATCTGGATATAGATAATAATCATGCGATTTACTTTCATTTTCTTCTAAAATAAACTAGATTAATTTTTGCTTCTAGCTTTGACCTAGGATTCGCCATTTCGCCTAACACGACTCTTGTTTTGAACTTTTTTCTATGCCTCTTAGGTTCCAATATCCCACACAATCCTAATATCTTCCCCCTTTTCATTCCAACTATAAAAATCACGAGTGATAGCGTGTACATCAGGCATTTGCTTGAAATCAACTCAGAGTTTTAGCGAAGATTTACAAGCATACTTCAATAGTAGTACAATTTTGTTAGCGTGAAACCAATATATACTATGTAACATTTTGCTTACAAAGTTCTTCAATTAAAAAATCAGTGTAGTGGAGGATAGTGTTATATAGACTTCAAGTCTTAGGGCTTAAGTTATTCTGTACTTATTTGAAGAATATGGTGTTTTTAGTCAAAGTGATCCATCAGAGATCAACATATGACTAGGCTTGTTCCGGTGTCACTGAGAAAAATAGTTTTTCTTTTACCATCTGGGCATCCATGTAGTACAAACTAGTGAATTGAGGCTTATTAGATATCAAGAGCACATGTGCAATATTTTTTAGCAAGATATGGCAAAGTATTTTCAATTTTTAGGCATGTTGTTTACAAAATTTATTCCATGCAATATTAATTATTTTACTATAGGTAAAATATGCTACTGGCAATATGTTCTATTAAGCAGATTTAATCAACTATTCAGCAGAAGATAAGGCTTTAATGGAACAATTTAGGCCATTATTTTATTTATGGCATCTGGGAAAACAACAATCTCACGCATAAGGTTTCAGCCTAAAGCAAAAAAATAAGAGATACCCATCATAAGCAGGACCAAGCTCGTCAGGAGCTGAATCTATACTACTAATGCAACTCGTGTAGGAAAATGATATCTTTACAAAGCTAATGGATAATTAGAAGATTTCAACAGGTCTCCATAGAACATACCATAGGGTTATCGTTGCCTTCGATTGCACCCACTTATCAATCAAACCAGCATTTAGTAACTTCTGATTACATAGCCTTAGTCGAGAGATAACACGGTGTAGGGTAGAGTTACACTCATTTATGGACTTCTAGTCCTAGGTATGTGTGCCATGTAGGGGCACAATTTGGCTTTTACAGGCGTTCTTTTAGAGAAAACCATAGAGCCAATGGATCACACTTACTAACCATATAGTCATTCTTAATGGCAGAGTAGAGGTGATACCTCATAAACTGCAAAAAAAAAACCTTTGCCTTTTCAGCGGCAGCAAGTTCAGTGTGCCGACGACAGGCTCGACAATTGTATGACATGGAGAAAAACCAAGGTAATATAGTTGCTGCCATCCAGGGCAAACAAATTTTCATTTAGTGATGTCTAACATATCCCACATAATTCATGCAATTTTGTTATGTTTACAGCTAGTAAAACATTTTAAATGCATGAAATGAATGCAAAATAGAATATATTAATTTTATTTATTCAATAGAATTTCCCAGAATTTTCCTGGTATTATTAGGGTTTTTTTTTGATAATTTTAAGGTCTAGAAGCCATTTTTTGAATTACTAAACCCATTAATTAATTTCCCAAAACACATAATACTAGAAAAAATAAACCATAAAAAATACAAGGCATATTTTGATATATGTCACTTCTCAGTTTGTGGTTTTGAAATATGCCACTCCTCAGCTTTTTTTTTTTGAAATATCCCACTCCTCAGTACAAAAAAATACACTGAAGAGTGGCATATTTCAAAGAAAAAACTGAGGAGTGGTATATTTCAAAACCACAAACTGAGGAGTGACATATTTCAAAATTCGCCAAAATACAATGCTTCTAAGGTGTACTAGGTCTAAGGTTTCACAAATTTATGGAAGCTCATATGTCGTAGAAATTCAGTTTCTAAGGATTTATTGAATTTTTTAGAATTTACAAATAGTTAAAGTTAATTAACATAAACCGTAGGGGTTAAATCGTAAGAATTTATTAAGCTGCACAAAAAATATAGTCAAATAATGAAATCTTCAGGGCTTTATATGCAAAATTGCCTTTCCCAAAAATTATTTTGTGATTTTTGTGAACTTGGAGGACCTTTATGCTTAATTCGGGCCACTCGGCCTACTCCGGCCCACCCGCTCGAAATTAAAGGGGTGGGGCTCTAGGGTTTCAACCCTAGCACCCTTTTTGTGGTGGCAACTCATGGGGGCCGATTTGCATGGAGGCGACAATGACTGCTGGGGCTTGCTGCGACGACGAGTCGTCGCAAGGCTTCTTCCGGGCCGACATGAGGCCAAGAATATTCATAGAAGAGCCAAGAATGTTCCTTTTATGCCTCTTGATTAAAGTTGTTGACTTTATAGATTACCCAGAGTTCATTCTTCAATTAAAGGATGTTTCGTAAAAACTGGTTAAAGAAATGTTAGTGAGCTCGAAGAACTTTGACTTTACTTGCTAGGATTTTGGTTAGATGGAGAAATATTTTTCAAAATAGACCTAAACATGTTACCCATTGGTGTATTGTCTCATTGAACTTGCCTTGATTTTGCCCCTAGCAATAGCGACAGTTGAATGACCTTTTTTCTACTATGAATCTTATTAAGACTGAGCTAAGAAATAAAATGGATGACAATTGGATGAATGATAGTATGGTATGCTATATTGAGTGAGACATGTTTGCAACGATTAAAGATGAAAGCATTTTGCATCGTTTTCAAAGTATGAAATCACGTCGGAGCAAATTACCTCGTGCTATAACTTAGTGGTATGTTTCATTTTTTGTATTTGTGAATTTACCTTTCATGTCATTTGTCATTCCGATTTATGATTTATATATGCTACTTTATCTATGCAGGTGACGATGATGCTGATGTAGCGTGGAGACATGTCATGACTCATGATGGTTTAATGGACCAAATCTCCCTTAATTCGGTATTTATTCTAGCTAGACTTCCTTTTTCCAATGTCATTTATCTGTTTCACTATAATATCAGTTGTTAGGTCAGTGGTTATGTATGTTTTGCTATTTTATAGTTTAATTGCAATATAGTGAGACTTCTAGTCTGTCATGAGTTAGCACCCCTGCTTCATTTCTGTGTCCGCCACTAACCCTAAGACATCTCCTTTGGTAAGTCTTGCATCTATATAATTGCATTTTGGTGTAAGGGTTTATTGAGTACCTTCGTATTCATTGTTGCTCAAATACGTGGATTCAGACTACGAAGCTGAGGACCTGGTGTATAGATACTTCTATGCATCCGGTTGTGGAAATGAAGATGATGGTGATATTTATGTCGTAGCCCCTGTCGATTGGAGGTCCTTTTTGGTTTATTTATCTTCTGCAGCTGTTTACTCTATGAACTCATTGACCCATTGCCCTATTCTGTAAAAACTTGGCCCTAAGGCCTATTCATGTTATTTTTTGTAATACTAAATACTCCTTTACTTATACGTGGATGTGATATTCGCTGATGATTGTACTGTGTGAGTTAGTGACTGATTATGTGACTAGTTTGGTATACACAGAGGGTCTGGATGAAAATTCGGGCTAGATGTTACACACTCTTCTTCTTGAAGCTTCGGGATCTTCGCGTAGTTGGGGGCAAAGATGTAATTTTTCGCTCTACTTCTGGGCTATTGTGTAATAGTTGTTATCCTATACTGTTTCATGAATAAATGATTAGAGGTTAGGTCCTTCATGTTCTGAACTTTTTTTTTATTTAATCTATTTTTAAAAAATATTTTAAAGATAACCTCTCCATAACTTTATTTCTAATTCTGACCCCTTTGGCCACGTCACAACGCAGGCGTGGCAAAAGCACGTTGCCACGCCACAGACCTCGGCGTGGCAAACGAGTGCTGTCACGTCACTCCTCTTGACGTGACAGGACTTAGCTCAAAAATGAACGCGTGTTGGCTCGGAGGGCTACTGTGGCAAGTTTGGCTACTCCACAGTCGGTGACGTGAAAGCACAATTTGGTCACGTCGCGGGTCATAGCGTGACCAAAGGAGTCATAATTGAAAATAAAGTTAGGGAGATGTTATCTTTAAAATATTTTAAAAAATATATTAAAAAAATAAAAAACTCTTAGGGCCATCTTGCTTAAAAAAGAAACGGAAGGGGTATATATTAGGGAAACTATACCGTCAGTCGTCCGATATGAGAAATAAATCTGACACGTTGTCCAGTCGCTGTCCAACCACGCCCGACTCATTAACTCCTCTCGTTTGTAGTCAAGAAACACACTGCAACGCTCTCTCTCAGCTTCTCTCTCCTCTTCGTAGGCAGACACTAGCACTGGCACAACCAGCAATAAAGAAGCACCCACCCTGCTCTCTTTTTCCCCACCTGCGTTGCTTCATTTCACCTTCTTCATCTCTCTTTCTTCCTTTCCCCCGATCTCTCCTCCTTTCTCCAGATCTCAACCTCTCCTTCATCTTCCTCCACAAGAGCTCCTCTCCAGCTCCCCTCTTCTACTTCAAGTCGAGCCGGATTCGGCCACCACCGCCGGCAGCCTTCCCGGCCACCGCTCCAGTGCACCACCTTGTCGTCGGCTTCCCGCGCCTCACCGAGCCACCTAGAGCTGCCGGCAGTGTTGGGATGTTGAGCAAGAAAGCTAGCGCAGCTGGGGTGCAAGAAGACGGCGGGAAGGACCGGCACAACAAGGTGAACGGGCGTGGGCAGCGCGTGCTGCTCGCCTCCGCCCACGCTGACCACCTCTACTCCCTCCGTGTTCTTGGATGGCTCGTCCCCTTCCTTTTCCCCTTTGAGAATAATGTTGCATTCCGTTGAGAATAATATTGCATACTGTTCTTTGAGATGTTGCATATGTAGAGAAAAAATGTTGCATCTATAGAAAAAAAAAATATTACATCTATAGAACAAAAGTGTTGCATGCTATTCACGGTGATGTTGCATACTATTAACGACGATGTTGCAATTTTTTCAATGTATTTTTTTTTCAAATGCTTTGTTTTTTATTCTGGATGTTTTTGAGATGATGTTTTTCACAGTGATGTTTGGCTCCCTGCGCTCCCTCGGCTCCTGCACCGTGCCCAGCCGACTCGGCCTTCGGCCACCGGCCGCCTTGGCTCGCCCCTGCTACTGCGCTCGTACAGGGAGCGGGAGGATGTTCGCTTGATGGACGGCTGCAACATTGTGTTCCAAAATCCAACAGCCAAACACTGCGTACGGCGCTAGCGCTCGGACCGTACATCTGAGCGCTAGTCGCTCCCTATGTATTAAGATCTAAACTTGGTTAAGTGAGAAATGGGAACTATGATAACCAGCCGCGCTTAGAAAAGAAGTGTAGAATTTCAAGGAACTCCAGGCGGTCCATACCCATTTTAAATGGGGCCGGATATCAATCCGTGAACAGTATTTACCAGCAAATATTATAATAAAAATACTGTAGCTATTTAATCTCAGTTTTTACTTCTTTTTTTTTACTTGACAATAGAGATCGCTTTTTTAATACTATAAATCGTGTATCTCTGCGTTAAAACATTTAATGGAGATGATCCTTTCTATTTTAAATATGCAGTGTCCCAGTTAGCTACTGCTACTGGCTACCAGAAGGACCTAGAATGAATGCCATCTCATCCTCGAACCTCGATGCGGTCCCATTCTTTCTCTCTCCTCCAGAACCTTCCAGGCGGTACCGTGCACAGACGTCCTCAGGCTCAATCGAATGGCGTTCAACCAAAAGGCAAAAGCGCCACGCAGCCAACCCACGTGTCCTCCCCTCCACACGTGCCCCGCCGCATACACGGGCACGTGCCTACGTATTCCCAAAGAAGAAAATCAAGCGCGGTCTCTCTTCCGCACGAGTAAACAACACACATACTCTTGCACTCTTCTCCTCCCTTTGCTGAATCCTCTTACCATTGCTTTCTCTTCTGCTTGCACTTCTAGCTCAGAGCGATCGGCGATCCTAGCTAGTAGTGTATACAGCTGTTGATTGGTACGTAGCTAGCGTGCTACAGCTGTCATGTCGGGGATCTCGCTGGCGGTGGCGCCGCGGTCGGACCCGGACCACGGGGCGGAGCGGCAGCCGGCGGCGATGCTCGGCGGCGTCATGGGCTCGCTCCGGGTCATCGAGCTCCAGCTCGTCGCCTTCATCATGGTCTTCTCCGCCTCCGGCCTCGTCCCGCTCATCGACCTCGCCTTCCCCGTCGCCACCACGCTCTACCTCCTCGCCATCTCCCGCCTCGCCTTTCCCCCGCTCCACGCCAAGCTCGACGCCGCCACATCCTCCGCCGCCTCCCAAGAAATCTTCCGCGGCAGCAAGTAACTAAATTGCTAACTCATATCAAGCATAAGTTTCTTGATTACTATCTTCTACATACTAATTTATCTGGAGGATGAACGTGTCCTCAGGTTGTTCCAGGTGTACGTGATGCTGGGCACCACGGTGGGGCTGTTCCTGCCGCTGTCGCACGTCCTGGGCGGGTTCGCGCGCGGGGACGACGCGGCGGTGCGGTCCGCCACGCCGCACTTGTTCCTGCTCTCGTGCCAGATCCTCACGGAGAACGTCGTGGGCTCGCTCGGGGTCTTCTCGCCGCCGGTCAGGGCGCTCGTTCCGCTGCTCTACACCGTGCGCCGCGTCTTCGTCATCGTCGACTGGGTCTACGACGTCTGGGCCAACAAGGTCATCACCCGCAGCGCCACGATGCAGGTCCGTTGCTCAGTTTATGGTTTGGTTCAGTTCAGTTGGTTTACATGGCAAAGTAAGGATGACTGAACTAGATGGTCTAAGTAGCTTTCATGTGCATTCCGATTTTGGTTTTGTGATTCGGATTAGATGCATGTAGTGCCGGGGAATGGATGAGATTTTGATATATGACCACAATCCAGCAACTACATATAGAATTATGGATATCACTAGAACATGAAGGACAATAATTAAATTCGGTTTAGTTTGCTAAGAGTTCAAGCTTTCAGTTAAAACAATTTCTATCTCGTTGAATTTCCAAGTTGAATTGCTTGCACAGTGTCGTGTGCTACCACTGTCATATTGTTCTATCTATTAATTAATTAGTTAATGAAAACGTAAGAGCAATTCCCTTGAATATGTGTGCCAATATGCCAAATTAACTAGGCCTATGTGATTAGGATGCGGCCTGGATCTGGTTCGGGAGGTACCTCGCCGTCGCGAACCTGCTCTACTTCTCCATCAACCTCTTCGTCTTCCTGATCCCTAAATTCCTCCCCCGCGCGTTCGAGAAGTACTTCCATATGCGCGACGAGGTCCATGTGAAGACCGCCGAGGACAAGCGGGCGAGGGATCTGTCCACTGCAGAGCAGCCAGCCAAGGCAGCCGCTGCCGCAGCAGCAGAGCAAAATGTTGATGTTGCAGCAAAATCAGTGGGGTCCAAGAAGGCAGACTAAGAGTTGTTGTGTTCAGTTATTCAGTGTAACGTTTGTTTGGTCCTATGGCTTGGCAATCGTACATGCACTGGGGATGTTGTGCATTTGGGTCTTTTAATTTACTTCTGAATTTTCATGAAGTATCTTGCGTGTTTCTTGTGGTGGTTCAACACGTACGGAAACATGGTGATGATGAACAGCTACGTACACGCCACCCAGTAGTTTGTGGGTTGAAGTGAAGAATTTTCTCTGCCATTGCGATGGATGATTCCAAACCTATAGACGATTACGGGCGACAAGCTCACTTTTGTTCTGCAATTGGTTTCCCCCAAATTTAGCCTGAACAGAACAGTGCGACGTGGTTACCCATTATACATGGGTTGAGATGGCATTCATGTTGAGAGTGAGACTGAGGGTGTGTTTGGTTCATTGTTCAATGAACCATGGGTTGAGATGACATTCATGTTGAGAGTGAGACTGAGGGTGTGTTTGGTTCATTGTTCAATGAACCAAACTGTTCATGACCAAACGGTTCGAAAAATGAGGTGGTTCATGCGTTTGGTTCCCTAAATGAAACCAAACGGTTCAGGACCAAACCATCCCACACAAGATAATATTATTTTGATATGTTGTATGAGTTCGTTCCTTGAAATCAAGCGAACCACACCGTTCACCCTCGTTCGTCTCCTCCCAGCGCTTCCTCCCTCCTCCCAGCGCGCGCGTCCTCCGTCCTCCTAGCACGCTGCCGCCCCGGCCTCCTTTCCCGACGAGCAATGCCGCCGCTCCGACCTCCGTCCCCGACAAGCAACGCCGCCGCTCCGGCCTCCTTCCCCGACGAGCAACGCCGCCGCTCCGGCCACATCGGCTCCCTCCTCCTCGCCGGCCTCACCCGGATCCACCACCTGCGCCGCCCTCCTCCACTTCTCTCCTCCGCACCGCCCTCCTCCACCTCCGTCCTTGCGATGGATGATTCCAAACCTATAGACGATTACGGGCGACAAGCTCACTTTTGTTCTGCAATTGGTTTCCCCCAAATTTAGCCTGAACAGAACAGTGCGACGTGGTTACCCATTATATATGGGTTGAGATGGCATTCATGTTGAGAGTGAGACTGAGGGTGTGTTTGGTTCATTGTTCAATGAACCAAACTGTTCAGGACCAAACGGTTCGAAAAATGAGGTGGTTCATGTGTTTGGTTCCCTAAATGAAACCAAACGGTTCAGGACCAAACCATCCCACACAAGAGAATATTATTTTGATATGTTGTATGAGTTCGTTCCTTGAAATCAAGCGAACCACACCGTTCACCCTTGTTCGTCTCCTCCCAGCGCTTCCTCCCTCCTCCCAGCGCGCGCGTCCTCCGTCCTCCTAGCACGCTGCCGCCCCGGCCTCCTTTCCCGACGAGCAATGCCGCCGCTCCGACCTCCGTCCAAGACAAGCAACGCCGCCGCTCCGGCCACATCGGCTCCCTCCTCCTCCCTGGTGCCCCTCCTCCTCGCCGGCCTCACCCGGATCCACCACCTGCGCCGCCCTCCTCCACTTCTCTCCTCCGCACCGCCCTCCTCCACCTCCGTCCTCCCCGACGCCTCTTCTCCTCCCTAGCGCCCTCCTCCTTGCCGACCTCACCTGGATCCACCTCCCGCGCCGCCCTCCTCCACCTCCCTCCTCCGCGCCGCCCCTCCTCCTCCCTGGCGCCCTTCTCCTCGCCGGCCTCACTTGGATCCACCTCCCTCCTCCACCCGCCAGCGAGAGGTTGAAGAAGCCACTGTCGCGCGGGATTGAAATTGGACGGGGCGTTAAGAACCACACGATTGAAATTGGACGGTCAGGATGTGCGGGATGATCGGACTGGCCCGAATGGCCCAATCAACACGGATCGTTCGATCAAGATTTAACGCCCTGGAGACCGTTCGATCAAGATTTAACGCCCTGGATTGAGTTGGCATTCGGGCTGGTCCGAACGGCCCAAACACTTTCAACCGTTGGATCCTCATCCGATGGTTGCGCGCAAATGTGGCTTGACCCAGGTGCGGCTAGGGGTTTTGGTTGAACCGCGTCGCAACGGGCTCGGGCCAGGTGAACAGTGCTTGAGCCCGAGTTTTAAAAACAGATTGACCAAGAAGCAAAAGGGTTTGACCAAGGCTTTAAAAATAGGAATAAAATTCTGAAATAATTCAGAAGGGTTTCTGGGACAACCTAGTACTCAAATAAAATCTTAAACTTCACTGTTCAAGAATTAATTTGAATAATTTAAATTCAAACTTAGAAAAGGTTATTGATTTGAGTTTAAATTTTTTGAGGGTCAAAAAGAGTTCTAAAAATTTGGTAAAAATTATTTTTATTCAAGATAATTAATATAATATCTTAATAAATTATTTACAGAAGATAATCAAGAGTTTTTTTCTTGTTTTATTTTGGAGCTAATATATGAGTTGTAGGTTTAAACTTTATTTGAAATTTTCCAAGTGCAATATTGTCAAATGTCATCAAATATCGGCAAATTTGAGAGGGTTATCATATCCAACTTCATCCACCAAACCAAACAACATCTTGAACCATCTATCATCCCATACAACCAATCAAACAGACTGATTGTACCATCCCATACAGGACGATCCCATTCTACCCGTACCATCTCATTCCATTCAATCTAATTCTACCAACCAAACGCACCGTGATTAAATGTAAAGGTTCGGCCTCGTATCCATGATAAAAAAAATGCGAGAGTTCACTTCAGATGAGTATTTTACGCATACCATTGGATCATCAACCACTGGTGAAAAGGAAAAAAGAGAAACAACGATTGGATATTAATTGGCGCAAAAATACAACTCCGGCCATCATTGAAGATGAGTCATTTGTCTTCCAAATCTAAACACAACTCTGAGCGTTGTCTTTCAAATCTGAACACAACTTTTTTTTCGAATCACCGATACAACACATAGATGCCCACACACATACACACCACCATACGCACGCACTCACACACATGACGCCTACGGAAGACTGGACGAGCGGAGCTTGATAAAGAAATGACAAAGTCACCACTGGCGCCTTACTTGCGACGGGCACGCCGCCTCCTACTTAACAAAAATCATCCTAAATGAGACACGCAGGGTCAAATCTGGGGTTTGAACCCTGGTGGGCTGGTACAATCACCTCCACTAGCCACCCAAGCAAGGCTTGGTTCTCATCTGAACGCAACTTTGATTCAATTTCTATTTTAATATTTTAAACCTAATAAAATTATACCCCTACAGTTCACAAAAACAATTGGAATGCGTGCAGTCAAACTTTAGAAACTTTGACTATCTATGTCTTTCGAATATCTAGATTACAGGCATAAAAATAAAAATCATGTGTGTAGATTCATCTTAAAAGTATTTTCATAATATTATAATATTATTGAGTTTTACAAATATATTATAATAGTAATTACTGTAAAGTTGTATTTTAGAGACCATATCGATATCCAAAACAACTTGTTTTTTGTGGTCTGGATGGAGTAACAGGGTCTTCTCCCATTGTTTTTCAGTGCTCTTGTCACTTTCACTTTTATGATTATGTTGATTGCGATGTCGTACCTATGCAAGCATGCTCATTATTATTAGTAGACCTTGGCAATATGATAGATATACTGAACATCATGGTAGATCTAATCATTATACTTTCACCTATAAAGAAAAGAAAATCACTTTACTTCCAATGTCTCCTGTTGCTATATTAAAGGATGAATTAGAAACATCTGCGAGAACAAGTAAGGATAACACAAAAGATGATCGTAAGATTATAGCTCCAAGTGAAATTAAATTGAAAGCACCTGTTATGTTAGCTACAAAATCTGCTTGCATTGACTTGGCACAATATCAATCTGAATGCTCTAGTATGGTTTGCAAAGAATCTTTGTGTCCTTTAGAAGATATGCATGTTTCTTTGTTTCCTGTTGCTACTAACCTTTTGCAGGAAAGTGATGATGTGGAGACAACGATTGAGTCGAGGATGACTCCAATTCAAGAAAGGGAGGATGATGAGGACATCATACATAAGGATGCAACCACTGCTTCGACCTGCTGCACTGCATCCTCTACTTCAACAACATCTCCTTGCGGGCACGGCGGTCAGCACTCTCGCTGCCACCGACCTCCGGTATCTCCCTTGAGGCCTCCGTCGCCTCCTCTCTAGTCTCTACGACAACCTCGGTTGTCGTAACAACTTCGACATCCTCAGCGGTCGTAGCGACCTCAGCAGCCGCAGCTTCTTCCGCCACAGGAATAGTAGTCGGTTCTTCGGATACTACCGCGGTCACACCCTCGTCAGCTGAGAGAGTGACAGTGGGCTCCTCCACCGGAGCATCCCTGGGGGCTGAAGACGTTGGGCTAAGATCGCAATACAAAGAAGTAAGTCAACTCGTAAAAGACAAACAGTAAGTGTAGTTATTACACTTATGTTTTTTACATACCTCTATGCGCTGGACCTAACTCGAAACTTAGGAGCCACCTTCCCGACGGAAGATTTATTCAATTTCTTCTCAACCATTTCTGGTCGAGAAGCACTCGGGACAGCAGGAGTTGCCTCCTCCCGACTTCCCGGGTGATCGAGATCAGTCTCGACCACCCGAAGAGCATTGCTTCCCTCGGCCTCGGATCCCATCGGAGCAGAGGTTTCCTTCACAAAAGACATAAAGTTCTTCCAGTTCTCCTTTTCTAGCTGTCTTATGAGGCCACTAGAAGCTGAAACTGCGAATGACTTGTTGTCGTAGTGGAAGGGTACCTTAACCTTGGGGACCTTGTGCTTAAGAGCAAAGGCCTCCGCTTCTGCTTTCTTCTTTCAGAACTGTGTCGGCAAATTTAGCAAAAGGAGCGGAAGGAGCGAACTTGAACCACCCTTATCGCCAACTCTTACCAATGACGCCTCTTGGATGGAGGGACTTTGTCGACTCACCGCGATGCCCGATAACCACCAGTCGACTTCTTCGTCATCTTGACGGTTCTCCATGCCAACTTTCGTTAAAATAGAAAGAAAGTGGTCGCCGATCTTCTACGATCACCATCCGTCGTTAGTACGACCCGCCTCAAAAGTCGTAAGTTACGACATTATCTAGTCGTAAGTTCTCCTACGATTACTTTCGGTCGTAAGTGTTTCTACGATCAGTATCCAGTCGTAAGTTCTTCTACGACAAACCAGTTGGTCGTACATCGTTTTACGACAACAAAACGCCTAAAGACAAAATCATTTGATTACCTTTAGGCGCTCTTATTTCTCCTCTGTGGTCAAAACCGCGAGGATTTGAGGAGCGCTAATGTTGGCGGATGCTTCGCGGATGAGCTCGACACGCGTGTCAACCTCCGCTCGGAAGATCTCGTACACATAAACGATGACGATTGAAAGACTAAATCAGATTAATCAAGGACAAAACCAAAAGAGTAAGTCTTGCTACTCACCGCCTTTATAATCCTCGGTTGTCGTTCTTTCCGAGTACCTCCACATGGGAGGAACTCGTGCCTTCAAAGGACTAATCCGACGCGTGATGAAGTCTTTCACCACGTGCAACCGTAAGCCCTCCGACTTCAAGTCTTTAACACTTGAATGAAGGGGGCAATCCGGTCGAGATTACCGGGAGTTGAGTCCCGTGAAGAGGACCGCCGGTGGCCTTTCCGACGAAGGAGAGGTCGTCTTCCTGGTTACCTCCCAAGAGAACCACCTCTTCTTCCATCCCGCCATGACGGCCGGGTAAACATCTGAATGTACTCCTTCGACTTGCCGTCGTGGAGCTTGGACCACGACTACGGCGATTCCGCTGACGAGCCATTCCGTAATAGTATTGGAAAAGCTCGAGGTCTGCCGGAATCCCCAGGTAGGCCTCACACAGGTACACGAACACGCTCAGCATCGTAATGGAATTAGGACCAAGGTTCACTAATTCCACCCTAAAGTGCTCGAGCACGAGTGTGAGGAAGGTGTGAGCAGACAATGAGGCGCGACTCACGAGACGCTGGAAACCGGGATTTGGTCTTCCTCTCCTGACGGCCAATGCTGCTCATTCGCCGCAAACCACTTCACGAGAAGTCTCTGAATCTTCTCGCGCAACTGAGCAATCATCTTGGCATTGTCCATCTCCGACTCACCACTCGAAACAATCTCGCCATTTTTCTCAAAGCGGAAGAACTGGATTTGAGAAAGCTCCGAGAAAAAGTACGGAGTCACCGGCGGCGGAAGAGACGAGAAAGCAACAGACTGTCGGGTGAAAAGGTAAGAACCCTAAGTTTTACATCCACTGCCCGTTTTATAACCGCACGCCCGAAACGAAACGTCGTGGAATCCCAACAGTCTCCACCGCTTCGGGAATTGTTTCGACGGACAGACTTTTTACCTACCCGATCGAAAGTCCCAAGGCATCTTTTTCACACCTCAAGTGAAATTACCATCTTGACCCCCGGGTCAAATGAAAAGCCGACCGGAAAGGTTTTGCTTTCGATCGTAAGGTCACGACTGCTTCGAAGTCGTAAGATATTCTACAACTATCTTGCAATTACAATGGTTTTAAACAAACTCCCTCGATTAAGCATATTCCTAATCGAGAGAAAAACGAGTGTTGAAGAGTTCTTCCTTCAACGGTTTTCCCCACGATCTCCTAGTGATCAAAAGATCATCTATGACCTTTCGGTCAAGTAAGCTATTTTCACTTGAAACTGAGGGGGCTAGATGACGAGGATCTAATAATCCTCATTTTATTATTTCCATAAAAAATGTAATATGACGTCACATGGTATACCCATTAATATCAGGGAAGAGTAAGATAGGTGGTCGTAAGATCTTCTACGACCACCCCCTGGTCGTAAGTGTTTCTACGACCATGGTGTAATCGTAGGCCCTGCTACGATTACGTCCGGTCGTAAGTCTTCCTGCGACAAGTACCCAGTCGTAAGTCTTTCTACGACATCCCCCCTGGTCGTAAGTTCTTCTATGACCAGTTTTGCCACGACTTCCTCACGATTAACTGGGTCCACTCGTCAGAAGACCCATTTAACAGTAGGAATCTAGCGATCAAAATACGAGTTATGCCCGATATAACTACGATAATGTCCCACTATCTCCGGCCGATAACCGCTTGACAAAGATGGGAGGATACTACTCCAGTAATTACTCTCATTACTGTGCAATAATGAGCGACTAATGAGCCTGGAACGACGACAGCCACCTTTGCGTAGTATAAATTGGTGTCTTTTAGAGATAGAGGAGAGACCCATTTTTTGAGGACAATGAGTAAGACCCTCAGCTGATTGTAATCCAGATACCCAATACAAGATACACAGGAGTAGGGTTATTATTCTCACCGGAGAAGGCCCGAACCTGTATAAAAATCCCCGTGTCTCTCTTGTCTGCGTGATCAATTGTGGAGACCCCCCGAATCAAACAATCTTTACGTAAGATCGGTTCTAAAACACCGACAGGGTCCATCAAAAATAAATCTACATATATCATTTTTATTGACTTATTTAAATATTTGTCAAGATGATGTTTTCACGAAGAGAATAGTTTGAATGCATGTATTATGTATGTTTTATGGGAAGGTATAGCATATTCCAATTATAGCCATTCAAATCAATGTAATGAAAGACACTTTCAACTATAACCACTAAATCTAAAAAAAAACAGTGTATAATAGATGATTTCAATAACAAACCGCTAATACTATTATACCGAACGGTATGTTATTAGTGGACGTGCACTCTAAAAAAAGTTTGTTTTTTTTAAATACATCTTGTTTTGCTTTTCCTATGCAATACATCCCACCAAACTAATTACTTACTGGCAGTTGTATTAAAGAGATGGACATGCCATTCTTGCATTTTACAGCAAATATCCTATTAATTGCTTGTCGGCTATATTAGAGACATTTATTTTATCCATGTTCTATGTACGTAGAGTTAAAACGACAAATAAATAAACAAGACCAAAAGTAATACCTTTGCAAAGCTGATCGTGTTTTAAAGATCTTTGATCGTGTTTTAAAAATCTTAAAACTTATAAAATATTTCTGCATAGTACTCCCTTCCTCCACAAACATGGGTCTTCTTTAAAATTTCAATGTTTCCAGTATAACACTATGACAATATTTTTTTATCATAATATACTAGTAAATAATAATAATAATAATAATAAAATATATGTATTGTGAAGTATTTTGCAAGATAAATCCAATAACACTAGTTTCATGCAGTCAAACTATGTACTTTTACATATATTATTGGTCAAAGTTTTAAAAGATTGATTGCAGGGATCCCACGATGACCTATATTTGTGAACGGAGGGAGTAGGAAATATCCTAACAATATTGAGTGGATGAATGAAATAATCAATATATTTAGGACATTTAATTTCTTACGCATGCTTGATAAATGAATGTTAAACATAAAAGATTCACTATACGAATAAGAATATTGTATAGCTGCATGCGGTTGAGATTTTGCCACATTCCAAGGATCCTATATAGGCTTTCAGTTTCTATAAAAACTATTTTAGAGTGCACTTCTCTGGCTTACAAGCCTCGTGTATTGATTCAGGGCAAAACTATAACGAAAATAATCAGGTTCACCACTTCACTCTACATATAACAACATATATAATTTTAAAATAACAATGTACTAAATTACAATAAACATTGCCAGAATGCATCATCCGACCGAAGGTTGGGCTGAATCAGGGTGCATAACTTTTAGACCAGGGGTGCACACATAGTATATATAGACTAATCTCTACTATTTTTTTTTGACCCGGTGTCCTGTGACACCGGGTCACTCCATTCAGTTCTGCGACTGTATTGATTATCAGCAGCTTGGACCTCAATTTCAAAATTATTCATCCTTAATAATGTGATTAGAAGGGGTTACATTGGCCCTCCAAGTTGAGCTCTAAATCTTTAGGCTCCAAATGTAACCTCTACATTTTCAGTCTACGGTGTTGCTTGCATGCACTTGTCTATATACGCTGAAAATAACATTAGACTTCCCATTTCAAAACAATAGTTATTGAATTCAAAATTAAATATTATATATAAATATAATATTGTATTGGAATTATAAATAACCCTAAGATAGTAAAAATATAAACTCGATAATGCAATTACTCACTGACGGAGCGGTCAGCGGTGGGACCAAAGGCGACCAAGGGGCCATCCACAGGCGCCACTGGCTGCACTAGTGGATCCATTGCATGTACTACTAACCTAAACTCCATCGCATCCCCCCCCCCCCCCGCCCTTTTTGTCCCGATCACGACATGCGTCTGCAAAAAAAACTAGATAAACACGAAAACAAATTGGTAGTTACATGGGACAATTCGATATATGTTACTGAATAACCTAAAATCTTCATAATATATCTACATATGACATACTTGTCAATACGTAGACAATCTAACACAACATTTCCTATTTTATTTCTACATACACCGGTCATGATGATGCCGCAGAAACAGGAAAAAAAAACATGTCAAGTACGCAAGGAAAACAAGGAATTTTTTCACACAAAGCATCTTGTATGTATTTGTTTTCCTTTCCACTGAATGTTGCATGGTCACATGCAATTTTCTCTGAGAACATGTGTTTAGTTCATCAACAACATGTTGCTGGTAACACAACGGGCACGAGTTATAATGAACACAATTTACAAAATATTGCTAGTAAGTCGCTGGTAGGCACCAACAAAAACTATTAGCCGGCTTACACAAGCAGGTGAATAACAAGTCCCTTCAGCGTCTATTCACAAGTAGCCTGAAATTCATTAATCTCTTCTACCAACCGGTTCTCACGTTCGGCCTTGGATCTCTTCCTACTCCTATACATGTCGGAGTCATATAGGAATCCCGCCCTCCAAGGTAAGTAAACCCCAAGGCCTCGCATGCGACCCGGGTGCTCCTTGTTTCCTAGGATCGTAGATAGTATATCCTTCTCCCTGACTGCTTCAAAGGAGTCTTGGGAAGATTCGGTAGTTAATGCTTGCTGTAAGAGGTCATCATGTTATTATAGATACTATGAAGTTATGGACTTATTAACAACTAGGTAGTTCGACATATTTACGAAACATTGGGACACTTCGTCGTCTGCTGAGTTTGTGAAAGAGATGTCGCCCGAAGACGTGGTTGATGCCCTCGTTCTTAACCAGCTTCGGGCATGCTCGTTTGTGATCCCAGCAAATGGTCGGGTTGTGTTCTCGTCCTCCGCCGTCCATTGCGTGGTTTTACCCGTGTATCTAACGGTGCTGAGTTCATGGGGGTGAGTGTTTTGTGCCTAGGGAGCCTTGTGTACCGCACTTTGCTTTTGAAATTCAGCCGTCGTCTTCAACCGCACAAAGGTGCCCCTAATATCCTGTGACAAGAATTTATACTTCGTGAAGCGCGTCTGACCCGTGTTCACGTACTTTGTGACAACTGTGCTCTTGAAGGTCCTCCATGTGTGTCCCATCACGAGCAATGCTTATTGTTCCATGCATGCCTGATCTGCTTCTAGGATAGTGAACGAGCTTGAAATATCAGCCCACAACTGGCCTCTCTCTACGTCCGTTAGAGACTTCCAGTTTGGTGTGGTGATGAGAGCCCGTTCCCTTTCAAGTATCCCGCAGATGGTCCGGAATCTTGCCGCTGCTTTCTTGGGACTCAGAGGGACCCCAACGGCATTGACCTCTGTGATGGTCATTCGGCCCGTAGGCAATTTCGATATTTCTCTGCCATCTCGCTTACGTACCACTTTCGTCGGAGATCCAGACGCATTCGGCGACGTCGATGACGGCGGTGAAGACGGTGCGGGCGCTATCTCGCTTACGTGCTATCTATATAAGTTACATATGCAATGAACTAAAATTTCAGAATACAAAACGCTGAGAGTTTAAATAAAATGGGGGAGAGTTTAACTAAAATGGATTGCAAGTTGATATCCACTAGGTATTTGCGAAGATAATTTCCCTTGAAAACATATTTTATACAGAAAAATAGAAGTTACCCAACCAATTAACTATATAAACAAATAGTATCTATTACTCAAATAGTATCAAAGGATATATTCACATCAATAGACAATATATTCACAACAAATGAAAGCATATATAGTACGTACTACTCAAGGAAGTCTCCAATATATCCATCACATCTGTATCAAGTATGTACTACACAAGAACACTAGACATTGCGGAATTGTTCGTACAGCAGCAGAGCATCGAAGAAATCATTCCTGATCTAGCGCATGTTTACTAAGGCTAAGAAGTTTTAGGACTGTCTAAAGAATATATTTTTTTCTTCCCATCTCTAGCAAACTCAATTCATAGAAACTAGTAAACGAATGTGCATGCTACAAGCCTACAACATTAGGCGTATCAAATGGTATCAAGCATATCACACGTTTCACGTCATTCCTAACAACACTACAATCTAATATAACGCAATAAGCCAAACACGGCAGCAAGTTACACAACATCATAGATACCAACACACGCATAGGTAACAACACTCCATACACAAACTGGCATGAACAGAGGTTCGGTCGAAGCATATACTGCACAAATCATACCCTAGGGCTCCAAACATCTACTGGTCCACACAACAATCACAACATCGGGCATTGGGGCTAGAGTCTTGAGAGGAGGATTAGGCCGTACCAGTGACAGGCTGTTGGGCTGGACAGGAGAGCTACGCTTCAGGGCAAGGAGGCGATGAGTTGGAGAGGACAGCGAGGCCGGTGATGAGCCAGAGAGGAAGAGGACGTCGGTGACGGGTGGAGGAATCGGGGCTGGCAATGAAACGACGTAGCATGGGGTGGTCGGGCGTTGTCAGGGACTCGGGGCTGGAACCGGCGGCGCGAGGGAGGACCAGAGGAGGAGCTAGAGCCGGTGGCGTGAGGGAGGTGTGGCTCCGACGTGGAGGAGGCTTCGAGCAGCGACGACACTCGGGTAGGGAGGGGAACATGCAAGAGTGGCTCTGGGTAGTCGAACAGGCGAGTGACGAGAATAAGGGCGCAAGCCCTAGTGGTTCCCTACTAATAAAGGGATATCACAGGCGGTTCCATAATAGAAACATCTGTGATATATGACCATATCCACTGTGTGATAGTTCATTCTATATCATACTAGTTCATAACAATAGAAATCCATAATTTGGCATGAGAGCACATGAACCTTTATAAGCCATGCAAGCGCAGGGAGACATTAAGTCCATCATATTTGACATATTAGGACATGAGACAAATAGGTTGTACAAGTGCATAATATTACCATTCCACATTACAATGAAGTCCACATTGATAGCAAAATCAGAGATGACAAGTCCACATTGACAGTGAAATAATAACCAAGAGTAGAAAACACAGATCATGTCTCATGTTATGGAATAAATTACAATGGAATAAATTCTTAATTAAAATACAGCCCTTCATGATGATCGACGCGCATATAGCTAGCTTCCTCATTGGGTTCTTCCTCGAGCCTGATGCTGTCTCCGAAAAGAGGCAACTCGTCAAATTGATTGTACTCTTCCTCATCCACGATATTCTCAACTCCGACAATCCTTCTTTTTCCATGAAGAACTACGTGGCGGTTCTTATTTGTTGGGTCTGTTACATAAAAAATTTGAACAACTTGCTTAGCGAGTACGAATGGTTTGTTCTTGTATCCAACACGTTTGAGTTCTACAGTAGTGACGCCGTACTTGTCAACCTTCACACCCTACAGAAGTTTAACCCAATGGTATCGAAACAGGAGGATCTTGAAAAGTACGTAGTCGAGATCCAAAATCTTCTCTATGAACCCATAGTAGGAGTTCAACCCACGGTGGTATTGAACTGCTCGTGAAATGCATCTATGCAGACACCGCTGTTCTGGACTATGCTCTTCCTATCCTGGGCTATCATATAATATATGTACCTATTTATGTCGTATCATGCTATGTCATAATTGTAAATTTTGGCTCTTTTGCCAACAATAGCATCGTATCATCACTTGATGACCTCCTAGTGAATCACACTATCGGTGTTTTAGAACTAATCTTATGTAAAGATTGTTTGATTCGAGGGGTCTCCACAATTGATCACGCAGACAGAAAAGACACGGGGATTTTTATACAGGTTCAGGCCTTCTCCGGAGAGAATAATAACCATACTCTTGTGTGTATTGTATTGGATATGCTGGTTACAATTAAGGTAAAGTCTAATACTTGAGCTCCTAATTGTCTCTGCCCGATTGTCTATGTCAATCGGTCGTGCCCTATTCTCTCTGACTGAAGCCCTTTTATAGTGTGCGTAGAGGTAGTCATTCCAGGTCAAGAGGTGCCTCATTATTTCGTATAATGATCGTGATAATGGTAGTAATCACCGGAGTATTAATCTCTCCACGTCGCCTGGTAGTTACTTGTCAGAGAATGGTGCGTTACGTGCAGTTACTTTAGAGAATAACAGCATATATTGGCTGCTTAAATATTGTAATCAATTGAGCCTTCAGACAAGTGGACCCAATTAATTACAGGGTTATCGTAGTTGAGTTGGTCATAGAAGAACTTATGACCAGGGGTAGTCATAGAAAGGCTTACGATTGGGTACTAGTCGTAGAAGGACTTACGACCAGAGGTGATCGTAGAAGGACTTACGATCATGAGGTAATCGTAGAAGAACTTACGACTATGGGGGTGGTCGTAGAAGAACTTACGACCACCTGGTTGGCTCCCCCCTTAAAACTATAAGGGGTATATCTCATAGCCGTATGACGTCATATTTACCCATAATATTAATTACAGATAAATAATAAAATGAGGATTATTAGATCCTCATCACGCACCTTTAACCATTCGTTGAACCGACGGTTGAACTCTCTCGTGATCCAAACCTCCGACCGGTCTAGATTCTGTTGGCATACCATGTCTTTGTGCTCGTCGATGTACGGGGACACTTGGGTCATGTGTTGCAAGACTGTGAAATGGGCTTGAGCGTATGTATCCAGATCAGGAGTGATTGCTTTCCTTCCGATGGTCCCGATACCCTCCAATCTCCCCTCATGATGAGATAGAGGCACACCTATCAGTTCCACCTGAGCCATGTAGTCGACACAGAACTCAATGATCTCTTTGGTTGCATAACCTTCGATGATGCTGCCCACCGGTCGAGATCGATTTTGTATGTAGGACTTGAGAATTCCCATGTACCTCTCAAACACGTACATATGACGTAAGAACACAGGGCCGCATATCTTTATCTCTTTCACAAGGTGAACAATGAGATGGACCATGATATCAAAAAATGACGGAGGGAAATACATCTCAAGATGATATAGAGTCGTCACCACCTCGGCCTAGAGACCATCTAGTCCTTCGGGATCGATGACCTTCTGAGCAATTGAGTTAAAGAAATAACACAGTCTCAAGATTACCACTCGGACCTTGTTCCGCAAGATACTCCTAATTGCAATAGGAAGCATTTGCATCATCAACACATAACAATTATGAGACTTCATACTAATTAATGTCAAATCTTCCATAGAAACAAGTGTCTTAATGCTGGCGGAGTAACTGGACAGAACTTTCATACCTTGCGAGCTCTGGCACAATTTATTTCTCTCAGCCTTGGACAGAGTGTAGCAAGCTGGGGGAAGGTACATTCGTCCTTTATCGGTATCTTTCGGTGCTAGCTCGGTCCTTATGTTTATATCAACCAAGTCACGTCATGCGTTAACATCATCCTTTGTTTTGCCACTAATATTTAGTAAGAGACCAATCAAGCTATCACATACATTCTTCTATACGTGCATGACGTCGATGCAATGGCGAACTTCTAAGTACTCCCAATAAGGCAAGTTCCAAAAAATTGACCGCTTCTTCCAGATGTTCTTCTGACGGGTCCTTAATTTACGTCCTTTCCTAAGTACAACATCGATATCCTTAACCATATCACAGACCTCTTTCCCTCTAAAAACCCTTGGAGCTGAACCGTCCTCCTTAGTTTTGTCGAATTGTTTCTTCATTTTGCGGTATGGATGAATCCTAGGAAGGAACCTACGGTGATGCATATACACAGTTTAACGCGAGTTGTTTAATCATACACTCTCGATGCCATCTAAGCAGTGCAGACAGGCTTTGGCTCCTTTTGTACTGAACCCCGACAGGTTACTAAGGATAGAAAAATCATTGATGGTGCGGAACAACATGGACTTAAAGTGAAGTTCTCTCATTTATACGTATCCCATACTTGTACCCCCTTCGTTCCACAGTGTCACAAGATCTTCTAGCAATGGTGCTAGGTACACATCAATATCGTTCCCAAGTTGCTTCGGCCCTTGGGTAAGTAGTGACATCAAAATGTACTTCCGTTTCATACACAACCAAGAAGAAAAGTTGTACATACATAGATTCACGGGCCAGGTGCTATGTTGGCTGCTCATGTTACCGAAATGATTCATTACATCTGTACTCAACCCTAACCTTATGTTCCTCAATTCCACACCGAACGTTTCTCGGTTCCACACCGAACTCTTCGAAGCTCCGATCAAAGTTTGTCCACTGGGCAGAATCAGCAGGGTGTCTTAGCTTTCCATATTTTTTACGCTCCTCCGAGTGTCAATACAACAATCTTGCCTCCTTTCGGTTCATAAATAAACGTTTCAAACGTGGGATTACAGGCAGATACCACAACATCTTAGCAGGAGGTCCTTACTTCACCTTAGTAGTATTCTTACGCTTGTATCGGGATGCTTTGCACATAGGACATACATGCATATTTGCATACTCTTTATGGTAGAGGATACAATCGTTCAGACATGAATGTATTCTTTCTACTTCCATTCTCAATGGATAAATAATCTTCTTGGCTTGGTAGGTGGTGCTGGGCAACACGTTTCCCTCTAGAAGAATGTCCGCTAGGAGGCCTAACAACGTTGAAGAATCTAGACCCGCCATTATGTGTTAATAGAGTATTTTGGTAATTAATGACAATCATGTGGACTAACATTTTTTATGAGTTGGTGAAATAGGTTATGTTCCATAATGATGAAGACTTTGGATGACGCCATGAGTTAATCGTCATCAAGTAAAGAGCTTGGAGTAAAGAATGCATCATGTGTTGATGCATATCAAGATTCGGGATGAAGAATGCCATCATGCGTTGATGAGAATCATGTCAAGATCCCAAAGCAAAGGAAATCATCATTTGTTAATGATATTCAAGTCATCATGTGTTGATGAGCTTTCAAGTCAAGAACCCGGACTTGAAGTGACGATGTGCGTCATCAAGCTTTAAGAGGATGCTCAAGGCAAAGGTATGACTAGCTATGGCTACAGATGTGTTCCTAGTCTTTTACCGGTCTCGGTGGTTGGTTGAAGACCGGATTGCTAGTATAGGTTGCCGTACTATTAAGAGGGGCCTTTGACTAGTAGCTTGAGTTAGTCATGTGTTGATAGCTCATTGTGTTTGCTCTAGCTCACTTTAACATGCTGTCTATATTTGCGAATGTGTTTTGCAAATGATCGAGGCTCATGGTTAATCCTTGTAGCGTGTGACTTGAGTTTGCAAATGTGTTTTGTAAATGGTTTAAGTCCATGTACCTTATTCCTTGTGGTGTTGATTCTAAGAGTTGGTAAATGTGTTTTACAACTTGTTGAGAATCTTGCTTCTATCGTTGTTTGCATCGCGCATCAATTTGGCAAATGTGTTTTGCAAATTGAGTTGAAGCGGAGTGCAATTTGCGGTGTGATTATAAAAGTGTGCAAATGTGTTTTACAACTTGTTGAGAATCTCACTCTGACCTTTGTTTGCATATTGCATCAATTAACAAATGTGTTTTGCTAGTTGAGTTGAAGCAATAGCAAAAATCTAGTCTTTTGGTTCTAGAGCGGTCTGACCGCAGTGTTGTTGGCGGTCTGACCGGCGGTTTAGGTGCGGTCTAATCGGACTCACTGATAATCGCCGCAGTCAGGTTTTTCCAGAGAGCGACTTTTCAGGAAATTGGCTGAGCGGTCTGACCGGCGTTATGAGCGCGGTCTGACCGAACCCCCGGGTCGAGGACCCGGTCAGCTTTTTCCAGAGAGTGATTTTTCTGGAATTTGCTTATGAAGTCTAACAGGGGTGTTACGAGCGGTCTGACCAACCTGTCCGGTCTAACCGGCCAGTGGTTGGCGGTCAGACCGGATGTGCCCCTAATGGCTAGTTTTATGACCGTTGGAGGGGGTGCGGTCTGACCGACCACATGCCTGTGGTCAGACCGGCCCTGCTGATTTTTTAGCAAACTTGCTTCTAACGGCTAGTTTTTGTGTGTGGGCTATAAATACCCACCTTGGCCATGTGAGGGGAGGTTATTTGTAACATCCCAAGGTTATGTTACCAAAATAAAATAAATAAAGTTATTGGATTTTCTGAAATTTGAAAGAGTGATATTGCTTTATTTGAATTTCTGAAGTTGTAAAAGTCAAAATTTAAAATTTACTTGAAGTTCTTGTAGTTTCAGTTGGTTTGATCTGAAAAATAAAATTTTAATTAATTTCTAGAATTTTCTGAGTTTTTAAAAGCTTTTTCCTAAATATTTTAAAATCAAAATAATTTATTTTGCAAAATTAATAGCCAATTATGAGTTGGAACTAATTTTATTAAGTCCAAACTAAATTAGAGAATTTCTGTGAATTTTCTCATAATTTTTGGATTTTATTTGCTATATTTTAAAGCTATTTTGATTTAACTGGAATTTTTAAATTGTTAAAACAATTAAAATCAGAAAATGGCCCTGGGCTGAAACCCCCGCGGCCCACACTTATTTCTCCCGCGCACCAGCCCACTTGGCCCATCCCAGCCCGCTACGCCCGCCGCTCCCTCTCTCTCCACCCTCACCTTCCGATTTGAATCGGACGGCTAGAAAACCCCCACGCTGCCCCGCCTCTTCTTCACCATCGGATGAAAACCCGACGGCCCACCCGCGTCTTCTACCTCGCCCCTCCTTCCTCGCAACCACGCCCAAGCTGCCGCCATTGTCGCGCGCTCGGAGCTCCTCAATCCCGAGATTCTCGCCCCCTTTCCTCTCGCGGACACACGCATTAACTTCCCCGCATCACGCTGCCCCCATTTCCCCATTATCCCCCCATCTCCGGCCTGGATTGCCGTAATTGCACCGGCGCGGCCTTCGTTCCCTCCACGGCGATGGAACCCCGCCCGCGCCCCTATAAGTAGCGCCCCGGGAGCCCTCTTCCTCCCTCAACCCGACACCGCCACCCACTCTCTCCCTCTCGCTCCATACTCGCCGGATTTCGCGAAATGCCGCAGCCGGCCGAGCCTCACTCCGCCGCCCCTGGCATCACCGTCACCGTCGCTGCGTCGACTCCGACCGCACCAGAAGCATCGCCGCACAGTCGCCTACGCCGTGCGCGCCTCCGCCTCGCCCGAGCGCCATCGTAGCTCGCCACCGCCGCGATCCTGAACTTCGCCGCCGCCTTTGAGCTCACCGCCGGCGCTCCCTCCACGCCCTTGCGCCGCCTGCGTAAGCCCTCAACTCCCCGCACTCTCCTCTCCTTTGCCGCGCCGCCGCCGCCGTGGCGCCAGCCACGGCGACCTTAGGGCCGAGCTCGCCGGCCAGTGCGGCGTGGCGCGGGCACTCGACGCCACCTAAGCGCCACGTCGCCTCCCTCGCTCGCGTGTCACGCTGAGTCAGCGCCCGCGTGGCAGTCCACGGCACCAAATCTCCCTGGGCTCGCTGGAACCAGTCCACCGTGAGCCGAGTCAATGGCATGTGGGGTCCAGTCGTCAGGAATTATTTTAATTCCTTTAAAATTCAGAAAATCCCCCGCTGATGTCATCATTGCGCAATAAAGCCTTTTTCTTTAGAAAAATAAACCAAGAAAATCAACAAAACCTGATTTTAGGGTTTTATTGAGATTTAGAACTTCCCAGGGTTCGTTCTCCTTCATACGAACTCCGATTTCGTCGATTCAAGTTCCTAAATTCATATAAAATCAAGATCTAGCCATCTAAGCCAAAATTATTTAATTTTGAGTTCATTTGATCAATAATTCCTTTAAACCCTAATTTATTATTTCATGTAATTTCAAACTTAGAAAATTCATATCTTTTGAATCCCAGCTCCGTTTTAGTCCATTCAAGTTTGTAAATTCATATAAAATTGTAATCTAGCTAACTAAATCAAATCATTTTAATTTGGAGTTCTTTTGAATTGTTATTTGAATTTTATTTGAATTTGGTCGTATTTTCACGATTAGATTTCGACGACTTCGGAGAATCAGATTTCGACGCCGATTGAAGAACAACATAAGAGGAATGATTTTGACTGTATGATCATCGTGATCGTACACTTGGACTACCCAAGATAGTACTTGTGAGTACTAGGTGACTGTTAAGAAAACAACGCCACCTCAATACCGACGCTCATAAGGTGATCTCATTAAGAGAAACAACGTCACCTCATCAAGCAAGGCAAGTTATACCCTTGATCATATCGATCCTATTATTTTAAATTATTTATATTCCGTTTTAAATTATTATTGCATGCTTATTTATATCAGTATCTTAAATTCCTGTTTTAAATGTATAGTTATGCCTAAAATCCTTTGTATGGTCAATTTTGAAAATTGAAGCAAACATATTGTCACCATAGATCAAACCTAGTTGGTACGATAGTATGAACTAGAACATTTTGAGAAAAATCATGCTTAGCCATGCTTTTAGACCAAACATGTTTATTTTGGGGATTTCAGCCAGAAATCAATTGATGTTTAGATGGTATCTATGGCATCGGTATGCTATGGAAGTTTATGACTTTGAAATAAATGAAATAAATGAAAATGGTTTGGACTTGGGCATAATGGATGTTCGGTGGGTGCAAGTTTATGCACGGGCTCAATCGGGTATGGTTAAGGCCCATGGGTTTTGTTGGAAAGTTGCCCAAGTCAGTTAAGGACCGGTCTTCGAGCGCATGATGCTACGCCTTACCGTACTACCATGTGTCCTGTGTGGGCGGGACTTGGCTAAATAATTTGTGATGTCTTAGTGTCATTGGTGCTATGTTGTTGGTATGGGTGTTGGTCAGACAGTAGACCCATCTGGCGCAGGAAGGGGCTTCCGGAGGATGGCCAGTCCAATGGTAGCGAAACCTTAGCGGGCATAAATACATTAAGGCAGAACATTGTAAAGGCCTCGACACGTGCTCTAGACCGCTTACCAAAGGTAGTGAGCGGTGGCATAGATATATGCCGGATAAACTAGAGAAGTCTTGTCATGTGGGTAAAGCTGTACAACCTCTGCAGAGTGTAAAACTATTCGAATAGCCGTGTCCGCGATTATGGACATGCTAGCAGAACTACTCAAAGTTAGACTTTGATTTTTGTTTGAAAAAGACTTCTTCAAAACTGGTTTATCCAGATGGGAATTGGGCAGGGAGCCATGTGATAGGAGGGTATCCTTTATCATTCATGTGTGAATGTTATCTGACTATAAAATTGATAATTTTATAAATTTTAGTTATAAAATAACTGCTTTGGAACTTAGTACAAGTATTTAAAGAAAATGCTGCTTTATGCAAATGACCTTATAAGCCATCCTTTGTTACATCCATATATGCATGTCATTCTGTTACTTGACGGGTGTAACTTGCGAGCACGGAAGTTGTGCTCATACTTACTTTATGCAAACAAAATTTCAGATGAGAAGGACTTTGCTACCGATGTGGATCTCGACGACTAGGCCGCTACCCCAGTCGATTGCGTGTGGCAGATTGCTGGACTCTACTACTTTTCGTCTTCCGCTGTGTTCTTTATTGCTGGCTTGTAAGCATCCTTTGTAATAAACTCTGTTGATTATTAAAGTTGTGATATGAATTTGTTACTACATTTGTTTACTGTGTGAACTAGCTACTGATCATGGGACTAGTTCAGAAATACACAGAGGATCTGGGAGAATTACTCCCGGGTCTGACATTATTGCTGTCACTTCGTATTCTATTAAGCTAAGAGCAATCCCTCTACTCCTATTTGTGCATGTGTTGCACTTAGTGAGGTTTGAGTGGCAAATCCTATTGCATGTGTTGCATTAGGTGGTGAATTTAGTATCCACGAGAGCTTTGACACTTGATTGGTTCAAGTGAAAGTTGGAGTCTTGTTACTCTTGGTGTTTCCGACACCTAGACGGCGTGGAGGTGTCGTGGTCCGGTGATCTTCTCAAGTGAAGCTTGTGAGAATGTCCGGTGTTTGTGAGTGGCTTGGTGCTCGCCATCTCTGGAGTGGAGAAAGGAGCAACCCTAGTGGATCGAGGTGTTAAGTTCGATTTGGAGCCGGTCCAAGCGGTTGGACTTACCTAGAGGTGTTGGTTCGGTTTGGAACCGGTCCAAGTGGTTGGACTTACCTCAGAGGTGTTGGTTCGCATTGGAGCCGGTCCAAGAGGTTGAACTTACCTCAATGTGGATTAGGGGAGATCGGCAAGTCTTCGATCACCACGGGAAAACATCATCGTGTCATTGTGGTTTGCTTCTTGTGCTTTACTATTGTGCAATTTACGTTATTTGTATTAAATTGCTTATTCTTATGTGTATGATTGCTTGTTATCAATAGTATAGTATTGTTGGTGCATTTAGTTGAACCTAGTTGATTTAGGTTTTAATTGTGCAAAATCGTATTGTTATAAGCTTCCGCATTAGAAATCGGTTTTAGCGCATAGAAGTTTTAAAACGTCTATCCACCCCCCTCTAGTCGGCCTCCTCGATCTTACAAACGTCGTGAAACTCTTGTTGGACCAACCATTGCTTGCCTTCAATTTCAGCAGTTCAAGCATGGATGATAACCTTGTGTATTCCAGCTTACAACCAGGGAACAAAGATTTCCCCGAGTCCTCCATTAAGCCCTCGAATTTACCAAATTCTCTCTCACTGCAGTTCTCTTCTGCATCTGATTCAGATTGTCATCGTACGACCTATCATCATCAAAAGTACAGTCCACATCTGGCATATCGTTGACTTCATCGGCGATGTCGTTATTATTAACTTCCTGTATAATCTGCTCTTCACCGTGACTGGTCCAACATGTATACCCTTTTTTGAAACCCCTTCGAATCAAGTGTGCTTCAATCTGTGCTGAATTGTTAAACATCTTCAAATTACCGTAATCAATGCATGAACAATACATAAATTTTATCCCATTCTTCAACATATCCTGCTCGGCGGCTCTTCTAAAAGCAAACACGCCATTAATGTACTCTTCACTTACACGGTTCTCACCGTACATCCAGTTTCGGTCCATCTACAGTACGCACATACCAAATTAGTGTTAAATTAGATTAATAAACCGCAAGTACTCTTCCTATTGACCAAACATACTAAGATTGATTAGCGATTAACCTAGAGCAAATATAAAGGGTTACAGATTGTTACCCTCGGAGCTCACAACGAAAATCCCAAATATCCCGTGAGATCCTCCTCCCTTTCTTCCTCCTCTCCTTCTCCTCCCTTCCTCCTCTCTTTAGCTTCCTCCTCTCCTTCTTCTCCTTGCCTCGTTCTTTCCCTTCCTTCTCCTCTTTAAGGTGGCACAATGGGGGAGGAGGCAGCAAGGGTGGCGGCTCAAACGAGAAGGGGGTGGAGGCGCTAGGGGCAGGGGGGTCTGTCGGGATGGCCGGGTATTTATAATGGTCGGGTATTTACAATGACGTATCACTATCACAAACGGTTTGTAAATAGAACGGTCTGTGATAATTCCCAGACGGTTCTTAACAACAACCGTCTGTGATGTCTGCGATTACCACAGACCGTTCTTCTTAAGAACCGTCTGTGAATTATCACAGACCGTTCTATTTACAAATCGTCTGTGATAGTTACGTATCACAGACGGCGTCCAATATAACCTGTTTCTTAGTAGTGCAAGCACTAACAATAAAAGTATACAAAAAATAGAATTGTACCTGCCTTGCTCACTTGTTGCCGAAAATTGAATTTTCCAAAATTTGGCATTTTTTTTTGAATTTTGCCAAATTAGCTCAATACAAATTTGAATTTGCACAACAAAATATCAAAGAGAGACTGAGGAATGGAGGGGTGTTGAATGAGGGGGTGTGGTGGCTATTTATATAATTTTTTTGGGGATTTTCTTGAATTGTTTTGCTATTTTTAAAAGGCCAAACGGTCAAAAACAGGCAAAAACGCCAATGGCCATATTTTAGTCGGGCTACCCCTGCCCGCGTTGCCCGACCGTCCGTTCCGTTTCTTCTTTTCTTCCTCCCTTGCCCCTACCCTGCCCATGCGTGCCGCGTGTGGCACTGCGCTTGCCGTACTGCCGCCTTCTATCCCTATCCTCCCTCAATGTCAGCCTCCTCCCTCAACGCGGGCCCGCGCCGAAGTTTTTCATTTGTTGTTTGTTTCTCGACGTTTTTGGATGCTGGTTGATGTGTTCGGTTAATGGGCGTGCAAGCTGTGGCAACGGTCATTGCTGTAGTTTCCATTTGATCCTTGTGACCCTGCCAGCATCGATTCCATGCCCCTATTGGTCGCAATGTACGGAAGTTTTTTTCGGTGACTTCTTGCTGGCGAGTTGAATGATGCCACCAAAAAGTTGCCCCCTCCTCCCCTATCTTTATTCTTCATGTTTTTTTATTCCTTCTACATCTTTTTTGGGTTGCCTTATGTGGTCAAGACTTCTTCATTAAACTGTAGGGCGGCAGGGCCTCCCCTCCTCGGTGATCTTCTTTTACAAGAGGGGAAAAGGGGGATAGAGAGGAACACCGAACACCACGTCCTTTTTCATTATCTTTATGTAAATTTCCTTTGATTTTTCGTAATAGTTATTAAACATGATTTCCTTTGTTTGTCAAGTGCAGAGCTAGAGGTGCAATATGGTTTGTGTCCGGTTTGTATCTCTGTGATGTTTGAGTTTGTTCCTTGGATTAAAGTCTCTGCAATTACAGTTGTTGTCATGAGTTGTTAACTTGTTATGCATTCGATCAATACCCCGTTAGAATCCATGTTGCTTTGTTCGAATTGTTGTGTTTATCACTTGAAAATGTTTCAGATTCATAGTCGGCTCATCTAAAGGTACTGAAATCATGGATTCATGGACCGTGCTCGGGCTCGTACCGTATCTTGCACGGCCCAACACTGTTTGTACCGTGCTATGCTAGCCCACTGTGCTAGTGTAGCTATCCAAACATGACACGGACCATGGTGCCAGACAGGCACGGTCTATAAACAATACATGCCAAACTGTGCATATGCTAGGCCTACAGTGCCGTGTCTCACTATGGCCGGCCGGCACAGTCCATCCGACCCGTTTAGGTCTAGCCGCGGGAAAAGAACACCTGTTTCCCGCCAAACCCCGAAAAATCCCCAAATCTTTCCACCAATCTCCCGCCGTCTCGCCAGACACGCACGCAGAGAGAGAGAGAGAGAGGGGCTCACTTCCGCCGCGATTGGAACCAAACCCTCGCCGCCATGGAGATCGTGCGATCCCACCGGCAGCTCGCGGCAGGACCCGCCGGCGGTGGCGGCGCGGGGGACCTGCCAACGTACCGGGTGGCGCCGCAGCTGGAGGTGCGGCTGGAGGAGTTCGAGCTCTTCGCCATCAATCGCCTCCGAGGTGCGGCTGCCGGCCTCTGTTTCCTAGGGTTTTTTTGGTTTCCTCTCCCCCTTCCTTCTATAGATCCGGATAACGGTAAAGAGTATGACGCGATTTTCCCGTGTTGTTGTGTTGGTCAGTTCTGAAGGGGATCTCGGATGGGCTCTCGCGGGGTAAGAAGCCGGAGGAGATGGAGAAATTGGTGAGCGATTCGATTCTCTCTCGCAGCTTTGCGACTTTAGTGGAGTTTGGCTGGGAAATTATGTTTTGATTTTAGTGATGATTTTATGGAGAAGTAGGTGAAAATAAAGTGAATTTTGTGGTGTTGCGTAGACCTTGGTCAGGGTTCGGTTTGATTAGATAAATGGGTATTTCTAAGTCGAATTCATCAGGCTCTCTTGGATGTGTACATGATGTTACTTTTACAAATTGCCACTATTGTTTTGACAATTTTGTCATGCAGATGCGGACTACCCCATAAGGTGTACATTCAGTTTCTTGCTACTTTACCGTGATTTAATTTTCGAGTTGTAGGTGTTCCTTTCTCCTTAGATTATTACAAATCAAGGTGAAAAGTTTCAAAAGTCTAGTTGCGGATTTAGCGTATGTACATGGGTAATAATTAAAATTTTTAATTGAAACTGAAAATGTTTGCTTCTCCTTGCGCTTTAGGTCAGCGAGTTGTGGAAGGTACACATGAGGCACCAGGATCCAGCAGAGACTTTGAACAAGGACATAATATCTCACTTTGTGCTCCGTCTTGTCTACTGCAGAACGTAAGCTTACCATTCTTGCATTCACATTGCACATTCATAAGCTTGGCGGTTTGTTTGTGGTGCTTTGACCAACTTACAGAAAGCTGTATTTTATATCTACCATTAGGGAAGAATTGCGAAAGTGGTTTCTATCCATGGAGACTACACTTTTTCGGTATCGCTTTCGGCTGGAGAGTTCTGAATCACAGGTGACTTCCTGTTTATTTATCATATAATTGACAAGGAAAATAATTATGTTTTAACCATTGTTTGTTACATACTGTCTTTTTTCAGAGGATGCTTATGAGTGAGTTTCAGCTTCCATACAAAGCATTGCCACACTCAGAATTTGAGGTATGGGTCATGGGCACTAACATAACTGTTGAGCACTAGTATCTTAATGCTTCACAGTGATGAAATGTTCTTGTTTTCTTGTTTTAGGCTGTGAAAGACAAGTTAAGCCAAGTTGCACGTTCCATTGGTCAATCTGCAAATGGTATGGAATACTTTTTGCTATGTCTATTCTGGCTAGTACTTCTTTGAAAACTGCAAATTAATGACATCCATGCAGAAATATTCAGCTCAAATACTCAATTATTTGTCACTGCTTTTCTCAATTTATTGCAGATTGCTGTTCCAGCAAGATCTTATAATGAATTACAAAATAGGTTGCTTCAGATTTTTGCTTTTTTATAATTCATATTGTTGTGAATCATGCCTAAGTGGTTTTGAAACAGTGGCTCAACCACTGGAATTAAACTTTGAGAATCTGTCAAAAGAAAATGTGATTGTACATTATAATGTGAAACTGTGAATACTTCAATCTTTGTCATCAATTTTATTTTGTTCCTTATGCCATTTAAGTAGAATGCTGTTTTGTTATCTGCATTTGTGTTCTTTCACTTAGCAGCTAACTTTGTTTAATACTTTCTTTTTTGCAGTTGAATCTGTGTTTTTCAAGGTATGTGCACCAATCTATTATAGCTTTTTAAATTCCATATTCAGTTGAATTTTTTTATTCCTGTGATTAATCAATCTAAGTAAACTATATTCAAATCCAATTAAGGTACCTTTTCAAGAAGTTCCAGATCTTGTTGCCAGCCGTCGAGTATTTCTTTCAAAAGGCTATGCTTACGTTGCAATGAGTCAGGTTCGCTGTGAATATGAGAATGAAAACTTCTATATATTTTTTTGCTAATGGTCATTCTTAAAATATCTGTATAATTTTTTTTAGGTGGTTTCACTTGTGGTTACCCAATTCCGCTGCAATATCTCAAAGGCACTTGTTTTAACAAATAGGTACATGGTACACATGTTTTACTTTGCTCAGGTAGCTTATAACGTGTTTGGAAGTGGAAGGTGTACTTGGCTACTTGCTTACTTCTTCGTAGGAGAGATTCCTTGTGACTTTAGATGATGTACCTGTTAAGGATATAAGGGTATTTATGGTATTTCCTATTGTATTAAGGTTTAAACTTGTGTCTCTTTGTACCCTATATATATATTGTCCATTGGGTCTCTGAATACATACACACAATTGTTGTGTACGCTGGGCAAATACTATCAGTGTTGTGTACGCGTCGGTCTCGGACGTGTGAAGATGGGAGTCTACAAGCTTCGGAACTTACGACAGGAATACAAAGTCATAACAAGTAATAGTGAGTCCGGTAGCAATACGACAATTGGTAGTTTCCGAATACGAGTAAGAGTCTGTATCCAAAGTAGAGTTTGCATATGAGTTGGATTAGCTGATGTACTCTTTAGAAAGAGCATCGAGTCTGTAATACACGGCAAGCAAGAAATACACTTTATCTTCCAATTGCTATTCTCTATCCTCTGAACTTCTCTGTTCCTTGCCCCTGCTACCCTGCTTCTTCCATGACAGCTCCTTCTTGTCGAGTCGGATGTCCACGTCCAGCACCGTATCACCCGTATAGCCTGCGTAGCCGAAGCCGGATACATCAACAATATTCATAACAATACCTAACCATATTGTTTGTTGTTTAATAATAATTTAATTCAGCATAGAACAAAAGCACAAGTTGATGTGCGTCCTATACTCCTATGGAGTATGGACATATATACCAATTGTGATTTGTGTCTCGTCAGCCTGTCTTTCTTCATGTTTAGACAAATGAAAAGCTTGTTGATTTCATAGTTGTTTGCATGATTGATCTTTTCATTGTTTAAAATTTTCAGTCCTGTTCTGCTATGTTTTCCTTTGGCACTTGGCATTAATTTCTGAACTGAGCACCTCATCTGTATAAGTTGTATTAAGCTATAATGCATGGAATCATTTAATGTACAGGAAATGGACAGCAACCATTAAGGAACAAGAAAAGGACAGGTTGACTCCTGTGAGTATCAGTGTACCAGTTCCCCACCTTTCTTCCAGATTAATCTTTTAATAACTTTTATAATGCATATTTTTATCTGGCCAGATTGTTGAAGCATTAAGCAATGCATATTTTGGACCTGATTACTCTCAGGTACAATGTTTCACCTATACTTTTCCAGATATTGTTAGCTAGATTTGCTTCCAACGCTAATATTTGCTATTTGCGTATTTTTTTGGCTTATAATCAATATTTCATACAGCCAAAGGATGCTGTTGAGATTTCTCTGAAGGATATTGACCAACTGGCTAGAACTTCTTTCCCTCTTTGTATGCGCCACATGCTAGAGAAGGTAAGGCACCTTAAAAGTTACATACATTTACTTACCTTGTGATCAGGTTGCTTAGTGTTTGCTTTAATTTTGCAGTTGAGAGAAAACCATCATCTGAAGCATGGGGGTAGAATGCAGTTTGGCCTTTTCCTTAAGGTAGTAATTAAATGAATTAGACTGAATCTTAGTTTTGTAAGCACCGAAAATTTATTCTATTTATGTCACATTAATGTACTTCTGAAAATTATGCTTTAGGGTGCTGGGCTGAAGTTGGAGGATGCTCTTGCATTTTGGAGAGCAGAATTTTCTCAGAAGGTACCTAACTGGCTAATTTTTCCTAGAGAATATACATCTGCAACTTATTTTTAGAAAGCATAAGTAGACCTTTTATCAGTGCCTTTATGGTGTTGAAGTTGTGTCAAGCAGACGTTTTACAGGACTATGTACTACATTCTTATCTTACCTATAGCGTTGTACATTGAGTAATCAGATAAAGTCCAAAATTAAGCAGTTATTATCCCCTGAGTTGCATTCTGTAAGTTATCACAACTTCTATTGCTTCCTTGATGTTGGATCTTCTCTGGATAAGGTCGGCTCTGAGCGATTTGACAAGGAATATGCTTATAGTATCAGACATAATTATGGAAAAGAAGGAAAGCGAACAGTAAGCCCCTTGTTCTATGTGCGTAACTTAAAAGGGTATTGGAGTTATTAATTACTCTTACAAATGGCTGCTCCAGGATTACACTCCATATTCATGTCAAAAGATCATCTCTGCAACGCCTGGTGTTGGTGATCACCATGGTTGCCCTTATCGACACTTTGGGTATAATCTCATTCTTATAGTCTCCTTTTAGACAATAATTAACAGAGTAGATAAGCACTTATCTTTTTTGAGGTTACTCTGAACTTTCTGTTAACATTAGTTGCCTAACAGTGTCTCTCTAGTATGTGATAATATGGTGGCTGGCCTGGACTTTACATGTTGAAGTTCTTGAGCTGACCTGAATGGCAGCATGTTATATCCAAAGGAATTCAGGAAAGTTACTAGATTACTCCTGAAGGTCTGATTTCATTTGAAGAGTTTGAATGGAACATTAGCACCCGACTTGCAATTTTTCTGATTACAAAAATAGACCCAACAAAAATGGAAGCAACAGAAAGTACATTTTTGTTAACTACAAATGCAATTTAACATTTGTGAACTCATTAAAGTCCATACTGTTGGGGGTGTCATAGGAAAACCTATGTGAACTCACTCAACATGCCAATTTGAAAGCCATAAAGATACCCTATTTTTGTAAATAATCTCTGTTTCATGCGTTTTTACCTTTTTGTGTACTGTATTTGTAGTGAAGAAAACTTGAGAGCAGCTCTCAACAAAATGGGAGTCGGTGGATATGCATTGGAAGAGATAATGGATAAAGTGAAGAACAGGCATTACCAGGTACTGTACCTCACGGTCCTTAGCTTTATTAAGCAATCTTCTATCCTTCGACTGACTGAAAAATCTGACATGAAATATGCAGCTAGCTTGCACGTTGACTTTTGAGGTAACACACGGTGTCTCATGTGATGCTGGAATCAATCATCCTAATCAGTATTTCAGTGAAAGCCAGAAAGTCTTGCAAGCAAAGGTGAGTTAAACAGTTAATTATACATGGAACTGTGTTTTTTTGTCAGTATATGAGTTATCCAAATTAACAGTAAATTTGGTTCATTCTGCAGAACCAAACAGTGCAAAGCCAATCAGCGACCTAAGAGGTAATGCTGCTGCAGAAAGCAGTCCATCCACAAAAAGAATCTCAGGTTTTGAGACCACTACTTTGTCAGCTGTCGCTTTGCATTCTGTGCTTGATTTTTAATTGCAACTTGTTCATGGCCCAACACATTTCTAATGTGCAATGATAATTACAGTAGACATGCTACTCATCATTTGCTTTTTATGGCCGTGTGTGATTCATATCTCTTCTGGCATTCCCCTGTGAGTTTCTCAAGTAGATAATGTTCATATTACTTAGCTTTAATGGACGGGTAACAAGTCATCATTCAAAAACCATGATTGAAACCTACAATTTCCAACATTTCCAACACAAAAACCATGATTGAAACCTACAATTTCCAACATTTCCAACACACTTCTCTATCAATTTTTAGAATAAGAATCATGCTAGTTTCTTGTTGTTAATATTGTAATATTTGTTCATAAGATTTTAATCAAATACATAACTTGTGATTTTGAGCAGATAAAAATTAAAATTTCAGGTATTTTTTTTTACCATTTTTCATGGATAAAAAATTAAAATCTCAGGTATTTTTTTTAACCATTTTTCATAGATAAAAATTAAAATTTCAGGTATTTTTCAACCCGTTGTGCTACAACTAATGGGGGTAGAAGGCAGTTTGGTCTCATCTTATTTTCTGTCCCTACAGAAGCTCAGTGTCGTATCAAGATCTGCGCTTGTTGCCAATGATGTGATCACTCTTTAACCCGATGCCTAGGGGGAATGCTGTTATCACTGGGGTTTCAGAATTCCAACTGCAGGCTGTCATTCGGCACAAATCTATGGCGCCACATCGTGTACTGCTTGTAAAAAAGTAATTTATTGTTGCACAACAGTAGGTCGAGACATGTACTTGTCAAACTCAGAGAATCGAGGCTCAGATATTGAATTTGTAGTTCGTTCTATCTTGCTAATGTATTCTTGTAATTCAACCGAGTTGTAAACGCCCTGAACAGCTGTGCTCTAATGTTCTTGGTCGCAAGCTTCTTCGAGAGGAAGATAATTACTCTGAATTGCCCAGGTTTGCAGCTGTGCGTTGTGTGCGGTGCAAACTGAAGTGTCTGTCTTCGCTTGTCTTGCTTGAAATATCCAATCTGGTTTTCTCGACCTGTCTGCAGGGGTTACAACTTCTGGCCGGTTCAACTGCTAAGGTCCAAGTTGAGTTACACAAATTCACACGATTATGGAGTATTTTCTTTCGTTTTAGATATGGCATCTCATAATGTTCTTTCAAAAAAGCAAAAGCACTAGATGCCGAAACTACTTCACAAGATACCCAGTGCATGTTTGATTCGGAAAACACTTGAAACAGTAATTTTCTGCCGGTCTCTGGGCAATGATAATAATACAGTCGTTCTCCTCGAAAAGGGAATGGGAAGAAAAGATGAAAAATATCCTTTTGCGTCCACTTGCTGGTTGTTACCACTCACAAAGTGCCAAAAGCTACAAATTTGTAAACACTTAAATGATCAAAACAATTAGGCTTCTACATTCAAAAATCAGAAGCATATGTCCTCGCAAAAAACAAAAAACAAAAGCATATGTAGGTAAAGAACTTAAGAAGCGCCCTATTCTAATAGAAGAATTAACCATCCATTTCTCTGCATGGCTGCAACTTTATTTTTTTAAAAAAAATTAAAGGACTCCCTATTGCCCTTTTCATTTGTACCGGAACTTAAATTTCAGTTTGGATTTTATTAACGCTTAACTTTGATATGCGTCTACAATTCTATTGGAATATTCAACTGGATATAAATATGTAAGTCCTCGTTGCAACTATATGCAATAATGTCATGAATTGAGTGCGCACAAATTTCTATAGCAAAATTGGATATATGCAACTTCAAAAGATGGCACTTAGAAAAATATCACTTCAAAACATGGAATTGAAATTTGCCACTCCAAAACTTGGTTCATTGGATTTTTGTCACTCTTGGAAACTTTTGCCCTCCCTCCTTCCTCCTGGCCGGCCATCGACACTGCTTCTCCGGCGAGCTTCATCTGCGTTGCCACCGTGAGCCGCACCTCTCTTCTTCTCCCCCTTCTTCCTCCCGAGACCGGTGGCGACTAGTGCAGCGCGTTCGCCGTCATGGAGCCCAAACCCTCGCCCTCGCCACAACCCCCCCCCCAAGAGGCAAATATCTGAGAGCGCAATCCCTTCGACCACCTGCCGCTACCGCACCCACACAACGGACTGCTCACCAACGCCGCTTGCCAGTCTCCACTCAAGCCCGTGCGGGAGGACGCGCCCTAGGTTTTCGCCATCTGGATCAACGGGGAGGGCGAGCCGTCGCCTCGCTGTGAGGTCGGGAGGAAGAAGGGGGAGAAGAAGAGAGGTGGTGCAGCTCACGGTGGCGGCGCAGTTCGCGCCGAGGAGGAGGCGGCACAGCTAGAGCTCACCAGAGAAGCGGTGGCGACGGCCGGCCGAGAGGAAGAAGGGAGGATGGAGGAAAAAAGTGTCAAAGAGTGGCAAAAATCCAAAGAGCTAAGTTTTGAAGTGGCAAATTTTAAATTTCATATTTATAGTAGCATTTTTCAAAGTGTCATCTTTTGGAGTGATATATATCCAATTTTGCCAACCTCTATGGTCATTCAGGCAGGTGAGGAGTGATCTGACCGACATAGATCTAGATCTGCATGATGAGTGAATATTTGAAGCAATTGAACAACAATTCCTTTGCATAATTATGAATTTCTGTTGCAACATTTTTGAACAATATCCTGTCAAAGTCCTTATTTGCAGGGGCGTAGCCAGCCGCTGGCTAGGCCTCGGACCACCAGGGGTGTAACCAGCCAGAGCTTGGTCCACTGCAGTGCGTGCGCGCCGTCTAGCGCCTCAAAACAGCAAGCGATTTTGAGCTGGCCCTTGCTTATTTGGGTTTTGTACGAATTTTGAAGAAATTACACTGTTTTCTACAAACTATTTGTGAAATTCCTACCTTCTGAGTAGGGCCTAATTGTTGTTTAATGATTTTTTTTATTTTAAAAGAAAATGCAGGAGAACTACAAAAGCGGCAGCCTAAGATGGAGCTTGTGCCAGATAGCCCCAGATAAATAATAATCATCTGCAAAAGCTTGTTCAAATCACCGAAGAAGCTGCCAAAACGATAAGATTTATTCTGCATATTTGTACCTTTATTCTGTTGGGTTTTCTTCAAACCCTAGATTGACTTTCTGGTGTCTATTCGGTCTACCCTCTATTCCTCTGTCTTTTCCGTGGTGCCGCTCACAAGTCCATCCTGAGGCTAGAGGGTAGGGACCTATATATAGACTCCACTTCCAGGTGGTATAATTAATCCACCTGTTTCCGGTACACCGTGAGACTCCTGAACCATGTCACCAACCACGATCAGACAGGCCAGTTTAATGAGTCTAAAATATATTAGTCCCTAACACACATGTGTGAGTCATGTGCCATGATCAGATTGTTTACGAGATCAATTCCAATCGATCATGTGGGTCAACACTGCAGAGTCGATCCGCGCAAAACAACCCAACTATTCCAAGACCGTGTCAGATCCGAATAATCACACACATGCATATTAATTCCAGTAGACTCGATCTCAATAAACATGTCTACCTTTTCCAGCACAACCGTCCTCAGCACCTCGAGTATAAAAATCCTCGAGTTAGATTCCACATCAATTAATTCCCTATCACATATTTCAATATTCCACATTAAGTTAAAACAGGTAACAACCAAAATAAATGTTGAAAGCCACATAAAAATCCAACATCTCCCACTTGGCTGAAAACATTTCAATCAATAAACTGAAGTCCCATGTCTTTAACATGCTTAGAAAATAATTCCTGACTAACTGGCTTAGTCAGTGGATCTGCAACCATATCAATGCTAGGCAAATAAACCAAACGAATAGATTTGAGTCTATTTATTACATCACGAATATAATGATATCTTCCTTCAATGTGTTTACTTTTACTATGAAATTTGGGATCCTTTGAGACCTTGATCGCTGCCTGATTATCACAGAAAATAGTGATAGGTTGTGTTGCACTTCCCACGACCTTAAGTGATGCAAGAAATTCCCTCAGCCATACACCTTCCTTTGCTGCTTCAGATGCAGCAATGTATTCAGCTTCCATAGAGGAAAGAGCAACTGAATTCTGTTTCCTGCTGCACCAAGAAATAGCACCTCCTGCCAAAGTAAATAGATAACCAGAAGTTGATTTTCGGTCATCCGGATCCCCTTGCCAATCAGCATCAGTATAACCTCAGAGTGAAGATTATGACCATTAAAACATAACGAATAATCCATAATTCTTTTGACATAACGCAGTACATATTTAATTTGTTTCCAGTGCTCCTCCCCAGGATTCTTTTGATATCTACTGAGAATTCCAATAGCATGGCTGAGGTCAGGTCGTGTAAATAACATAGCATACATAAGACATCCTAAAGCAGAAGAATAAGGAATACCATTTATTCTAGCTTTTTCCTCAGGAGTTTTTGGACATAATTCATCACTGAGTTTAGTTCCCTTTACAATAGGTACATTAACAGGTTTGCTGTTTTCCATATAAAATCGTTTTAAAACACTTCTAAGGTATGCCTTCTGGGACAACCCAAGAATCCTTCTATTCCGATCTCTATGTATTTTGTGGGGACCCCGGTAATTATCTCCATAAGACCGAGATTAGACAAGGTCTTAGGGACATAATTACGGGTCTCCGGTAAATGAATTCCAATTTAACTCTATCCAAGTGAGAGGCTTAGCCGAATACTAGAGCCTCAACGATCATGCGCGCTGCTCCCTTGCGAGCGCTACATGATTGTCGATTTTCCCTCGATTCGAAGTACTACACTTAGTGAGTTAAATGAGAATTCATCAACAACGAGTATGACATATATTGGCTCCCAAGATCAACGACCAATATACTCATACCCTCATCCAACGTTGATTACATCCATACAACGATACAACAAGAGATAAAAAGACATACCGCATAATAGTCAAAGTCTACACTTATTACATACGGCCGACCGCCAAATTCAAAGTAAAGTATCAAGTAGCAATGAAGTAAATAAATGAAGCAAAAGACCAGTAGTGGTATGCCCATCACCCATCGGCAACCGACTGGGGGTTAAATGATAGCACACTACTCGTTAGTGTCACCCAAGTCAACACTAACGAGATCGTCATACTCATAATCTTCCTCACCGAAAAGGCCAAGAAACATCCGGCCGAGTACAAGTGTACTGCAAGTCTTACACAAATAAAAATAGTTATGCATAAGGGTCATTCAAGGGATGGCTCATATTGGTTTAGTTTTGCGAAAGAGACGCAACAATTAACATCCTACACATACTAGTTTTTTCATGTACCCATTTAAAATCAGATATGAAGCGGAAGTAAAACATATAGTAAAGCATTTCAGTAATAAACAATTGAATCATACAAAGACCAAAGTGGCAGCCCACTTTGATGTACTAAACACATGAACATCCCGTTCATGACGAATACCAAGTTCAACCACAATTTTAATTAAAAGTCTAACAATAGTAACTCCCGAACTCAAGCGGTTGTCCATAACCGTGGACACGGCTATTCGAATAGATTGATACCCTGCAGGGGTGTACTACTTTACCCACACGACTTGATTAGCCCGTAAGCCTCCAGATGCCTCCGAAAATAGCATACATTAGCCCGTAAGCCTCCAGATGCCTCCGAAAATAGCATACTTCCTATGGTATGCCGGCTGGGTAAATCAAGATATAGTCATTTTCAGCAAGAAAGCCCTATTGAGCTAAGTCCCCCTTGTGAGATGGTTCCTTGCCTAGTACAAGCGTCTGATAGCACTTGCTAGGGGGCTCACAAGTTATATCGGAAATACCGATGTAATCAAAATAAAAGAATTGGCGCTCCCTTGCACACTATAAAGGGTTACATCGGCTCCTAAAGAACATAAGATTTCACGGTCGCTATGCCCCTTACACCACCAAGGACTTAACACAATAAAACCCTCCCCCTACTTAACCATACGGCTCCCAACCCGCGTGTGGCAAAGACGAGTGTACTTGAATTAACGATGTTACCAAAGTTCGGTCCTCAATTGTCCGACAAGTCCTTCCACTTACCCAATGCTCGTGCACAAAGCACCATCACTAACCAACACTTGTCCAGACCAAAAGCTCATTTAAAATGACAAAAATTAACTCATAAAACAGCTCCAAGATCTGAAGTATAAATCATAAAATGAGAGTTGTGTCTATCCCAAAACCGCCAAGTTATTCCCGACGATCGAACTACTCGTATCTAGACTTGCATGGCTAAGCAATTCCACAACCCATAATTCACACATCCTATCTTAAGCATATAGGAGTTGGCATAATTCAAGATTAACCTCAAGCATAGGACATAACTAAACTACACATCACAAAAATATTGACATAATCAAAATAGCATGCAAGCAATTATCATTGCACTATCTTAACCAAAACTGGGATCAAATATGATGCAAAAGAAAGTTCAAATGATGCTTGCCTTGCTGGTACAGTAGCTGTTCACTCTCAGTAGCGTAAGTGTCGATATCGATATGCTCGGGATCTATATAATTATAACATCAAATAAATACCGAGAAAACAACTTAAAAACCAAAATGCTAAAAAATGCATGATTTTTCTACAGTAGTTAGATCATGATTTTAAATGATTTTTGGTGAAAGACTTATTTCATTTTGATTTAGTATATGAAAGTTATAATGGTTTGAATTTGATTTCAATAAGCCAGTCATTATGTAATTTAATTATGAAGTGAAATTTTGTAGAACAGTATGCGAGTACATGGATTACATAGATAAATAGGCAATATTATTATAGGTTAAAAACAGTTGAGTTTGTCCTTTTTGGAGTTTTTATGATTTAGTTATGTATTTTTAAAGTTATCAGCCTTTTATAGTGTAACAATAATAGAGTTTAATGATCATTTCTCCTAAATATAGTTTCTGTGATAAAGATAAGAGGGAAACCATTTTTAGAAATAAGTATACTGAAAGTGAAAATTACCAAAGTAGGTTTCACTGTTTTTGGAGTTTCCAATAATTACTTATGCATTTTTGAAGTTATCAGTCCTTTTCCTATTGTCCAATTAATGCAGTTAATATAGAATCTTCCAAAAGTATATTCTCTGTTACCCAGACCAGTTTAAAACCTATTTTAAAATAAAGTACATTGAAAATGAAAATTAATGAAGTGGTTCCACTCAATTTGGAGTTAAATTGAGGGAGTTATGAATTTATCAACTTTAGACAATTTTCTGTACAGAGAAAAGAACTGAGGGAGGTCTGGAGGGTGGTCTTCGTAAAATGGTCACGAAGTGGTCTTTAGGTGGTCCTGGGAAGAGAGCCACAAGGAGGTCCCGAGGGTTGTTATTGTCAAACAACCACAGGGAGGTCCTTGCGGTAGGTTTGAGTAAAGAGGTCTTGGACGACTGAGATCAACTCAAGGAGGTCCTGGACTACCGAGATGGACTCTAGGTGGTCTGCGGTTGGAATAGGACCTAGGAGGTCCTAGATGGTGAGATGAACCTTGAGAGGTCTTGGATGGTCCAGATGTACCTTAGGAGGTCCTAACGGCCGAGATAGACTCTAGGAGGTCCCGAACTACCGATAAGAGATTCGGGAGGTCCTAGCGGTCGGGATAAACCTAAGGAGGTCCGAACGGTCCAGATTAAAATAGGGAGGTCCTGTGGTGACACTTTGCAAAGACGACCCGAGGAGGTCCTTTGCGGGACAAGAGCAGGGCACGAGGCTCAAGACTTCCGTTAGGACAACACTTAATGCTAATGATTACCTCTTAAGTCCAGATCTCCTGCTACAGTATTTGTCCGAGTACTATAATGGGAATCTGGTACAGTGGCTTGCCCGGCAGCTCGCCGGCGTTACGCGCCACGGCGGAGCCGGCTAAGGGCCGCCATTTCTAGGCAATAGCATTGCACACCTCCTGGTGACAATCTCGACGGCGGAGCCGGTCGTTACCGACGGCTAGCCGGAGTTGAGCAAGATTAACAAATACGGCAAAAGTGCAAAAGACAAAAAGAAGCTCCGCATTGCTAACCAATGAGTGCGAGAGGTCCTAGGGACTAAATGGAAAGCTACCTGAGTTAGAAAGAGGACCGGGGAAGCACTGGAGCTCGCCGGCGGCGTGTGACCGAAAAGCAGCAACTAGGGCTCCACGACGACAAGATAACCTGAGCAAGGAAACACACAAAGGGAGGTCGGACTAAGTCACCTAGGCACATGAGATGCTATCATAGGAAGGAATCGAAAAGAAACTCACCCGGCCAGAGATAGAGGCAAAAAGGGCAAGACTTGCTGAAATTGGGGCTAACTCGAAATCCAAATGTCCCTGTGAAGCAAGCACGCAAAAAGTTGGGGGGTTTTGATCAGTAAACTCAGGCATACAAGGTGACGCGCAAAAGAGAGGTCGAAACTCACCGGAGGTGAAGAACACAAGGTGATGTCCACCGGAGCGCGCCCTGGACACGAGCTAGAGCACGAAGGTGAACCAGAAGCTACAAGCAAAGGTAGGAGTTCGCATAAGCGAAAATGGACACGGTATGGATTGTGAAGAAGTGTGGGATCACCCGGAGGAAGCTTACCCGAGAGATGCGCACGGAAGAGCTTCCTCCTCCTCTGCCGAAAAGTGGAGAAGTGAGGAAGAACATGGCACCGAGGGGGTATTATGCCCGGGAAGAAGACGGAGTGGAGGCGGCGAGAGACGGAGCAACTCGGGGATTTGTTGGAGATATGCCCTAGAGGCAATCATATTGATGATGATATTTCATTGTATCCATGATTTAATAAATGTTCCTTGAATATTGCCTTTGTGTTGATTAACAAGTATGTGACTTGTTTGTGAAACTCTTTACTTGTATGGTTATTCTAAAGTTGTCCCTAGTCGGAGTTCATGTGAGGACACACGTGAATGATGGATTAGCACATGTATCGGTTGATGACCATGTTTCACAGGTCATAGACATGGAGATGTCAAACCAATAATGTGGACACATGTTTAGAACATGAGGTTGGACCAACCCAACATGAGACATAGTAATTATTCTTATGGTTCTCTCTACACAATGTGTACGCCTTGTCCTTAGACCTGAGATTGTCGCATGTACTTGAGATGTGAATCGACCTACTTAGGGGCTATCAAACGCTACTCCGTGAATCGGGTAGTTATAAAGGTAGCTTTCGGTTTTTCATGAAGCATGTCGCGAGGCATGGTCAGTCGAGATGGGATTTGCCCCTCTCTACCTGAGAGAGATATCTCTGGGCCCCTCGAGTGATCGGATCCAGAAATGCATGGCCATGCTACTTAAGGTTAAGAGTTAACCTAGTAAGGGATTCCGGATCATAGGATCGAGAAAGAGTGGTCATCTTGGAGCTCGACCGAATATCGTGAGGCAAAGGGATTGGCATGTACATAACGTTGTGATGGTTCGTCCGATATGATCTTTACGTATGTTTAGGAGTTGGCACGTCTTGCTAGAGGCCGCTACCAACTATTGACCAAGTATGTGTACTCGTGTCATGTCTAAATATCTGTGAACCATAGGGTCACACACTTAAGAAGTCAAGCCTAATTCGGATTGGATCCGATTAGATCGGCATTGAGTCCTAATGGGCCTCTATTCGTAGAAGCCCATTATAAGGACGCCTATAAAGGAGGGCAGGGGCGCCGGTTGAGAGATGAGTTTTTCGTGACATCCTCAAACCTCGCCGCCACCCTCCCACGCCCTAGTCGCCGCGCGATCTAGTAGTCCGGCGTGCGCCGCTTCCTCCCGCACGTGTGGATACCTTTGGAGGTGCCGCATCGTGGCGTTGGGACGAACCGCAAGAAAGGAGTCAGACGTGGGATGCCGCGACGCGGACGAGGAAGTAGTACGACTACTCGCCCGACGCATCGCATCAATCGAGTACGACTACACTGCCCCGACGTGCTACATCAACTTCCGCACTGCGCGTCTAGTGGTAAGACCGTGATCTATAATCGCAGTGATCTTGGTTTACTGGGTAGAATTTTTAATTTGCGCTAGTGTAGCCTACCCGTTTCCCTACAGTGGTATCAGAGCGGTTGCTGTCATGTTATAGGTTCGGGCGATTTGCATATGGCGATATGTAAATCGGTATGATCGATGTGATCGATTGTATAGTTCGTAATGGATTGGTCCGGTTTCGTGATCATGCCGCTAAGGTCGTGAAACAACATACCCTACCGGCCGGATTCGCCATCGGGGTAGACGGTGACACGTAAAACCGGTTGCGGCATGCGAAGATCAATATGATTGATCGAATCGAACCTAGATTAATAATCGATGTACCGTGATCATGCCGCTAAGGTCGTGAAACAACATACCCCTACCGGTCGATTCGCCATCGGGGTAGACAAAGTGACACGAAAACCGGTTGCGGCATGCGAAGATCAATATAATTGGTCGAATCGGAACAGTAGTCGATTTGTGGTAAATATGATTTGCCGATCAAAATCCTATGTAAAAATTGCATAGATTGGATCTCTGTTTTTTTACGAATGTCCGGCTATCCATGTATTTTATTACTAGCTGTTATGAGTAATAGCTTATATTAGTACTTGGAGGACACATCACTTGGAGGGATGGCACACATGAACCATGGAGATGGAGATCATCATGGCGGACAGATTCTATGGCGATGGAGATCACCATGAGAAAATAGGCCATACTGAGTCACAACTGTGTGAATGTTATTCCTGTTGTTTTACTCCTATGCATGTTTGAATGGTAGAAGTATAGCGATCCCTCACAAAATGTTAAGTTAAACATATGCCCTTCCAATTAAACTTTGCACCATCCCATGTCTTGTAAATTGATGGTGGGTCTATAAAATTAGGGCACCATCAACTTTCTTTGACTAGATGAGTTTTGTATCGGATACTTACATGCATAAGGATTGGTGAACTTAACAAGGTTATTATAAAGGTTATGAGCCTTGGAGCATAAAGGTTGGGCGCCGGGGCATAGAGATGTCACCCAACAACAAGAGTCATATAGAGATATGATTAGCAAGGTGTTGCTTACCGAATTACCTTGTCTCCTAGCGGTGATGCAAAAGCTCACTAGTAGACTCGTTAATTGCGGATCTTGAATCGCTAAGAATCAACAGAGGGATGTTGATTTTAGTGGGAGTACATTCTATTAAATTTGTTTAATACAGTTTACTCTATCATGGTTTTATTTGTCTTAGTATTTTGCATTTCCTATTGTAGATCAATGGCATCTAGCAACCACGCACACCCTTTTGCTTTGCGATCGATTCTTGAGAAAGAGAAATTAAATGGAACAAACTATTCGATTTGGTCCGTAACACGAGAATTGTTCTCAGGGCAGATAAAAAGGAAAACGTTCTGGACACCCCAATCCCAGAAGAACCTGCAAACAATGCGTCTGCTGCTGTTAAAAATGCCTACAAGAAAGCATGTGATGACTCTCTTGAGATTAGCTGTCTTATGCTTGCATGCATGGAACTCGACCTTCAAAAGCGCTTGAGGATCGTGAAGCGTATGATATGATCATAGCGCTTAAGGACATGTTCCAGACACAGGCCAGGACTGAACGGTTCAATGTCTCTAAGGCTTTTCTGGAATGCAAGTTAACAGAAGGTGCACCCGTAGGCCCACATGTGATCAAAATGGTTGGTTACAGTCAGACTTTGGATAAACTTGGTTTTCCAATTGGCCAAGAGTTGGCAACTGATTTCATTTTAGCGTCTCTTCCACCTAGCTATGGGTATTTCATTTAGAACTACCATATGCATGGGGCAGATAAGGGCCTTAATGAGCTTTGTGGGATGCTCAAAACAGCAGAGAGTGACATTAAGAAGTGTGCGGGCCTAGCCATGTGATGGTCGTGCAGACAAGTCTAGCTTCAAGAAAAGGGTAAGAAGCCATGGCCAAAGAATAAGGGCAAGGTTAAAGATATGATCTCAAGCCAACGCCTAAGCCTAATGTTTGGACTCGAGCCGAGACAAGATGCTTCTATTGTAAAGAAACCGCCACTGGAAGAGAAACGCAAGAAGTACATGGATTCCGATGAATGCAAGAAGAAGGTCGAAGTAAGACTTCCACCCATGGTACACTTGTCATAAATGTTTTAGACATTTTTCTTGCTGATTCTCCTATTAACTCTTGGGTATTTGATACGGATCGCTTGCTCACATTTGCAACTCGATGCAGGGCTAATAAGAAGTAGAGGAGTCGCAAGAGGTGAAGTTGATTTTCGTCGGAAATAAAGCAAGGGTTGCTTGCGTTGACCGTCGGCACCATGCAACTTCAGCTTCCTTCAAGATTTATTATGGAATTGAATAATTGTTATTATGTTCCTAGTACAGTCGAAACATTTTATCCCCTCATGTTTGATGAGAGATGGTTATTCATTTGCAAGTAAAGACAATGATTGTTTGATCTCAAAAATGGAATGTTTATGGCTTTTAGCCCATTGTGAATGGGTTATTTATTTTAAATCTTGATGATGCGCCTATCTTTAACATAAATGCTAAAAGACTTCGACCTAATGATTTGAATCCCACCTATGTTTGGCATTGTCGTTTGGGTCACATAAGTGAAAAGCGCATGAAGAAGCTCCATGTCGATGGTCTTCTAACTTCGCTTGATTTTGAATCATACGAGACATGTGAAGCTTGTTTGCTTGGTAAGATGACCAAATCACCTTTCAAAGGTTCTTTTGAGAGGCGCGGACTTGTTGGAAATCATACATACCGATGTATGTGGACCAATGAGCACGATCGCTAGAGGTGGATTTCATTACTTCATAACTTTCATCGATGATTTTAGTAGATATGGTTATGTTTACTTAATGAAGCATAAGTCCAAACTTTTGAAAAGTTCAAAGAGTTCCGAATGAGGTTGAAAATCAACGTGCAAGAAAATTAAGGCTCGCGATCCGATCGTGGTGGCGAGTATTTGAGTCATGAATTTAGCAATCATCTCAAGAGTTGCGGAATTGTTCCAGAGCTAACACCGCCTAACGCCTCAAAGAAACGGGTATCCGAGCGCGTGTCGGACCTTGTTGGACATGGTTCGATCGATGATGAGCCACCAGATTTACCATTATCCTTTGGGGTTACGCTCTAGAAACAAAGAACTTTCACACTTAATAGGTACCGTCTAAATCCGTAGTTAAGACACCATATGAGATATGGACCGAGAAGAATCACGCTTTGTCTTTTCTAAAGATTTGGGGATGTGAGGCGTTTGTCAGCGACTACTGATCGGACAAGCTCACACCCAAGTCGGATAAATGCATTTTCGTGGGATATCCAAGGAAACCTTTGGATATTACTTCTACAACCGACTAGAGGGCAAAGTGTTTGTCGTCAGTGGTGTTTTCCTAGAGAAAGAGTTTCTCAACAGGGAGACAAGTGGAAGAACGGTGCAGCTTGAAGAGGTTCAAGATGAACCAATCGGGGAAGACTCGATGAATGATGCCCATGTGGCAGAACAAGTTGAGGAACCCATGGCAATGGAAGCACCACCACCACGAAGGTCGGAAAGGCTCCGCAATGCGCGAGATATATTATTGTTAGACAATGATGAGCCTACGACCTATGCGGAAGCAATGATGGACCCAGACTCTGAGAAATGGCATAGTGCCATGAGATCCGAGATAGCATCCATGGGAGACAATCAAGTTTGGAATTTGGTTGACCCGCCTGATGGTGTTAAAACCATAGAGTGCAAATGGATCTATAAAAGGAAGATTGATATGGATGGAAATGTTCATATCCATAAAGCTCGACTTGTCGCAAAAGGTTTTCGGCAAGTTCAAGGAGTTGACTACGATGAGACTTTCTCACCTGTAGAGATGCTTAAATCAATACGGATCATTCTAGCTATTGTTTGCATATTTCGACTATGAGATATGGCAGATGGATGTCAAAACGGCTTTCCTTAATGGAAATTTAACCGAGGACGTGTATATGATACATCCCGAGGGTTTTGTCGATCCAAACAATGCTAGAAAAGTATGCAAACTTCAAAAATCCATTTATGGATTGAAGCAAGCATCTCGGAGTTGGAACATTCGTTTTGATGAAGTGGTCAAAGGGTTTGACTTCATCAAAAACGAAGAAGAATCTTGTGTTTACAAGAAGACAAGTGGGAGCTCACTCGTATTTCTAATCTTATATGTAGATGACATATTACGATTGAAATGATATTCCTATGCTCGAGTCCGTTAAGACCTCACCGAAAATAGTTTCTCAATGAAGGACTTAGGGAAGCGGCATATATTTTGGGTATTAAGATCTATAGAGATAGATCAAAAAGGCTAATAGGATTAAGCCAGAGTACTTACATTGACAAAGTGTTGAAACGGTTCAACATGGAGGAGGCAAAGAAAGGGTTCTTGCCCATGTCTCATGGCATAAATCTTGGCAAGACTCAGTGTCCTTCGACAACTGACGAGCGAGATCGCATGAGTAAGATTCCATATGCTTCGGCCATTGGATCTATCATGTATGCTATGATGTGTACTCGTCCAGATGTTTCTTATGCTCTAAGTGTTACGAGCAGATACCAAGCTGATCCAGGTGAGAGTCACTGGACAGCAGTTAAAAACATCCTCAAGTATTTGAGAAGAACTAAGGATGTGTTCCTAGTCTACGGAGGTGAGGAAGAGCTCGTTGTAAATGGTTACACCGATGCAAGTTTCCAAACCGACAAAGATGATTACAAATCGCAATCGGGTTTTGTGTTCCTTTTGAACGGTGGTGCGGTAAGTTGGAAGAGTTCCAAGTAGGAGACTGTTGCTGACTCTACAACGGAGGCCGAGTACATTGCGGCTTCTGAAGCAGCAAAGGAAGGTGTTTGGATAAGGAAGTTCATAACTGAACTAGGTGTGGTTCCTAGTGCGTGCAATCCTCTGGATCTTTACTGTGATAACAGTGGGGCCATTGTGCAAGCCAAGGAGCCGAGGAATCACCAAAAGAACAAACACATACTGCGGCGGTTTCATCTCATTCGAGAGATCCTTAATGGAGGAGATTTAAAGATATGCAAAATACACACGGATTTGAATATTTCAGATCCTTTGACGAAGCCTCTCCCACAGCCTAAGTATGAGGCGCACACAAGAGCTATGGGTATTATATAACTTCTAGATTGACTCTAGTGCAAGTGGGAGACTGTTGGAGATATGCCTCAGAGGCAATCATATTGATGATGATATTTCATTGTATCCATGATTTAATAAATATTCCTTGAATATTGCCTTTGTGTTGATTAACAAGTATGTGACTTGTTTGTGAAACTCTTTACTTGTATGGTTATTCTAAAGTTGTCCCTAGTCGGAGTTCATGTGAGGACACACGTGAATGATGGATTAGCACATGTATCGGTTGATGACCATGTTTCACAGGTCATAGACATGGAGATGTCAAACCAATAATGTGGACACATGTTTAGAACATGGGGTTGGACCGACCCAACATGAGACATAATAATTATTCTTATGGTTCTCTCTACACAATGTGTACGCCTTGTCCTTAGACCTCGAGATTGTCGCATGTACTTGAGATGTGAATCGACCTACTTAGGGGCTATCAAACGCTACTCCGTGAATCGGGTAGTTATAAAGGTAGCTTTGGGTTTGTCATGAAGCATGCATGCGAGGCATGGTCGATCGAGATGGGATTTGCCCTCTCTACCGAGAGATATCTCTGGCCTCGAGTGATCGGATCCGAAATGCATGACCATGCTACTTAAGGTTAAGAGTTAACCTAGTAAGGGATTCGGATCACGGGATCGAGAAAGAGTGGTCACTTGGAGCTCGACCAATATCGTGAGGCAAAGGGATTGGCATGTACATAACGTTGTGATGGTTCGTCCGATATGATCTTTACGTATGTTTAGGAGTTGGCACGTCTTGCTAGAGGCCGCTACCAACTATTGACCAAGTATGTGTACTCGCGTCATGTCTAAATATCTGTGAACCATAGGGTCACACACTTAGGGTGAAGCCTAATTCGGATTGGATCCGAATTAGACTGGGCATTGAGTCCTAATGGGCCTCTATTCGTAGAAGCTCATTATAAGGACGTCTATAAAAGGAGGGCAGGGGCGCGCTGGTTGAGGGATGAGTTTTTCGTGACATCCTCAAACCCCGCCGCCACCCTCCCACGCCCTAGTCGCCGCGCGATCTAGTAGTCCGGCGGCGCCGCTTCCTCCGCACGTGTGGATACCTTTGAGGCGCCGCATCCGTGGCGTTGGGACGAACCGCAAGAAAGGAGTCAGACGTGGGGCGCCGCGACGGACGAGGAAGTAGTACGACTACTCGCCCGACGCATCGCATCAATCGAGTACGACTACACCGCCGACGTGTCGCATCAACTTCCGCACTGCGCGTCTAGTGGTAAGACCGTGATCTATAATCGCAGGTGATCTTGGTTTACGGGTAGAATTTTTAATTTGCTCTAGTGTAGCCTACCCGCTTCCCTCGTGATTGGTGTAAGTGGCGGTGGATTGACGACGTGAGGAGCCGCTCGTGCACGTCGGTGTCGCTCGGCGCGTGGCGTTAGATGCCCGAGTGCCACCCAGAGGTAGACGACGGTTCGACAAAGACGCCCCACCGGTCGGCCGAGACTAAGCGGCGCGAGCGAGTTAAAAGATTTGAGGCGCACCGCTGGATCTCGGTGGACTACCGAGATTGAAGAGGTGTTCGGACGATTTGGAAGGGTTACGCGATCCGGGCGTTGATTTCCATCGGCGGCTCACGTGCGGTGCACTTAGTGGACTCGACCGCGCCAGCTCGCCTGGGTCGGGCTTGAACCCAAGGAACAGTACTCGGCCAGGGTTTAGGTTTAGAGTTGACTGAAGTTAAATAATCATATTTCTACTTTGATCAGTGCTTAAAAATAGAAATAAAAATCCTAAAATCATGAAATAAATTGTGGGGGTTCCTGGGAAGATATAGTTCCCATAAAAATTATGAAACCCCACTGTTCATAATATATTTTGTGATATTTAAATTCAAACCTATTGTATGTCTTTTAAGTTGGTTTGAATTTTCATTAGGTTCAAACTAGTCCCAAAAATTTTGGAAAAATTATATTAATTCATGATAATTAATGTAGTATTTAAATAAATTGGTTCCAGATGATGATCACAACTTTTTATTACTGATGCTAAAAGAAAACCGAAATTTGAAGTGTATGTTTATATGAAATGAGATTTTCCAAGTACAATATATTGTGAAATGATTTGAATTTGATAATGCATGCTAATGAAATACATATTAATCCATTTTAATTGTTGGGGCTGTGACATATTTCAACTCCCAAAACATAGGAAGCTTCTCCCATATCTTTCATATCAAATTTAGAAGACAACCAAGCTTTCAATTCCATCAATGTATTTTTATCATTAGAAGCAATGAGAATATCATCAACATATAAAGACAGTAAGACAAAACAATTACCCATAACTTTTGTATATATGCAATGATCACCTTCCGTCATTGAAAAACCATATGACGTGATAGCATTATCAAAAAGAATATACCATTGACGTGAAGCTTGTTTAAGACCATAAATTGATCTATTTAACTTGCAAACCTTATTTTCATTTCCTTTTTCTCCAAAACCTTCCGACTGTATCATATATATTTCTTCCTCCAAAAGACCATTAAGAAAAGCAGTTTTCACATCCATTTGGTGGAGTTCAAGATCATAATAAGCCGTCAAAGCACTAATAATACGAATTGAGGTAAACTTTGCAACAGGAGAAAAAGTTTCCACAAAGTCAATACCTTCCCTTTGTGTAAAGCCTTTAGCAACAAGTCTAGCCTTATATTTTTCCACTAAACCTGCTGCATTCAATTTCCTTTTAAAAATCCATTTACAACCTATGGGTTTACGGTTGTTTGGTAGATCAACAAGTTCCCAAGCTTTATTCCTTTTCATCGAGTTTAATTCTTCCCGCATTGCTTCTACCCATAGTTTTGATTGAGAACAGTTTATTGCTTCTTTATAAGTCTTTGACTCTTCCTCTAAATCTGAAATTTTAGAGTGAACTTCCCCCAAGAACAAGTAATAATCATCTAGATATTGTGGTGTACTTAAATTCCTCCCACTTCTCCTAAGCATGTTAGTGTTGGGAGTTTGATTTGTAATTCCTTCTGGAGCTGAACCTCCTTCAGTGTGAGAATCAATACCAGATGTATCCATTTGTGTTTCTGGTGGAGTTGCCAATAATTCCACCCTCGCGCGCTTAGCACGACGAGGTGTGTTTTGATCTAAAAATATTGCATCCCTGCTTTCCACCAGTTTATCCCTTTCCTGATCATAAAACCTGTACCCTTTTGATTCCAAAGAATAATCAATAAAAATTCCTGGCATGCTTTTAGGTTGCAATTTTGTACGATTTTGATTTGGCACTCTAATTTGTGCATTACAACCCCAAACAGCTAAGTGGCGAAGAGAGGGTTTTCTTCCAGTCCACAACTCATAAGGAGTGATCATTCTGACTTTAGATGGCGAATGATTCAATAAATAAACAGCAGTATGCAAAGCTTCACCCCAAAAAGATAAAGGAAGATCAGAATAAACCATCATAGATCTAACCATATCCATAAGAGTTCTATTCCTCCGCTCAGCCACACCATTTTGTTGCGGAGTGTAAGGTATGGTATAATGATGAATAATTCCATGCTCTTTACAAAAATTATTTAATATTCCTGAAGTGTATTCTCCTCCACGATCAGTTCTTAAAACTTTGATCTTTCTATTCAATTGATTTTCCACTTCAGTTTTAAATGTCTTGAATACATCAAAACCTTCCGACTTATGTTTAAGAAGATACACATAACCAAATCTTGAATAATCATCAATGAATGTGATAAAATAAATCTTCAGCCCTCTAGTGGGAGTAGACATCTCATCACAAATATCAGAATGAATAATGGCAAGAGGCTCATTTGATCTTTCCGCCTTTGGAAAAGGCGCACGGGTCATTTTACCCATTATACATGCCTCACAAATACCAAAATCCTCCCACTTAAAGTGTAGAATTCCAGAATTAATAAGCCTCTTAATTCTGTTTTTAGATATGTGACCAAGTCGTAAATGCCATAAATAAGATTCTGAGCATGTGTTCCTATCATTAGTATTCCTCACTATGGAGTCATTTTCACCAACTAAACAATCAATATTGTCATCATTTGATAGCTCATCAAGAAAATAAATACCTTCATGACGAGTTCCAGTATGCACTAATTTACCATTGAGCAATATTTTAACTTTTCCTTTTCCAAACAGTATATCATAACCAACAGATTCTAACTGAGCAACAGAGATTAAATTCCTTCTCATGCTAGGTGAATATAAAGTGTCCTGTAATAATAATTTTCCTCTATTGGGGAGTTCCAGGACATAATTTCCAATTCCAAGTACATCAGTTTTGGCATCAGTGCCCAAAAAAATATATCTATTTCCCCTTGGAATTGTTCGCATAGAAGTAAAAGCTCTATTATCTTTAGTAATGTGAGATGTAGCACCAGAATCAATAACCCAACTATTTGGAAAAGTAGTAGTAAATAAAGATTCAGTGCATACAAAAATATTAGACATACCGTTAGGCGATGAATCGCCTTTACACTCAACTGGTTCCTTGTTTTGATTCTTTTGCTCATTCTGCTTCTTTTTCCTGCAATCAGCTCTGAAATGCCCATACTGACCACAGTTGTGACACTTGAAATTCTTGTACTTATCATTCCTCTGAACTGAGTTATAATTTCCACGATCATCCCGATCGCGTTTCTTGTTAAGCTTTTCTCTCAAATCACCATTAGGCTTCCTCTTTTGCCAATTCCTTTTATTAGTACCTTTTTCCTCTCCAAGGTGTAACTCAGAATTATGAGTGTTTCTTTCTTTTCCCTGAGAGAGTTTTCTATCTTCTTCTATAAGCAAATGATGCCTCAGAGTGCGTATATTGAGTATCCTTTCAGAATGACAGAAAGATATCTTAAATTGTTCCCATGAATTTGGCAAAGAGTTTAGAACAACCATGACCTGCACTTCTTCAGAAAAAGGATAGCCAGCATTTTTTAATTCCTCTGCTAAAGTACAGAGTTTATTGAGATGCTCATTAATTGAAGTACCATCATACATCTTGGTGGAGAGAAAGCGATTAACAAGATTAAGCACTTTAATAAGAGATACCTCACCAAAATCTTGTTCCAGATTACGCATTATCTTTCGCGCATTCCGTTCACCTTCATATTCAGCAGCTAAAGAATCAGTCATTGATCCCAACATGAAAATACGAGCCCTTTTATTATCCCTGGCCCAATTTTCATATTCTTCCACATAACTTTCCTTTTCCTCAACAGTGGCATTTTTTTTCTGGCTCTTCCGGTTCATTTTTGTCTATCACATATTCAATGTTTTCAGCTGAAAGCAAAAACATGATTTTTCTTTTCCAAACCGTGAAATTTGAGCCATTCAATTTGCAAGATCTAAGCAGTTCAGAAAATACACTATTGGTTGCCATTACGAGAGGATACCTGAATACGTAGGGTGACTAAATTTCTGCTTCCCACGCCTAGGCAGAGGAGACGACGGGTTCTTTGTGTCTTCGATCTGAAGTAGCTAAAAAATTGGATAGCAGATCAATATGCACGCAAAACAATGTGCTGTCTTCTCATGAATTGAATAATCAATGTGCCCTAGATCTTCCTTTAATGCTTTTGCTTCTCACGGTTGAGTCAACATAATCAAGTAGCAAGGAGGAGCAGCACCTTCCTGTTGTTGTCTTTACGTGAGAACTCCACCAAGAAATTCTTCCAATCGGGAACACGCAGCAAACCAGTGCGCTGAAAAGCTGAAGCAGCAATGCACGTCGACCGAGGAAATTTCCTTCGCAGTGGATGTCCGGCTCCTTCCCAGCGACCCGAGACCGCGACGTGCTGGATGTGCTCGGGGACGGAGCGAGGACGTGTGCAGCGAACGGAGACGTGCGCAGCGGAAGTAGACTTGTCTTCAGACGCGAACGACGATATCGTTTCGGATGCAAATTTCCGTCGTGCATGCCGCCGGTTGGCTCTGATACCAATGTTGGGTTTTCTTCAAACCCTAGATTGACTTTCTGGTGTCTATTCGGTCTACCCTCTATTCCTCTGTCTTTTCCGTGGTGCCGCTCACAAGTCCATCCTGAGGCTAGAGGGTAGGGACCTATATATAGACTCCACTTCCAGGTGTTATAATTAATCCACCTGTTTCTGGTACACCGTGAGACTCCTGAACCATGTCACTAACAACGATCAGACAGGCCAGTTTAATGAGTCTAAAATATATTAGTCCCTAGCACACATGTGTGAGTCATGTGCCATGATCAGATTGTTTACGAGATCAATTCCAATCTGATCATGTGGGTCAACAGCTTGCAGAGCTGATCCTGCAAAACAACCCACCTATTCCGCCCTGTGCTGTATCCGGATTAATCACACGCATGCATATTAAATTCCAGTAGACTCGATCTCAATAAACATGTATACCTTTTCCAGCACAACCGTCCTCAGCACCTCGAGTATAAAAATCCTCGAGTTAGATTCCGCATCAATTAATTCCCTATCACATATTTCAATATTCCACATTAAGTTAAAACAGGTAACAACCAAAATAAATGTTGAAAGCCACATAAAAATCCAACATATTCTTCATGCAACAACACTCATGTCTACCTGATAATTACATGGGTATATAAAGCACCCTGCCCTCAACAGTATCACACAGTTTGCTCAATTATCTCACACACGTACACTACACAGATCATCATATTACATAGCACACGGCATCATTCAACAAACGCGCACTTACATTCGCAGCAGGTCAAAAGCTAGCAACTTGTATGAATCAGTAGTACTTCCTCCAGTCATCGTTCATGCGCTCCCGCCTAAACCGCTCCTGCACCCTCGATATGTACATGGCTGTGCGGCGGTCGACGTCGGCGTTGCCGCCGCCGCCACCAGGTCCACCGCTGTACATGGCGTTGACAACCTCTCCACGGTGACCATCGACGGCGGTGGGGGTGGCGTCGGCCACGGTGCTACGGCAATGGGTTTCGCCTTGTTGCCTGCCAGGCCGGCGTGGTAGGGTCACCGCCGACCACGGTAGAAGGGCATCGCTGCCTTGTGCTTGATCCCTCTATGTTGGGACCCAGATTTACTATCCGGAACCCTCTATGTATACCAACACTATCTGGACCAGTAGTTAATACACACAGATACAACATTGAATGTCAAACACATATCTCACAAGAGCAAAACTATAACATAATATTAATCGGTATATAAGTAGACCATACGATCGTTTGACTTACACACGGGCCGATTAGGCCAAATACCTTAAATATATGCAGTGAAAACGGAAACGACACCTAAGTGAGACTCTTAGGATATGCCCATATGCAATCAACTGAGGCTTGGCCTATTTAACTTACGGTCATGTCGGACACAATTAAGTGTCGATAGAGCCTTATTCTTCTACTCTAATTGAAGAATAATAATTAACCAACAATGAGTACGAAGGTACTCAACAAGTTACCACACAGAACGCAATTATAATAGATGCAAGGCCGATCAAAGAAGGCTTGGGGTTCTTTTATTTGCCGGAGCCATCTTTCAAATAGACTAAGTAGAAAGCCTGTGACCTAACATTTTGACTAAACCAGATATATGAAACTTAGTGTTGTATAATACTAGCGAAGGTTCCATCCACCTGCTAGCAGAGAAAGGTTCTCGAAGGTTCCATCCACTTACGAGTAGAGATTGGTTCCACCCACCATAAGCTATACCAATTTTTTGGGTTCTATCCACCAAAAAATATTCACTAGGTTCTATCCACCCAGTACAACAATTCAGGGTTCCATACACCCAATAACATTCACAGGGTTCTATCCACCTAGGACAACAATTCAGGGTTCCATCCACCTGATAACATTCACTAGGTTCTATCCACCAAGGACAACAATTTAGGGTTCCATCCACCAAACAGTTTTATCTCACCCACAAATAGTTTTTGTAAAATAGATACAAACCAAGCAAGTTCTCGTACATCACCCATGACTATGAGTATGACTATTCGGACAGTTTTCACTCTACAAAGGTTGTACAACTTTACCCACAAAAGACGATCATCTTGTAATGTCAACACGTTACCATAGACACGCGACTAAGAAAATCATCACAATGCTTTTCCAATGCCTCCCCCCTAACATTTATCCGTCTGTAGGGTTGTACCCCTTGTCCCTGACGAGGAACCCTCGTTAAGTTGGAAATTATCCCTCGTACCCCCAAGGAACAACGACGTCCCTCCGCCATGTGGAGTCTCTCCCTCCACACTTCCTCAAGTGGATCAAACATCACTTGCCTCTAGGTGTCTGCTCGTAGGGTTGTACCCCTCGTCCCAGATAAGGAACCCCCGTTAGGTCAAAAATTATCCCTCGTACCCCCGAGGAACAATGGCACCCCTCCACCATGTGGAGTCTCTCCCTCCACACTTCCCCAAGTGGATCAAACACCACTTGCCCCACCTTGCAGCATAAATGCTAAGGTTTGTCAAAGTAATTAACCAGGTCGACACCATTATAGACTTGTGGTTGCATTGTTAGTGCCCGAAAGACCATCACAAGATTCGGCCCTTAATTAACTCGGACGGAACTACCACATTACAAAGTCTCGTGCTCCATCCACACCCGTCTGACTTACCATCCGCTCAAGTCTAAAATAGTTTTTAGGTTTTTGTTTTGAAAATCTTTTCTAAGTTCAGCATACCAACCATTCCCATCCAACGACTGCCGAAATCAAGTTTTGATGTTTGAATGATGTCGGGGTAAATTAATGCACACATGCCAATGTATCTAAGCAAGACTAAGTATGATACTTAAATATGGATTTAATGACTAATTAAGTTTACCATTATTCCTAGGGCAACAAAGGATAGTGTCCAAGATCAAGGAATGGAATTTAGTAGCTCACTTAACATTAAAGCATTAACTATGAGCTAATGACAACATAATTATAATCAAAGTATATCATGAAATTTTATAATCTAAAACAACATAATTGCATTGAAACGTAGGTGCAATATGATCAAAGTGATGACTTGCCGTGCTCAATGTTTTAATCTTAGCCTTGTTCTTGCTCTTGCTCGAATTGTTACCCCTGTAGGATTTCAAATTCTAATTACGCGAAATATGAACGAATTCAAGAATACAACCAAATGAAACCAAATGAATTCAAGGGTAATCAAATAGATCCAAAAATAATTCAAACCAACTCAAATAAATATCAAAATTCATACATTTAGTATAAGGGTGTATATTTGTATTTTAGATGAATTTAAGATTAGGAATTATTTGATTCAAAGTTAGGAAGAGAGGGGTTGGGCGCTCAGAATATTCGCCGGTGGAGAAATTATGCAAAAAGAGAGAGAGAGAATATTATCAAGAATACTCCACTTCTGTCATTCAAATGGGAGAGATTACATTAATAGGTAGGATCTACTGATCTTTATTTTATTTACGAATTGTTCTTCTATTGGAAGCAAATAACAATGGCTGATAGTTGGGATCAACTTGACTTTGATTTTTTTTTTTGAAATGCTATTATTTGATCAAGGACACCTCATTACGACTTATACGTGAGGTCTAGTTCATTTAATGATTTTATTTATTAATTTATATTTATCAAGGAAGTTCCATGGGAATTAGGCAAGACCTACGAACACTACGAGGGTATACATGCGATACATAAAATCTTAACTAACCAGATTAACTCTAGGTTTTACGTTGCTAGGGTTCCTATGCCATATTAACATTTGAGGTTTAATTACCAGTTTAATAGAATGATTAATTTAATGACTAACTAAAATGTAGGGCCAGTTATTTAATTAAACTTTGAATTATTCATATACTGGATATGTACCTAAGTGGCTGACAAGTCATACTAAGATTATGATAATTAGTAGCTAATTTTAGATAGACCACTAATTGCTCATTAACCATAACTGACAATTACATAATCATAGTGATTAAAATTAATTATCCTAATCAGTCACATTTAGCCTTAATTAACTCCATTTTTAACGACATTTAGCCTTAATGTACTAATCTTTAAACCCCTCCTACTCTCATTTGGTGTTAAATTGATGCATATTTTAGAGGTCTACTTATATATAAAGACAATGGGCAGTATAACTAGAAAAATAAAGCCTTAGGGCTTTAACTAATTAAGAACATTGAAACAAAAAAAAAAACATGAGATTGTTCAAGACCGCCACCTCTGCTGCTCGAGCTCCAATGGTGTCGCTGGCGACTCCACCATGGACATCTCGCTCTCCCGAAGCCACCTTCTTCACCTCCTCCTCCGGACGCTGTAGGAGGTATACATCCTACCGAGTGAGAGGTAAACATGGTTGTCACGGCGTCGCCTAGGCGTCCCGGCGGGGCGGAGCAGACACCGCGGTCGCTTGCCTCGCCTTGGCCATCTCCGACGATGTCACGGCCGCCGCCCCGGCCCAGTACTCCATCTCCCTCCTCCGCGCGGCCGCCACTCCCGAGGCGTCCCCGTCGTCGGATCCACTCTCTTGCTCCGGATCCGGCCAGGACCTAGTCGTCGTCGCCTCCCGAGCCGCAACGGAGAGGGAGGGAGAAGCGAGGAAGCGGGAGGCAGGGGGAGCCCGATAGCCGCCGGGAGGGAGAGGGGGAGCCCACTCGCCGCGGGAGGGAGATGGGGCGGGGGTCGCCGTCGCCGCGGTAGGAAGATGGGGATTGGGGAGGGAAATGGGGAGGCCGAACGGCTTTTCTACGGCAAAGCGGCAATGGCAAAGGCGTTAGGCGGCCGGGCGATGGCGATTAGGCGGCCGGATTTTCTACTCCCAGTGTATTGCTCTCAGTGTATTGACTAGTGTTGCTACTTGCTAGTTATATAATTGTAGTTGCTATTTAGCTCGCCTTGCCTCGCTTAGAGGACGACTAGGCGTCAGCCTGGACGATTAGGCGTCCTGGCACCCCTTAGGGGCCGTGGTCGCCAAGGTCGCCGTGACAACCATGGAGGTAAAAAATGGTAAGAACAAGGGGTTCTCTACAATTCCTATCTCTCCCGTCTTCTTCTGAATTATTTACCTTCGGAGGTACCTCAGGTAGATAGCCTGGCCTGCATCGATTGTCATCACTATGCTCAGCCTGCAACATGCCCTCACTCCCCCGTTGGCCGCAGCGCTCAGCCGTGCTCCGATGTGACCTGCGTCACACCTCCGCCGCCATGCTTAACTACATTGCTATAAAAAAAACATTTCTTACCGATTGCAGTCATCCACGAGACAAGCATTTCTTCAAAACCAACAGGCTCAACAAATTCTCCTAGGGACAAAACTACCCTCCCAGGATTACACAAAAACAACCTCTTTCTTATTAATTTTAAAAGCTCCATAAATTTTCTACCGTCCATGCCCATACATTTTTTTTTTACATAATTGAGGACTTGTTCAACTGAAATTTTACATCACCTTATGTATATTAATTGTAGTAGCTCAAAGAAATCATTACAATATCTGGCATGTACTATAGGATTTATTGCCATCTAATTAACCACAGGAAAAATATATGCATTAGCAATTCAGTATTACCCGCTCATCCAATGGTACCAAGTTGAGCCTCTTCCTACCAGCAGCAAATCTTTCAACATGAAACTTTTGTAGCCCATGCTCACCAATCAAAAAAATCAGCAATCAACAAAAAGATGATGAGAAAAACTAGAAAAAGATGAAACTTTGGTATGTGGTGCACGCGATTCTCGTCTTAAATCCCCGTGAATTGCTACTGATAACAAAAAAAACATAATAGTGCTCTAAAACCTGTGACAACTATTCTTTTTAACCTATTCCAGTCATTAGTGCTCACTCACATGATCTTGTATAGATTGTTTCAGGGGCGTCTTGGGTCCATTGCCAATTGTACTTCTTGGTATAAAATATCCAGTAAAATACTTGAAGCCTAGACCTATAGAGAATTGGAATCTCTGGAGATGAATTACTTAAAAATCAATCTTTTTTAAATCAAAGCATGAGCTAACTTTTATTAGTTACAAGCGGTAGTACAATCTTTGGGAATAAAATTGTGAAGAAATGAGGGTACACAATTGATCCATGAACAAAGTAGATTGCACGAAATAAGCTTCCCTGTTTATAATCATACCAAATTGGGTGTTCAATCAAAATTCACACGCACTGGAAAAAGTTACCCAAGCACAAAGCATGTGTTCAAATCTAGACTAACAATGTCAATAGGAAAGAATCAAAAAGATTTTTCAGCAAGTTTTGGTTGGATACAACTCCACTTGAAATAATTGTGTGGTAGAATAGAAGGCAATTGGACAGAATGTCCAGCACATTAATGTCCATGGGAATCAAAATGAAGCAAAATAGCATACTACAGAAAGAATCAAAACAACATACATTTTGGCAACTTTGGCAGCAAGTTTGCTTTGCACAGCCGAGACACATAGCTTCCCACTTCCTGCCTGTCTAAGCATGCCATAGCCTTCCCCCCAAGCCATCACCTGATGACAACAAGACATGATTATGTCAAAAAGGTAAATGATTTCCATTTTAAGGAATGGTGAAACTAACAAGCAAAATGTTATTCAAATCGTCAGATCAATACTAACCTAATGAGCTCTCCTCTAGTACCCCAAACTGCATTCGGTTCGCAAGCTTCATCATATCAGTCTGTGCATATCTGCAGAATCAAGTTCCCATGTTTGTGACATATATACCATACTGGTCATCGGATGAATCAAAATTCGGCAGATAAGACAAATTAACAAGTAGTTCAACACAAAATTAAACATGAGATTGTTCAATATGTATTTCCTGGAAAAAGAAAGAAAATACCAGGAAAAATAAATCATAAAAATATGATGCTTCCAAGGTGTACTAGGTCTAAGTTTTCACAGATTATGGAAGCTCTTATACCTTAGAAATTCAGTTTCTAGGATTAATTTAATTTAAGGTTATTGAATAAAAAGAATTAAAGCAAATAACCATAATCTGATGGTCTAGATTATAAAATAACCATAGAACATACTGAACCATTGTAAAAATTGGATTCCCAAGGCGTTATTCTGCAAGAATATATAAAAATCCAAAATCATCCATAAAATTCCCAAACTCTAGGGGGTTTCCCGCAAAATTTCCTTATCCGCAAAAAAATCCATCGTAATTTTCAGAACTCCGAGGGCCCATTTGCAAATTTTTAGGTTTCTTCATTTTTTTTCTTTTCTCGATTTTTTCCTCTTTTTTTTTTCTTTTCGGTTTTTAGTTGGATTGGCCCACATTGTGTTGGCCTTTTTAGGGTAGACCAAAAGGGCATGGGGGTAGGGTTTCCCTGCCCTGTTCCCTAGTGGCAGTGACGGCGGCTAGCGCATGGGCGCGACGTAGCGGCAAGGTGGCGCGGCAATGCTATGGTGTAGCAGCGAGGTGGCATGGCGGCAGCCAGCGCGCACAGGGGGTGGTGCGGTACGCGTCGGTGTCGGACCGGTGGGGAGAGCGGGCGGCGCGGAGGTGCACGGTGGTCAGGGCGCAGCGGGCGCACAACGGCGGCCGAGCTGCGCATAGGCGGCGGCTCGGTGGCCGGCGGTCATGGCACGATCTTCTCGTGGCGGTGTGGCAACGCATCTGGAGAGGTGGCCCGGTGTCTGCCGGGCATGGCGTAGTATGGTGGTGCACGGGCTAACAAAGGCGGTGGTCAGCGTCGGGCCAGCGGCAAATCGCCTCCCTTTTTTTAGATATGAACAATAATCGCTAATCTTCGGTAATTAGCAAAAAAAAATAATCGGTGGGATTAATCTAGCATCAAAAGGATTAGGAGTAATCATACTGATTTAATCTTGGGATCACAAAACTAATCTACCACATTAATCTAGCATCAAAACTAAGGATTGAAAAGATGGAATTCCGAATGACATATCGATTCGGTTGTGTAGAGCGATTCGTGCTGATAACATGTTAAATAATGTAGTCATCGCAGGGAGACAATCAATCCAATCACCAAGTAATAGACAGTCAACAAAGAGATGAACAATAGAGACACAATATGGGGAACCTGTTTATTAATTGATCGGGCTCTTTCGAGTACAAGGAAGTCCTCAATCCAATCACCAAGTAATAGACAATCAACAGAGAGATGAATAATATAGACACAATATGAGGAACCTCTTTATTAATTGATTGAGCTCTTTCGAGTACAAGGAAGTTCTATTTATAGACTAAAATCCAGCAGGGGTAGTTTCGGTATTATATCCATCAACCCTTAAATCAAGGTTTCTTAACAGTTGCAATGTTCTAAAATGTTTTGCATCGTACTTACTTCCTCCATTTCATAATATTTGTCCATAGCTCGCCATGTGCACAGATCAAAGAAACATTAAATATAATAAATAATTTAAGAGAGATGAACATACATACCCTTATTAAATGACACGTCACAATCATTTAACTTATTTCAAAACATTTAAGTAGAGGAAGAGAATAAAAAAATTACAATAACTACACTCTATGCTACTCAATGAACAAAAATATTGAAATGTATACTTCCGAGACCATAACCACGTGTATTTGCGCAAAGAAAGGTCGCAAGATCTTCTAGCTCCGTCAATTTTCTTATGTGTGGTTATGGGGTCTAGTGTTTCTTGCGTGGGCAATTGGTGTATTGGGGTGTATTGTGAGTTGTGGTACGTGTTATCAAAATGTCAACAGGACATATACTACCCGTTGTAATTCGGTTGTATCTTTCTATGAAAAAGTAAATAAGACACACAGTTTCACGCCAGCAATATAGCCTGTTTAATCTGATCAAGATTTTGTTTTACATCTAACTAAAATTATACAATTTTGAGGACCAAAAACACTCCAGTGGAGCTAGAACCACAGCTTAATCACTAAAGGTTTATCGCAGAACAATTACAAGCATATCATCAGACTTCAACCCAATCAATCGGCTCAAATGTGGATGGCCTCATCTCTGTGCAAAAGCGATATGATCCATCCAGAAAGAACTGAATCTATTTGTGCAGCATCATTTCAGCTTTTGCATGCAGTGCAGAATTAATCCCTCCTTAAATAGAACCTCCAATATGCCAATATTCTCTCTCTCTCTCTCTCTATATATATATATATATATATATATATATATATATATGAAAAATACTTTCTACTCCCGGGTGTAGTTACTCCCACTTTTGATATACCACCTAAAAGAACTTAACATACTCCTTTATCACTTTGGGTATACTCATATACTAATTATAAGATACTCCAATGTGAAACACACGAAAAATTTGTAATAGAATCCATAGTTTTTAGCATATTTTTTAAATACCTTCATATTCGCACATAAAAAGGAGTATGTCTAAAAATTATACATACCACCTCTAAAAATGTGTAAATACCACCTATATGGTCTTATATACTCGTATACTGCACATACATACTCTCGGTTGCGCAAGGTACTCCCTACGTTGTGAGATATGTGAGATACGGAATAGGGAGTAACTACTCCCAGGAGTAGGAAAAAGGCTTCCTATATAGGTATATATATATAGGAAAATGGTATGGTACTCCTAGGAGTACGTACTCCCACCTCTCATATACCACTTAAATCGTATGATGATACATCTTTATCTATTTGAGTATACTCTAATAATGATTATAAGATACTCCAAAGTGAGTTCTATGAAATATTTCATTAAATTCCACTTTTTATAGCAAAATTTGTGTATATACTTCTATTATATATGAAAAGGGGTATCTAACAAAAAAACAAAGGGCTTTAATGAAAAATTTTCAATCAAATCGCATTAGATTATCTTATAATTAGTATTTAAGTATACTGAAAATGATAAAGAAGTATAATATGTATGTTTAAGTGGTATATTAAAAGTGGGAGTACATACTTCCAGGAGTACGAAACGAGCGTCCTATATATCATTGATGATCCCCTCTATACATATGTTGCTCGCCTAATCTAATTCAGATTTGAAAAGTTTGTCTAATCAACAAGTGCCATCGTGCATGATCTATACCTACTAACTAATCGGCTTAGCTAGGAGTTAATTAGCAAGAACATGAGGATAAGATTGATGTCCTTGTAGAGAATAAAGAGAAGAGATTGATACGAACAACTCTACTAATGGATGTTCTTTCTGCCAAAAGGAAGTTGGCCAAAAGCACGGTATCGTTCCCAAACAAACTAGCATCTACCTCGTTTCTTTCTCTTTTATTTCCACATGTGCCAAAGCAGAGAATCTGCAAAAGAAAAGAAAGAAAGTGTTGCATATCCTATCCTGTTGGTGTGTCCAAGAATATTTTGAAAAGAGTAGGAGTGTATTTCTTTTGCTTGCATGAGCTATTGCTAGTGCAATTGAACAAGTTCATTTTGCACTTCTAAACTATCTCATGAGTCCAGTTTTCATCCTCAGCAACGAAATCGTCTGACTTTCACCATCATATTATCAAACCAGATCACATAAGCCTATGCCCAAAACCATCCGGTTTTGCGCTAATGTGTCCAACTTGTGTCCGCGTTGTCATAGTCAACCTATTAGGCGTTGCTGAACGGCGTATTTGTGGCCGTCTCTTGGAGCCGCAAGCCCTCAAGGATGGAGACGCGACCATCTACCCATACCTATGCCGACCTTGCCACCTCCACCGGTTGAAGAGGAGAGATGGAGAGACGTCAGCTATGAGCATGGGGAGACGTTGACGCACCTCCATCGCCGGTGATATCAACTGGCGGCGGCACGGAATGAATATGGTGGCGGCTGTGGAGCAGGGTTTTGATAACCGGTTTTGAAATTTTACCGGGGGTCACCGATAGAACCGATTTTCGGAAAATTTCGGCAGATTTCGGCCGAAAATTTCAAACCAAAAATTAAATTCAAATAAAATTCGACTGAAAATCGGAGATGATCGACCAAAACACTGCCGACAGCACAAGCATCAGGGAGCACCGGCACCGCACGGGCTGGATGTGGAACAGGTTGCCCACAGATCAGATGGACGCACGGGCGCACCTGCTGGTATCCGTATCCGTAGGCGTAGGCGAGCGCCCGCTCCCGGCGGGTAGCGGCGCCGTGCCGGCGCGCGCCCTCGGCCCTGGCGTCCTCCAGGGTGCGGCTGCTCCCGTCCCAACCCCCAAGAGGGCTCCTGCTCCAGTTGTTATCGCCGTTGCCATTCCTGCTTCGTCGCTGCCGCAGCGCGTCTCCTGCCTTGCCGTCGTCGTCCGAGGTACGGGTGATAGGAGCTGGAGTGGAAAGGCGCTCGCAGCCGGGAGCGCTTGGTGGCGGCTGGAGGGGGAGGTGGCGGGGGCCGGAGCTTGGCAGAGATTGGAGAGGATTGGGGAGGAAGAACCGAAGATGGGAAATTGGGGATCGGGAGCTGGGCAGGGTAGAGGGGAATGGAGAATGGGGATCGAGGGCCTGGGCAGGGTTAGAGAGGACTTGGGCTGTGACACCTGGACCGGGCTTCTTCGGACTAGGGCGATATTTTCGGGCCGGATTCGAAATGCTACCGGGGCCGGTAGAACCGATTGGACCGATTTTCGGCCGAAAAAAATCCCTGTTGTGGAGTGTAACTACGGATGGCAACGGGGTTATTTTCTGTCGGGGAGTGATGGAATATCCCCATCTTCGAGAGAAGAAAAATTCCCCGTCCCCATCCCCATCCCTGTTCTCGGGTGCTATTCTCCCTCGTTCCCATCCCCATCGGATTATCGGGGCCCCACGGGGACCCATACCCGAAAGTTAGATCTCGAAAGAAGAGAAAATAAGATCCGTAATGTTATAAAAATAGGTATGAACATCGACATGCAATGCTAAAATAATAATATTTTTTGATTAATTAGCATCTGAAAAGTAAATGATGCAAAAGAGATTATCAGGCTATCGCCTTATCAGGTTGTGCAGTAGTAGGTTAATGGCCTACATGTCTTATCGGGGACCCATGCGGGTAGCGGGGATAGGGAGTAGGAGAATGACTCCATCCCCGCTTCACCCGATGGGGAATTATATTTGCATATTAGTATCCCGTGGGGGGAGAAACAGCTCTATCCCCGTCCCCTAATGGGTGAATTCCCCGTCGGGGAATGGGGAATGGGGCCCATTGCCATCCCTAAGTGTAACATGTAGTGATGGGAGTGTGAACTAGGGTAGAGAGAGAGAGATGCGGAAAAGAGGGGTTGATTTTTTGTTTAGTGGTGGATCTGACATTAGGTGCTAAATGAGGGAAAAAGACAAAGCTAGCACCTGAGTGACGTGACAGACTTAGTAACCCTACATTCTGGTCGTAGAAGCAAAATCAATCTACCATCACATTAGATTTTTAATTTTATTAAACAAACTTTTTATTTTTTGGATTTGTTATTTCTAAGTCGTCTGAAATTTTCTTAAGTTTAAGTCAATTATTGTGACCATTGGATTTGTGTAGAAATTGATACGTCATATGATTGGATATTGATCCAATGGATAAAACATGTGACTTATGCTTAATAAAATTTCAGTCACCTTACAAATATACAATCCCTTTATTTTTTTAAAAAAAAGTAAAACTATGCAAAACTTAATTTTACAAATAAACCATGTATACAATGCCGGGAACAATGGCATTGTAGATGAATGTTGCAACAGTGTGGGTATGTCCAAATTTATTTATTTTTAGAAAAAAACCTCCACGATGGCATTGCAAGGTTCACATGTCGGTGTTGAAATTAGACATGTGACTTAGGCCGTGCTTTTCAGGGTCGGCCCAAGGCCTGGTCGGCACGACATGGACTAAGAACGGCATGACACACAACGTGGCGGGCCTAGCTGGCACAGCACGAACGGCTGGGCCATGTTGGGCCTGAGGACGGGGCCCATCAGGCGGCACGACACGACTTGGGGAGTGGGTCGTGCTCAGGCTGGCCCGATACGACTGCAACACGGCGGCACACCAAGCCTCCGCCCATGAGCCCACGACGCATGAGCGTCGCGCCTGCCCGTGCGTGCCCGCACGCTCATGCGTGCCAGCCCACGTGCACGCACCACGCTCCACTTGCCCGCCTCCATGTCGCCGTGGCGGCGCCCCCGCATGCGAAGCTGCCCACAGCTCTGTGTCGCCGCCCCTACCCCTGCCTGCGCCCAGCGCGCCCACCTCCACGCATCCACATCGCCGTTCGCATCCGCGTCACCGTCCTTGCCTGCGTCGCCGCCCCATTGCGCTCGCACCATGCCCACCTCCACCGCCTCTATGTCACCACCCGCCCGCGCGCTAGGTGGAGCGGTGGAGCAAGGCCAGCGCCCCGTGGTGGGGAAGGTGTTGCCGAGGCCAGGGTGTCGGGGGCGGTGGAGGCGGTGTTGCCGAGGCCGGTGGAGGCGGTGGGGGAGAAGGGGAGGCTGAGGGCGGTGACGACAGAACTCGGGGAGAGGAGGGATACGAGGAGTACCAACGCAGTCCAGACCTGATGGGGATGCGAGACCTTAGTACCCCATCCACCGATGGCAATCTTGGTGGGTCCGTGCCCGGCAGCAGTAGCGCTGGGTGAAGGACGGAGTGCTGGAAGCACATGACCTGGAGCGAGGAAATTCAAGACGGCCGAATTGTAATTATTACAAAGCTCAATTAACTGCCCGTGCAGGTGGAGGGATGGGGCACTTAAACCAGCACTACAAAGCATGCTTGAAAAAGAATAGAGGCGAACACGTGAGGTGGAGGAGTCCAGACGCATCTCAACTTTCAAGGCTAATAGCTCTATAAGTACTTGGGTATACAACCCTCATTATGCCCATGAGGAAATTACTAGATACATTGTTTCCGATGATCAACTGATTAGGATGGGTGAAAATCGCTCATTCGAAAGAATGATCTAACACGACTTTTGTCCATAGTACCAACATGTTAGTAGGAGAACGACCTCATCTAATATTTTAGAGATGTATAGTAGGGAGCTAGCAGCACTAAAGGAAATATTCCTAAAAGTTCAGTACTCTTTTACTTTAACTTCAGATATTTAGACATTATCGCACTAGAGAACTACCTACTTAGCATTGTAGCCTATTATTTAGATGATGAGAGTCATAGGGTTTAAGTTAATTATTGAATTACACACGGGAGATGCCATTGCTGAGCTCATACTAGGGGTAATTGGGGATTTTCAAATAAAAAATAAGATTGTTTCTATAACTCTTGATAATGCATCGGCGAATACGATGGTTATGAACATCCTCACCCCAAGGTTGCAGACATATATCGATGGATGTGTTCTCCACTAGAGATGCGTATGTCATATCCTCAACCTCGTTGTGCAAGACAGCATGGAGGTTATTGGCATTTATTTGAATAATATCCGCGATGCCTTTTCGTTTCCTCTCAAGTTCAATAGTGGTGGCAGCCGGTTCGTGGAGTATTGTGTAGCTAACGACAAGACCCCGAGAAAATTTGGTCTTGACATGAAGATGAGGTGGAACTCGACATATATCATGCTGAAGAAGGTACAAGGGTATGAGCATATTATATTTGTCTTTGTCAATGCTAACTCAGGTAAGTTGATAGTTGCTAACTCAGATTGAGAAATTGTTAGTCATTTCGAGAGTTTTTGAGACCTTTTTACAAGACAACTAAGGCTCTATCCGGTATTTACTACCCTACCTCTTACTTAGTTATAGATTTTATTTGGCTAATTAATGGCAAGTTTACTAAATCTAGGGGCATCCCCTTTTAGGTCATGCTGTTGTAACAATGGATGAAAAATTTGTTAAATATTTTAGATCTATTTCGTACCTATATTACTTTGCTATCATTTTATATCCTACAAAAAAGTTAATAGGTTTGCAAATGGCTATAGAGAGAATAGGTGAATGCCTTGGCCTTGATTTCTCCAAAGCTTTCAAACATATCAAAAAGGAGTTTATTCATGTTTTTTGCTTGTACCATGACAAGCTTAGCAGCAACATGAGATCAGAGGCCTCACAGCAAACGCATCAAAGCAAGACAAGCTTGACAGGATACTTGTGGAAGAAGCTCAAGGGAAAGTCTAGTTTTTCATCCTCTTAGTCTCAGGCGGCCCTCAAGTGAAATTCTACCTCAGAGTTGAACCACTACCTGTAGCATAATTTTGCAAACATGGATCCTGATCTTTCTAGTGGAGGCAAGTTAGAATTGCTCGAGTGGTGGAAGAACAATAAGCGGATATTACCTGTGCTGTGCTATTTTGCATGAGATGTTCTACTGGTTCCAATGTCCTCCGTCTCTTCGGAAGCGACGTTCATCATGGTAGGAAGAATAATTGAAAAAAGGAGGTCATCTCTTACGCCCAAGATGGTGGAGGTAATCACCTGCCTCAAGGACTTGGAAATAGCAAAAGAGCGATATCAGCATCAATTAGAGGATCCCGAGATCATAGAGGCGTTAGCCGATATGTATGCATGAATATAGTTATTGTACTCTTTTTCTTACCGAGGGAACCCCACACTAGGGCGTAAGGTTTCTAACGAGGCAGTAACAATGTGTGTGTAAAATATCAATAAAATTTCACTTTCTCTCCTAATTTTTAAGTGTCCATAATTTTACATAATTGTAGTTTTTTTAAAAAGAAAGAATTAATATATCAAAACTGTACATGCTACTTGCAAAATTTTCATTCTTTTTTATCTCATTAAACAACTACTTGCAGAATTAAATTGTGATCTTGGTAATGTTCAAGGGGCAATTAATATATTAAAACTGTACATGCTGCATCATTTTCTTTTCTTTTATTGTTTTCCCTTTCTCTATTTTCTTCTTTTCCATTTCTTTTCTTTTCCTCTTTTCCCTTTCTTTTCTTCTTTCCCGCACCACATGTGGCACGTCTCCCTGGCTATCTCTCTCTCTCTCTCTCTTCTTCTTCTTCTTCTTCTTCTTCTTCTTCTTCTTCTTCTTCGGTTCTCCCCCAATCCTCCTCAGCCCAAGCTGCCAAGCTGCCACCTCCCGCTGCCCGCTCCGGCGCTAGTGCGCCACCCTCCACATGCTGTCGTCTCCCATTACCACGCTGGCGCCACCCTCCACATGGTGTCGCCTTCCACCTTCCCCAAGACCCTCAACACCAACCGGGTCCAGCCATCTCCAATCCGCAATCCCCGACGACGAGAAGGAGGAGGAGGCCCCGACGGCAGCGTAGTGGCGACAAGGAGGCAACCCCGGCGGCGGCGCAACCCTTCGTCTTCGTGGGCCGACGACGGGGAAGACAGGAAGAAAGACGATGGCGACGAGGAGAAGAAGGATCTGCAACTGCCTCCACGTCCGTGGGCGTCGATCTGCTTGGATTCAGTCCCCGCCATTGTCTTCGTCCTCCTAGGCGGTGGTAGACATCATCTTCCTAGGTAACATGGTGGCCCTTGTCCTCTGCCTCGCCGCCCCCTCCCCCGTCCTCGCCGCTCCTCTGTCGTCGGCCCCTCGCTGTCCTCCCTCGCTTGAGGCGCCCTCGGCCCATGTGTTGCCTCCTCCGCGTCGTGCCGCTTCCTTTGCGTTCGAGCTACAGTGGCCGTGTGTTGTGCCCGTACCAGCATGGCCCGACGGTGGCACGACGGGGCCAACATGCCATGCTGGGCCTCACCGGTGGCTGTCCGTGTTGGCACAACACAGCCTAAAGAGCTTCCCGTGCTGGCCGCTGTGGCCTGTGCCGTCACGGCACGGCCCGACTCCCACATCTAGTTGAAATGTTCACTTTTGGAAATAAGTTGGGGAAGACTTTATTAAAAAGATTAATTAAATAAGGAAAAAAATCTTAGAATCATCCAGCATAAAAGGAATAATTACAAAAATACCATAGCTTCGCTCAAGAGTTTGAAAAACTCTACTTCCACATGTAAAAACACTCCCTACCGTCATTCCCCAGTTTTTTTAGATGGAATATTTAGGATACCATTAAACCAAGGCAACGGCAGAATCGTTGGCCACTTAAGCTTGATACACAATCAGGGACCGAGTCAGGCCATAACATGACACCTGCCGCCCCTAAGTTTTCACCAAAACTAGCCGAATTATGAGCTACTGTTACATTCACGCGGACAATGAGAACCTTGAAATCTAAGAAATTACAAGAGTAAGAACTCCATGCCTTGACAGATCATAGCTAGTGTTTTCCAGCGCTAGCTTCAACACAACAGCATCTGTTTCCAACTCGACATGGCCCATCAGCAGCGAAGTTCAGGGCCTGCACACTAAGCTATTGCTTCTGCCTGAAAAGCATCACCAGCCATATGAAGATTACCGGCACCTACTCCCTGCACATGGCCTGCTGAATCTTTTTTTTTTTATAACCAAGACAGAAGCTTCATCATTCATTTCAAAGAGAAGATAATTTCATTGCACCCTAAGAGGAAACTCCAATACACCAATACCGGCGGCCCCAAAGGAGGGGGATGCCAACGCCAGGGAAATAATCCCAAACTAAAATTCCTACCAAAGCACCTAGTGTATCCACAAGGCAAACACTTTGTGGAGCAACAACAAAAAAACATAAACCCCCACCCCCTAGAAACAGCGAAGCAAACGACTAGTTATCCACGAGGCAAAGCACAAAACTAGAGAAATTACAACTCCTGCAGGGGCTTGAGATGCAATCATCAACACCTAGGTGCTCACCACAGCAGCAGCTACACCACACCACAGCTCAACAAACCCACACGCCACGCCACCCTTGACTGCACGAACACCAACTCAACATCAGATGACAACCACCAGCATGACAAGCCACAATAGGAGCACGAGGAACCACAGGTAGCACAATGAAACAACATGATGGCCCCCCGGATTTTTTTTTGAAATAATATATTTTTTAAAACAAATTACAAAACTAGGTTACCATCTCAAAAAATTGCAAAAATAGGCTCCTGTCGCCAGTTCATCTAGCGACAGGTTGCTATCGCCAGTTGAACTAGCGACAGAACCTGCAGAGAGGGAGTTCACTGTCGCCATTAATCGCGACAGAATCTATGAATTTTTAAATATAGCAAATAAACTCAAAAAATTACACAAATTTTTTTGGAGCATCCTGATAGAGTGTTATTGTTTGTGTAATTTTTTCATAATTTTATACATTATCAATTTGTCTCTAAAATTCATTTAAGTATACTCTTTGTAGAATTTTTAAATATACCAGATTAGGTTAAAGAATTATGAATTTTTTTGTGCACGCTCCTTACATAGTGTAATTGTTTATGTATTTTTTTCATAATTTTATATGCTCTGAAATTATCTCTAAAAATAAGGGTATACAATCAAGTATACTGTATCGGAAACCTAAATTCAGAATTTTAGAGACAATTTCGGAGCATATAAAATTCGAAAGAAATTACAGAAACAATTACACTATGTAATGAGTGTTCACAAAAAAATTCATAATTTTTGGATCTCATCTGGTATATTTTAAAATTCTACAAATAATATACTTAAATAAATTTTAGAGACAAATGTATAATGTATAAAATTATGAAAAAATTACACAAGAAATAAAACTCTATCAGGATGCTCCACAAAAACTGTTGTAATTTTTTGAGTTTATTTGCTATATTTAAAAATTCATAGATTCCTGTCGCCAGTTGAACTGGCGACAGAAACCTGGCCCCGCTGTACAGGGTTCCTATCGCCAGATGAACTGACGACAGGAGCCTATTTTTGCAATTTTTGAGAGCGATGACCTAGTTTTGTAAATATTTTTTAAAAATATATTATTTTTTAAAAAAATTCGCCAACAAATAGCTTTGCGAAGAAGGGAGAGGGGCAGCTCCTCCACTCACCACGATGCAAGGCACCGCTGCGACGTCTCATATTGCTTTTTAAAGGTGAGTTGCAGTAGTATATAATGTCTGTTAGGTTCAAACATAGAACCTCTGAGTAAACCCTTTTACACGAAACGCGGACGAAAGTGAAAATCGGATGCTATATAAGCGCAGATCCGCTCTATGGTGGGTTACGTGTCTTCAGGGAAGTTCAGAAATCTAAAGTTCAGCGGTGACAAGTGAGGAAATGTAAAAGACTGTCATGCGATGTGATCTGAAAGTCATTCTGCTGGCCTGGTGATCTAACAAAAAAGCCCAACCCAAGAACCCACTACTGCTCATTCTGTCACTAGTACAGCCCAAGTGAGCCATCCTGCCATCCATCAACGATTTTGGACCAGAACATCTATCCGTTGTTAGTTCCAGTCTCAAACAAATTAATTGAACTACTACTTCGAGCCTAATGTACGGACGAAGGAAGCAGCAATTGGGGAAAAAAAAATCTTCCCTCCGTTGATGTCATTTTCGAGAATATCGAGGCGATGCACCATGGTCCATGCATGTCAATTCCATGGCCGACGACCAATGCAGGGGCAAGGTGTGTCCCTGTTACCTAGCTTTATTCCATTTTCGCTCAGGGCCCACCGTGGTGTGATTGGAATGTTTCATTCCGTTGGGTGGCGACAGGTAGCTACTAGTGATCGAGTGGTGCTGGAGCAGCTCGAGCTCGACGATGGCGTTAGGTTTTAATTTGGAGGTGGCAGTAGGCAAGGAAGAGGCAGCGACACTGAGGGAATGACACCGGCCGAGGATTGTACGGCAGCACGACGACAGCGGGTACATGCAGTCTTAGTTTTTCCCCTTAAGCGGCGCAATTCACATTTACCGCAAAGCCTATGAAGCGAGGAAATCCATGTTTTTTTTTTGCCATCCTATGCATGATTCCACTAATTCTTTCCGCTCAAAATTTTTTGATGCCCTCAAAAGAATATCCCTCCACCTTTTTAGCTCGATTGTTGTGCCGTGTTTTTCGTGGAGATATACTTATACTCATTCTGTTTATGTAAGTCCATTTTTGAAGTGCCAGTAAATCTATTGAAAAAATTAACAAGTAAAAAAGTCAACTTTGTAATCTCAGTTCGTTTTTCAACAATGAACATTGAAATCGTTCGAATCTGAATCTCGGACTAATGAAAACATCCACTTTACCCTATAATCTAAAACAAAATAATTTTATATAATGTGATACCTTTTTTTTTTTTGCTGATATGATATCAAAGAATATCAGTACCCCACGGTGTGCTAGCACCGTAGCAAAATCAAACCGCCATACTTGTCCCTTCTAGACCACCGTCCAGCAAACACGCAGACCCAAAGTGTGGTGGGCCCATCCCCACATGTCAGCGGCAAGCACGAACCAACGTCGTATCCACGCACTGCCTTCCCCAGGGGCACGTCAACGATGGCGAGGGCAATGTGGACCCTGGGCTGTGGTGGCCACGCTATGTGGCGGTTTCCATTTCCATGGACCCCTGTACCACACGCGCACGCTCATGTCGCCATGTGGTTCACCGTCTTCCAGCGCGGACATCACCACAACGCCGGTCCCACCTACCATTGCCCTGGTCGTGTCTCGATTTTTTTTTAAAAAATAACACTAATTTTTTAAAAAATTACAACACTATGTGGTCGTCCAAAAAAATTACAAAACTAGGTCCCCGGTGAAGGGACACTGTTCCCCTTAGAATATAGTACCACTTCTAGGAATTTTTAAATATAGCAAATAGGCTCAAAAAATTATGAATTTTTTTGTGGAGTCTTTCGACACAGTTTACTTGTTTGTTTATTTTTTCTATAATTTTATCTGCTCTGCTTTTTCCCTCAAATTCATTTATGTATACTGTTTGTAAGAATTTATAAATGTATAAAATAAGCTCCAAAAATTATAAATTTTTTTAAGACTCCTTACATAGTGTAATATATTTTGTAATTTTTTAAAAATTTTATATGTTTTAAATTGTCTCTAACAAACACCATGATATACTCTAGGTAAAAGACACTCATTTATATGTGGGAGTATGTCATGATGTTTTTGGAGCCTTCACAAAAAAATATAATTTTTGGAGCTTATTTTATACATTTATAAATTCATACAAATAGTATACTTAAATTAATTTTGAAGAAAAATACAGAACAAATAAAATAATAAAAAATTACACATGAAAGTAAATTATGTCGAGAGGCTCTATAAAAAATTTCATAATTTTTTAGCTCATTTGGTACATTTAAAAATTTGTAGAAATAGTACTGTACTCTGAGAGGAACAGTGTCTGATCTTTTTGTAAATATTTTTATTTACTGTTTTATTTTGTAATTATCTTTTAAAATAATATTATTTAAAAAAATTTCGTTACGTCTCTACTTGCCCGTCGACGTGGCGTGGGCGTGCCACTGCCTCGTGGCCCGCACGCACCGACTGACCCGCTCAGCCAAACGAAGAGCAGAGCAGTAATCCCTCCCGAGACAGATGCGGAGGGGAGACGAGCGAGTCATCCAAAATCCTCCCAGCCAAAAGATGCGGAAGCGGAGGCGGAGTCTCGCTGCCCGGTGGGGCCCGCCCGTTGGAGCGAATCAGGCAAAGCGACGGTGAAGGGGGGAGGGGAGCCATGAACAGCGAATCGGCGTACCGTACGATGGCGGCGTCTACATAAGCTGCTGCCCCCTCCCCTCCCCTTCTCCTATCATCCGGGGTCGACGGAGGCGGAGGCGGCGTGGAGAGGAGGGAGGATGGTGCGGGGGCGGGTGAAGCTGCGGCGGATCGAGGAGCGGGGGCGGCGGCAGGTCAGCTTCGCGAAGCGGCGGAAGGGGCTGCTCAAGAAGGCGGAGGAGCTCGCCGTGCTCTGCGACGCCCACGTCGCGCTCCTAGTCTTCTCACCCTTCGACGGCAACCTCCAACACTTCCCCGAGCTCTCCACGTACGCACGCCTCTGCTCTGCGCCCCTCCAATTCCCAATTGATTTAATTTTATTACATTTCCGTCAAACCCTAGCATTTCGATCCCCTAAATCCCCTATACTTTTTATGGAAAACTTGTTCGTACGATTAGGTCTATTTGAATTTTCGCTATGCGCCCGCCCGCTGTGTTTATCCCCAAACTAATATAACGTTTTAATACATAACCAACCAGGGGCAAGCCAATAAATAGATTGGTGCACTATCAATTTATATTTTGCTATATTTTAAAAAATAATACGAAAGGATAAGATTTATTCTTCCCTCTTATAAGTGGTAAGGCTTAAATATAGATAGGTTGTTGGCAGTTTGGTGCGCCACATGTAATGTCCGAAATACAAAACAGTCGGTATGCAAATGGCGATGACAGGAGTCTGACAAATCGTGTAGCTGAGCACTTTGTTTTTAGTTCTGACAAGGAGTTGATACTAGGTGGCTGCATGCAACATAGGAGCACTATTTAATGCGTGAAAGGACACTTGACTCATATCACTACTCTAATGCAATTTAGTGGTTCATTTGGTTTCAATTTGAAGACAGGCTTCCTAGGATTGGGATCTTAATGACTTCCGGAAATAGAGTGGCGCTATATGCAGGACACGTGATTGTAGGCCTGGGAGAATATGACTATAATTTCGTGTATTGATGACAAAACCGGCGCCCTTTCAAAAATTGTTTGGATAAAACCGGCTAGTTTAGAGAACAGAAAAGCTATGCCTACGTATTAAAATATTGGAAATATTCTTACAAAAGTTGTATAAAATCCAGGAGGATTTGGAACGGGAGTTGGAGGTCTAAATTTAAGATAGGTTATGTACTTAGTGGTCAGAATTTCCGGAGGGATCAGCGCTATGAAAACCTACATGCGATAAGCCATCTACATTTGCGATACATAGGAGCTGCAACAGTGTGTGTGGATTTGGTAGTGCTTAATTATAGAAGTGTCAGTCTTAACTAAGCCCCGGGAATAGTCAATTAAATGAGTGGCATGTTCTATGATTTGATGTGAATGCAGTATGTGTGTAAGATCACAAATTTGTAATTTAGGATCTCCGGTATAAAATTATAATATTCCCTGATCCATCAGTAGATAACACACAGATACATCTTAGCCTAACAAAGAGCCTAGGGTGTCACCTTTACATTTTTCACTGTAAATTTAAACCATAATTACTTATAATTACATAAATCTCTACAAGAATTGAAATATACAACAAGTCATCCTACAACGAGCATATCAACATAATTACAATAAGGATGAATGTTCACACATAACTTGGGACCTCGCGCCCAAGAACGCTTGGGGCCACGTGCTCGAAAACACCCTGGAACCATGCGCTCGGGAATATTGATTAACAACAATATAAAAAGTAAACCATTAGGATAATGTAGTCATATCTGATCATTACTACGAGCTTTAATACCACTCATGATCCACATGACTATGATAATGTAATCAATGTCAACTAAGCAAACTCTAGATAAATGCACAGTCTATAGGTATAATTGTACTCTCTCTGTTTAGAAGTGTATGACGTTTTAGAAAAGTGCAGTAAAACTTCTCTAACTTGACTAATAATATATGAAATACTATTTAGATTGGTCATGAGAGAATAATATCATTAGATTTGTTATGATAAATATTATCATAATATAATAATTTTGTAATTTTTTTACTAACATAATCATATGGAAAGTATTGGTCAAAGTTGGATATTGGAGACTGTACCGATGTCTAAAACGTCATATTCTTGAACAAAGGGAGTAGTAACTAAATAATGATAACTTCATGATTGATATCATGTGGTGTGTAGGTGCTATGCTCATCCCATGCATGTCACCTTCAATGTTCACTAAAAAACAACAACAAATCAATGGTGAGTTCAAGACTCAGCTAATACATAATAGAGCAATAAACATACACAATAGAAACTTATTATTCATGTATTCCATAATCATCATCTTTTCATTAGTGTAATACAATTCTGCTGTAATGCTCATCTCGTAGCCTATATCAGTATAACATGGGTGCACCCGTCGGTGTTCACCAATCATAAGCCCCTCCTCACCGGACCGAGGGTCTTTGCACTCATGTGGAGGTCTAGCACCAAAGTATGTCTTACTTGCCAACCTGAGGTGGTCTTTCTCTTCCATGACATGATATGCACATGATGCGAGTGCAATTGTTTTGTTGTCCATTAACATGTTCTATCATCATCATATTATAATCATGATCATATGATCATATCATAAAGACATTATAATAAGCATGGATAAATCATAAAGATATCATACCAAATAAATCAATAAAGACAAGTAATACACAAACCAAAGTCTACCACTCTACCATGCACTTACCTTTTTAGCCTAAAAAAACAGAACGATGCGAAGGTGGCACTGAACCCGAAGCAACACCCATTGGACAAAGCCAATTCTCACCTCAAAAACATGCAGCAACAATACAAGAATATAAAGAAATTTAACATCGCTCCTATGTGCAAACCCAACATAGAACAAAGTTCGTTCTTCATTGCCAATCTGTACAGAGACAAAAGCTTGGAACATGGCAAGCTCCGTACGGTTGGCTGGGATAGCAAGACCTCGCCACGGCCTTGATAGCCATGTCCTCTGTAGCCAAAGCCAATGGATACAGAGCGCATTGCCGAGGGCATGTAGATTATGAAGGCCTAGGCCCCCCCACACTGAATGGGCCTACATACCGATGACCAAGCAACCAAACAATGACCACCCGAAACATTATCGGTTCCTTTCCATAGGAAAGCCTGCCGTCGTTTGTCAATTTCTTTGATAACCCATAATGGCGGGTCAAAAGCCATGAAGCATTAGATGGGGATAGCTGTAAGTACTGTCTTGACAACGACGAGTCGACCTCCTTGCGAGAGCATGCCAGCTTGCAAGCCCTTATGTCTATCGGCGACCTTGTCCAGCAGGGGTTGGAAACCCCTCTTGGTCGGTTTCCTCAAGGATAGGGGCAGCCTAAGATACTTGCATGGGAAGTCGACAATGGTGCACTGAAGTTCTGAAGCCATAAGTTGAAGCTGTTGGTCGCTGCAACGTATCAGAGAGATGGAGTTCTTGGAGAGATTAGTATGCAATCCCGACGCCTCTCCGAAGACCTGCATGATGACTTTGATGGCCTACAAGTCTTTGATAACTGGGGTGGGGAATAGTGTCGCATTGCCCGCAGAGAGCGATAGGCGGTGTGGTATACCCTGTGGGCCTCTATGAGAGTTCAAGTAGTGAAAAGTTATCAGCTTCGGCCAGAAGGTTATTCAGCACGTTCATCGTCCGACCCCTCTTTCTCCCCTCCTCTTTTCCTTATTATTTTCCCTAATTCTTTTCTAGTCTTTTTAAGCGGGGTAGACGACCCCGAGGCCGTCGGCACATGCCTTCAAGTGTGCGCGTGTGTGCGCTCGAGCCAAGCTGCGCTAGGGTTAGGGGAAAGCCTAACAGGCGATTTGGGCCATTGGTTCTGGCCCATAAGGCCCAGTCGAGATGGGATCCAATCGTCCTTGACGCTTTTGCAGAAAAGCCCTTCGACTTTTTCGTAATTAAGCGCAAGTTCTTGGTTTATTGAAATTGGTTACTTCTGGACTAAAATTTTGCAAATGCCTGGAACTTTGGGAATAAAGTGGCAAAAAGCATAATGAACTCATGAGAAATCATAATGGTCATCCTACAGGAACTCAGGGTGCACCTGAGGCGCATAACATTCTGAAATGAACGAATGTTAGTGGAAAAGGAAATGAGCCTAGGAAAGAAGTCTAAACCATTTGTCTTCAAGGCAAAAGGTAAGTTATGAGGAAAGGGGAAGTCTCTAATGAAAACATTAGGTGACAAATAGGCTATGCTATACGTGTGGGCTCAAGGGACACTGAGCAAAAGTTTGCAAGACACCTAAGCATCAGGTGAAGCTCTACCAAGAGCCACAAAGAAAGAAAAGCCAGAATAAAGCTCCATGGGTGTGGCAGCATTGCGAGCATCGGTCATACCAGAGAGAGTAAGAAGATTCTGAACGTAGCGATGCTGAGAAAGGTAGTAGCCATTACCATCAGAATGAACCTCAATCTCCATAAAATAGCTCAATGGTCCCAAATATGACATAAATTGTTTACTCAATTTCTTCTTGACAAAAGCCATATAGCCCATGTTATCTCCTGTGATCAGCATATCATCTACATATATCAGAAGCAAAGTACAACCCCGCTGAGAAGTATGAATGGACAAGGCAGAGTCATCCTCACTTTGAGTGAAACCAGTACCTCTAATCACAGAACTAAAACGCTCGAACCAAGCATAAGGAGCCTGATTGAGACCATATAGAGCACGCATTAGACGATAAACATAGCCTGTAAGAGCCTCAACACCTGGGGGTGGCTGCATATAGACCTCCCTATGTAGATCACCATGAAGAAAGGTATTTTTGACATCCGTTAGAGATATAGTCCATGAGTGTATCGCTGCAACAACAATGAAAGTACAGACTAGTATTTTTGACATCCATCAGAGATATAGTCCATGAGCATACTGCTGCAACAACAATGAGAGTATGGACTGTAGTCATATGAGCAACTAGAGCAAAACTCTCATCATAATTTTGACCATAAGATTCCTGGAAATCTCTTGGAACAAGATGAGCCTTGTATCCCCTGAACCATCTGACTTGGTCTTTACTTTTTACACCCACTTGAAAGTTATAGGAACAACTCCAGATGACAGCCGAACAAGATCCCAAGTGCCTGTACACTCTAATGCTGTAAGCTCCTTGGCCAATTGCCACCTAGGTGTACCGGCTGCCTTCTGATAGGTACCTGGCTTAGATACTGCACATACACGAGAAAAACCCCATCTCTCTAGTGTTTGAATAGAGGAACAATCATGTAGGGCATACCGTGATGTAGTAGAACGATTGTTAGAGTTCGTGGTATTGGCTGGAGGGTCAAGTGGAGGAGGGGAGGACTGAGGATCAGAAGGTTCAAGAGGAATGGAGAAAGACCGCAAACATCTGAATGGACCAAATCAAAGGGACGATCAGATCTAGAACACCTTGATGAATCAAGATAAGGTGTGAGCCACACAAGTGCCTTAAGCGATGATGCTGTTAAGGAAAAGACTTGCAACCAGAACTAGATATAGAAGGACAAAGAATAGATGGAGCAACAACAAAGGATAAAGGAATGGGAGCAGGAGTAGTACTAGAAATGGAGGATAAAGGGAGACTCAGATGATCAGGAACATAGAGCTCTACAGAACCCCTTTTATGATGACTTGCACCGATGACAACTCTTGTTCGATGATCTTGCAAAGCAGGAGCTATCATCAAACCCAAAAAAGCAGTTCATATCTGCGAGTTGCCCGATAAAGATGAGACTCATGGAGAGTGTAGGGATAAGTGAGACATCTGAAACTGCGAAGTGAAATGTGGAAAGAGTCCCCCTGATGAGTGACTGTGCATGGTGTTCCATGAGCTGTCTGAATCTTGATACCTTCCACAACAGGACGACATGATGTGAGTTGAGATGCATCATATGTCAGATGGAAATAAGCCCCTGAATCCAACAGCCATGAGAGTGAAGCACCCGACATAGGACATGATCGTGCAGTAAAACCGGTGGATCCACCAAGAAATGCTAGTAGCTGACACAACTAGGCCCGAAGGTTGGTCATCTGAGCCTGAACCTGACCAAACTGAGGTGCACAAGACTCCAACGCATTGGTAAGGACAGAAGAAGTAATAGTAGAGGATGTGATAGCCACAAAGAGCAACAATCACCGATAGCACTGGGAACTCCAAGTAGAGAGCACCAATCACCGACAATACTGAAGGGCGACAATGACAGTAGTGACACCACACAATAGAGCACCAAGCCAAAGGCAACGGTGGTGGCACCAGGAAGTAGTACAGCAACGAGTTGATGTAGAGGCGAAAACAACAAAGCACCAAGCAGTCGGTGATGTAGAAGTCCACCAAGGAGTAGTCGGTTAGCCGGTGATAGTGCAACAGAGTTGGATGGCGGTGATGCACTAAGCAGAGCACAGTAGAGCACCAAGCAGTCGGTGATGCAGAAGAGCACCAAGGAGCAGTCGGTCAGTTGGTGACAACGTAATAGAGCTGGACGGCAGTGATGCACTGAGGAGCAGAGCACCAAGCAGCCACCGGTGATGCACTTAGGAGTAAAGCACCAACAGTGAAAGCGCTGCAGAGCTGGACAACAACATTGGATCCGGCGTCGCAGAGCAGAGGCAGCGTTGGATCTGGCATCGTTTAGCCTTACATATATTATAATTGCATTCTGTGTGGTGGCTTGTTGAGTACCGTCGTCCTCACTGGTTCTCAATTTTTATCCTTTAGTAAGAGGAGAAGAATAATACCTTGTCGGCACTTAATTGGGTCCGATAGGACTGTCAGTTGCCAAGAACTAGGTCGTGAGCCCAAGTAGATTGGATGTGGGCATATCCTGAGGGTCCCACTTGGGTGTTGTTTCCATTCCCACTTCTACTGCATATATTTAAGGTATTTAGCCTGATCGACACATGGGTAACTCAAGCGACAATACGGTCTATTTATGTATTGTTTAATATTATGTAATAGCTTTACTTTTGCGAGATATGTGTTTGCTATTCAATGATATAATTGTGTGCACTAGTTACTGATCCAGGGACTAGTGCTGATATACACAGAGGGTTCTAGACGGTAAATTTGGGTCCCGACAGAGTTAGTATCTGAGTCATATCGACTGTAGGTCATGACTGTAGTTAGCATGACCGTTAGTTTCATGACTAGAAAATTTACAAAATCTATTTTCACCTCCAAAATCTTTGCAAAAAATATAATTAATATTGCTCATTTTCACCCCCTAGATGACTCTCTTACCTATATCTGGTCTTGGCAACTTTTACTCTCATTGCTACCTTACCTCGTCTCCAAAATTCCGTGTTTCCGAAACTATTCTTAAAACCATCTCTTTGAAGGTGCCTTAAAATTTTGTTTTTGGCTAAATTCGCAAAACCCATCTTCGAAATTTATTTTCAAGATTTATTTTAGAAATTTATTTTCCTGATTATCTTATAAACTTGCCCTTGGAAGTTCGATTATCAAGGTATGTTTACAAATTTTTTTTGCACCCCTTTGAAAATCTGGTCCTCCGAGGTGCTCTTCTAAAATGATTCCTCAAAAATAAAAGAACCTCAAGCCTTCCATTGTTCAGCCTTGCATTTATTATAATTGTATTTTGTGTGGTGGCTTGCGGAGTACGGTCGTACTCACTGTTGCTCAGTCACTATCCTTTAGTAAAAAGAGAAAAAGACCATGTCGTCACTTAATTGGGTCTGATGAAATTGTAAGTCAAAGAGACCAAGAACTAGGTCGCGAGCCCTAATTGATTGTCTGTGGGCATATCCTAAGGGTTCCTCTTTGGTGTTGTTTCCGTTCCCACTTCCGCTACATATATTTAAGGTACTTGGCTTGATCGGCCCGTGTGCAAGTCAAGCGACCATACGATTTATTTATGTACTATTTAATATTATGTAATAGCTTTACTTTTGTGAGATATGTATTTGATATTAAATGATGTAATTGTGTGCACTAGTTACTGATCCAGGACTAGTGCTGATATACAGAGGGTTCCAGATGATAAATTCGGGTCCCAAAAGCATCCTAGCACCCCGGGCTCGCCACGACTTGCCATAGCGCCGTGACAACCTTGGCTATGCCTATAAAAGGCTATGTCGTACGTCCATTGTAATCTAGAGTTGAGTTTTGAATTAAAACATGTGTGTGTGTTGGCTTTTGCTTGTTTGGATTCATCCATATTCTATGTGTGTTCTTGTGATTTCCAATATAGGATTTCACCTTGGTGTGAGGGTTCCTACTGTGGTGTAGGTATTTGCTCGCTAGATCATGAGATCCCTTCGTCCTAGGTCATGCGTTGTGATACACGTGGTAGTGGATTTTATCTATCCTAGTGCGAATTGAAACCTGTAATTCGTGCTCCACATATCTATTAAAAAATTACCACCATGAAAGATCGGGTGACCCATCGGATTGATCTCGGCTCGAGGTATGATCTTCACTATATGTCTCGATTGATAACGAGTTACGTATAATTACCAATTGTTTAGCTCTTGTTGTGGACATAGTGTTTAGATTTATTAAGCTGACCTATTATCAAATATTTCATTGTTTGTTGGATGATGATTACCCCCGCTCGTGATAGGAGTCGGAAAGTTAAAGGCCAACTAAGCATGTAGGGTGAGAGCTAGCCAACTAATTATATGTTAGGACATGTTTGGTTTGTAGCCTATCAACCTATCAAATGGAATGCTATGAGAGGATTATTGAATGCTCATGTTTTGTAATATGCTTGCAAGAGACCAAACAGAACCATTTTGATAGGTCTTACATCAAACATTTTGCCCCGAAGTGTTTTGACAAGTTTGCTTTCATTCCCTCTGATGGTCGTTCAGGTGGCATTATAGTGATTTGGACCAGTTCCTCTTTTGTTGTGGTGGTTCAGGAGCAACTTGATTTTGCTATCAATCTCTCTTTCACCTCCAAACATTGTGGTGACACTTGGACTCTTATCTCAGTTTATGGGCCGTGTGCAGGCCTAGCCCGTGATAGTTTCGTCACTTGGCTCCACAATTTAGACATCCCGGCCAATGGACAATGGATTTTACTGGGTGATTTCAACTTCCATAGATCCTTGGAAAATAGAAACCAATTGGGAGGGAACATGAATGATATCTTGCTTTTCAATTCTATTATTAGCAACTTGGGTTTAGTAGAATTACCAATCAAGGGGAAGAGCTTTACTTGGAGTAATATGCAAGGTGACCCACTGCTAGAGCAACTGGATTGGTTTTTTTACTACAAACTCATGGACTCTGGCTTACTAAAACACTTTGGTTTAGCTCCTAACACGGTGCATCTCTGGTCACGTTCCTTGTGTGGTGTCCATAGAAACTAAAATCCCCAAGTCCCATGTTTTTTGGTTTGAAAGTTTTTGAACTGAGCATACGAGTTTTCTTCAAGTGGTCAAAGACTCTTGGGAAGCTCCTTATGTTGCTTCTGATATTGCTATGCTCATCTTTGCCGAATTAAAGAGGCCATGAAAATCACTGAAAATCTGGAGCAAAAGTCTTTCTCGCCTGACAATTCTTATTGACAACTGTAATATAGTTCTTAATCTATTGTATGGACTAGAGGAGCAACGACCTCTAAGTAGGCCTGAATCGAACTTCAAAGTGATCATCAAAAAAGCATGTTCTTCGATTAGTAAGATATAAATAGTTGTATTGGAAGTAGCGTTGTACAATCCGATGGACCCAGTTTGGAGATGAAAACACCAAATTCTTTCATGCGCTTGCAACAAAACATTATAGAAAAAAAAATCATATCTCCCTTCTTGCAGCCAAGGATGGAAACTGGGTCTCAAATTAAGTGACAAAGCAGCTCTTTTCTGGAAAACATTCAAGGACAGGATGGGGATTTCCTCCATTCCATTTATGCATTTTGATTTGGACTCCTTGATTATTCGATCCATTTATGCATTTTGATTTGGACTCCTTGATTATTCGAAGGGATGATTTAGATTCTTTAGGAGAACCTTTCTCTAAAGAAGAAATTGAACATCTGATCAACTCTATGCCATCAGATAAGGCCCCTAGTCCAAATGGGTTTAATGGACTTTTTATTAACACTTGTTGGTCTATTATTTTAGGTGATATTTTTCGCCTTTGTGAGGTTTTCAGCAAGGAGTCCTTGAATCTTCAGAGTTTGAATACTTCATTGCTTTTGTTTCAAAAAAAGAACTCTCCTGAGAATGTTAATGACTTCAGACCGATCTCCTTGCTCAACCTCATTCTCAAGCTTCTCACGAAGGTCCTGGCTGATAGACTACAATGAGTAATCCTCAGTCTAGTTCATAAAAATCAATATTGGTACATTAAAAGCAGAACTATACAAGATTGTCTAACCTGGTCTTTTGAACATTTGCACCAATGTAAGCATTCTAAGACTTTGAACACTTTTAACTCAAAATTCAAAGACTTCCAACTCAAAAGTTCTCACTCCCCCCTAAAAAATTTCAACCGCCAACTCAAATTTTTTTTGGAACCAGTCAATGCCTTGGTTGAAAACTATCTACTCAAAAGTGAGAACTTTAAACTCAAATTCAAGGACTTCCAACTCACACTTTCCCACATTTACCTAAAAAATTTAGTCTTTGAACTAAAATTTTTGGGGGTGAGTAGCCCCTCAAACAGCCACATATTTCCCATATTTTAAAGAATTAACTTTGTAAATAAATTATGTGTTTTAAAAATCTGGTAGGTCAATTGTCTACAATCCAGTTCAATCAAGCAAAAGGATCTTGCCTAGGTTCCCGATCTTACCAATCTGGTATTATGACTCTAAAGTAATGTTTATTTCGCGGTAAAGGGGATAGCCAAGATTTTAACCGACCAAACACCTATTGGTTAGATAGGGTTAATTTGAACCAGTCAAAGCCTTAATTCCTAACCTAGGATTGAACTGACCCATAAAAAATGGAATAAGCTAATCCACCATAACTATCTCGCTTGCATTATTTTTCTTCTAGTGCTAGCCCAGCTTATCCACCTAATCTAGCCAAATAATATTTTAGGGTATGTACCATTGAGCGCACGTCCGCTCAGGACTAACCATCACACTACAAACATCATTGTCGTCTTCATCGACGGCGAGCGATAATAGGCGATGAACAATCCAATTTAAGTATTAGGGTTTTGGGTTCACCGAGTGCCACGACCCTAGCTTCGTCGAATAGCTGCCCTGAACATTAAGGCAGTGAGGAGGTGATGGCGCTTCCAGCATAGGAATGACGAGGGACAAGACGACGAGTTAGGTTGGATGGGTCGCGGCAACGAAGTGGCATGGACATTGTTGGCTGTGGGTGGCGGAAACCATCCGTGAATGAATCTAGTAGCTGATTTGCAAGATTATGCAAATATGTTATCCTCTGAACCTCTTGTCCAGTGTCCTTAGTGCATGAATCGTTATTATGGAGACTACTATCATTCCATGGTAGTTCTCAGCATTCCAACTTGAGATCCTTTCCTCACCCTAATGTTGGGAATAATTCTTCATTAAATACAATGTTAGCATATCTTGCTTTTAGCAAATCCCTTGTCATGGGCTCCAAATACTTTATTATAGATAGAGATTCAACTCCCATGTAAATTCCCAATTTACAGTGGGTCCCATTGAAGTACGCTGAGGAGGTGAGATTGGTATGTAAATGGCATAACTGAATTTACGTAGATGGGAAGTACTTGGCTCTCTCACGCACTAGTTGGAAAGGTGACAATTTATGGTATGCGAATGGCCGGAGTCGTATTAATGTTGATGCATGTAATACGGCATGCCCCATCACATAGTTGGTAGACTGGATTTACTAACAAGAGTCTAGCGATCCTCTTGATTAATGATTCGGCAAGTCCATTATGAGTATGAACATGTGGGACCGAATGTTCCACTATTATGCCTAAGGAAATGCAATAGTCATTAAATACTTTTGAGGTAAACTCTCCAGCATTACCCATTCTTGTGGTTTGGATCCTATGATCTGGAAACTTTGCCCTTATTGCAATAATTTGTGAAATCAGCTTGGCAAATGTGTGATTCCTAGTGGATAATAGACATACATGCGTCCGCCGAGTTGATGCGTCTATTAGTTCCATAAATTACATGAATGGTCCAGACATGGACTCTATAGGTCCGTATATATCCCCCTGAATCATCTCAAGGAAATCAGGCAATTCATCGTTGATCTTATGATACGAGGGTCTTGTAATCAACTTGCCTTTCGCACAGGCTTCACACACAAAGGGTGATAGATCAGGGATGCCTTTAGACTTCAAGGTGTGGCCAACAGAATATTGTAGTATCGGACGCATCATATATTCTCCAAGATGACCCAGACGTTCATGCCATGTTCTAAATAGTTCGTGGTCTTTAACGTGGACGCTCATCGCAACATATTCTTCATCACGTTTAATAACGTGTAGTATAATCCGGAGGAGAATGATTATTTTCGTTCCCATAAGACTATCGTGGCTCTTCTAGTACCCGCAATATTACCATAGTTGTCAGCTATAGTAATAATATTGTCAGTCTTAGAACTAAAGGTCTGGCAATACTAGAATATATTTTGTGGTACAACTGTCCACAAGACGGTTCATGTTCTACCTCCATTGTGCATGAACTATAAGCATGAGATAAATAATTTGCATGAATTAAGAAACATTGCATATGCATAAATGCACACAAACGACATGCAAATGAATTAGAAAAACTTTATTTATTTCATGAACTAAAGATTACAAGAAGTAATTTTAATTCCTAATTGTAATATTGCTGACTAATTTAGGATTGTGAAAATTTGGTGTTCAATTTAGTGACAACATCCTAAACACAACATGAATTGACTTCTAAATTTAAGGGGATAATGAAGATTAATTCTTAGGACTCTCCTCATCCTTTTCTAGATGAAAATCTAGTAACTCATCATCTAGTAGAGAATATTCATCATCATATAGAGCATCATCTCCCGATTCCTCCTCTATTATCAGTTTATGGGTTTCATTCTCCTTTTGCTCTCCTTCTGCTGGTGCTTACCTGTAGCTTCGTCCTACAGATGGTGTACACTGACAGATCCTTTCCGATATCATTTGCTTGTTGGGAGCCTTGTTTATCTCACTATCACCAGGCTATACATTGCTCTTGATGTTCATGTGCTTAGCCAGTTTGTCAGTGCTCCCGACTCAGTCCACTATCATCATATTCTTCGTGTGCTGAGATACTTTAGGGGGATTGCGCCCAAACATCTGTTCTACGCTAGTTCGAGTCAACTCTAGCTCCATGCTTATTTTGACTCCACTTGGGCGTGCCATCCTGTTTATCAGCGATCTATCACTATCTACTACATCTCTTGGTATTTCGCTTGTTGCCTGAAAGTCCAAGAATCATACTGTAGTGTCATGCTTTAGTGCAGAGGCTGATCTTTGAGCTCTTGCTGCTACCACCTCAGATATTATTTGGCTTCAATGGCTTTTGGTTGGTCTTGGTGTTCTTTATGATAATCCCACGTCGCTCGCGCTCTGGGACCGATGGATCGCTGTCGCTCCCCTCTCATGTCTGGATCCCTTCAGCCATGACCATCGACTTCCTCTGCGCGCGCCTCTTTGAGCACTACGTCTCTCGCGCCGTAGACTGCCGTTTCCCATTCGAGTGCTGAGGCTGAGTTGCGAGCCATGGCGGCATTGACAGCTGAGATCACTTGGCTTCGTTGGCTACTTGAGGGTTTCGGTGTTTAAGCTTCTGCACAATCATGTCCTGTGTCGGGTGCTTCACTCCCATGGCCTTTGGATTCAGGAGCTTCTTTCCATGTTACATCTTATGCAACTTAGCTCACATCATGTCATCCTGCTGCATAAGGTATGAAGATTCAGACAACTGATGGAACGCTATACATAGTCACTCATCAGGGGACTCTTTCAACCTCTCACTTTGAAGTTTGAGATGTCTCACTTGTCCCCACGCTCTCCATGATTCTCATCTCTGTCGAGTAGCTCATAGATATGAACTGTTTTGTTGGGTTTGATGATAGCTCTTGCTTTGTGCAAGATGGTCGAACAAGAGTTGTTATCAGTATAGGTCATCGTCAGAGGTGTTCTATGGGGCTCTATGTTTTTAATCGTTTGAGTCTCTCTTTATCCTCTATTTCTGGTACTACTTCTGCTCCTATTCCTTTGTCCTGTATTGTTGGTCCATCTGCTCCTTGCCCTTCTACTTCTACTTCTGTTTGCAAGTCTTTTCCTCGATGGCATCATCGCTTGGGGCACTTGTGTGGCTCACGCCTCTATCTTGATTCATCAAGGTGTTCTTGGTCTAGTTTATGTAACAAAATTTTAGTGCAAGGGTTGCAGACTTGACAAGCAAGTACAACTCCCATATCCTTCTAGCTTTTCTCGATCTGATCGTCCCTTTGATTTGTTCCGTTCGGATGTTTGGGGTCTTTCTCCTTTTGCTTCGAAGGGTGGTCACAATTACTATGTCATCTTCATTGATGACCATACTCGATACACTTGGATCTACTTAATGAAACACCGTTCGCAATTGATTTCTATCTATCATTTTGCTCAGATGGTTCATACTCGGTTCTCTTCTACCATCTGTGTTTTTCATTCTGACTCTAGAGAAGAGTATCTTTCATCAGCCTTTCGTCAGTTCCTTTCTTCTGAGGGTACACTTCCTTAGCTCTCGTGTCCTGATGGTCATGCTCAGAATGGCGTTGATGAGCGCAAGCACCGTCACATCATCGAGACTACTCATACTCTTCTTATTTCCTTCTTTGTTCGCTCTTACTTCTGGAGGGAAGCGGTCTCTACGACAATCTATCTCATCAACCGTCAGCCCTCTTCCAAGCTTCAGGGCAAGTGTCCTAGTGAGGTCTTGTACAGAGCTCCTACTCACTATGATCATCTTTGTGTCTTTGGTTGTGTCTGCTATGTCCTTCTAGCACCTCGTTGGTGCACAAAGCTAAGCCCTCAGTCAGTTCAATGTGTCTTCCTAGGTTATAGTCTTGAGTGTAAGAGCTATCGTTGCTATGATCCCTCAACACGTCACATTCGCATCTCTTGTGATGTGACCTTTGATGAGGGTCGACCCTTCTTTTATCATCCTTCTACACATCCCACTCCTTACACAGATTCTACCTATTTTTTGTGGCTACCTCCCATTTCTTCACTAGACTTGCCTTCTTCAGATACACTTTCCCCACCAGTTTTACATTCTGGTGTGTCTCCTCCACCAGCTCCCCCAGTTTCTTCTACTTTTCCCTTTCACTATAGTCGCCTACAGAGAGTTCCTTCTGATCCTCAGACTTCCATTCCTCTTGAACCTTCTTATCCTCAGTCCTCCTCTTCTCCACTTGACCCTCCAGCTAGCAGCTAGTACCACAGACTGACGATCGTTCTACTACATCACGGTATACCCTACGTGATCGTTCCTCTCTTCTGGCACTAGAGATATGGGGTTTTTCTTGTGCTTTTGTAGTATCTGAATCGAGTACCTATTAGGAGGCTATGACTGGGGAGCTTACACCATTAAAGTCTACAGGCACTTGGGATCTTGTTCTGCTTCCATCTAGAGCTCTTCCTATAATATGCAAATGGGTGTAGAAAGTAAAGACCAAGTTAGATGGTTCAATGGAGCGATACAAGGCTTGTCTTGTTGCAAGAGGTTTTCAACAGGCTTATGGTCGAGATTATGATGAGACTTTTGCTCTGGTTGCTCATATGACCAGTTCGTATTCTCATTGTTGTTGCAACGGTACGCTCATGGACTATATCTCAGATGGATGTCAAGAATGCTTTCTTCATGGTGATCTACATGAGGAGGTCTATATGCAGCCACCCCTTGGTGTTGATGCTCCTATAAGTTATGTTTGTCATCTTAGACGTGCTCTATATGTTCTCAAGCAGGCTCCTCGTGCTTGGTTCGAGCCTTTTAGTTATATGATTCAAGCTGCTGGTTTCACTCCAAGTGAGCATGACCCTACTTGGTTTATTCATAGTTCAGCGAAGTCGTACTTTGCTTCTACTATATGTATAGGCTGATCACGGGAGATAACATGGACTATGTGCCTTTTGTGAAGAAGAAATTGAGTGAGTAGTTTTTGATGTCAGATTTGGGACCATTGAGCTATTTTATGGGAATTAAGGTTCATTGGCTACTACCTCTCTCAGTATCCCTACGTTCAGGATCTGCTTACTTGATCTGGGATGACTAATACTTGCATGCTGCCACACCCATGGAGCTTCACTTGCAGCTTCAACCTACAGACGGTGTACCACTGACAGATCCTTCCCGCTATCATTAGCTCGTTGCGAGCCTTGTTTCTCTCACTGTCACTTCGCCAGACATTGCTCATGTTATTCATGTGCTCAACCAATTTGTTAGTGCTGCCACATCAGTCCACTATGGTCATGTTCTTCGTGTGCTGAGATACTTGACGGGGACGACATCCAGACGTCTGTTCTATGCCAGTTCGAGTCAGCTCCAGCTCTACGCTTACTCTGACTCCACTTGGGTGAGTCATCCTATTAATCGTCGATCTATCACTAGCTACTGAATTTCTCTTGGTACTTGCTCATTGCTTGGAAGTACAAGAAGTAGACTGCGGTGTCACGCTCTAGGGCAGACACTGAGCTTCGAGCCCTTGCCGCTACCACCTCAGAGATCATTTTGCTTCGATGGCTCTTAGCTGATCTCGATGTACATTGTGATAATCCTACACCTCTGTTTTGTGGCAATACAACTGCCATTCAGATTGCTAGTGATTCAGTCAAGCATGAGTTCACAAAACACATTAGTGTTGATGCATTCTTCACATAGTCTCATTGTTAGTAGTCTACCTTGACCTCAAGTATGTACCATTAGAGCTTCAAGTTGTAGATTTTTCACTAGAGCTCAGACTCGAGAACAACATCGACTTCATCTACTCAAACTCAGTGCATCAGATTATCCTGATCCACCTTGAGTTTGAATAGGGGTGTTAAGAGTTGTGCATTCTCTCTCTCTTGGCCCATGGCCCATGTAGCCCATGTCTATATATATATAGTGTGTGTGTGTGTATATATATATATATATATATATATATATTCTCTCAATAATGAATAAGATGTACAGTTGTGAATAGCAAAATCATCTCTCTCTCTAAATTCTAACAGTTCTTAGGAGTGTTGTTGAATGGACAATCGGGTCAGGCAATTTGGCAAGCTCGAGGTCTCCGGCAAGGGGACCCCCTATCCCCTATGTTGTTCATCATTGGGATGGACGTGCTGAATAGCATACTTTTCCAAAGCTGATAATTGTTCACTTCTAGAGTCGATTGGAGGGCCATAGGGTATACCTCACCATTTGTTGTTGTATGCGGATGATGCGGCGCTATTCGTCACCCCAGTCACTCAGGACTTGCAAGTGATCAAAGCACTTAGGCATATCTTCGGAGAGGCTTCTGGCTTGCACACTAACCTTTGTAAGAGCTTCATCTCTCCTATCAGGTGCAGCGATCATCATCTTCAGCTTATTGCTTCAGAATTGCGATGCACAATTGTTGACTTTCTGTGCAAGTACCTTGGGCTCCCCTTCTCCACTAGGAAACTGAGAAAAGCGGATTTCTGACCTCTTCTTGATCAGGTCGCTGGTAGGCTTCTGAGCCGGCAAGCCAGGATGCTCTTGCAAGGAGGTCGCATCCTCGTAGTCAAGACAATACTCACTGATGTCCCCATCTATTGCATTATGGCTCTAGACCCCCTAAAATGGAACATACAAGATATTGACAAATAGCGACACACTTTTCTCTAGAAAGGAACCTAAAATGTTAGTGGTGGCCACTATTTGGTCGCTTGGTCGTTGGTTTGTAGGCCAATTCATTGGGGGGACTATGGCTACATAATCTATATGTTCTCGGCAATGTGCTCCGTATCAAATGGCTTTGGCTACAACGAACATGCCCCCAAAAGGCCATGGCAGAGACTTCGTATCAATGCAAATCGTACGGAACTGTCAATGTTCCAGGCCTCAATCTCAATGCGGGTTGGCAATTGCGAGCATGCTTTGTTCTAGTCGGATAGGTGGCTTGACGGCGCTAGCACCCCCTCCTTAGCGCTAGCTCTAGTGATGAAAGTACCGACATTGATCAGGAAGAAGAGAATGGTGGTCGAAGCCTTGCCTAACGGCACCTGGATTAGGGATGTTAGGTGTTGTCTGGATATCCAAATTCTTACTTAGTACCTCGTCCTGTGGGACTTGATACAACCTATTCACACAACGTAGGGGCAGGATGATACTATTGAGTGGAGATGGGAAGCCTCTGGCCAATACACCTCCAGATCAGCCTACAAGGCATTCTTTCATGGATCCCTAAACTTCACCTATGCTGAAGCTATCTGTAAATCTTGGGCACCTCTAAAATGCAAATATTTCATGTGTCTAGCGGTTCCTCAGCTCTATTGGACAGTTGATCGCGTCGTGGCCTTCAAAACCAAGGACAGTGCGTCCTCTGCCTCTCTTCTCATGAATCTATCGACCATCTCCTTGTTGGATGTGCTGTCACATCCCAAATCTGGTCGTGTTTCTTCTTGCGCGTAGGGTTGCAGTGCTACGTGCCATTGGGCGAAATCAAAGTAGAAGATTATTGGATCTCAGTGCGCAAGTTGGCCTCAGGGAAAAGAAGGAGAGCGTTTGATTCGTACATCAACCTCGTCTTCTAGATGATTTGGAAGGAGCGGAACAATGGAGTGTTCAACAATGAGGCCGCAATGTCGGACCATCTACTTCAAAGGATTTGGGATGAGTTCAGCCATGACAGTGGCGCATGGCTGGAGCTGTTTGTCTTGAGGCGTTATCACAATCAGAGTAGTACTAGCTGCGGCCTCTGGTTAGTTGTCTAGGTCTCCCTAGTCGGTTGCCTAGGTCTTCCCGGTCATTCTAATTTGCCACGAGTGGTTCCTTCAATGTATTGGTCTTGTAAGGCGACCTTTGAACTGCATTGGTTGCCTTTTGTATCTAAATGGTTGTTTTCCTTTCTTCTTCTTAATGGAATGATGCGCAAAGCTTTTATATGTTCTCGAAAAAGATTGGATGGAGATAGGGGAGATTGAATTTTTAGTTTAGTGCATGGTTATTAAAGCAAGAAGGTGAGGCGAGGCGACTCATTACCTTATAACCAAAGCGCTTAACGCGTGCGGTGAGGCGCTTTTCACGTTCTCGAAAAAGATTGGATGGGGATAGGGGAGATTGAATTTTTAGTTAAGTTCATGGTTATTAAAACGATAAGACAAGGCGAGACGACTCCCTACCTTCTTACTGCCAAAGCACTTAAGGCGCGTGGCGAGGCGCTTTGTGTGTTCTCGAAAAAGATTGGAAGGGGATAGGGAAGATTGAATTTTTAGTTAAGTGCATGGTTATTAAAGCGATAAGGCGAGGCGAGGTGACTCGCTTCCTTCTTACCACCAAAGCGCTTAAGGCACGCGGCGAGGTGACACCATACACCCATTCTAATCTAGTATGGCAGCAAATTAAATCAACAATTAGTAGCACATGCATACCTTGATGTTGCTGGTTCTTGAGCCCATGTAGCACCCATCCTCATTCCAATTGCTCATCTCCCATGTAGTACCCATTCGCCTTGCAAGTTCCAACATTTCCAACATAGACTTTGCAATAATTCATATTCCAATTAATTGAGTAAATATAGATTGAGTAACATACCTTGTTGATAATCTCTCCGATCTTCTCTTCTCCCAAGCAACATGCTACATGAAAATGGGACAACAATGAAGTGAAAAAAACTAATAATCAAAATATCAAATGTTACATGCATAATGAGCAATATAACAAGCATAACATAACAAACATAAGTCCGCAACAATAAAATAAGTCCATAAGCTTAGAGTCTAATAGCATAACATAAGTCCAACTCTCTCATCTCTCAAAAGTCACCCATCTCGAACTCATCTAAATTGTTAGTAGCATCCATGTTCTCTCCATCACCATCTTTGATAGCATCGGTTGGATCTTCGCCATAATCATTCACATCATCGTCATCAAGCACGATCTCTTCTTCCTCTTCTTCTTCATTGCCCGAATCCAAGTTGACTCATCTTCTTCAACAACCCTTCGTGTAGATCTTACACGCCGAGTGTAGGTCATAGGCTCGCCATTAGCTCTCCTAGGAACATTGCGACCTCAAAGCTCACGTGATGTACCAATGACTTTGTCAACATGGTCCTATGTAAGGTCACACTCACAACCGCGACCACCTTGACCAATGGGTCAACCCATTCATTGTCTCAATCAAACTCTTCTATGACCAAAGGGTCATAGTTTTGCCCCCTTCCTCACGCCGCTTTTGAAGCCTACTTGTCATCTTTCGGTTGTATGCAACATATACCAAATCATTCAATTTCTTGTTCTCTAATTGGTTCCTTTTCTTGGTATGGATCTACAAATGGCAATCAAAGCAAACAAAATGAATAAATAGCTTGATAAAATTGATAATGAATAAACAAAAATAAGCTACAAAATGAGGAGTTGAAAACTTGAAATGGCAAATACATGCATATATTAGGATTTAGCACTTAAATTAACATGCTAAAAATTAAAGACACTTACTAGATCTCCTTGAATCTATGTTTTGGACAACCATTTTATTTTAAAAGGCATCTCTGCGTTGGTCGTCATAGAGAATGGCTTGCTTATCGATCTTCTTTTGAAGATCGACATCTTCTACCATTCTTGAAAGCACATGAGTGAAACAACCCCTTAGCTCCCCAATGTATGCATCATCATTCTTCTTTTGGATAGGAAAGAATTCCCCGATTTCAAATAGAGTGCAACCCCATATTGCTTCACCCAACATCGGCCAATAATTTTTAAGATGTTCTTGAGCAAACCTTTCTTTTTTTGGGTAGGGAAGGGTGCCTTAATCTTTTCCTTTGCTGAGTAGGGAAGCAAACCTTCTACCGGCTACAACCAAGACAAATCTATACCTTAGGTTACTACCCGATCTTTCCATCTCACCCACAAAATGTTTTATAAAAGATGATATTAACCAAGCAAGTTCTTATTCATCACCTATTACCGTGGATACAGCTATTCAGATAGTTTTCACTATGAAGAGTTTGCATAACTTTACCCACAAGAGATGACCATCTTGTATGTCAGCAGGCTATTGTAGGCATGAGACTAAGAAAATTATCATAAGGCATTTACAATGACCCACCCTAACGCAACTCCATCCGCTAAGGTTTCAACTACCGGGGGCTACAACTGAGCTAGAGACCCTCTCTTTCGCTGTGTGGTTTTCTTCTGGCTCCAACCATGTCACATTTCGACGGGTGGTGAAACTAACCTTGAGACAGAGAAAATTAATTAGCTAGATCGGCACCATTATAGACTCGTGGTTGTACTATTAGTGCCTGAGAGGTTATCACAAGATTTGGTTCTTAATTGACTTGGGCAGAACTACCACATTACCAACACTCGTGCTCTTATCCGCCTGCCCCAGTTACCATATGTCCAAGTCAAAAATAGTTTTTGAGTTTTGCTTCGAACATCTTTTCTAAGTTCAACATACTAACCAAACTCCAACCAATGGCGGCAAAAATCAAGTTTTTGATGTTTGAATGTTGTCGGGGCAACTTAGCCCTTATGTCAATGTATCTAAGCAAGTCTAAGCATGACATTTATATACAAATTTAATGACTAAGTAAGTTTACCATTATTCCTAAGGCAACAAAGGATAGTGTCTAAGTAAGGGAATTTAATAGCTCACTTAACATTAAGGCATTAACTACGAATTAATGATAATATAATTGTAATAAAAGCATAGCATGTAATTTCGTAATTTAAGACAATATAATTTGCATTAAAAATGTAGGTGCAAAATGATCAAAGTGATCACTTGTCTCGCTAGACGTTTTGATAACCTTGGTCTTGTTCTTGTTCTTGGTCTTGCTTGGATTGTGCTACTTCAGGACTTCAGATTCTAATAACGTGAAATACGATCGAATTCAAGTACGCCTGAATACAACCAAATGAAACCAAATAAATCCAAGGGCACTCGAACAAAGGGAAAAGAATTCAAACAAACTCGAATAAATCCCAAAATTTATACATTTGGTGTAACGATATAGATTTCAATTTTAGATGAATTTAGGATAAGGAATTATTTGATTTGGAGTTAGGACGAGTGAGATTGGGCTCTCGAAATACTCACTGGTGGAGCAATTCTAGAAAACGAGAGTATAATCTTGGGAATACTCCTCTTAGGTCATTTGGACGGGAGAGATTATGTTAATAGGTTGGATGTATTGATCTTTATTTATTTTGCGATTTGGTCTTCTATTGGAAGAGGATAACGGTAGGTGATAGATGGAATCTTTGATTTGTTTTTGAATTACTATTGTTTCATTGAGAACAGCTTACCACGACTTACACGTGAGGTCTAGCTTATTTAATAATTTTATTTATCAATTTCAATTTATCAAGAAAGTTCCATAAGTGATAGGTGGGTACTATAGGCAGTTGTGATGGCACACATACGGTATATATAATTATAACTAACTGGATTAACTCTAGGTTTTATGTCGCTACGATCCCTATGTCATATTAACATTTGAGGTTTAATTATCAGTTAATCAAATGGTTAATGTAATTAAACTCTGAGTTATCTTTATACTTGAGATGTACCTAAGGGACTGACAAATCATACTAAGATTATTGTAATTAATAGCTATTTTTAGCTAGATAATTACTCATTAATCATAATTGACCCCTAACAAATCCTAGTGTTTAACTTTGGATTAATCTATATGTTAAATAACAATCCTAATATTCTTGAGTGCTTAGGCAAAACATATTAGCTCAATTGCTTTTAAATAGCAAGCTATTGGTGTGAGTGCCTATAGGTGAGTTACTAACTGTCTATGGTTCGGACTATATATCATGCTAATCTTCAACCTATGATTAATCTATACTTAGCACTATTCCATCACAATTTAATTATGACCTAAATCAATTATCTTAGCTAATCTATAACTAGTATGGGTCCACTAGCTAATTAAATATTACGTGGCATTGTAAAGTAACTAACTACTAATTGATCTGGAGCGTAGTGACAAACTTAACATATTTTAACTTGTTTCCATTTTAAGATTAACTGTTGACTGTTGTCCTATATTATATTTGTTTGATATTTCAAAATTATTAATAATAACCTAGGGTCGACTGTTGAATGTGACACTAACCAAATTAATTGTTTTACCTTTTCACTAACTAGTAAGTGCCTATTTGTAAGGGTGTGCTCCTCCTATTTGTTATGGTTATTATTATTATTATTATTATTATTATTATTATTATTATTATTATTATTTTACCACTACGGCCGTGCTCGGACAACCGAGATAGCGAGTCCGGGTGGTGAAGGAGGGAGACGTTGCGGCTCCAAGGTCACCGATGAAGAGGACGATGACGGCCGTGCTCCGGATGATGCTATGGGAGAGAAGGGTGAAGATGGTGTGCAATAGACATGGGAGACTGAGGCGATGTTAAGGTACAAGGTCGGCAAGGCCGAAGCTCAGCAGAGAGATGGCACAGATTAGCTAAAATGGGCGGCATGGATGGCTCAGTCTTCAGAGGGGAAGAAGACTAGGTTGACGGTGCCGATTTTGCGGAGGAGGGAAACGAGGTGAGGATAAGATAAAGGAGCCGAAGGCACGCTCGAAAGGTGATGATGGAGTGGCGGGGGCTGACCCAAGCGACCGAAGCGGCACTGCAATGACGGCGGCGGTCAAAAATAGAGCCCAGTCCTCTTGAGCTATCTCTCGCTCGCGAGTGAGGAATGGGAACGGGAAGAGGGGGAAAAGAGAGTGGAGACAGAGGCAAGCTCGGCGCATGGCTCACCGAGGGCTTTGAAGGGGGAGAGCGAGGCAGACAGCAACGCTGTGCGCGACGATAGGGAGCGGCATGGCGCGGGCTACGAAGGGACAAGAAGGGAGTAGGTCGTAGTGGTGCGACTGAGTTGTGGGCGACGTCTCCTCGGCGGCCTTGTGGCTACAGGCGGCTTGGACGCTAGTGACGCACGGCATAGGAGCGGCGGTGTGGGAGAAAGGCGGCGTGGGAGGTGTGGTGCGGCCGGTGCCTGGCGAGGAGTGGTGCAAAGGGCGGGAGGAGGAAGAGACCGAGTGGGCTAGCCCACGCTGGGCTATGAGGAAAGCAAAGGAAAAAAAATGAAAATTGGGCCAGCAAAGCTGGGATAGGGATGGGAATGAAGGTTGGTCTACTTTGGAGAAAAAGAAAGAAAAGGGAAGGAAAAAGGAGAAAAAAAGAAAAGGGGAGATGGGCTGTGTTTGCCTGGAATTTGGCCCAAACTAAATTTTGAGGTTTATAATTTCCTTCAATTTCTTTTACTTTTGAATTCAAATTTCAATTCAAAATTTGGTCTAGTGATTTGAATTCAGATGTTACCAAAATTTGTATTATGTTAATTGATTTCTTGAAATTCCAAAACTCAACAAGATTTCAAATAAAATCCAGGGAAAGTCGAATAACAGTAACATGCATTAAAAAGTTTTTTTTAAAAGCACATTTTCTAACAATTTGAAATGGAAACAAATTTCGGGATGTTATAGATGACAAGGTGCCTGCCATGGCGACTGTGAGACCGTGGTAATAAAAATATCAAATAATACCTCAAATGGTTGAAAATTAAATAAATATAGCTCATATGGCAGGGAATTAAATAAATATACTTCATATTTAACATCGTATGGCAAGGGATTAAGTAAGCATACCCCAAATTCTCTAAGGGATTGTCTATTCGTAAGGTGACTGAAATTTTATTAAGCATAATTCACATATTTTATCCATCAGATCAATATCTAATCAAATGACATATCAATCTCCACACAAATCCAATGGTCACAACGATTAACTTAACATTAAGAAAATTTCAGGTGATTTACAAATAACAAATCCGATTCTCCAAATAACAACTAAGTTAACTAACATAACATTACCAATTTACCATAATATCAAGTCATCATGCATTTCTCATGATCTGAATAGTGGTGTTGGGGCACTTAAGAATATCCCCAAAACCCTCAATGAGTTGTTGCTTTAACCTCTTGATGCCTGAGTGGACATGCTTCCCACAAAGGAAACATTGCACTTGATCCTTGTCCGTCGGCCAAAATGCATATTTCCATCCCGGGTCCTTTGACTTGGCCTTCCTCATCGGATCCTTGGATGGATCATAAGTCTCACCGCACTCTGCAGCATGCCCAGACATCTGTAAGCACACAAGCCATCAGCACACCGCAATCAAAGAGCAAAAGAAGGGAGCAGAGAGCAAGAAAGCAAAGCAGAGAGCAAGAAGCAACAAGCAAAGCAAGGAGGAAGAAAGCAAAAAAGAGAGTAAGAAGCATAGAGAAAAAGAAGTAAAGTAGAGAGCAACAAGCAACACTACAGCAGAGAGCAAGAAGCAGCGGAACACAGAGCAAGAGCAGAGCAGAGATCAAGAGGCAGTGCATGAGCAGAACTAATTAGAGCTAGGACCAGAGAAAATCAAAGCAAAATGCAAAGAAAATCAAAGGAAGAAGCAGAGCAGAACAAATCGGAGAAAACAGTGAAGAAGAAAGGACGGAGAAGGAGACTGGCTTGAGCTAAGGTGACCTCATTGGAGGCACTGGCGGTGGGGAGTGGAAGGCGACCAAGACTTACCATAATAGCAAGTTAGCTTGCATTTCTCTCATGATCTCAGTAGTGGTGTTGGGGCACTTAAGAATATTCCCAAAACCCTCAATGAGTTGTTGCTTTAACCTCTTGATGTCTGAGTGCACATGCTTCCAACAAAGGAAACATTGCACTAGATCCTTGTCCGTCAGCCATAATGCATATTTCCATCCCGGGTCCTTCGACCTGGCCTTACTCTTCGGATCCTTCGATGGATCATAAGTCTCACCGCCCTCTGCAGCATGCCCAGACATCTATAAGCACACAAGTCGTAAGCACACCACAATTAAAGAGCAAAAGAAGGGAGCAGAGAGCAAAGAAAGCAAAGTAGAGAGCAAGAAGCTACAAGCAAAGCAGAGAGGATGAAAGCAAAAAAGAGAGTAAGAAGCATAAAGAAGAAAACAGAGAGAAAAAGAAGTAAAATAGAAAGCAACAAGCAGCGCTAGAGCAGAACAGAGCAAAGAGCAAGAGGCTGCGGATGGGCAGAGCAAGAGAAGTGGAGAGCAAAGAGCAAGAGGCAGTGCACGAGCAGAACAAATTAGAGCTAGAACCAGAGAAAATCGTAGGAAAATGCAAAGAAAATCATGGGAAGAAGCAGAGCAGAGAAAACCAAAGAAAACAGAGAAGAAGAAAGGACATAGAAGGAGATTGGCTTGAGCTAAGGTGACCTCATTGGAGGCACTGGCGGTGGGGTGTGGAAGGCGACCAAGACTTACCATAAGAGCAAGTTAGCTTGCATTTCTCTCATGATTTGAATAGTGGTGTTGGGGAACTTAAGAATATACCCAAAACCCTCAATGAGTTGTTGCTTTAACCTCTTGATGCATGAGTGCACATGCTTCCCACAAAGGAAACATTGCACTTGATCCTTGTCCGTCGGCCAAAATGCATATTTCCATCCCAGGTCCTTCGACATGGCCTTCCTCGTCGTATCCTTGGATGGATCATAAGTCTCACCGGCCTCTGCAGCATGCCTAGACATCTGTAAGCACACAAGCCATCAGCACACCACAATCAAATAGCAAAAGAAGGGAGCAGAGAGCAAGAAGCAACAAGCAAAGTAGGGAGGAAGAAAGCAAAAAAGAGAGTAAGAAGCATAGAGAAGAAAACAGAGAGAAAAAGAAGTAAAGTAGAGAGCAACAAGCAACGCTAGAGCAGAACAGAGTAAAGAGCTAGAGGCAGCGGACAACAGAGCAAGAGAAGAGCAGAGATCAAGATGCAGTGCACGAGCAGAACAAATTAGAGCCAGAACTAGAGAAAATCAAAGCAAAATGCAAAGAAAATCATAGGAAGAAGCAGAACAGAACAAATAAGAGAAAATGGTGAAGAAGAAAGGATGGAGAAGGAGACTGGCTTGAGCTAAGGTGACCTCATTGGAGGCGCTGGCGGTGGGGAGTGGAAGGCGACCAAAACTTGTCATAATAGCAAGTTAGCTTGCATTTCTCTCATGATCTCAGTAGTGGTGTTAGGGCATTTAAGAATATCCCCAAAACCCTCAATGCGTTGTTGCTTTAACCTCTTGATACCTGAGTGCACATGCTTCCCACAAAGGTAACATTGCACTAGATCCTTTTCCGTTGGCCAGAATGCATATTTCCATCCTGGGTCCTTCGACCTGGCCTTACTCTTCGGATCCTTGGATGGATCATAAGTCTCACCGCCCTCTGCAGCATGCCCAGACATCTATAAGCACACAAGGCATAAGCACACCACAATCAAAGAGCAAAAGAAGGGAGCAGAGAGCAAGAAGCAACAAGCAAAGCAAGGAGGAAGAAAGCAAAAAAGAGAGTAAGAAGCATAGAGAAGAAAACAAAGAGAAAAAGAAGTAAAGTAGAGAGCAACAAGCATCGCTAGAGCAGAACAAAGCAAAGAGCAAGAGGCAGCAGATAGGTAGAGCAAGAGCAGAGAGCAAGAGGCAGTCCACGAGCAGAACAAATTAGAGCTAGAACTAGAGAAAATCGTAGGAAAATGCAAAGAAAATCATGGAAAGAAGCAGAGCAGAGCAAACCAAAGAAAACAGAGAAGAAGAAAGGACAGAGAAGGAGACTGGCTTGAGCTAAGGTGACCTCATTGGAGGCGCTGGCGGTAGGGAGTGGAAGGCGACCAAGACTTACCATAAGAGCAAGTTAGCTTGCATTTCTCTCATGATCTGAATTGTGGTGTTGGGGCACTTAAGAATATCCCCAAAACCCTCAATGAGTTGTTGCTTTAACCTCTTGATGCCTGAGTGGACATGCTTCCCACAAAGGTGTCGGCCAAAATGCATATTTCCATCCCGGGTCCTTTGACTTGTCCTTCCTCATCGGATCCTTGGATGGATCATAAGTCCCACCGCGCTCTGCAGCATGCCTAGACATCTGTAAGCACACAAGCTATTAGCACACCACAATCAAAGAGCAAAAGAAGGGAGCAGAGAGCAAGAAGCAACAAGCAAAGCAAGGAGGAAGAAAGCAAAAAAGAGAGTAAGAAGCATAGAGAAGAAAACAAAGAGAAAAAGAAGTAAAGTAGAGAGCAAGAGGCAACAGACGAGCAGAGCAGAGTAGAGATCAAGAGGTTGTGCACGAGCAGAACAAATTAGAGCCAGAACTAGAGGAAATTAGAACAAAACACAAAGAAAATCATAGGAAGAAGCAGAGCAGAGCAAATCAGAGAAAATAGAGAAGAAGAAAGGATGGAGAAGGAGACTGGCTTGAGCTAAGGTGACCACATGGGAGGCATTGGCGGTGGGGAGTGGAAGGCGACCAAGACTTACAATAATACCCGAGGCCTCCTAAGGCCACTCGAAAGTGTCCTCTTGTCCTTGAGTGTGGGTAGTGGTGAAAGACAATTCCCATAGTGTTAGATAGTCCATGAGAGTTTGGGCATCAAGGCTGCCCCTTAAGTCTTTGATCCAAGATCGGTTATCTAGAGCTTCAACTACCTTTGGTTTGTGCCAAATGCCGGATGGAACAAGCCTCAGAAGCGATGGTGCTATTGAGCTAATGTTGGAGCCATGCAGCCGTCTATCCATTCAGAATAGCGCGCGCTAACAGTTACCAATGGAAACCTGCAGCGATGCTTGGAATAAAGCCAACTCCATGTTGCTCGCCAGAATGGATAGTCCCTACCACGGTCTAGCAGGATTAGTCCGCTGTAGCCACAACCAACAGATACGGAGGGCATTCCCAAGTAAATGAAGATTATGGAGGCCCAGACCACCGAAATGTTTTGGCCAACAAACCAAAGACCAAGCCACGAAGCAGTGGCCACCGGTTACACTATTTGTTCCTTTCCATAGGAAAGCATAACGTCCCTTGTCGTCCGCTTTGATAACCCAAGCGGGAGGTTGCAAGGCCATGAAGGCATAGATTGGGATCGCTGTCAGAATGGCCTTGACTAAGACCAGACGTCCCCCTGCGAGAGCTTGCCCGCCTGACAGGAGGGGAGGCGGCCGGCGAACTTGTCAATGATCTACTTGAAGTCCTCTTTGGTTGGCTTCCTGATAGAAAGGGGCAACCCTAGATATTTGCACAGGAAGTAAAAAATGACACTGTGGTTCGACAAAAATGAGTTGAAGGTGCTCCCTGATGCTTCTGATAGGAGAGATTGAGCTCTTTGTAAGATTACTGTGCAAACCCGAGGCCTCTCCAGGATCTGAGTGATGCACAAAGGTCTTGTGCGACCGGGGTATGGAAGAGCGTGGCGTCATCCGCGTAGAGCGAGAGGCGGTGCGGTATTCCTCTCGGTCCACCGATCGACTCAAGGAGGGTGCATTCATCCGCCTCGGAGACGAGATAGTTCAACACATCCATAGCAATGACAAACAACATAGAGAGAGAGAGGGGTCTCCCTGCCGTAAACCTCTTGCATTTCTGATCAGCCGGCCCGACTGTTTATTGAACAAAACTCGGGTAGACGCCGTTGATTGCAAGATGGCAATCCAGTTGCACCACCTAGTACCGAAACCCTTGTGAGTAAGCACCTCTAGGAGGAAAGGCCAAGAGATTGAATCATACTCATGAGCAATGTCGAGCTTGAACAGGAAGCTGGGTATCTTTTTTTGTTGCAACAGCCTTGCCGATTGTCTGACCAGCAGGAAATTGTCTTGGATTGAACGCCCCTTGCTAAAGGCTGTTTGGTTGGACGCGATCACCCTGCCCAGTTCCCAAGCTAGCCTCCAGACAAGAATTTTGGAGTAAAGTGTGGAGGAGACTGATGGGCCGATAGTCCATTGCCTCTTGAGCTCCTGATCTCTTCGGAATAAGGTTGAGAAATGCCTGATTAAGAAGTCCGAAGGCATGCCCGTCTAGCTAGCCTAGCGTGAAGATAGCCGCCATGACGTCGTGCTTAATGAGATCCCAACACTTTTGGTAGAAGAGTCCGATGTAGCCATCCGGGCCTAGTGCTTTCACGCTAGGCAAGCTCTTGATGGCTTCCCAGACCTCGATCTTGGAGAAATCCTCGTCTAACAGGGAGAGATCAGGAGTAGGGATGTTGATGGAATGGAAGTCAAGAGAATGACCCCGATGAGCTGGCTTGCCAATGAGATTGACAAAGAAACTATGAAAGGCCTCCATTTTCTGAGTGTCATTGGGTCCAGCCCCTTTCTGTTTTAAGCTGGACATTGAAGTTATGGCGTTTGCGATGGTTGGCGTGGAGATGGAAGAAATGGGTGTTGGCATCACCCTCTCGCAACCACCTTAGCCAGGAGCATTGACGCACAATCGTCCTCTCCAAGGAGCAGAGACCGAGCAGCTCCCTATTCTTATTTACAAACCTCTCAACGACCGACATTACAAAAGCAATAAGGGCAAGGAGAACAAGGCCAACTACTTCAATAGTCTCCATTGCACCAATACTTGACATTCCATCCACTAGAAAAAATGATTTGTCTAGGGAAAACTATATCGGTGGGGAAATTTTATCGGACCCTACCGATAGAACCACTTATCGCTGGTTACCGGATATTTCAGCGAAATTTCGGACAATTGTTTTTAATTGAAATTAGATTTTTTTCAGATGTAAAGACAATTTATCTAAATTTTGAATTGAAATTTGAATTTGGATGAAAATTAAAGTCGGTGTTCACCTGTCATATGCAAGTCCTCATTGGATCGGGGGTCTTTGCACTCCTGTGGAGGCCTAGCACCAAAGTAGGTCTTACTTGCCAACCCGAGGTGGTCTTTCTCTTCCATGACATGATGTGCACAGGATGCAAGTGCAATTGTTCCGTTGTCCATTAATACATTCTACTATCATCATATTACCATTGTTACCATATCATCATCATGATCATATCATAAAGACATTGTAATAAGAACGGATAAATCATAAAGATATCTTACCAAATAAATCAATAAAGACAAGTAATACACAAATCGATGTCTACCGCTCTACCATGCACTTGCCTTTTTAGCCTTGGAAAACGGAACAATGTGAAGGCGGCGCCGAACCCGAAGCAACACCCCCCCTGGACAAAGCCAATTCTCACCTAAAAAACATGCAACAACAGTACAAGAATATAAACAAATTTAACATTTCTTCTACGCCCAAACCCGACATGGTTAAGCCTTCCTCACTGAACAACCCACCTGCTGCCCCGGTGGTCAAACAGTCATAACTCCGAATTCTGGAATCCAGACTTAACAAACATATGAGTTCAAAAATCTGCACAAAATTTTCTACACTTTACTAGTTATGCAAATTCCCTAATTAAGTTGTCTAAGCCTTGGTTTTAATCCCATAGGTCAAACTGTTGCGCCATTGATCAGCAAGCTTATCAATTTTATATCTATTTTTCTACAATATAAAAATTAGCAAACCTTATCACTTTTGGAATCTATAAAAAATTATCTAACTTGTCGTAGTTATGACCATAATTTAATTCGATCATCTACTACAAGTAATAAGGCAAACAACACGACTACTACCAACGATTTTGGAATTCTAGACAACAGCGTTCCCAAAGCTATAACTTTTACATCCCTTATCCAAAACCAATGTTCTTGCAGCCGATTGAAAGCTTAAACAATAACCTACAATATTCATAATACAACAAAGCTATGAGACATGACAGATATCCCAAAACTCCCTCACAAGGCTGATTAGTGCATCGAACCAAAACGTGGCATAAGCAAACCACAAATCCCGCTAACGATCTACAGGAAACATTGATTAATCACTAATCTAGTATGGCAGCAAAGGTTCTCAGGTCATTACCCATCGAAAACAGATGACGGATACGACCGGAACGTGAAGCCCTAAGTTCCCTCCTCTTCTTCTCCTTCTTCCTTCTTCTTCTTCCTTCTCTCTTCCTATTCCTTCTCCTTCCTTCTCTACTTGTCTCACGGTGGCGGTAGCGAGGTAGCAATAGCGACCACTGGCGGTCGTGGCACAACAAATGGCCGGCCGGTGGTTGCAGACAAAGAATACTTCGGCGGCCGATGGCGTGGCGATGGCGGCGACAACGACGTGCGGCTAGGGCCCGACAATGATCACGGCAGCAGTGGCTAGGGCTTGGTAGTTGCGGTGGCTATCTAGGGCTACACAGGGGCGTGACCCCCCTCCCATTTTATGCGCGTGCACGGGTGGCACTAACGTCGGGTTCAGCTTGGACTCGGGTCGGCCTGGCCCGACCCCACTTTCTCCCCTCCTCTTTTCCTTGTTTTCCCTAATTCTTTTCTAGTCTTTAAGCACGGTATTACATTCTACCCCTCTTAGAAGAATTCGAACCCGAATTGTACACTGTCATTCTATGCGGGGAGCAAACAAAATTGAACAAAAACAACTTTTAACACATACCCATCGTGAACAACTCCGGATACTTCTCGTGCATGCGAGACTCTAGTTCCCAAGTCACTTCCCGCTCGGATTAATGTGACCACAACACTTCAACATACTTCAACGTCTTATGCCTCAACACCCCCCGACTCATATAGTATATGCATCGGATGCGACTCGAAGATAAGGTCTTGCTCGATGGTCAACAACTCCAACGAAATCTCATGTTTTGGATCTCTTAGGTACTTTTTTTATAGAACGCGCAAAAGAATTACATGTCATTCTAATAAGAAGAAAAACAACATACAATTACAGGAAGCAATGCATAGGATACTAAAGCAGATCAGGCCACCTTAGTAGTAAAAAGAAAGAAAAACTGCGCGTTGAGCAAAGAAGGACGATCAAGAAGGCCTAGTCAATTGATCAGTTTGGGGGAGGCCTAGTCCACCATTCGGGCTACCACATGGGACTACTCCGATTGTGATGGCACCTCAAAACGGTGAGCTCCTGCCATGAGCCAGTGGCTGAACTCATCCCTATTATTTTGGAGTAGAAGGTTAGTCATTAAATCCTCATTGTTGAACACTTGAATTCCTCTCCTTCCATATCATCCAGGAAATGAGGGCGATGCATGAATTAAGCGCCCTCCTACGTTTCACGGAGACTAAGCTGCGAGCTGAGATCCAGTAGTCTTGTAGATTGTTTTGACCCACCAGTAGGCAGCGCCGCAATCCGACTTGTGTGAGAAACGACGAGTATATTTGGGATGTGACCATGGAGTCGACAAGGAGTTGATTAATAGATTCCAGGGAGGAGAGGCAGAAGATGCAAAGTCCTTGATTTTGAAGACGGCCAACTGTCCAACAATGCTGACAGACTACTAACCACATGAAGTATTTACACTTCAAAGGCGCCTAAGCTTTCCAGATTGCCTCAGCACAGGCGAAGCTGCGGGATCCATGGAAGAAAGCCTTATTGGCTAATCTCGCGGAGTGGTGGCCCGAGGCTTCCCATCGCCACTAAATCGTATCCTCCTGCCCCTACGTTTTGTGAACGGTCTGTATCAAGTCCCATAATCGAAGGTACTCCATAAGGACATAGGCATCCAATCGTCCCGTAATATCCGTAATCCAAGAGACATAAGCAAGGCTTAAGCCATCGTTCTCTTTTTTCGGATTGAAGCTGGAATTGACATGACCAAAGATGGCGCTAAGGAGGGTATGCTACTCTTAGATGTTAAGAGTGTTGTATATTCTACATTCTCTCTCTTGACCCATGTAGCCCATGAAGCCCATGTAATAATGTCTATATATGCCCTCTTAATTAATGAATAAGCAGCACAGTTGTGAATAGCAAAATCACTCTCCCTCTTTCTAACATGGTATCAGAGCTATTCAACCCAAACCCTAGCCCATAATTCCACCACTACCATCTTCTACTAGTGGAGCTTTTTCGCTTGGGCTAGCGGGCCTGAGTCGCTCTTGCCCTGCCTTCGCTCCTTGCTCTGCTCCTCACGCAGTTCACTCCTCATGTCACTCTTGCCCGACGGCATCCGGAGCTCGCCCATCCGACCTCGACCTCAAGGAGGCTAACCGTCACGAGCTCGTCTTCACTACTGCCGACACGAGCTTGTCTTTGTCGCCTCGTCTTCACCTCACTAGATCCGGCGGGATCCAGAGCTCGCCCGACGACGCACGACTCTGCTTCTGCTGCCTCCTCACCAATCCTTTGCTTCCCACGCCGATCCATCCTGGATCCAGTGCCTAGACCTCGCCCGACGCTAAGAGTATTCGCCTACGTCATCCTCGCCATGGATCGGACCTGGATCTTCGTCGCCTCGTCTTCACCTCACCAGATCCGGCAGGACCGCACGACATCGCTGCCGTCACGCCAGCACTCCGCTTGGATCCGGTGCACCATCGACTCCACCTAGATCCAGCGTGCCATAGACCTCCTTCTCAGTACTCCAGTCACCTCACGCCAGCACCCCCACCTAGATCCGGCGCACCATCTACCATCGACTCCCAACACAAGTACTCCGGTGACCTTCTTAGTACTCCTCTCGGTTGTTGACTGCTCTGATGCAATGTACTAATGAAGCCATTGATTGTTGATTCTACCGCTCGTATTGATGCTTGTGATATTGATGTTGCTGGTAGGTATTTATGCTTGTTGCTTGCTAGTGTTGAAACTCACTTATTAGTACTGTTTCTTACTACCGTGTGGTTGTGGTCCATCAAGATGGCAAAATCCAACTCAATGTTTGGGGGTAGATCATCTCTTGTGTTCACGAACATCAAGCTAGATGGGTTGAATTACCGAGCATGGGCCTTCTCAGTCAAGACTACTCTTAGGGGTTATGGTTTGACATCTGATTTGACTCATGATCCTCCTGATCCGAAGAATGTTGATGTTGAGGCTGTAAAGGCTTGGCAGAAAGAGGATGATCGTGTTATGACTAGCCTTGTTTTGAGTGTTGATGTTTCTTTGAGGATGAGTCTAGAGTGTCATACTTTAGCCAAGCAGATGTGGACATACATTGAGAAAAGATATGTTTAGTCCAATTGTGCTCTTCGCTTCACATTGCTCAGGAACCTTCATAGTATTCAGCAGTAGCAGGATCAGTCAGTGGAGGAGTATTACAGTGCTTTCACTCATATCACTCGCCCTCTAGAGTCTATGACACCGAAGTCTGCTGCTGCTTGCCAGTCTTGTGTTGCCAAAGATGAGTATGCTCAGCAAACACTCATATATCAGTTTGTGATGGGGCTTCGATCAGAGTATGAGCCTGTTTGTACTCAGTTACTCAACTACCACACTCCACCGACTTTGACTGAGATCCTGTCTAGTTTGATTGCAGAAATGACCCGTCTTCATTCACTTATGCGTACCTTACGATCCTCACCACATGTTGTCCTAGGTCTCTCACAGCGGTCTAGATCTATCAGAGCGACACCCACAGGGGTGCTAGTATGTTCTCATTGCAACAGGATTGGTCATCTTGTTGACAAGTGATTCAAGTTACATCCAGATCAGCTTGTTGATTATCGTGCGGGACATCCATCTGATTGTCGTCGTGGAGCACCTATTGGGCCTCCGAGAGCACTTACTGGAGCAGTGACTGCTGCCACACCCACACCTACTGTGACTTCTGGATCAGTATCTGCTATGACCTCAGTTGCACCTTCTGCTCCTAGCGCTGCTCATCCTTGGGTTCTGGACTCGGGTGCCTCTTTTCATGTCACATCTGATAGCTCTCAGTTTGTTGTTCGTAGGCCCGTGACTGATGCTGCATATGATCACACTGCTGATGGTACACCTTGCTCTATTACCCATCAGGGCATTCTTTCTACATCTCGCTTCTTTGTTCCTGATGTGTCTTGTTCCTAAGCTATCTATGAACCTTCTTTCTGTTGGTCAATTCACTGATATGAATTGTTTCATTGAATTTGATGATTCTTGTTTCATTCAAGATTGTTAGAGCAGAAGAGTGATTAGTTCTGGCCATCGTCGTAGAGGCTGTCCTAGTCTCTATGTCTTGGACACCTTACATCTTCCATCCACCAGTACATCAGAGGCCTCGATGTCTTTTTCTATGTCATCATCTCAGTCTCCTATTGGTTCTTCCTTCAACAAGTGGCATCATAGACTTGGTCATCTTTGTGGAGCTTGCCTCACCACTCTAGTTCACCAGGGTTCCTTAGGTCATATCACTGTTGAGTCTAGTTTTCACTGTACTGGTTGTAAGATGGGGAAACAGCTACAACGTCCATATTCCAGTAGTACCTCTCAGTCTTCTGGTCCTTTTGATTTGGTGCATACAGATGTATGGGGTCCATCTCCCTTTGTTTCGAAGGATGGCCATAGTTATTATGTCATATTTATCGATGATCACTCGAGATATTCTTGGATCTATTTTATGAAACATCGCTCTCAGTTGATTTTCATTTATCAGTCTTTTGCTAAGATGGTTCATACACAGTTTTCTTCTTCCATTCGTGTTTTTTTATTCTGATTCTGGGGGAGAGTATCTTTCATCAGCCTTTCGCCAGTTCCTTTTCTCTTAGGGTACACTTCCTCAACTCTTGTGTTCTGGTGCTTATGCTCAGAATGGTGTTGTTGAGCGCAAGCACCGTGTACTCTTCTCATCTCCTCCTTTGTACCCTCTCACTTCTGGGGGAAGCAATATCTACGACAGTCTATCTCATCAACCGCCAGCCCTCTTCCAAGCTTCAGGACAAGTGTCCTGGTGAGGTCCTGTATAGAGCACCTTCTCACTATGCTCATCTTCGTGTCTTTAGTTGTGTCTGCTATGTTCTTTTAGCACCTCGCTAGCGCACAAAGCTGAGTGCTCAGTCGGTTGAGTGTGTCTTCCTGGGTTATAGTCCTGAGTATAAGGGCTATCGTTGCTATGATCCCTCAGCATGTCACATTTGCATCTCTCAGGAAGTGAACTTTGATAAGGGTCGATCTTTCTTTTGTCATCCTTCTACACATCACACTCCTTTCACGGATTCCACCTCCTTTTTTGTGTCTACTTCCCATTCCACTAGTTTCTCCGGATACACCTTCTCCACTAGTTCTACCTTCTAGTGTGTCTCCTCCACCAGCTCCACCAGTTTTTGACACTTTCACTTTTCCCTTTCATTATAGTCGCCGACAGAGAGTTCCTTCTGATCCTCAGTCCTCTCCTCCTCCACTTGACCCTTCGACCTGTACCACCGACTCTGACGATCGTTCTACTACATCACGATATGCCCTACGTAATCGTTCTTCTATTCAAGTACCAGAGAGATGTGATTTTTCTCGTGTAGGTGCAGTAGCTGAGCGAGTACTTATTAGGTGGCTACCAGTGTACCTGAGTGGCAGTTGGCTTTGATAGAGGGGCTCACAACATTAGAGTGCATATGCACATGGGATCTTGTTCTGCTACCATGTGGAGTTGTTCCTATCACTTGCAAGTGGGTGTACAAAGTAAAGAATAAGTCAGATGTCTGAGTAGAGCGATACAAGGCTCGTCTTGTTGTAAGAGGTTATCAGCATGCTTATAGTCGAGATTATGATGATACTTTTGCTCCAGTTGCTCATATGACCACAATCCATACTCTTATTACTCTTGTAGCGGTACGCACATGGACTATATCTTAGATGGATGTCAAAAATATTTTTTTCATGGTGACCTACAGACTATGTTTGTTGCCTTAGGCGTGCTCTATATGGTCTCAAGCACGCTCCTCATACTTGGTTTGAGCATTTCAGTTCTATGATCCGAGCCACTGGTTTGATTCCAAGTGAGCATGACCCTGTCTCGTTTATTCGCACTTCTCAGCGGGGTCGTACTTTGCGTCTGCTATATGTAGATGATATGCTGATCACAGGAGACGACATGGATTATGTGGCCTTTGTGAAGAAGAAATTGAGTGAACAATTTATGATGTTCGATTTCAGATCATTGAGCTATTTTATGGGGATTGAGGTTCATTCTAATAGTGATTGCAACTGTTAAGGGTATTTATGGTATTTCTCTATTGTTCTAGGTTTAGTCTTCCGTCCCTTTCTACTATATATTGCCCATTGGGCTATTGCAATACACACAATATTCATAACATGGTATCAGAGTGAAGTTAGGGTTAGGGTTTGCTTCTGCCGCCGCCGCACTAGGTTCTCTCTGCTCGTGCTCCGCTGCTGCTGCCGCTGGGAGGAGCAATCTCCACTCCCGGGGGTGGCCTCCTCCTAGCAGCAGAAGAAGAAGCACTCTGTCTGCTTTGGGCTTACCCATCCTCGTTGTCGTCGCCGACTGTCGGCTCTAGCCAGATCTGGCGTGTCGGGGTCTGAGTCGCCACCTCTGGCTCCCTCCTCGGCGTGGCGAATAGATCCGGATGGATCATACTTGAGCCTCTTCTTCCTCGAGCCGCCACTGCTCCCGAAGCAAGTCTCCTCGATCCTGATGGTTCCGTCGCCGCCTAGCCTTCTCTTGCACTGATCTGGCCGGATCCATGCAAAGGGGGAGGTTCTTCAAGCTACCCTGACGCCCGGGCCGCCGTCGCCACTCCAGATTGCCACCGCTCGAGTCCAGCGCCGCCTCCCTCTGCTTTGTGCCATCCGCGATGCCCCGACGATCACGCGGCCCTAGATCTGACCGCCGCTGATGTCACCTCGCCCTAGTCGCTTGGGTCACATTAACGGCTCGCTTGCGCTGGGGAGGAGTAGCGTCTTCGCCTTGGGCTTCGCTTCGGGGAGAAAGATATCTGGGCCGGGGAGGAGTAGCGCCTTCGCCATGTGGTCGTGGGTTTGTTTCCACAGACGGCGCCACGACCTTTGGCTTGGGAGCCGCCTCTCCCTCGTCTGCTTCGACCTTCAGCTTGAGAGGAAGATAGTTGGAGAGAGGAAGAGATGAGAAGCAGAGGAGTTGAAGAGGAGGTGGTGAGGGAGTATAGAGTTGATCTGGTGAGCTGCTCCGGCTCCTGATTCTCAATCAGCTCCAGCTTCTCCTCTAGTACTTCTGCTTCGGCTTCTCCCACTCCGGCTTCTTGCAACTTCTTCCACTGTTAAAGCTTGTTGTTGCTAGTATCTGTTGCTAGTTATCCTTGAGTCTTTTCTTTCTCTGTGTTGTTTCTTCCGTTACGTCAATCCAAGTCTATACTACTCTATGTTTGAGTTCGTCTAAGCCATACGAGTCCACAAGTTCATTATTCAGTCAGCTGATTGTTTTGCTAGCCACAGCCTGTCCTCTTGGATCGAGAGTGGCACTCTTCTTTCCCTTTTGCATGGCAGCAGCCGCCGTTCTTCTCTCCAAGCCGCTGCAGATCATAGAAGTCATTATGATGCCGTCGCTTCTCTCTGAGCCGCCGCCCCGAGCTTCTAATGCCGCCGCGCTTTTTCCACACTGTGCCTTCGTTGCACTTCTTGTGCACTGACGCTGCCGCCGTCTTGGCCTTCCATCTGCGTTGCCATGTTTCTATCTATTCCCCTTCAGCTTGATTTGATAACTCTCTCTATTCAGTTGTTTTCATCATCTTCTTCGTCGTGTTGTTGCGGTCGACTTTGCTACCGCTTGTTTGTACTTTCTCGGCCCCTGCACCTTATGCTTTATGGGCTGTTGCACGACCCCGGATGGAAGGAGATCTTTTGATACTCGACTTTTTTTCCAAGAGCTGCACGTTGTGACAATATTATCAAGACTCGGATTTTGAATTTTCCTTGTTTTAGTCTCGACCCTTTCCAAATGCAATGCTATTGCATACACCTTGCTTTTGAGGGGGGTGTTAAGGGTATTTGTGGTATTTCCCTATTGTTTTAGTGTTTAGTGTTTAGTCTTGTATCCCTTTGTACTCTATATATTGCCCATTGGGCTACTGCAATATACACACAATATTCATAACAGCTACTACCTCTCTCAACATCACTATGTTCAGGATCTGCTTGCTCGCTCTGGTATGACTGATACACGCAATGCTGCCACACCCATAATGCTCCACCCACAGCTTCGACCTACAGACTGTATACCACTAACAGATCCTTCTCGCTATCTTTAGCTCGTTGGGAGTTTCGTATATCTCACTATCACTAGGCCAGACATCGCTTATGCTGTTCATGTGCTCAGTCAATTTGTCAGTTGCTCCCACCTCAGTCCACTATGATCATGTTCTTCATGTGCTGAGATACTTGAGGGGAACTACGTTCATGCGTCTGTTCTATGCCAATTTGAGTCAGCTTCAGCTCCACGCTTCCACTTGGGCGAGTTATCCCGCTGATTGCCGATCTATCACTGCCTACTGTATCTCTCTTGGTATTTCGCTCATTGCCTGGAAGTCCAAGAAGTAGACTGCGGTGTCACGCTCTAGTCCAGAGGCTGAGCTTCGAGCTCTTCCCGCTACAACCTTAGAGATCATTTGGCTTCGATGGCTCTTGATTGATCTTGGTGTCCATTGGGACAATCTTACACCTCTCTTTTGTGAAAATACAAGTGTCATTCAGATTGTTAGTGATCAAGTCAAACATGAGCTGACAAAGCATATTGGTGTTGATGCATCCTTCACACGACCTCATTGTCAGCAGTCGACCATCGCCCTCAAGTATGTTCCCTCAAAGCTTCAAGTTGCATATTTCTTTACTAAAGCTCAGACTCAAGAACATCATCAGCTTCATCTACTCAAACTCAGTGCACCATATCCTCCTGATCCACCTTGAGTTTGAAGGGGTTGTTAGAGTGTTGTATATTCTACATTCTCTCTCTGTTGGCCTATGTGGCCCATGTAGCCCATGAGGCCCATGTAACAATGTCTATATATGCCCTCTCCATTAATGAATAAGCGGCACAGTTGTGAATAGCAAAATCACTCTCCCTCTTTCTAACATCAGAAAGCCATCTATTCGACCAGAATAAAGTTTGTTCTGCATTGCCAATTTGTACGGAGATAGAAGCTTGGAACATGGCAGGCTATGTACGATTGGCTAGGATAGCAAGACCCCACCACGGCCTTGATAATCATGTCCTCTATAGCCAAAGCCAACGGATACAGAGCGCATTGCCAAGGATGCTTAGATTATGAAGGTCTAGGCCCCCATACTGAATGGGCCTACTTACTCACCACCAAGCCAAACAGTGACCACCCGAAACATTATCGGTTCCATTCCATAGGAAAGCCCACTGTCGTTTGTCAATTTCTTTGATAACCCATAATGGTGGGTTAAGAACTATGAAGCAATAGATAGGGATAGCTGTAAGTACTCTCTTGACAACGATGAGGCGTCCTCGTTGTGAGAGCATGCTAGGTTTCATGCCCTGATGTCTATTGGCAACCTTGTCCAGTAGGGGTTGGAAATCCCCCTTGGTCGGTTTCCTCAAGGATAGGGGTAGCCCAAGATACTTGCATGGGAAGTCGACAATGGTGCACTATAGTTTCGAAGCCATAAGTTGAAGTTGTTGGTCGCTACAACGAATCGAAGTGATGGAGTTCTTGGAGAGGTTAGTATGCAATCTCGACACCTCTCTGAAGACCTACAAGATGACTTTGATGGCCTGGAAGTCTCTGATGACCGGCGTGAGGAATAGTGTCGCATCATCCGCAGAGAACGATAGGCAATGTGGTATACCCCGTGGCCCTCTATGAGAGTTCAAGTAGTGAAAAGTTATCAGCTTCGGCCACAAGGTTAGTCAGTACGTCCATCGCAATGACGAACAACATAGGCAACATGGGGTCCCCTTGCAGAGACCTCGGGCGTGCCAAATAGCCTGGTCTGGAATTCCATTGAGGAGTACTCTGGTGGAGGTCGAGGAGACCATGATGGCTAGCCAATTGCACCACTTAGGACCGAATCCCTTACGCCTTAGAACCTCTAGTCAGAAACGCTTGGGCAATGTCGAGCTTGAGCATAAAGGACGCCCTCCTTTTCTGGTACAGTAGTTTGGTCGATTGCCTTACAAGCATAGAATTGTCTTGGATGGAGCGCGGCTTGTTGAAGGCCATTTGGTTGGGCGCTACGACCTTGGCGAGTACCGACGCCAACCTACGGGCGAGGATTTTGGAGAAAAGCTTCGCGAAATTATGGTGCAGACTAATGGGGTGATAGTCTTTTGCTTCCTATGCTCCTGGCTTCTTCTGCACGAGGGTGATGAGGGCTTGGTTGAGCAAATAGAAATTATTGCCGGCCAAGCAACCAAGATTGGAGATTGCTGCTGTGACGTCGTGTTTAATGATACTCCAACACTTCTGGTAGAAGACGGCAATGAATCCATCCGGGCCTAGGGCCTTTTCCGCCGGCAAGCTCTTGATCGCCTCCCACACCCCGTCCTCAGAGAACGATGCGTCCAACGAAGAGAGGTCATGAGAAGGGACATTGAGGTAATTGAGGTCTAGAGTATGAGCTCGAATAACCTACTTGCCAATGAGATTGACAAAGAAACTATGGAATGCCTCATCTATGTCCGAATGTGACTGTAATCCATCCCCTGTCCACCTTAAATTGTGTAATGAAGCTACACTGTTTCTAGAAGAAATGGGTGTTTGCATCTCCTTCACGCAACCACTTTAACCTCGATCGTTGGCATGCAATCGTGTGCTCCAGAGAACAAAGACCAAGCATATTCTTCTTGATCACTAATCGGAACCATCTTTCCCAAACTGATAGCAGCCTGGTCTCCTCGGCAACATCAAACCATCAGATGAGTTCTTCGGGAACATGAAAGATATAGTGTACTCCATGAATGGACATGGGAAGGTCCAAGCGATAAACCAAACTTTCAATTTCCGCGATTATAAGAAATGGTCCGACGTACCTTTGGCTAAGCTTCCATTTAGTACAAAACCGCACAATGCATTTGGTGGGAGACTAGGGATGGCAATCGGGTGCGATGGGCACGGGTAGTGCCGCCCCATACCCATGCCCGCGAGCCTAATTTGCCCCCACGGGCATGTCCGCGATGGGCGACGAGCGAAGAACGTCACCCATACCCATCGCCCGTGGGTACCTGATGCCCGCGGGTATGCCCGTGTGCCCGCCACAACTCAATCCAACCATCATCTCATCACAAATCCAATGCACATAGCAATAGATAGTAGAACACACGAAAATAGTTAATGTACGACAATTAAAATCGAACAAGTTCAACACATAGCTCACAAATATGAGAGTTCAACACAAATCATAAGCAACAGATCGGGACTTGGGAGAGGGAATGGAAGAAAAATGAATCTGGTGGCCGTCGGCGAGTGGGATGACCGGCTAAGGGTGGAGGGAGCTAGTCGGGGCAGTGAGTTGGTGACCACGAGGGAGGTGGATGGATCAAGGGAGTCGTCCGAGTCGGTCACCACGAGGGAGGAGGGACCGAGGGAGTTGGATGGGGCGATGACCGCGAGGTAGGAGGAGGAACCGAGGGAGCTGGATGGGGCGCTGACAACCTTTGCAAGAATAGAAATCTACAACAGGTCATCCTACCACGAGAATATCAACATGATTGCAATAGGGATGAATGTTCACTTATAATTTGGGATCTCGCACCCAAGACTGCTCGGGGCCACACTCCCAGAACCATGCGTCCGGGAACATTGATAAGCAACAATACTAAAAAATAAACCATTACTATAACGTAGTAATAAGTCATCATTACTATACACTCTAATACTACTCATGATCCACATGACTATGATGACGTAATCAATGTCCAATAATCAAACTCTTGATAAATGCAACAAGTCTCTAGGTATAATTGTCGTAACTAAATAATGATAACTTCATTATTGATAGCATGTGATGTGTAGGTGCTATTCCCATCCCATGCAAATTGCCTTCAATGTTCTCCTAGAAACAACAACAAAGGGGTGAGTACAAAACTCAGCAAGTACATAATAGAATGATAAAAATACACAATAGAAGCTTATTATTCACATACCCATCATCACCATGACTCATTTTCCCCATCATCTTCATCATCTTTTCATTAATGCATTGCAATTCTACTAAGAAGTTGCAAACTTTACCACTTTTGGAAAGTATGAAAATTTCCTAATTGTTCCTAGTTATGACCATAATTTAATTCACTAATCTACTATAACAAATGAGGCAAACAACATGGTTGCTACCAACGGCGATGGAATTCCGGATAGCAGCGCCCCCGAAGCCATAACTTTTACATCACTCATCCAAAACCAGTGTTTTTGCACTGTATGGAAAGCTTAAACAATAACATACAATATTCATAATATATCAAAGCTATGAAACTTGACGTAGATATCTCAAAACTCCGTCACAAGGCTTAGCAGCACACTAAACCGAAACATGGCATAACCAAACCTCTAATCTCGCTAGTGATCTATCGAAAAACATTGATTGCCCACCAAAATAATATCGCATCAAAGGATCTCAGGTCGTTACCCCTAAAAAATAGACGACAGAGATGACCAAAATGCGAGCCCTAAATTCGCTCCTCTTATTCTCCTTCTCCCTTCTTCCTTCTTCTCTGCCTCCTCCTCTGTAGCTAGCAGTGCAAGGCAGTAGTAGTAGCTCTGGCGGCATGCTGCATAGTAGACCGCGGTGGCTACAGGGCATCGCTCGAGAGCTGGTGACGTGCGACTAGGACTAGCTTTTTATGTGGGCACACGGGGGGGCACGCTTGCCGAGTCCAGCTTGGACTCGGGTCGGCCTGACCCCTCTTTCTCCCCTCCTCTTTTCCTTATTATTTCCCTAATTCTTTTCTAGTCTTTTTAAGCGGGATATTACAGTGCGGACCACCACAGGCCGCCGTCGAGCCGTGCCACCACCGCGTCATCAATCACCCACCGCCTCACCAATCGCACACCGCTTGCGTTGCTGTCGCTATGCACTCCGAAGCTGTCGGCACATGCCTTCGCATGTGCGCATCTGTGCGCTCGGGCCAAGTCGCGCTAGGGTTAGGGGAAACCCTAGCAGGTCGGTAAGCGATTTGGGCCATTGGTTCTGGCCAATAAGGCCCAGTCGGGATGGGATCCGACCGTCCTTGGTGCTTTTGCTGAAAAGCCCTTTGACTTTTTTATAATTAAGCGCATGTTCTTGGTTTATTAAAACTGGTTACTTTTGGACCAAATTTTCCAAATGGACCCTGGAACTTTGGGAATGAAGTATGAGGGCTTCCCCTTGGTGGAACTTTGCAAATTAAACATCAACATTTTTTTGGTTCTTTTATTTAAGTCTCATGCAATTAATTTAAATACTAGAAATTGCTTTTTTGTTCATTTGTGATTATAGTAATTGTTCTATGCCAAGAAAATTAGTAGTAAACTAATAGAAAATTACTGGAAATCTGTAAATTTGATATTTACTAATGCAAGTTGTATTGTTGTTGTAACACATATTTTGAGTCATGCAGAACATGATGTACCTATTCGTTACCTTATGGTAATTATATATGCTGCTATACAGAGCTATAGGCAATATAACTGACGTCGCAATAAGGGAATTTAACGAATTGGCAGTTGACGGGAGCAACTACCTAACCTGGGCCTTGGTCATGGTTCTACTTAGGCTCCAATGGGCTAAGTGCAACTATTGCTCCTCACAACAATACTAATAAGCCTTTAGAGGAAGACAAGGCTAAGGCCCTATTTTTCCTACGTCATCACTTGAATAAGGATCTCAAGAATGAGTATTTGATTGAGAGATATCCTTTAACCCTCTGGGTTTCCCTTCAAAAGAGATAATTATCAAAAGGAATTAATGCTCCCATAGGCAAAGCATGATTAGATGAGTTTGCGCTTCTAGGATTTTAACTCTGTGGTGACTTATAACTCAACACTCCATAGGATAATTTCTCATTTCAGGCTCTATGGAAGAGATTTTACAGAGAGAGATCTTATGGAGAAAACCCTTTCCACTTTCTATGCTTCAAATCTGGTACTAGCACAACAGTACAGAGATAAGGGGTATGAAAACAACTCTGAACTAATTACCTCACTTCAATTGGCGAAAAAGCATAATAAACTCCTCACGAGGAATCATAATGCTCGTCCTATAGGAACTCAGGGTGCACCCGAGGCGCATAACATTCAGAAGCGGATGAATGTCAGTGGAAAAGGAAAGGACACTCGAAAAGATGTCTAAACCATTTGTCTTCAAGGCAAAAGGTAAGACAGGAGGAAAGGGCAAGTCTCTAATGAAAACACTAGGTGACAATAGGCTCTGCTATACGTGTGGGCTCTGGGGTCACTGGGCAAAAGTTTGTAAGACGCCTAAGCATCTGGTGGAGCTCTACCAAGAGTCAAAGAAAGAAAACCCAGAATAAAGCTCCATGGGTGTAGCAGCATTGTGAGTATCATTCATACCAGAGCGAGCAAGAAGATTCTGAACGTAGTGATGATGAGAAAGGTAGTAGCCATCGCCATCAGAATGAACCTCAATCCCTATAAAATAGCTCAATAGTCCCAAATTTGACATAAATTTTCACTCAATTTCTTCTTGAAAAAAGCCACATGGTCGATGTCATCTAATGCTGTAAGCTATTGAAACAAGACGAGTCTTGTATCCCCTGAACCATCTGACTTGATCTTTACGTTGTACACCCACTTGCAAGTTATTGGAACAACTCCAGATGGCAGTCGAACAAGATCCCAAGTGTCTATACACTCTAATTCTGTAAGCTCCTCTGTCATGGCCAACTGCCACTCAGGTGTATTGGCTGCCTCCTGATAGGTACTCGGTTGAGATACTACATATGCACGAGAAAAACCCCATCTCTCTAGTGCATGAATAGAGGAACGATCATGTAGGGCATACTACGATGTAGTAGAACAATCGTCAGAGTCCGTGGTACTGGCTGGAGAGTCAAGTGGAGGAGAGGAGGACCGAGGATCAGAAGGTTCAAGAGGAATGGAAGTCTGAGGATCAGAATGAACTCTCTGTCGACGACTATAGTGAAAGAAAAAAAAGTGAAAGTATCAGAAACTAGTGAAATTGGTGGAGGAGACACGTTAGAAGGTGAAACTGGTGGAGAAAGTATATCTAGAGAAGGCAAGTCTGGTGAAGGTATGCAAGGTAGACACAACAAGGAGGTGGAATATGTGAAATGAGTGAGATGTATAGAAGGATGATAAAAGAAAGGTCAACCCTCGTCAAAGGTCACATCACGAGAGATGCGAATGCAACGTGGTAAAAGATCATAGCAACGATAGCCCTTATGCTCTAGACTAACCTAGGAAGACAGACACAACCAACTGAGAGCTCAGCTTTTTGCGCTCACGAGGTGCTAGAAGGACATAGCATTCACAACCAAAGACACAAAGATGATCATAGCGATCATGTGCTCGGTGCAGGACCTCACCAGGATACTTTCCCTGAATGTTGCAAGAGGGCTGACGGTTGATGAGATAGTGCCGTATAGACCGCTTCCCCTAGAAGTGAGAGGGAACAAAGTAGGAAATGAGAAGAGTACGAGTAGTCTCAATGATATGATGGTGCTTGTGCTCAGTAACACTATTATGAGCATGAGCACTAGGACACGAGAGTTGAAGAAGAGTACCATAAAAAGAAAGGAACTGACGAAAAGCTGATAAAAGATACTCTCCTCTAGGGTCAAAACGAAAAACACGAATGACAGAAGAGAACTGAGTATGAACCATATAAGCAGAAGATAGAAATCAACTGTGAATGGTGTTTCATGAAATAGATCCAAGTGTATCGAGTGTGATCATCAATGAAGATGTCATACTAACTTTTACCACCGTTCAAAGCAAATAGAGAAAGACTGCAAACATCCGAATGGACCAAATCAAAGGGATGATCAGATCTAGAACACCTTGATGAATCAAGATAGTTGCATGAGCCACACAAGTTCCCCAAGCGATGATGCTGTTAAGGAAAAGATTTGCAAACAGAAGTATATATAGAAGGACAAAGAGTAGATGGACAAACAACCAATGATAAAGGAATGTGAGCTGAAGCAGTACCAGAAATGGAGGATAAAGGGGGACTCAGACGATCAAGAACATAGAGCCCTGCAGAACCCCTCTTATAATGACTTGTACCGACAGCAACTCTTGTTCGATGATCTTGGACAAAGCAGGAGCTATCATCAAAGACAAAAAAGCAATTCTTATCTGCGAGCTACCCGATAGAGATGAGACTCAAGGAGAGCGTAGGGACAAGTGAGACATCTGAAACTGCGAAGTGAAAGGTGAAAACTGTCCCCTGATGAGTGATCGTGTATGGCGTTCCATGAGCTATCTGAATCTTGATACCTTCCACAACAGGAAGACATGATGTGAGCTGAGATGCATCAGATGTCACATGAAAAGAAGCCCCAGAATCCAACAGCCATGAGAGTGAAGTACTCGACACAGGACATGATTGTGTAGTAAAACCGTTGGATCCACCAAGAAATGCTTGCAGCTGACACAACTAGCCTTGAAGGTTGGTCATCTGAGCCTAAATCTGACCAAACTGAGGTGCACAAGACTCTAACACATTGGCAAGGACGGAAGAAGCAATAGCAGAGGATGCAATAGCCACAAAGAGCAACAATCGCCTATCACCGATAGAACTGGGAACTCCATGTAGAGAACACCAATCACCGACAGTGCTGAAGGGCGACAATGACGGTGGTGACACCACACAATAGAGCACCGAGCCAAAGTAGAGGCAATGGTGGTGGCACCAGCAGGATGTAGAGCAACGAGCTGAAGTAGTGGAGAAGACGGCAAAACTCCAAGCATTCGGTGATGTAGAAGAGCACCAAGGAGCAGTTGGTCAGCCTGTGACAGTGCAACGGAGCTGGATGGTGGTGATGCACTAAGCGGAGCACGATAGAGCACCAAGCAGTTGGTGATGCAGAAGAGCACCAAGGAGCGATCGATTAGCGGTGTATAATGCGATGAGAGCTGGGCGATCGTGGTGCGAGAGTAGAACACCAAGCGCCACGATGATGCATCGAGGAGCGAGCACGGCGCCGATCGATAAGCGTAGCGGTGCCGCACGACGCATCGAATCCGTCGTCGAGTAGAGCGACATTGGATCCGGCATCACGGAGTAGATTGGGAGGTCGGTAATGCCCGACGGAGGTTGACGATGGCGACATCAGCTTGAATTGAGTAGCGGTAGCTCAAATCCGTAGTAGGACGGAGCTGGTTCGCGGTGCTGGAGCAGAAGCGGTGATGGTCCATGAGGCTATGGCTATGTCGAGGTAGAGCACTCGAAGCAGAGATAGAGCGACGATAATTCTTGCCATCGGTGGGAGTGGAAAGTGATGAACCACGGGAGAGGGCAAGGAAAGGACGTAGCATGCCGGTGGTGGCTAGCCGGTGATAGCGAGGATGATGGCGGCTGGACCGGGTATAGTCTCTAACTCTAACACTAATCCTAGGCTCTGATACCATGTTAGAATTTGAGAGGATTTTGCTATTCACAACTATGGAACTTATTCATTATTGAGAAGACATATATAGACATGATTAGTTGGGCCTCATGGGCTACATGGGTAGAGAAAGAGAGAGAGAGAGAGAGAGAGAGAACAAATACGTACAACTCTTAACAGTAGCTAGTGCAAGGTACGGGTTGTAGCCAGTGGCTTTGATTTGTTCTAGTTGTAGCTAATGGAAAGTGTGGGTCGTATCCCAATGTTTGATTTGTCCTGGTTGTAGCCAGTGGAAAATGTGGATTGTAGCCTGATGAAAAAAGTTGAAGGTGGTTAGAGCCACTCGGTGGTATTGGGTAGTTGGAGCCACTTTATAATATCAGGAGGTTGGAGCCTTCGCTAGTATTTTACGACACTACTCAATTTCATTAAAACTGGGTTAGTGGAAATGCTAGGTCGCAAGCCTTCTATTTAATCTAATTCAAATGTGTCTTCTTCAAAGAAAAGAACCGCAAGTCTTCTCCTGTTTAGCCTTGCATATATTATAATTGCATTAAGTGTAGTGGCTTGTTGAGTACCGTCGTACTCACTGTTGCTCAATTTCTATCTTTTAGTAAGAGGAGAAGAATAATACTCTGTCATCACTTAATTGGGTTCGATAGGATTGTCAGTCGCCAAGAACTAGGTCATGAGCCCAAGTAGATTGCATGTGGGCATATTCTGAGGGTTCCACTTGGGTATTGTTTTCGTTCCCACTTCTACTGCAGATTTTTAAGGTATTTGGCCTGATCAGCCCGTGTGTAACTCAAGTGACCGTACGATCTATTTATGTACTATTTAATATTATGTAATAGCTTTACTTTTGTGAGATATGTATTTGATATTTAATGATGTAATTCTGTGCACTAGTTACTGATCCAGGGACTAGTGCTGATATACACAGAGGGTTTTGAATGGTAAATCCGGGTCCCAACAAAGTTGGTATCAGAGTCATATCGACTATAGGTCGTGACCTTAGTTAGTATGGTCGTTAGTTTTATGACTAGAAAATTTTCAAAATCTATTTTCACCTCCAAAATCTTTGCGAAAATATAATTAATATTGCTCATTTTCATCCCTCTAGATGACTCACATACCTATATATGGTCTTGGCAACTTCTACTTTCATTGCTACCTTACCTCGTCTCCAAAATTCGGTATTTCCGAAACTATTCTTAAAACCCCCTCTTTGAAGGTGCCTTGAAATTTTGTTTTTGATCGAAATTAACAAAACCCATCTTCGAACTTATTTTCAAGTTTATTTTAGAAATTTATTTTCCTAATTATCTTATAACATTGCCCTTGGAAGTTCAATTATCAAACTATGTTTACAAAAAAATATAATTTTTTGCACCCTACTTTGAAAATATGGTCCTCTAAGGTACTCTTGTAAATTCTTTCATGCGCTTGCAACAGAACAATATAGGAAAAAAAAATCATATCTCCCTTCTTGTAGCCAAGGATGGCAGTTGGGTCTCAGATCACAGTGACAATGTAGCTCTTTTCTGGAAAACATTCAAGGATAGGATGGGGATTTCCTCCAGTCCGTTTATGCATTTTGATTTGGACTGCTTGTTTAATCGAAGTGATGATTTAGATTCTTCAGGAGAACCTTTCTCTAAAGAAGAAATTGAACATGTGATCAACTCTATGCCATCAGATAAGGCCCCTGGTCCAGATGGGTTTAATGGACTTTATGAAAATGTGTTGGTCCATTATTTCTGGTGATATTTTCCGCCTTTGTGAGGTTTTCAGGAAGGAGCCCTTGAATCTTCAGAGTTTGAATACTTCCTTCATTGCTTTGGTTCCAAAAAAGAACTCTCTTTAGAATGTTAATGACTTCAAACCGATCTCCTTGCTCAACCTCATTCTCCCAAGTCTCAAATGTTCCGAAGGCTCTATTATTTTGTGAAGGACAAGGATATTTCACTCAGAAGTTACATTCTTATCAATGATATCTCAGAGCTTTACAGAACCCCACTAACAATGCAGGCATACAAGGAACACACTCAGCTCTATCATCTCGTGAATTTAGTTACTCTTTCCTCAGAGGGGCATGATGTTTGGTGTTACACTTGGGGGCATGGTGCTTTCTCCTCTCAGAAATATTACAAGTTGTATTTTTATCATCTTCAAGTTCCGCAAACGTTCCTGATGATTTAGAAGAGCAAATGCACCATGAAGCTCGTTTTTGCTTGGTTGTTACTCTCAGATCGTCACAACACCAAAAACATGTTACGGAGAAGACACTACACAATTCAAGATAATAACAATTGTGTCCTCTGTCTAGATCAGGATGAGAAAACCCTATTGCACTTTTTCTTTGATTGTTCTTTCAGTAGTCGGTGCTGGAACTACCTCAATTTTGTTTGGTCAAATTTGTTAGAGCTTCATCACAGATTACGGGATGCATGTTTGTCTTTCCACAATTCTTTCTTCATGGACATCTTCATTATTGTATCCTAGCATATTTGGAAACAATGTAGTGAAAAGATCTTTGAGAATGTTGCTCCCTCTATACCAACGGGAAAGATCAGTTCAAGAAAGAAGTCACTATTCATTTGTTTAGAGTGAAAGAACCCTACAAATCAAACTTTATTAGTTCGTTTGATTCTCTAAGTTAATTTAGTCCCAGTTTGGGTTGTATTTCCATCCGCTCTATACATATTCCTTTCTTTTTTTTTTTAATATATTGTTTCTTGTCGAGGCCTCCCCTACAATTCATTTTAAAAAAGTCATTCTTATTAAGGGGAGGATGCTTTGATATTTGAGGAAAACACTTAGGAATTCCACATTCACTTTAGTTGTAGAAAACCCTAAACCAAAACTTCACTTTGTCAGTAGCAAAAATCCTTTAGACTTTAGTTGAAAAATACTTTGGTTCCTTATGGGTTCGATAACCCTAGAATATGAATAGGTGGAAAACTACAATAGACCTGTGCGCTTGCGATAAATCCCTTTTTGCGTGTATTTAAGGTCAACAATTGGCCAGTTTTTAGTGGCAGAGCGAATACATATTATGATGGAAAATTAGGAGTCAAGTTTACCACTAAAAAGCTATAATAGGCCCATGCACTTGCGATAAATCTCTTTTTGCACGTATTTAACGTAACAGTTCACCAATGTTTAGTGATAGAGCGAGTACATACTATGATGGAAAATTAGGAGCCAAGTTTACAACTGTAGCACTCTATTATATTGTGGAATCTAATTAGTTACAATAATCTTTACGAATTTTAGCAAGATTACATAGCGGCAGACCTAGTACATACCATGATGGAAAATTAGGAGGAAAGTTTACAGTTGTTGCACTCTATTATGTAGTGGAATCTAATTAGATACAATAATCTTTACAAATTTTAGTAAGATTATAAATACTTATATGATCCGTTGTCTGGATAACGATATAGATTGTGACATTGTACGATCCTACGATTCGACCGAGTTGCCATGACACACTAAATAGTACTAGGTACTTTTTTTTTTGCCTAATTGTAGGAGCGGGTAGGATCAGATGTTATTGTGTAGGATTATGGTTGGTATGAATAAGGATCATGGCACCGATAATAAACTATATGAACATATTGTTAGTTAAGACACTATTTAGCTGTTTACAAATAATTCTAAATTAAACATCATTCTTATAATAGATTTCAAATGTTTAACTTGAACATTTTCAACTAAATAAGTTCAACTAAAATAAAATAAATTAAAATGATTAACTAAATTGGTTTAATTAATTAAATATAAAATAATCATACCTGCATTTTTAAATTTCACAAAATACATAATTTTATTTCTTGCCCTTTACCCATCAGACATCCACCTTTTGATTCAAGATTCGTACCCTTCTCCCTCTTCAACTTCGAACACTTTTAACTCAAAATTCCAAGACTTTCAACTCAAAAATTCTCACTCCCTCCTCAAAAATTTCAACTACCAACTCAAAACATTTTTGGAACCTGTCAATGCCTTTGTTGGAAACTATCAACTCAAAATCGAGAACTTTAAACTCAAATCCATGGACTTCCAACTCAAACTTTCCAACATTTACCTAAAAAATTTAAACTTTGAACAGAAACTTTTGGGATAAGTAGCCCCTCAGACAGCCACATATTTCCCATATTTTAAAGAATTAACTTTGTAAATAAATTATGTGTTTTAAAAATCCAGTAGGGCAATTATATACAATCCAGTCCAATCAAGCAAAAGTGATCTTCCCTAGGTTCCCGATCTTACAATCTGATATTATGACTCTAAAGTTATGTTTATTTCGCGGTAAAGAGGATAGCCGATCTTGGTTAGATAGGGTTAATTTGAACCAGTCAAAGCCTTAATTCCTAACCTAGGATTGAACTGACCCATAAAAAATGGAATAAGCTAATGCACCATAACTATGTTGCCTGCATTATTTTTCTTCTAGTGCTAGCCCAGCTAATCCACCTAATCTAACCAAATAATATTTTAGGGCATGTATCATTGAGCGCACGTCCGCTCTGGACTAACCATCACACTACAAACATCATTGCCTTCTTCATTAACGTCGAGCGATAATAGGCGGTGAGCTATCCAATTTAAGTGTTAGGGTTTTGGGTTCACCAATTCCACGACCCTAGCTTCGTTGAACACATCAGCCCTCGACATTGGGGCATCGAGGAGGTGATGGCGCTTCTGGCGCAGGAATTACGTGGGGCAAGATGATGAGTTAGGTTGGATGGGTCGCGGCAAGGACATCGTCGGCTGTGGGTGGCGGAAACCGTCCGTGAATGAATTTGGTAGCTGATTTGCAAGATTATACAAATCTTTTATCCTCTAAACCTCTTGTTTAGTGTCCTTAGTGCATGAATCATTATTATAAAGACTATTATCATTCCATGATAGTGTCCAGCATTCCAACTTGGGATCCTTTCCTCCCCCTTATGTTGGGAATAGTTTGTCATTAAATACAATGTCAGCATATCTTGCTTTTAACAAATCCCCTGTTATGGGCTCTAAATACTTTATTATAGACAGAGATTCAAATCCCATGTAAATTCCAAATTTACGGGGGGTCCCATTGATGTACGCTGAGGAGGTAAGAAAGTTATGTGAACGGCACAACTGAATTTACGCAGATGGGAAATACCTAGCTCTTTCTCATGCACTAGTTGGAAGGTGACAATTTATTGTATGCACATGGCCAGAGTCGTATTAATGTTGATGCATGTAATACGACATGTCCCCAAAACATAGTTGGTAGACTAGATTTTATTAACAAGGGTCTAGCGATCATCTTGATCCTCTTGATTAATGATTCAGCAAGTCCATTCTGAGTATAAACATGCAGGACCAAATGTTTCACTATTATGCCTAAGGAAATGCATTAGTCATTAAATACTTTTGAGGTAAACTCTCCAGTATTATCCATGCATTCTTATGGTTTGGATCGTATGATCTGGAAACTTTGCGCTTACTGCAATAATTTATGAAATCAGCTTGGCAAATGTGTGATCCCTAGTGGATAATATACATACATGCGTCCATCGAGAGTATACGTCCATTAGCACCATAAAGTACATGAATGGTCTAGACATGGGCTCTATTGGTCCGCATATATCCCCCTGAATCCTCTCAAGGAAATCAGACAATTCATTGTTGATCTTATGATACGAGGGTCTTATAAGCAACTTGCCTTTCGCACAGGCTTCACACACAAAGGGTGATAGATTAGGAATGTCTTTGGACTTCAAGTTATGGCAAACAGAATATTATAGTATTCAGCGCATCATATTGTCTCTAGGATGACCCAGATGCTCATGCCATGTTTTAAATAGTTCGTGGTCTTTAACATGGACGCTCATCGCAACATATTCTTCATCACATTTAATAAACATATTATACTACTTCTATCTGATATCCCTATTTCTTTGTGATGAGATTGTACTCAAAACCATTCTCTTCCTCTGTTTGCACGTGGAAACCATTATTTCATATATATATATATATATATATATATATATATATTGAAACTTAGTAGAGTTTTTCTGAGTCTGGGAACAATAATGCATTCTCAATGATTATTTTCGTTCTCATTTGTAGGACTATCGTGGTTCTTCTAGTACCCGCAATATTACCATAGTTCTCAACTATGGTAATAATATTGCCAGTCTTAGAACTAAAGGTCTGGAAATACTTCACATCCCTCAGGATATATTTTGTGATACAACTGCCCACAAGACAGTTCGTGTTCTACCTCGATTGTACGTGAACTATAAGCATGAGATAAACAATTTGCATGAATTAAAAAACATTGCATATGCATAAATGCACACACAAGACATGCAAATGAATTAGAAATACTTTATTTATTTCATGAACTAAAGATTACAAGAAGTAATTTTAATTCCTCACAGTAATATTGCTGACTAATTTAGGATTGTGAAAATTTGGTGCTCAATTCAGTAACAACATCCTAAACACAACATGAATTGACTTCTCAATTTAAGGTGATAATGGAGATTAATTCTTAGGACTCTCCTCTTCCTTTTCTGGATGAAAATCCAGTAACTCATCATTTAGTAGAGAATATTCGTCATCATATAGAGCATCATCGTCCGATTCCTTCTCTATTATCAGTTTATGGGTTTCATTCTCCTTTTACTTTGCTTCTGCAGGTGCTTCACATGTAGCTTCATCCTATAGATGTTGTACACTGACAGATCCTTTCCGATATCATTTGCTTGTTGGGGGCCTTATTTATCTCACTATCACCAGGCCATACATTGCTCATGATGTTCACGTGCTCAGCAAGTTTGTCAGTGCTCCCACCTCAGTCCACTATCGTCATATTCTTCGTGTGTTGAGATACTTGAGGGGGATTGCATCCAGACGTCTGTTCTATGCTAGTTTGAGTCAGCTCCAGCTCCACGCTTACTCTGACCACTTGGTCTTGCGTCTAGACATCTGTTCTATGCCAGTTCGAGTCAGCTATAGCTCCACGCTTACTCTGACCACTTGGGTGAGTGACCTCATTGATCGGTGATATATCACTATCTACTGCATCTTTTGGTATTTCGCTCGTTGCCTGGAAGTCCAAGAATCAAATTGCGATGTCATGCTTTAGTGCAGAGGTTGAGCTTCGAGCTCTTGCCGCTACCACCTCAGATATTGTTTGGCTTCAATGGCTTTTGGTTGATCTTGGTATTCTTTGTGATAATCTTGTTAGATATGTCTCTTGTGTAGGGTGTTCTTTCCATATTTACCTACACTTGTAACATGTATGTTAGGCCTTTGGCCCATTGGAATAGTAATGGTTCATTCCAATATGGTATCAGAGCTAGGGTTAGGATTGATGAGAGAGAGCCATGTTGCCGCGGTTAGGCTACCGCCGTCCTCCGGCCGTCGACAGCCTTCCTCTTCTCCATTCATCCTTGCCGCCTCTACCTCCACTGAGTGCCACCCGCCTCCTCTGCTTTGGATCCTCCCTGCGCTTGAGCGGAGTCCCTGAGCTCGCACCAGCTCCCTGACGCCATTCCTTTGCTCTACACCACTCCTCTACCCCAAGACACCTTGAGCTTGCGTTGTCCGGATAAAGTCCTCCCCGACACCAAACCTCGAGCTGCGCCACTCCTGACACCGCCTTTGGATTGCCGCTGTTCCCGGGCCTTTGCTCCAGGTTCGGCACCGCCTCCAGCTCCTACGGTCGCCGTTGCCCCCGAGCTCCTCCTCTATTCCAGGACCAATGCCGTCTATGTTCCGTGTGGCTCCTAGGCCTCTTCTCTGGATCTGGCGCAGCCTCTAACTCCTAGGACTACCGTTGCCCCAAGCTCCTCTGCTTCGGGACCAACGTCGTCTGCACTCTGGGACCGATAGACCACCGCCACTCCCCGCTAACGTCTGGATCCCTTTGGCCATGACCATCGACTTCCTTCGTGCGCGCCTCCTCCTTGAGCGCTACTTCTCCCGTGCTGCCAAGGTGCGCGTCGAGCAGCTCGCCAAGCAGGTTGTGGAGTTGGAGTAGCAGCTCCAGACAGTAACGACCCAACGGCGCAAGGCAGAGTGGGCCGCCGTGGAGGTGCTCGCCATCCTTGAGTCTCGGCCTCCCTGGACTTTGACCGTCTCTCTGTCGCGCATTGTCTGCGTCCTTGCCTCACCAGGTCGCCCATTGAGATGGGCTTCTGCGTGGAGTTGCTGCTTCCACTCACAGTGTCCCGAGCTCCTCCCACCGCCGATGCCCCTGCCCTGAGCTCCTGCCACGTACTCCTTCTCCTGACAATGCCTTTGCTCCGCCCCATGCAGATCAAGGCTACCTAGCTCAAGAACTAGTTGCTGCCGCCGAGCTACACTATGATCTTCGCCGCGTCAGGTCTCTACTGATGGCTACCACTGGTGGACGTCCCCCAAAGGGCCCTAGAGTTTCCTCACACTCAGGAGCTGGCACCTCTTGCTAGGGCTCCTTTGGTGATGCCATGCAGCAACGCCTCTCCCTGCTCCAACGCCTTAGTGTCCGCTCGTCCTCAGACTCCTTGGGCTCTGCTTGTCTGGCTCTTACTTCTCAGCTGTCATTCTCACCTCTACGGTTTCTCTCGTCCGATATCTTGTTTTCGTGGATCTTGGACTTTGGTGCTTCTTTTTCACAGGACACTAGATTCTACTCACCTCACTTATGTGTCTCACATCTCTTCCTACCACTGTTCAGATTGCAGATGGAACCTCTTTCAGTTGCAGACTAAGGCATCCTTTCCACTCCTTTCTTTTGTGTTCCTGCAGTCTCTGATGTTCCCAAGCTTACTATGTAGCTTATTTCGGTCTTTCAGATCACTGATCATGACTGTTGTGTTGTTCTTAAGTGCGACTCTTGTTGTGTTTAGGATCGCCGAACGGGGACTCTGCTTGGTACAGGCCCTCGGCGTCGTGATTCGCAGTATCTTTGGGAGTTCGACTAGCTGCACCTTCCTTCCACTGTCTCCACCAACTAGTTCTCTACTACCACTGCCTCTATTTTTGATGCATCAACTACTACTTCCTTCGTTCTATGGCACCATCTTTTGGGTCATCTCTGTGGATCACATCTGTCGTCACTAGTAGGTCGTGGTGTTTTTGGGTTTGTTTCTAGTGACACCGCTTTAACTTATATGTGTTGCAAGTTTAGCAAGTAGGTGTAGCTCCCCTATCCCTCTAGTGATTATGTTTCTGCTCGTCCTTTTGATCTTGTTCACTTTGATGTTTGGGGTCCGACTCTCTTCATTTCGAAAGGGAGCCATTGATACTATGTGATCTTTATTGATGATTATTCGCATCAAACTTGGATCTACTTCATGTCCTCTCACGGTCAGGCTCTATCTATTTACCAGATGCTTGCTACTATGGTTTGCACTCAGTTTGATGTGTTTCTGCTCGTCCTTTTGATCTTGTTCATTTGATGTTTGGGGTCCGGCTCTCTTCATTTTGAAAGGGAGTCATTGATACTATGTGATCTTTATTGATGATTATTCGCATCAAACTTGGATCTACTACATGTCCTCTCACGGTCAGGCTCTATCTATTTACCAGATGCTTGCTACTATGGTTTGCACTCAGTTTGATTCATCTATTTGTGTTTTTTTGTGCTGATTCTGCTGGTGAATACCTATCTGCTGCTTTGTGTCGCTTTCTCCCTGAGCAAGGTACTCCTCCCCCAATACTTTTGTCCTAGTGCTCACGCTTAGAACGGTGTCTCTGAGCATAAGCATCGTCACTTGCTTGAGACAGCTCGCGCTCTCAAGTTTGCCTCCCATGTTCCACCTCAATTCGTGGCTGAGGCTGTCTCTAGTACTGCTTTCCTTATCAACATACAACCTTCCAATGCTCTTCAGGGTTTTACTCCTATCGAGCGTCTCTACGGTTAGGCTACAGTCACCTTAGTTGTTCGATTGTGTCTGCTTGGTCCTTCTTCCACCTCGTGAGTGCACCAAGCTAACTACTCAGTCAGTTGAGTGTCTTTCATGGCTACAATCTTGAGCCTACGGGTTATCGCACCTATAACCCTATTGCTTGCCAGGTGTGGATCTCTCAGGATGTCACTTTCGATGAGCCCTAACCTTAGTACCCTTGTTCCCCTACTGTCACCTCAGATTCTCTTGTTAAGTCGATCTCCTTTATGACTTTTTCTCACTCTCAGCTTTCCACTTTTGCTTCGCCTCCGTCTTCACCATCTTCGCTTCCCTCTCCTCCGGCTCCACCTGTTTCCTCTCCTCCAGTGGTTCCTTTCAGCTCTTTCGTTGAGATTCCCCCCTTTCCCCTACTCTACTCGCCATCATCGGCCTACTCCTCCTGTTGAGCCTTTGTATTTGTTGGGCCCTGTTCCCAGCTCTTCTCCATCCTTATTGGGTCTTGCTCCACCTTCTCCTCCCAGATACAATCTTTGTGAGCATGACCTTGCCTTGTTTATTCACAGCTCTCAGCGAGGTTGAACAAAAATCATCTCTCTCTAAATTCTAACAGTTCTTAGGAGTGTTGTTGAATGGACAATCGGGTCGGGCAATTTGGCATGTCCGAGGTCTCTGGCACGGGGACCCCCTGTCCCCTATGTTGTTTGTCATTGGGATGGACGTGCTGAATACCCTACTTTTCCAAAGCTGATAATTGTTCACTTTGGAGCCGATTGGACGGCCACAGGTATACCTCACCATCTATCACTGTATGCGGATGATGCGGCCATATTCCTCACCCTTGTCACTTTGGACTTGCAAGCAATCAAAACAATTATTCATATCTTCAGAGAGGCTTCCGGCTTGCACACTAACCTTCGTAAGAGCTTCATCTCTCCTATCAGGCGTAGCGATCATCATCTTTAGCTTATTGCTTCGGAATTGCAATGCACCATTGTTGACTTTTTGTGCAAGTACATTGGGCTCCCCTTCTCTATTAGGAAACCGACAAATGTGGATTTCCATCCTCTTCTTGATTAGGTCGCTGGTAAGCTTCTGAGCTGGCAAGTCGGCATGCTCTCGCAGGGAGGTCGCCTCATCGTAGTCAAGACAATACTCACGGATGTCCCCATCTATTGCATTATGGCTCTAGACCCCCCCCCCAAAAAAAATGGATGATCTAAGATATTGACAAATGGCGATACACTTTTCTGTAGAAAGGAACCGAAAATGTTAGCGGTTCTGTTTGGTCGCATGGTCATTGGTTTATGGGGCAATTCAGTGTGGGGGACTAGGGCTACATAATCTATATCTTCTCAGCAATGCGCTCCGTATCAGATGGCATTGTCTACAGCGGACATGCCCCCAAAAGGCCGTGGCAGGGACCTCATATCCTGGACAATTGTACGGAATTGTCAATGTTCTAGGCCTCAATCTTGGTGCGGGTTGGCAATGGAGAGCAAGCTTTGTTCTAGATAGATAGGTGGCTTGACGACGCTAGCATCCCCTCCTTAGCACTAGCTCTAGTGATGAAAGTACCGACATCGATCAGGAGGAAGAGAATGGTGGCCGAAACCTTACCTAACGTCACCTGGATTAGGGATATAAGGGGTTGTCCGGATGTCCAAGTTCTAACTGAGTACCTCATCCTATGGGACTTGATACAACCTGTTCACACAACGTAGGGGTAGGATGATACTATTAAGTGGAGATGGGAAGCCTTTGGCCAATACACATCCAGATCGGCCTACAAGGCATTCTTTCATGGATCCCTAAACTTCGCCCGTGCTGAAGTTATCTATAAATCTTGGGCGCCTCTAAAATGCAAATACTTCATGTGGCTAGTGGTTCATCAACACTGCTGGACAACCGATCGCCTAGAGCGTTGTGGCCTTCAAAACCAAGGACAGTGCGTCCTCTGCCTCTCTTCTCATGAATCTATCGACCATCTCTTTGTTGGATGTGCTGTCACATCCCAAATCTGGTCGCGTTTCTTCTTGCAAGTAGGGTTGCAGCGCAACGTGCCGGTGGGCGAAACCAAATTGGAAGATTACTAGATCTCAGTCTGCAAGTTGGCCTTAGGGAAAAGAAGAAGAGCACTTGATTCGTGCATCAACCTCATCTCCTAGATGATTCGGAAGGAGCGGAATAACGGAGTGTTCAACAATGAGGCCACTACATTGGACCATCTGCTTCAAAGGATTTTGGATGAGTTCAACCAGGCTAGTGGCGCATGGCTGGAGTTGTCTGTCTGGAGGCGTTATCACAACCAGAGTACTGCTAGCTGCAACCTTTGGTTGGTTGTCTAGGTCTCCCTGGTCGGTTGCCTAGGTCTTTTTGGTCATTCTAATTTGCCACGAGTAATTCCTTCAATATATTGATCTTGTAAGGCGGCCTTCGGATTGCATTGGTTGCCTTTTGTGTATAAATGGTTATTTTCCTTTCTTCTTCTTAATTGAATGATGCACAAAGCTTTTTTGTCTTCTCGAAAAAGATTGGATGCGGATAGGGGAGATTGAATTTTTAGTTAAGTGCATGGTTATTGAAGCAATAAGGTGAGCCGAGGCGACTCATTACCTTCTTACCACCAAAGTGCTTAACGTGCGCGACGAGGCGCTTTGCGCGTTCTAAAAAAAGATTGGATGGGGATAGGGGAGATTAAATTTTTAGTTAAGTTCATGGTTATTAAAGTGAAAAGGCTAGATGAGGCGACTCACTACCATCTTACCGCCAAAGCACTTAACGCGCACGGCGAGGCGCTTTGCGCGTTCTCAGAAAAGATTGGAAGGGGATAGGGGAGATTGAATTTTTAGTTAAGTGCATGGTTATTAAAGCGATAAGGCGAGGTGAGGCGACTCACTACCTTCTTACCGCCAAAGTGCTTAGAGTACGCGACGAGGCGAGGCCATACACCCATTCTAGTCTAGTATGGTAGCAAATTAAATCAGCAATTAGTAGCACATGCATACCTTGATGTTGCCGGTTCTTGAGCCCATGTAGCACCTATCCTCATTCCAATTGCTCATCTCCCATGTAGTAACCATCCACCTTGCAAGTTCCAACATTTCCAACATGTAGCTTGTTACAATACTTTACAACAATTCATATTCCAATTAATTGAGTAAATATGAATTGAGTAACATACCTTGTTGAGCAACAAGCTACATGAAAATGGGACAACAATGAAGTGAAAAACTAATAATCAAATGTTACATGAATAATTAGCAACATAACAAGTATGACATAACAAACATAAGTCCGCAACAATAAAATAAGTCCACAAGCTTAAGAGTCTAATGGCATAACATAAGTCCAACTCTCTCATCTGTCAAAAGTCACCTATCTCGAACTCATCTAAATTTTTAGTAGCATCCATGTTCTCTCCATTACCAACTTTGGTAGCAATGGTTGGATTTTCGCCATAATCATCCACATCGTCGTCATCAAGCACGATCTCTTCTTCCTCTTCTTCATCATTGCCCGAATCCAAGTTGACTCGTCTTCTTCAACTACCCAATTTGCAACACTCGTGCTCTTACCCGCACCTGCCCCCACTTACCATTTGTCCAAGTCAAAAACAGTTTTTGAGTTTTGCTTCAAACATCTTTTCTAAGTTCAACATACCAACCATACTCCAACCAATGGCCTCAAAAATCAAGTTTTTGATGTTTGAATGATGTCGGGGCAAATTAGCCCATATATGAATATATCTAAGCAAGGCTAAGCATGACACTTATATACAAATTTAATGACTAAGTAAGTTTACCATTATACCTAAGGCAGCAAAGGATAGTGTCCAAGATAACATAACTATAATAAAAGCATAGCATGTAATTTCATAATTTAAGATGATATAATGTGCATTGAAAATGTAGGTAAAAAATGATCAAAGTGATGACTTGTCTCGCTAAACGTTTTGATAACCTTGGTCTTGGTCTTGGTCTTGGTCTTATTCTTGCTCTTGCTTGGACTGTTGTTGCTTCAAGACATCAAATTCTAATAATGCGAAATATGATCGAATTCAAGTACGCCTGAATACAACCAAATGAAACCAAATAAATCCAAGGGCACTCGAACAAAGAGAAGAATTCAAACAAACTCAAATAAATCCCAAAAATCAAACATTTGGTATAACGATATAGATTTAGATTTTAGATGAATATAGGTTCAGAAATTATTTGATTTGGAGTCAGGACGAGTGATATCGGGCTCTCGAAATATTCAAAATATTCGCTGGTGGAGCAATTACAAAAAAAGAGTGTATAATCTTCAACCTATGATTAATCTATACTTAACACTATTCCATCACAATTTTAATTATTACCTAAATCAATTATCTTAGCTAATCTGTAACTAGTATGAGTCCACTAGTTAATTAAATACTACTTGGCATTGTAAAGTAACTAACTACTAATTAATCTGGAGCGTAGTGACAAACTTAACATATTTTAACTTGTTTCCATTTTACGATTAACTATTGACTGTTGTTGTGTATTATATTTGTTTGATATTTCAAAATTATTAATATTGACCTAGGGTCGACTGTTGAATGTGACATTAACCAAATTAATTGTTTTACCTTATCACTAACTAGTAAGTGCCTACTTGTAAGGGTGTGCACCTCCTATTTGTTATGGTTATTATTATTTTACCACCATGGTCGCGCTTGGACAACCGAGACGGCGAGTCCGGGTGGTGAAGGAGGGAGATGGCGTGGCTCCAAGGTCACTAATGAAGAGGACGATGACGGCCGTGCTCCGGATGCTCCTATGGGAGAGAAGGGTGAACATGGTGCACACTAGACAAGGGAGGCTGAGACGATGTTAAGGGACAGGGGCGCCAAGGCTGAAGCTCAATAGAGAGACTACGTGGATTGGCTAAACCGGGCAGCATGGACGGCTTGGTCATCAGAGAGGAAGAAGACGGGGTTGGGGGCGTCGATTCTGCGAAGGTGAAATGAGGTGAGCACAAGATAAAGGAGCCAAAGGCACACTCGAAATGTGAAGACGGAGTGGCAGGGGCTTACCCAAGTGACCAGAGTGGCTCGGCAATGACGGCGATGGCTGAAAATAGAGCTCGGGCTTCCTGAGCTCTCTCTCACTTGCGGGTGAGGAATGTGGAAGGGAAAGTGGGGAAAAGAGAGCGAAGACAGAGGCAAGCTCGGCGCACGGCTCGTTAGGGCTTTAAAGGGGGAAAGCGAGGTGGACAACAACGTTGTGCGCGGTGATAGGGTGCGGCATGGCGCGGGCTGTGAAGGGACAAGAAGGGAGCGGGTCGCGGTGGTGTAACCGAGGCGTGGGCGATGTCCCCTCAGCGGCCTTGTAGCTACAGGTGGCTTGGATGGTGGTGATGCACGGCATAGGACCGGTGGTGTGGGAGAAAGGCGGCGTGGGAGGTGCAGCCGGCGCAAGGCGAGGAGCGGTGCTAAGGCCGGGGGGAGGAAGAGACCGAGCGGGCTAGCCCGTGCTGGGTTGCGAGAGAAGCAAAGGAAAAAATGAAAACTGGCCCATGAAAGCTGGGACGGGGATGGGAAAGAAGGTCTGGAGCGGTTAGCCGGAAGGAAGGAAAGAAGGTGGGCCTACTTTGGAGAAAAAGAAAGAAAAGGGAAGGAAAAAGGAGAAAGAAAGGGGAAGGAAAAAGAAGAAATAAAAAGGGAGATGGGTTGGGCCGGCCTGGAATTTGGCCCAAACTAAATTTTGAGGTTTATAATTTCCTTCAATTTCTTTTATTTTTGAATTCAAATTTCAATTGAAATTTTGGTTTGGTGATTTGAATTCAGATGTTACCTAAATTTGTATTATGTTAATTGATTTCTTGAAATTCCAAAACTGAACAAGATTTCAAGTAAAATCCAGGGAAAGTCATAACATTAACAGGCATTCAAAAGTTTTTAAAATTCACATTTTCTAACAATTTGAAATGGAAACAAATTTGGGGATGTTATAGATGCCATGACGCCTACCATGGCGAGAGTGAGACTGTGGTAATAAAAATAGCAAATAATACCTCGTATGGCTGAAAATTAAATAAATATACTTCATATGGCAGGGAATTAAATAAATATACTTCACATTTAACCTCGTATGGCAGGGGATTAAGTAAGTATACCCTAAATTCTCCAAATAACAACTAAGTTAACTAACATAACATTACCAATTTACCATAATAGCAAGTTAGCTTGCATTTCTATCCTGATCTTAGTGTGGTGTTGGAGCTCTCTTGATGCCTGAGTGCACATGCTTCCCACAAAGGAAACATTGCACCAGATCCTTGTCCGTTGGCCAGGATTCATATTTCCATCCCATGTCCTTCGACTTGGCCTTCCTCTTCGAATCCTTGGATGGATCATAAGTCTCACCGCCCTCTGCAGCTTGCCTAGACATCTGTAAGCACACAAGTTGCAAGCACACCACAATCAAAGATCAAAAGAAGGGAGCAGAGAGCAAGAAGCAACAAGACAAGGAGAGAGGAAGAAAGCAAAAAATAGAGTAAGAAGCATAGAGAAAACAAAGTAAAGTGGAGAGAAAGAAGCAACGCTAGAGCAGAACAGAGCAGAGAACAAGAGGTAGCAGGCGAGCAGAGCAAGAGCAGAACAAATTAGAGCAAGAACCAGAGAAAATCAGAGCAAAATACAAAGAAAATCATAGGAAGATGCAGAGCAGAGCAAATAAGAGAAACTGAGAATAAGAAAGGACGGAGAAGGAGCCTGACTTGAGCTAAGGTGACCTTAATGGGGGCGTTGGCAGTGGGGAGTGGAAGGCAACCAAGATTACCAGGGCTTACGGTGACAAGCTACATGGAGACTGTGACCGTTGTACAACAACTACAACGGTGGAAATTAGCTAGAGAGGGGGGTGGCAGCAGAAGTGAGCTGGAGAGGGGCGGCTCGTCCCCGATCTTATTCGAAGCCTCAGCCCCAGATCTGTATTATCTCCCCTCCTTTCATGTGAATGCCTATCCCTCAAGGGGTTTTCTCCCCTAGGCTCTTGCTAGACTCGGCTAGACGATGCCAGGTGACCATGGCATCGTCCATCTTTCCTAGGCACTCTCCTAAGTCCCTATGGCCTAGGCGAATGACCCCGACGTCTGCCTCCAGCCAACGAGACTTGTTGAAAAGGAAACGTTATGACAACTATGGGCATAGCACAACTCTTGGCCTAAGGCCAACACGCGCGCATAACTGACTTGGACTCGAGGTCCTTTTACATCTCGGGTCCTTTCTAAAACAAACATAAATAATTTCCTAAATAACTCGATCTTAATTGTTGCGCTATCTTTCTTGAATTGCATCGTATCTCTTGGTGGCCCCAATCCTAATGCATGCAAAAATAGGAAGAAATGAGGAGAAAATAGAAACAAAGCACCAGCCCTGTCTCCTTGCACGTTTCTTTCCTTGCGTGGCCAGTAAAGAAACAAAAATAGAAGTCCATATCTCCTGTTCTCTGATTAGGTCAACACCTTTATATCTTCTTTTTTTCGAGAAAGCGCAAAAGGATTGTGTGTCATTCCATTAAGTAGAAGAAGAGCAACAACATCAGTTCATATACATGAAATGAGCGCTGGCCAAAATCTCAGTGCTGAAAGGAAAGAAAAAACTCACGACCAACCTGACCCTAACACAACCTAGACCACAATTAGGACATTGCGTAGAACTACCTCAAGGGAGATAGCGCCTCCAAGCCAGTTGCTCTCGCCAGGCGCCACTGGCTGAGCTCATCGCGAATCTGTTGCAGGAGTTTGTCTAAGGAAGCGACCTTGTTGTGGAAGACCCTATTGTTTCACTTCTTCCATACCATCCAGGTATCTTGGTTCCACCGTTGTTTGTGAGGGAGAACCTTGTGAGTTGCCAACTAAAAGTCGTCTAGGGTGGATCGCCCCACCAGCGGACCGCGGTGTAACACAACTCCACGAAAGAAGCACAACCAGATTTGTGAAGTAACTACGCAGCCCGCTAGGAGGTGGTCGATGGATTCCGGTGCGGTGAGGCAGAAGACGCAATGACCTTGATTTTGAAGGTCGCAACACTCCAAACGATCCATAGTCTAGCATCGTTGACCACTGCTAGCCACATGAAGCACTTACATTTGAGAGGCGCATCCAAACCCCAGATAGCCTCAGCATAAGCGAAACGAACCGAGCTAAGAAAGAATGCCAAATAAGCCAACCTAGAGGAGTAAATACCTGAGGCCTCCCAAGGCCACTCGAAAGTGTCCTCCTGTCCTTGAGTGAGGGTAGTGGCCAAAGACAATTCCCACAGTGTTGGATAGTCCATGAGAGTTTGGGCATCAAGGCTACCCCTTAAGTCTTTGATCCAGGATCGGTTAGCCAGAGCATCGGCTACCTTTTGTTTGCGTCGGATCCTGGATGGAACAAGCCTCAGAAGCGAAGGTTCTATTGAGCTGATGCTTGAGCCATGCACCCATCTATCTGTCCAGAATAGCATGCGTTGACCGTTACCAATGGAAACCCGCAGCGATGCTTGGAACAAAGCCAACTCCATGTTGCTCACCGGAATGGATAGTCCCTACTGCGGGCTAGCAGGATTAGTCCACGGTAGCCACATCCAACGGACACAGAGGGCATTCCCAAGCAAATGAAGATTATGGAGGCCCAGACCACCAAAATGTTTCGGCCGACAAACCAAAGACCAAGCCACCAAACAGTGGCCACCGGCTACACTATCTGTTCCTTTTAAGAGGAAAGCGCTCCGTATCTTGTCGACCGCTTTGATAACCCAAGCAGGAGGTTGCAAGGCCATGAAGGCATAGATTGAGATCGCTGTCAAAACGACCTTGAATAAGACCAGATTGCCCCCTGCGAGAGCACGCCCTCCTGTAAGGAGGGGAGGCGGCCGGCGACCTTGTCAATGATCTACTAGAAGTCCTCTTTGGTTGGCTTCCTCATAGAAAAGGGCAACCCTAGATATTTGCACGGGAAGTTGGAAATGACACTGCAATTCGGCAGAAATGAGTTGAAGGTGCTCCCTAGTACATCTGATAGGAGAGATGGAGCTCTTTGTAAGATTAGTGTGCAAACCTGAGACCTCTCCAAGATCTGAGTGATGCGCAAAGGTCTTGTGTGACCGGGTGAGGAAGAGAGTGGCGTCATCCGCGTAGAGCAAGAGGTGGTACGGTATTCCTCTCGGTCCACCGATCGGCTCAAGGAGGGTGCATGCATCCACCGTGGAGAGGAGACAGTTCAACACATCCATAGAAATGACAAACAACATAGGGAGAGGGGGTCTCCCTGCCATAAGCCTCTTGCATTTCTGATCAGCCAGCTCGGCTGTCTGTTGAACAAAACTCGGGTGGATGCCATCGATTGCAAGATGGCAATCTAGTTGCACCACCTAGTACCGAAACCCTTGTGAGTAAGCACCTATAGGAGGAAAGGCGAAGAGATTGAATCAAACTTATGAGCAATGTCGAGCTTGAACAGGAAGCTGGGTATCTATTTTTTGGTGCAACAGCCCTGCCGATTGTCTGACCAGCCGGAAATTGTCTTAGATTGAACACCCCTTGATGAAGGTTGTTTGGTTGGATGCGACCACCCTGCCTAGTTCGGAAGCCAGCCTCTGGGCAAGAATTTTGGAGAAAAGTTTCGCGAAACTGTGGAGGAGACTGATGAGCCGATAGTCCATTGCCTCCTGAGGTCCTGGTCTCTTGGGAATAAGGGTGAGAAACGCATGATTAAGAAGTTCGAAGGCATGCCCGTCTAGCCGGCCCTGCGTGATGATAGCTGCCATGATGTCGTGCTTAATGAGATCCCATGACGACGTGAATGGGCCAACCAGTGTGGTTCATGGTGCTAAATCAGCTAAACTCTAGCAAAAGATGGAGGTGATGCACAATTGGATGACTAGACAACTAACAGCTTGTATCGCCGCTCTAGAGAGGGCACCCTAAGACAACACTATGACCTATCTAGAGAGTATATCGTGTCGTCAGCGTCCTCCCGAATGGGTCCCTCCTTGGCAGTGCCACCCATTATGCTAACTGCTCGTTGAGAACCCGTGCGTCCTTACAATACCACAAGTCATAGTTCCTGACATATGATAGGGGCCCTAAATCATTATGAAGTATTTTCGGACCCAACACTATGAAGAGGCCTACTTGAGTCGTACCAGCTGACAGGAATTGACCCACAATGCTGCTACCTAGGATGTTGACATTGTCTCACCTCAATGTATATTGTCATATTGTCACCTTTCTTTGGATCATACATCTGGAGCAACCCCCCTCCCCCCGCGCCCCGTGGAGGACATAGTGTGGCTTCAACAGATAGGCATTGTTAGAGTATCGAGAGAAAGTTGGTCCCAACTTCACCACAACAGGTGCAGATATTTTCACACACTTACAAGATCTTTGCTGCAACATGAAGTTATAAAACAAGCTTGCACATGGCCATGACGTTCGGCGGGGCATACAAGAGATAGTTGGTGTCTCCTTACAAGCTAGTCATGCCTCCTAGTGCCACTAACAAGGAGGGATGGCCACACGCTATCAAGCATGGTAGTTATGTAAGGGGCTCCTTTTGTTGTAGTTAGTGATGACGACAATGGATGAAGATAAGGGTCATACCAATGGTGCACTTCTCTGCAAACTATTCACTCCCCTCTACTTGAACTATAACCCAAGGGCAAGTTGTTTCTCATTGAGGAAAAAATGTTGTAAACCATTAGGCCCCATTAAGGTGCCACATAGGGAGGCAACAGTGGCAGAAACAATAGATTTAGGATTAAAATGTGATATTCTATTAGGGCATACTATGGGTGGTGCATAGTCCCAGCGCTAGTGGCAGTAAATTTAACTTTAATGGTTAGTTTCCTTCCCTTTTCTTGTGCCCCATGTTTTTTTAGTTAGTTTCCATCTCGTTAAAGAATTGTTACTTATTATATAAAAGATTGTACCAAAGGGTTTATGAGGAGAGTAGAAATAAAATAGTTCATTCTAACTCACCATATTCTTATTTACAAACCTCTCAACGATCGACATTGCAAAAGCAATAAGGACAAGGAGACCAAGGCCAACTACTTCAATAGTCTCCATTGCGCCAATATTGGAAATTCCATCCACTAGAAAAAATGATTTGTTCAGGGAAAACTATATCGTTGGGGAAATTTTATCGGACCTTACCGATAGTTCAGCGAAATTTCGGACGAAATTTTTTAATTAAAATTTGAATTTTTAGATGTAAAGACAAAATTTTTCTAAATTCTGAATTGAAATTTGTATTTGAATGAAAATTAAAGTCGGTGTTCACCTATCATAAGCCCATCCTCATCGGATCGGGGTCTTTGCACTCCTATGGAGGCCTACCACCAAAGTAGGTCTTACGTACCAACTCGAGGTGGTCTCTCTTCTTTGACATGATGTGCACATGATGCGAGTGCAATTGTTCCGTTATCCATTAACATGTTCTATCATCATCATATTACCATCATTGCCATATCATCATCATGATCATATCATAAAGACATTGTAATAAGCACAGATAAATCATAAAGATATCATCCCAAATAAATCAATAAAGACAAGTAATACATAAACGGAAGTCTACCCCTCTACCATGCACTTGCCTTTTTAGCCTCGAAAAAGGAACGATGCAAAGGAGGCATTGAACCCGAAGCAACAACCCTGGACAAAGCAAATTCTCACCTCAAAAACATGCAACAATAGTACAATAATATAAACAAATTTAACATCACTCGTACACGCAAACACGACATAGTTAACACTGCTAATCGGACAACCCACTCGCTTCCCAATGATCAGACAGCCATAACTCCTAATTCTGGAATCCAAACCTAACAAATCATATGAGTTCAGGAATCTAAACAAAATTTTCTACACTTTACTAGTTATGCAAATTCCCTAATTAAGTTATCTATGCCTTTGTTTTTAACCCCGTAGGTCAAACTGTTGCTCCATTGATTAGCAAGCTTATCAGTTTTATATCTATTTTTCTATAATATAAAAATTAGCAAACCTTACCACTTCTGGAAACTACAAAAAATAATCTAACTTCTCCTAGTTATGACTATAATTTAATTCGACCATCTACGGTAAGTAATAAGGCAAATAAAACGTCTCCTACCAACGATTTTGGAATTCTAGACAACAGTGCTCCCAAAGCTATAACTTTTACATCCCTCATCCAAAACCAATGTTCTTCCAGTCTATTGAAAGCTTAAACAATAACCTACAATATTCATAATACAACAAACCTATGAAACATGACATAGATATCTCAAAACTCCCTCACAAGGCTGAACAGCGTACCGAACCGAAACATGGCATAACCAAACCACAAATCCCAATAATGATCTACTGAGATACATTTATTAACCGCTAATCTAGTATCGCAGCAAAGGTTCTCAGGTCGTTACCCATCGAAAACGGATGACGGATACTATCGGAATGCGAAGCCCTAAGTTCCCTCCTCTTCTTCTCCATCCTCCTTCCTTCTCTCTTCTTTCTTCCTTCTCTCTTCTTCCTTCTCCTTCCTTCTCTACCTCCTCTACGGTACCGAGCGGTGCGGGCGGCAATAGCGACCCTAGCGGCGCGTGTACAACGATCGGCGGTGGTCGCACGACGGTGCTTTCTAGTAGCTAGTGGCGGCGCGACAAAGCGGCGAAGAACGGCGTGAGACTAGGGCACCACAGCGGTCGCGACAACAACGGCTAGGGCTTAGTAGTTGCGGCTGCTAGCTAGGGCTATGATAGGGGCACGACCCCCTCCCATTTTATGCTTGCGCACGGGGGCACGCACATCGAGTTCGGGTTGGACTCGGGTCGGCCTAGCCCGACCCCTCTTTCTCCCATCCTCTTTTCCTTGTTTTCCCTAATTCTTTTCTAGTCTTTTTATGCGGGGTATTACATTCTAACCCTCTTAGAAGAATTCGACCCCGAATTGTACACTCATCATTCTACACGGGGAGCAAACGAAATTGAACAAAAACAACTTTTAACACATACCCATCGTGATCAACTTTGGATACTTCTCGCGCAAGCGAGATTCCAATTCCCAAGTCGCTTCCCCCTCGGGTTGATGTGACCACAACACTTTAATGTACTTCAATGTCTTATGCCTCAACACCCTCTCTGACTCCTATAGTATATGCATCAATGCGACTCAACGATAAGGTCTTGCTTGATGGTCAAGAACTCTAACGAAATTTCATGCTCTGGATCTCTTAGGTACTTTTTTAGAGAACGCGCAAAAGAATTGCTTGTCATTCCAATAAGAAGAAAAACAACATACAATTACAGGAAGCAATACATAGGCTACTAAAGCGGATTAGGCCACCTTAGTAATAAAAAGAACAAACTGTGCGTGGAGCAAAAGAAGGATGACAAGGTGCACCATCGACTCCGCTTGGATCCAGTACAACATCGACCTCCTTCTCAGTACTCCGGTGACCACATGCCAGCACCCTGCCTGGATCAGGCGTACCATCGACCATCAACTCCAAACACGAGTACTCTAGTGACTTTCGCAGTACTCCTCTTGGCTGTTGACTACTCTCCTCTGATGCAACGTACTGATGAAACCATTGATTGTTGATTCTGCTGCTCATATTGATGTTGCTGCTAGTTTTTTATGCTTGCTGCTTGCTACTGTTGATACTCACTTGTTAGTTTTACTGTTGCTTACTGCCGTGTGGTTGTGATTCATCAACATGACAAAATCTAACAATGTTGGGGGGTAGTTCATCTCTCATGTTCAGGAACATCAAGCTAGATGAGTTGAATTACTGAGCACGGGCCTTCTCAGTCAAGAATACTCTTAGGGGTTATTGTTTGGCCTCTCATTTGACTAATGATCCTCCTGATCCGAAGAAGGTTTATGTTGAGGAAGTGAAGGCTTGGCAGAAAGGATGATCATATCATGACTGGCCTTGTTCTAGGTGTTGATGTTTCTTCGAGGATCTCTAATCATACTTCAGCCAAGCATATGTGGACATACTTTGAGAAGAGATATGTTCAGTCCAATGGTGCTCTTCGCTTCACATTGCTCAGGAACCTTAATAGTATTCAACAGTAGTAGGATCAGTCAGTGGAGGAGTATTACAGTGCTTTCACTCATATCACTGACCCTCTAGTGTCTATGACCCCAAAGGCTACTACTGCTTGGCAGTCTTGTGTTGCCAAAGATGAGCATGCTCAACAGATACTCATATATCAGTTTGTGATGGGGCTTCGATAAGAGTTTGAGCCTATTCGTACTCAATTACTCAACTACCACACTCCACCGACTTTGACTGAGATGCTCTCTAGTTTGATTGCAGAGGAGACTCGTCTTCATTCGCTTATGCCTACCTCAGGATCCTCACCACTTGGTGTCCTAAGTCTCTCACAGCGGTCTGGATCTATCAAAGCGACACCCACAGGAGTGTTGGTATGTTCTCATTGCAAAAGGACTGGTCATCTTGTTGACAAGTGCTTCAAGTTACATCCAGATCAGCTTGTTGATTATCATGCCAGACATCCATTTGATCGTCGTCGTGGAGTACCTACTGGGCCTCCAAGAGCACTTACTAGAGCAGTCACTGCTGCCAAACCCACACCAGTTGTGACTTCTGGATCAGTGTCTGCTATGACATCAGTTGCCTCTTTTTCTCCTAGCACTGCTCATCCTTGGGTTCTAGACTTGGGTGCCTCTTTTCATGTCACATCTGATAGCTCTCAGCTTGTTGCTCATAGGCCCATGACTGATGCTGCATATGTTCACACTACTGATGGTACACCTTGCTCTATTACCCATCAGGGCATTCTCTGTAGATCTCGCTTCTTTGTTCCAGATTTGATGATTCTTCTGGTTTCATTCAGGATTGTCAGAGCAAAAGAGTGATTGGTTCTGGCCGTTGTTGTAGGGGCTCTCCTAGTCTCTCTGTCTTGGACACCTTACATCTTCCTTCCACCAGTACGTCGCATGCCTCAGTGTATTCTGCTATGTCATCATCTTAGTCTCCTGTTGATTCTTCCTTTAGCAAGTGACATCATAGACTTGGTCATCTTTGTGGAGCTCGCCTCACTACTCTAGTTCACCAGGGTTCCTTATGTCATGTCACTATTGAGTCTAGTTTTCATTGTACTGGTTGTAAGCTGGGGAAACAACTACAACTTCCATATTCTAGTAGTATCTCTCAGTCTTCTGGTCCTTTTGATTTGGTTCATTTAGATGTATGTGGGTCCAACTCCCTTTGCATTAAAGGGTTGTCATAGTTATTATGTCATATTCATCGATGATCACTCTCGATATACTTATATCTATTTTATGAAACATCGCTCTTAGGTGATTTCAGTTTATCAGTCTTTTGCTAAGGTGGTTCATACACAATTTTCTTGTTCCATTCATTTTTTTTGTTCTGACTCTGGGAGAGTATCTTTTATTAGTCTTTCGTCAGTTCCTTTCTTCTGAGGGTACTCTTCCTCAGCTCACGTCTCCTGGCGCTCATGCTCAGAATGGTGTTGCTGAGCGCAAGCACCGTCACATCATTGAGACTGCTCGTACTCTTCTCATCTCACTTCTGGGAAGCAATCTCTATGGCAGTCTATCTCATCAACCGTCAGCCCTCTTCCAAGCTTCAGGGCAAGTGTCCTGGTGAGGTCCTGTATAGAGCACCTTCTCGCTATGCTCATATTCTAACTTTGGTTGTGTCTGCTATGTCCTTCTAGCACCTCGTGGGCGCACAAAGCTGAGTGCTCAGTCGGTTGAGTGTGTCTTCTTGGGTTATATTCCTAAGCATAAAGGCTATCGTTGCTATGATCCCTCAGCACGTCGCATTCGCATCTCTCGTGATGCGACCTTTGATGAGGGTCGACCTTTCTTTTTTCATCCTTCTACACATCACACTCCTACCACAGATTTCACCTTTTTGTGTCTCCCATTCCACCAGTTTCTCCAAATACACCTTCTCCACTAGTTCCATCTTCTAGTTTGTCTCCTCTACCAGCTCAACCAGTTTATGACACTTTCACTTTTCCCTTTCACTATAGTCGCCGATAGGGAGTTCCTTCTGATCCTTAGTCCTCCTCTCCTCCACTGGACCCTTTGGCCTGTACCACCGACTCTGATGATCGTTCTACTACATCACGGTATGTCCTACGTGATCGTTCTTCTATTCAGGCACCAGAGATGTGGTTTTTCTCGTGAAGGTGCAGTAGCTGAGCCGAGTACGTATCAGGAGGCTACCAGTGTACCTGAGTGGCAGTTGGATATGGCAGAGGAGCTCATAGCAATAGAGTACATATGCACTTGGGATCTTGTTCTGCTACCATCTATAGTTGTTCCTATCACTTGAAAGTGAGTGTACAAAGTAAAGAACAAGTCAGATGGGTCAGTAGAGCAATACAAAGCTCGTCTTGTTGCTAGAGGTTTTCGGCAGGCTTATGGTCGAGACTTTTACTCTAGTTGCTCATATGACCATAGTCTGTACTCTTATTGTTGTTGTAGCGGTACGCACATGGACTATATCTCAGATGGATGTCAATAATGTTTTTCTTCATGGTGATCTCCATGAGGAGGTCTATATGTAGCCACCACTAGGTGTTGATGCTCCTACATGCTATGTTTGTTGTCTTAGGCGTTCTCTATATGGTCTCAAGAAGGCTCCTCTTGCTTAGTTTGAGTGTTTCAGTTCTGTGATCCGAGCCGCTGGTTTCACTCCAAGTGAGCATGACCTTACCTTGTTTATTCGCCCTTCTATGCGGGGTTGTACATTGCTTCTGCTATATGTAGATAACATACTAATAACAGGACACGACATGGCTTATGTGGCCTTTGTAAAGAAGAAATTGAGTAAACAATTTATGATGTCCGATTTGGGATCATTGAGCTATTTTCTTGGGATTGAGGCTCATTATGATAGTGATGACTACTACCTCTCTCAGCATCGCTATGCTTAGGATCTGCTTGCTCGCTTTGGTATGACTGATACACGGAATGCTGCCACACCCATGGAGCTCCACCTATAGGTTCAACCTACAAACGGTGTACTGTTGACATATCCTTCTCGCTATCGTCAGCTTGTCGGGAGTCTTGTTTATCTCACTATCTGTAGGGCAGACATTGCTTATGTTGTTCATGTGCTCAGCCAGTTTGTTAGTGCTCCCACCTCAGTCCACTGTGGTCATGTTCTATGCGTGCTGAGATACTTAAGGGGGACGATGTTCAGGCATCTATTCTATGCCAGTTGATTGTCGATCTATCACTAGCTACTTTATCTCTCTTTGTACTTCGCTGATTGCCTGGAAGTCCAAGAAGCAGACTGCGCTGTCACACTCTAGTGCAGAGGCTAAGCTTCGAGCTCTTGCTGTTACAACCTTAGAGATCATTTGGGTTCAATGGCTCTTGATTGATCTCGGTATCTATTGTGACAATCCTACACCTTTCTTTTGTGACAACACAAGTGCCATTCAGATTGCTTGTGATCCTATCAAACATGAGCTCAAAAAGCACATTAGTGTTGATGCATCCTTCACACGATCTCATTGTTAGCAGTCGACCATCGCCCTCAAGTACGTTCCATCAGAGCTTCAAGTTGCAGATTTCTTCACTAAAGCTCAAACTAGAGAACATCATCGGCTTCATCTACTCAAACTCAGTGCATTAGATTCTCCTATTCCACCTCGAGTTTGAAGGGGGGTGTTAAGAGTGTTGTATAGTCTACACACACACTCTCTCTCTCTTGGCCCATGGGCGGACGAGGTAGCACGTGATGCATGCTCCGCCATCAGCGTCGGCAACCACGTTGGGAGGCGGTAGTGGCGGGGGGCTAGGGGTGGGGGAAGGCTGGAAGAGTGTCAGCTGCGGAGGGGAACTAGGGAGTGGGGACTGGGGAATAGGGTTAGGATTAGGGATGGGTGGGGTTTGAGGGGTGAGGGGAGTGATATGAGCCTTACGATTTAAACCCAACGGTTAGAAGGAAAAAATTGACTGAAAACCAACAATTTTTTAATTGAGTGTTGTGTAGACACTCCCAAAAATAAAATAAAATAAACCACGCACGTTCCAGGGAGGATTGTTTGAAAGCAATGGACGGTATTGTCATCGTAAGAGCAACTAATGGATCGAATGAGTCTTGCATCAAACTACAACTTCGAATCAATCCTCCAAAGTCCAGTAGGCTAAATATGATGTGAAACATATTAGATGTTCTGATTCATAGGATGGACCGACAATCGGGGCGCCATCATGGTCAGATTCGTAGGATGGACCGGCGACAAACATGGTCCTACTGCTTTTGATCGACATAGAACTTGTGCATGTGACCCAGACGAGCAAGTCCGTAAGGTTCTTAAAAGCATCTGAATGACATGCAATTTTCGTTTAGTAGATAATACGAATAATTGAACATGGAAAAGAAGATACATAAGTGATGTAACTAGTTAAGCACATGATAGATCAAGTAGCAAACAATAAAGCAAATGAATTACTAATAGAATTGTGAGCTTCGAGAATTATTCCAAGTGAGGCGAGTTATGCTCAAGCCATAGCAAGTAAAAGAACCAGCAACATCATAAGATGGGAGCTACAATGATAGTTTCCATTTGTTTTTGCTCACGTAAGATATGTTGGACTAATGAATTAATAATTTTCTTTTCTTTCATTTTTCTTCTTTTCTCGTTTCTTTTCTTTGTTATTTTTATTCTTTTCACTTTCTTTTTATTCTTTTCTTTCTCTTCTTCCGATAAACGAAGGTATATATATCCATCTAACATAGAAATGAGATTTATAATTTGATTGCATACTCATCATTTAATAGCTCATTGATCGGTCATACATATATCCACTCCCCGAATTAATCGTGCAAGTTAACGACCAATCTAAAATTGAAGTTACATTACTCTACAAATTTGGCACATTAGACTCATCCTCCAATTACATGGTATTCCAATTAATTATATGCGGCTAATTAATCAATTCCCCATAGATGATCTCCTCAATCACTCGTGCACGAACAAAATCAGATTTTTATGTCTACACATAAACAACAGCTTCCCATCTCCCTTTTTTCCCTTTGTTTCTTTTATTTCCTTTCCTTTTCCTTTCTTTCCTTTTCTTGTTATCCCTTTCCCTTCTTTCTTTTCTTCCTCCCCCGTTGGCCTTTGTAGACATCAGTTGCCTCTACCTCTATCTCTTCTTCTTTCCACCATCTCTTCTCACCCTGCTATCGCTGCTCGCCCCCACCCCCAAGGCCCCAACCCTGTCGTCCACCCCCGTTGTCGCTCGCCACCACCCCCACCCTTGCCCCCGCCGTTCACCCCGCTGTCGCTCGCCCCAGCCCCAGCCCTTGCCCCCACCGTTCTATGCCGGATCTAGCCAAATATAGTGGCCACGGCGGCCCTCGATGGCGACAACGCCCAGCGGCTCATGAGGGCCCCGCTGCCCCTTCCCTTTCTTCCACGGGCAGCCACAACGATGGGCCAACGCGTCCACAGCTCCAGTGGTGATGGCGTCCACGTATCCAATAGGGTCGTGCTTGGGCCGACACGGCACGGTGGTGGCCCGTTGTGCCCTAGGCTGTGCCTGGGCCTCGCCGGAGGCGTCTCGTGCTAGCACAGCACGGCATGGTGAGGCGGTCATGCCGGTCGGCATAGCCTGACATGGCCCGAAGCCCGTCGTGCCCGTGTCGTGACGTGTCAACACGACATGGGCCAACTACCAGCTCTAGACAAAGCAGTCTTTTCAATATCCTGTTCCCGCACACGGATTTGATTATACCCAGACTCAAGGTCAATCTTGGAGAACCCGTGGGCTCCATTCAACTGATCAAACAAGTCCTCATTGTGGGGCAAATGATATTTGTTTTTTTATCACCTGGTTGAGAGCATGGTAATCGACACACATGTGCCAACTCCTATATTTCTTTTCTGTGAACAAAACAGGAGCTCCCCAAGGTGACACACTACGCCGGATAAGGTCTTTGGACAATAAATCGTCAAATTGCTTCTTCCATTCCTCCTGAAAAGGACATGACAAACGATACGAAGACAGAAATTGGTCGAGTACTAGGAACAAGGTCAATGTGGAATTCTACATTCTACTCTGGAGGCATTCCTGGAAGTTCAGCAGGAAACACATCGAGATAATCACGCACTACTAGGATCCCCTCGATACGCAAAGCTACACTCGGGTTTTCTACAAGAGCCAAGAGTATCCGATCTTTACCGCTCGTCGGCCAGGGAATAGACTAGCCAACACAAACAGAGAATGCGGAGGACACTCCCCTAAAAGATGAACTCCTCTCTGGATGGAGCCTGCAAGGCAACGATCTTCTAGAACAGAGAAATCACGACCCGATAACTACGCAACCAGTCCTCATCTATAGAAACAACACAACTAGGACAAATTGTGGAACTAGCAATGATACCCCTAGGAGAGCTGACTAGAACTGGCTGCGAAATCCACTGCATACCCAAATGTGCCCTGCTAGCAAACTCTAGCAATACAAACTAATTGGTAGCTCCAAAATAAAAAACAAGGGTATCGAGGGAATCCACAAGTTGTGTACCTGTGACCATGTCAAGATGACCTATAGACTCAGCGGTAGGCATGGCGTAGACTCCAAGTGGCACCAGGATAGCGGAAGCCCTAAGACTCGGCTGAGGCGGTGTAGAACTACTAAAGCTGCGGCAATCTAGAGTGGACTAGTTGGTGTAGGAGGTAACCGTGGTGCAGGAGCAGCCGCCATCATCTGGATAGACCCATGAGAAGAAACAACTAAATGCAATGCTGGTGCTGGCTCCCACTTGATAACACTAGTGGGATTCTGCGGACAAACTCGCTCCATGTGATCTGACCGCCCACAGTGACGACACTCTGTGAGGTTGCCCTGTCCCACTTGAGCACTCATCTACATGATGTCCACCTCCACACTTGAAACCCACCATACTCTGCCCTGGGACATGGCGGTAAGCTGGAGTCGCTGATGGAGAACGAGGCACTAAAGAAGAATGCGACCTCGATTGCTTTGACTTGGAGAATAGCAGAGGGTGGTGGCCCACTTTGAACATCTTAAGAGCGGGCCTTTTCGTAATCTGCATCTCCAACTCCATACTCCTAGACTGCTCGACCACAGAGTTGAAATCACGCAGCGTTGTGGTTCCTTTAACATGCCAGAACTCAAGGTTAAGCCCCTGACGAACATCTTCCCATTCACGAAAGTGGACAGGGTGACCTCCATCCTCTCCATGAAATACTCCGGATAGTACATCACCTTGAACAGGTCGACGAAGATCTCCCAAGTGACTGGATCCTGAGGAGGTCCTAGTAGAAAGAACCCCTTCCCAGTAGATGTCCGCTTGACCCTGCAGCTGAAAGCCCACGAAGCGAGCCTTTTGCGATGAGGTCAACTCGAGGGCTCCAAATTGTCTCTCCATGTAGCATAGTCAGTCCGTCGCTTGGACCAGTGTGCTCGAACCGTCGAATGTATCCAACCTCAACGCCATTCACTAGCGAAGGCCCATCCGCATCTCAAGTGCAGGTGGAGCCACAACAATAGATGCAGCAGCAGCAGGGGCTGCTTGCACTTGCTGGCCAAGTGCACGGATCTCCCCCAAAAGCTCTCGCAACATGGTTGGGGTCCCTTCCTGTCCCTTGCCCTCCTGCTGATTAGCAACAGCCTCCTTACCAGAACTGTTCCCCTCAGCTACAGACTCATGAACTTCAGGCGATGGCTCCACCTGGCCATGCCCATGGCCATGGCCTCCTCCACGACCTCTACCCCTTGGCATAGCTATTCAGCACAATCAAACAATCATGCAATAAGCTCATGAGCATCAACCTTAAATCATTACTATTCATCAATACGATATAACGAAAACGTAAATGCAATGCCTAACCCATTCTCATCGTATTGTGCACTAGTGTGTCAAAATTTAAGTTAATTAACCAACCAAAGTCAATTTCTAGTAATTAATTAACCTATATCAAATTTTTAGTTTAATTATCCAAACCTAGGTCAAATTTTAGTAGATTAAATTAACCTAAGTTGTCAATTTATTTAGCATGGACCTAAAGCCCACTCTGATATCAACTGTAACATCTCAGTCCAACAAAGAACCCAGAATGTCACCTCTATTTTTTTTCTCTAAATTCAAACCATAATTACTTTTAATTATGACAATCTTTGCAAGAATAGAAATCTACAATAGGTCATCCTACCATGAGAATATCAACATAATTGCAATAGGGGTGAATGTTCACTTATAACTTGGGATCTCATACCCAAGAATGCTCGAGGCCACATGCCCAAGAACGCCCGGAACCATGCGTCCAAGAACATTGATAAGCAACAATACTAAAAATAAACCATTACTATAACGTAGTTATAACTCATCATTACTATATGCTCTAATACCACTCATGATCCACATGACTATGATAACGTAATGAATGTCCAATAATCAAAGTCTAATAAATGCAACAAGTCTCTAGGTATAATTGTTGTAAGTAAATAATGACAACTTCATTATTGATAGCATGTGATGTCTAGGTGCTATTCCCATTCCATGCGTATCGTCTTCAATGTTCTCATAGAAACAACAACAAAGGGGTGAGTACAAAACTCAGCAAGTACATAATAGAACGATAAAAATACACAATAGAAGCTTATTATTCATGTACCCATCATCACCATGACTCATTTTTCCCATCATCTTCGTCGTCTTTTCATTAACGCATTGCAATTCTACCAAGTAGCAAACCTTCCCACTTCTGGAAAGTATGGAAAATTACCTAATTCTTCATAGTTATGGCCATAATTTAATTCCCCCATCTGCTGTAACGAATGAGGCAAACAACATGGCTGCTACCAACGACGATGGAATTCCGGATAGCAGAGCTCCCGATGCCATAACTTTTACATCACTCATCCAAAACTAGTGTTTTTGCACTCTATAGAAAGCTTAAACAATAACATACAATATTCATAGTACATCAAATCTATGAAACATGACGTAGATATCTCAAAACTCCCTCACAAGGCTCAGCAGCGCATTGAACCAAAACATGGCATAACCAAACCTCTAATCCCACTAACGATCCATCGAAAAACATTGATTGCCCACTAAAATAATATCGCATCAAAGGTTCTCAGGATGTTACCCCTCAAAAACAGATGATAGAGACGACCAAAATGTGAAGTCCTAAATTCCCCCCTTATTCTCCTTCTCCCTTCTTCCTTCTTCTCTGCCTCCTCTGTAGCCAACAGTGCAAGGCTGCAGCAGTAGTCCCAGCGGCGCGTGGCACAGCAGACCATGGTGGCTATAGGGCAGCGCTCGATAGTGGACCGCGGCGCTACAGGGCAGTGCTATAAGCAACTTGACAGAAGTCACAAAAAGGGAATTTGATGAATTGGCAGTTGACGGGAGCAACTACCTAACCTGGGCCTTGGATGTGGTTCTCCTTAGCCTCCAAAGAGCTAACTGCAACTATTATTCTTCACAGCAATACTAATAAGTCCCTAGAGGAAGACAAGGCTAAGGCCCTATTCTTCCCATGTCATCCCTTGAATAAGGATATCAAGAATGAGTATTTGACTAAGAGAGATCCTTTAACCCTATGGGTTTCCCTTCAAAAGAGATATAACCAGCAAAGAGAATTAATGCTCCATGGGTGTAGCAGCATTGCGAGTATCAGTCATACCAGAGCGACCAAGAAGATTCTAAACGTAGCGATGCTGAGAAAGGTAGTAGCCATCGCCATCAGAATGAACCTCAATCCCCATAAAATAGCTCAATAGTCCCAAATTGGACATAAATTGTTTACTCAATTTCTTCTTGATAAAAGCCACATTATCCATGTCATCTCCTATGATTAGCATATCATCTACATATAGCAGAAGCGAAGTATAACCCCGCTGAGAAGTATGAATAAACAAGGCAGGGCCATCCTCACTTTGATTGAAACTAGAAACTTTAATCACAGAACTAAAACATTCGAACCAAGCATGATGAGCTTGCTTGAGACCATATAGAGCACGCCTAACACAACAAACATAGCATGTAGGAGCCTCAACACTTGGGGGTGGCTGCATATAGACCTCCCCATGTAGATCACCATGAAGAAAGGTATTTTTGACATCCATCAGAGATATAGACCCTGAGCGCACCGCTACAACAACAATAGGAGTACGGATTGTAGTCATATGAGCAACTAGAGCAAAACTCTCATCATAATCTCGACCATAAGATTGCTGAAAACATCTTGCAACAAGACGAGCCTTGTATCCCCTGAACTATTTGACTTGGTCTTACATTGTAAACCCACTTGCAAGTTCTAGGAATAACTCTAGATGGTAGCCGAACAACATCCCAAGTGCCTGTACACTCTAATGTTGTAAGCTCCTCAGTTATGGCCAACTGCCACTCAAGTGTACTAGTTGCCTCCTGATAGGTACATGGCTCAGATACTACACATGCACGAGAAAACCCACATATCTCTGGTGCTTGAGGAGAGGAACGATCATGTAGGGCATACTGTGATGTAGTAGAGCGATCGTCAGAGTCTGTGGTACTTTTCGGAGGGTCAAGTGGAGGAGAGGACTAAGGATTAGAAGGTTCAAGAGGAATGGAAGTCGAGGATCAGAAGGAACTCTCTATCAGTGACTATAGTGAAAGGGAAGAGTGAAAGTGTCAGAAATTGGTGGAGCTCATGGAGGAGACACGATAGAAGGTGAAACTAGTGGAGAAAGTGTATCTAGAGAAGGCAAGTCTAGTGAAAGAATGCAAGGTAGACACAAAAAGGAGGTGAAATCTTTGAAAGGAGTGGGATATGTAGAAGGATGACAAGAGAGAGGTCAACCCTCATCAAAGGTCACATCATGAGAGATGCAAATGAGACGCGCTGAAGGATCATAACAACGATAGCCCTTATGCTCAGGACTAACCCAGGAAGACACACTCAACCAACTGAGTGCTCAATTTTTTGTGCTCACGATGTGCTAGAAGGACATAGCACACACAACCAAAGACACAAAGACGAGCATAACGAGAATGTGCTTAGTACAGGACCTCACCAAGACACTCATCTTGAAGGTTGGAAGAGGGCTGACGGTTGATGAGATAGACTGCCGTAGAGACCGCTTCCCCTAGAAGTAAGAGGAAATAAAGGAGGAAATGAGAAGAGTACGAGTAGTCTTAATGATATGATAGTGCTTGCACTCAGCAACACTATTTTGAGCATGAGCTCTAGGACACGAGAGTTGAGGAAGAGTACCCTAAAAAAGAAACGAACTGACAAAAAATGATAAAAGATACTCTCCTCTAGGGTCAAAACGAAAAACTAAAATGACAGAATAGAACCGAGTATGAACCATATGAGCAAAAGACCGATAGATAGAAATCAACTTCGAATGATGTTTCATGAAATAGATCTAAGTGTATCGAGTGTGGTCTTCAATGAAGATGACATAGTAGCTTTGACCACCCTTCGAAGCAAATGGAGAAAGACCGCAAACATCCGAATATACCAAATCAAAGGAATGATCAGATCTAAAACACCTTGATGAATCAAGACAGAGGCGTGAGACACACAAGTGCCCCAAGCGATGATGCTGTTAAGGAAAAGACATGCAAACATTAGTAGATACAGAAGGACAAAGAGTAGATGGACCAACAACAAAGGATACAGGAATGGGAGTAGGAGCAGGAGCAGTACCAGAAATGGAGGATAAAGGGACACTCAGGCGATCAAGAACATAGAACCCTAAAGAGCCCCTCTTACGATCACTTGTACCAATGACAACTCTTGTTCGATTATCTTGCACAAAGCGGGAGCTATGATCAAACACAAAAAAACAATTCATATCTGCAAGCTGCCCGAAGGAGATGAGACTCATGGAGAGCATAGGGACAAGTGAGACATCTGAAATTGCGAAGTGAAAGCTGGAAAGAGTCCCCTGATGAGTGACCGTGCATGGCGTTCCATGAGCTGTCTGAATCTTGATACCTTCCACAACAGGATGACATGATGTGAGCTGAGATGCATCAGATGTCATATGAAAAGAAGCCCCAGAATCCAACGGCCATGAGAGTGAAGCACAAGGCACAGGACATGATCGTGTAGTAATACTAGTGGATCCACCAAGAAATGCTTGCAGCTGACACAACTAGGCCTGAAGGTTGGTCATCTGAGCCTAAATCTGACCAAACTAAGGTACACAAGACTCCAACGCATTGTCAAGGACAGAAGAAGCAATAGCCACAAAGAGCAACAATCACCAGTTGTATTGAAGGGCGACAACGACAGTGGTGACACCACACAATAGAGCACCGAGCCAAAGTAAAGGCAACAATGGTGGCACCAGGAGGTAGCAGAGCAACAAGCTGAAGCAGAGGTGAAGACGGCAAATCATCAAGCATTCAGTGATGTAGAAGAGCACCAAGGAGAAGTTGGTCAGCCTATGACAGCGCAATAGAGCTGGATGGCGGTGATGCACTGAGCAGAGCACGGTAGAGCACCAATCAGTCGGTGATGCAGAAGAGCATGAAGGAGCCGTCGGTCAGCCGATGACAACATAGTAGAGCTGGATGGCGGTGATGCACTATGGAGCAGAGCACCAAGTAGTCGGTGAAAGCGTAGTAGATCTGGACGGCAGCATCAGATCTGGCATCACGGAGCAGAGGCGGCGTAGGATCTGACACCACAGAGCAGATTGGGAGCTCGGTGATGCCCAATGGAGGTTGACGATGGTGACAACAGCTCGAATTGAGCGGCGGTAGCTCATATAAAAATATCGATAGTTTGAGTGGTAAAGTAGAGGTTTGAGCTCACCTGTGTGACGGTCCCGAACTCTACTACATCGGATCGAGAGCTAGAGGCAGTGGGATCTGGAGCAGAGGTGGCGATGGAGAGCAGAGTAGGATGGAGCTAGACGGTAGTGCTAGAGCAGAGGTAGCGATGGTCCACGAGGCGGTGGTTGCGCTGAAGCAGAGCACCCAAAGCAAGTAGGACGGAGCTGGTTGGCGGCACTAGAGTAGGGGTGGAGATGGTCCACAAGGTAATGGTTGCGTCAAGGCAGAGCACCCGAAGCAGAGATAGAGCGGCGATAGTTCTTGTCGTCAGTGGACGTGGAGAGTGATGAACCACAGGAGATGGGGAGGAAAGGAGGTAGCATGCCGGTGGCGGCTAGCCGGCGACGGCGAGGATGGTGGCGGCTAGATCGGGTCTAGTCCCTAACTCTAACCCTAGGCTCTGATACCATGTTAGAATTTGGGAGGATTTTGCTATTCACAACTATGCAATTTATTCATTATTGAGAAGATATATATATATAGACATGACTCGTTGGGCCTCATGGGCTACCTGGGCCGAGAGGGAGTACAAATACATACAACTCTTAACAATAGCCAGTGGAAGGTGCGGGTTGTAGCCAGTGGCTTTGATTTGTCCTGGTTGTAGCAAATGGAAAGTACGGGTCGTAGCTCGAGGTTTGATTTGTCCTGGTTGTAGCCAGTGGAAAATGTGGGTTGTAGCTCAATGAAAAAGGTTGAAGGTGGTTGGAGCCACTCGATGGTATTAGGTAGTTGGAGCCACTTTATAATATCTAGAAGTTTAAGCCTTCGCTAGTACTTTACGACACTACCCAATTTCATTAAAACTGGTTTAGTGCAAATGCTAGGTATCAAGCCTTCTATTTAATCTAATTCAAATGTGGCTTCTTCGAATAAAACAACCTCGAGTCTTCCCCCTGATTAGCGTTGCATATATTATAATTGCATTATGTGTGGTGGCTTGTTAAGTACCGTCATATTCACTGTTGCTTAATTTCTATCATGTAGTAAGAGAATAAGAAAATACTTTGTCAGCACTTAATTGGGTCCGATCGGACTATCAGTCACCAAGAACTAGGTCGTGTGCCCAAGCAGATTGCGTGTGGGCATATCCTGAGGGTCCCACTTGGGTGTTGCTTTCGTTCCTACTTCTACTGCAGATATTTAAGGTATTTGGCCTGATCGGCCCGTGTGTAACTCAAGCGACCGTACGTTCTATTTATGTACTATTTAATATTATGTAAAAGCTTTACTTTTGAGAGATATTTGTTTGATATTTAATGATGTAATTGTGTGCACTAGTTATTGATCTAGGGATTAGTGCTGATATACACAGAGGGTTCTGGATGGTAAATCCGTGTCCGGACAAAGTTGGTATCAAAGTCATATCGACTATAGGTTGTGACCTTAGTTAGCAAGGCTGTTAGTTTCATGACTAGAAAATTTTCAAAATTTATTTTCACCTCCAAAATCTTTGCAAAAATATAATTAATATTGCTTATTTTCATCCCCCTAGATGACTCACTCACCTATATCTGGTGTTGGCAACTTTTACTTTCATTGCTACCTTACCTCGTCTCCAAAATTCTATATTTTCGAAACTGTTCTTAAAACCCCCTCTTTGAAGGTGCCTTGAAATTTTGTTTTTGGGCTAAATTCACAAAACCCATCTTCGAAATTTATTTTCAAGTTTTATTTTAGAAATTTATTTTCTTGATTATCTCATAACCTTGCCCTTGGAAGTTCAATTATCAAACTATGTTTACAAAAAAATAATAATTTTGCACCCACTTTGAAAATCTTGCCCTCCGAGGTACTCTTCTAAAATGATTCCTCAAAACTTATCCCTCTTAGAAAATTTTTCCAAACCTATTTCGGATACCATTTTCGTGAGTTCTCCAGAAAGGTTATTTGCAAATTAAACCCTTATAAGATCATATTAAAAAAAATCTTTGAGAATGTTGCTCCCTCTTATACCAACGGGAAAGATCAGTTCAAGAAAAAAAATTCACTCTTCATTTTTTTAGAGTGAAAGAACCCTACAAATCAGACTTTATTTGTTGGCTAGATTCTCTAAGTTAATTTAGTCCCAGTTTGGTTTGTATTTCCATCCTCTCTGTACATATTCCTTTCTTTTTTTTAATATATTGTTTCCTGTTGGGGCCTCCCCTACCGTTCATTTTTAAAAAAGTGATTTTTATTAAGGGGGGGGGGGATGCATTGATCTTTGATAAAAACACTTAGGAATTCCGCTCTCACTTTAGTTGTAGAAAACCCTAAACCAAAACTTCGCTTTGTTAGTAGCAAAAATCCTTTATACTTTAGTTGAAAAATACTTTGTTTCGTTGTGGGTTTGATAACCCTAGAATACTAATAGGTGGAAAACTATAATAGACATGTGTGCTTGCGATAAATATCTTTTTGCGCATATTTAAGGTCAGCAAATGGCAAATTTTTAGTGGCAGAGCGAAGACATATTATGATGGAAAATTAGGAGTCAAGTTTACTGCTGAAAAGCTATAATAGGCTCGTGCACTTTTAATAAATATCTTTTTGCGCATATTTAACGTCAACAGTTGACCAATTTTTAGTGACAGACCGAGTTGCCATGACAAACTAAATAGTACTAGGTATTTTTTTGTTTAATTGTAGGAATGGGTAGGATCGGATGTTATTGTGTAGGATTATGCTTGGTATGAATAAGGATCACGACATCGATAATAAACTTTATCAACATATTGTTAGTTAAGAAACTATTTAGCTGTTTACAAATAATTCTAAATTAAACATCATTCTTATAATAGATTTCAAATGTTTAACTTGAACATTTTCAATTAAATAAGTTCAACTAAAATAAAATAAAATAAATTAAAATGATTAACTAAATTGGTTTAATTAAATAAATATAAAATAATAATAACTACATTTTAAAATTTCACAAAATACATAACTTTATTTCTTGCCCTTTACCCATCAAACATCCACCTTTCGCTTCAAGATTCGTAGTCTTCTCCCTCTTCAATTTCAACACTTTTAACTCAAAATTCAAAGACTTTCAACTCAAAAATTCTCACTCCCTCAAAAATTTCAACTTCCAACTCAAAATTTTTTGGAACGTATGAATACCATGGTTGAAAACTATCAACTAAAAATCGAGAACTTTAAACTCAAATCCAAGGCCTCCCAACTCAAACTTTCCCACATTTACGTAAAAAATTTAAACTTTCAACTAAAAATTTTGGTGTGAGTAGTCCTCAAACAACCACATATTTCCCATATTTTGAAGAATTAACTTTGTAAATAAATTATATGTTTTAAAAATCCAGTAGGGAAATTATCTACAATCCAGTCCAATCACGCAAAAGTGATCTTGCCTAGGTTCCCGATCTTGCCAATATGCTATTATGACTCTAAAGCTATGTTTATGTCGTGGTAAACACGATAGCCAAGATTTTAACCGACTAAACACCTCTTGGTTAGATAGGGTTAATTTGAACCGATTAAAGCCCTAATTCCTAACCTAGGATTGAACTGACCCATCAAAAATGGAATAAGCTAATCCACCATAACTAACTCGGTTGCATTATTTTTCAGCTAGTGCTAGCCCAGGTAATCCACCTAATCTAGCCAAATAATATTTTAGGGTATGTACCATTGAGCGCACGTCAGCTCAGGACTAACCATCACACTACAAACATCGTTGTCTTCTTCATTGACGGCGAGCGACAATAGGCGAGGAGCAATCCAATTTAAGTGTTAGTGTTTTGGGTTCACCAAGTGCCACGACCCTAGCTTCGTTGATCAACTGCCCTCGACATTGGGGCAGCGAAGAGGTGATGGCACTTTTGGCGTAGGAATGACGAGGGGCAAGACGACGAGTTAGGTTTGGTGGGTCGCGACAATGAAGCGGCAAGGACATCGTCGGCTGTGGGTGGTGGAAACTGTCTGTGAATGAATCTATTAGCTGATTTGCAAGATTATGTAAAAATATTATCCTCTGAACCTCTTATTCAATGTCCTTAGTGCATGAATCGTTATTATGAAGACTACCATCATTCCATGATAGTTCCCAGCATTCCAACTTGGGATCCTTTCGTCCCCCTAATGTTGGTAATAGTTCTTCATTAAATACAATGTCAGCATATCTTGCTTTTAGCAAATCTCCTGTCATGGGCTCCAAATACTTTATTATAGATAGAGATTCAAATCAGATGTAAATTCCCAATTTATAGTGGGTCCCATTGACGTACGCTGAGGAGGTGAGATAGGTATGTAAACAGCACAACCGAATTTACGCAGATGGGAAATACTTGGCTCTTTCTCACGCACTAGTTGGAAAGGTGACAATTTATGAAATGCGGATAGCCGAGTCGTATTAATGTTGATGCATGTAATACGGCATGCCCCCAACACAAAGTTGGTAGGCTGGATCTTATTAACAAGGGTCTAGCGATCATCTTATTCCTCTTGATTAATGATCCAGCAAGTCCATTTTGAGTATGAACATGCAGGACCAAATGTTCCACTATTATGCCTCAGGAAATGCAATTGTCATTAAATGGTTTTGTGGTAAACTCTCCCGCATTTTCCATTCTTATTGTTTGGATCGTATAATTTGGAAACTTTGCCCTTAGTGCAATAATTTGCGAAATCAACTTGGCAAATGCGTGATTTCTAGTGGATAATAGACATACATGTCCACGAGTTGATGCGTCTATTAGTACCATAAATTACATGAATGGTCCAAACATGGGCTCTGTAGGTCCCTATATATCCCCTGAATCGTCTCAAGGAAATTAGGCGATTCATCGTTGATCTTACGATACGAAGGTCTTGTAATCAACTTGCCTTCTGCACAGGCTTCACACACAGGGTGATAGTTCAGGGATGTCTTTGGACTTCAAGTTGTGGCCAACAGAATATTGTAGTATCCGGCACATCATATTGTCTCCAGGATGACCTAGATGTTCAAGCCATGCTCTAAATAGTTCGTGGTCTTTAACGTGAACGCTCATCACAACATATTCTTCATCACGTTTAATAAACGTGTAGTATAATTCGGAGGAGAACGTAGGGAGTTTTTGTACTACTTAATTCCGATATCCCTATTTCTTAGTGATGAGAATGTACACAAATATATTCTCTTCCTTTGTTTCCACGTGGAAACCATTATTTCATATATCTTTGAAACTTAGTAGAGTTTTAGTTGAGTCTGCGAACAATAATGCATTCTCAATGATTATTTTTGTTCCCATCTGTAAGACTATCGTGACTCTTCTAGTACCTGCAATATTACCATAGTTCTTAGTTATGGTAATAATATTGCCAGTCTTAGAATTGAAGGTCTGGAAATACTTCACATCCCTCGGGATATATTTTGTGGTATAACTGTCCACAAGACAGTTCATGTTCTACCTCCATTGTACGTCAACTATAAGCATGAGATAAATAATTTGCATGAATTAAAAAACATTGCATATGCATAAATGCACACATAATACATGCAAATGAATTAGAAATACTTTATTTATTTCATGAACTATAGATTACAAGAAGTAATTTTAATTCCTCACAGTAATATTGCTGACTAATTTAGGATTGTGAAAATTTGGTGTTCAATTTAGTAACAATATCCTAAACATAACATGAATTGACTTCTCAATTTAAGGGGATAATAGAGATTAATTCTTAGGATTATCATCATCTTTTTCTGGATGAAAATCCAGTAGCTAATCACCTAGTAGAGAATATTTATCATCATATAGAGCCTCATCGCCCGATTCCTGCTCTATTATCAGTTTATGGGTTTCATTCTCCTCTTGCTATCCTTCTACAGGTGCTTCACCTGTAGCTTCGTCCTACAGATGGTGTACACTAACAGATCCTTCCCGATATCATTTGCTTGTTGGGGGCCTTGTTTATCTCACAGTCACCAGGCCATACATTGCTCATGATATTCATGTGCTCAACCAGTTTGTTAGTGCTCCCACCTTAGTCAACTATCGTCATATTCTTCGTGTGCTAAGATACTTAAGGGGGATTGCGGCCAAACATTTGTTCTATGCTAGTTCGAGTCAGCTCCAGCTCCACGCTTACTCCGACTCCACTTGGGTGAGTGATCCTATTGATCGGCGATCTATCACTATCTATTGCATCTCTTGGTATTTCGCTCGTTGCCTGGAAGTCCAAGAATCAGACTGCGGTGTCATGCTTTAGTGCAGACGCTGCGCTTTGAGATCTTGCCGCTACCACCTTAGATATTGTTTAGCTTCAATGACTTTTGGTTGATCTTGGTATTCTTTACGATAAACCTATTAGATATGTCTCTTATAGTGGGTGTTCTTTCCATATTTACCTAGATGTATATTTTGGTCTTTGACCCATTAGAAGAGTAATGGTTCATTCCAACATGGTATTAGAGCTAGGGTTTGGCTTAGTGAGAGAGAGCCATGCTGTCGCCCATAGGCTGTCACCGTCCTCCGGCCGTCGACTCCGCCTGAGCGCCACCACCTTCCTCTTCTCCCTTCCTCCATGCTACCTCTGCCTCCACCGAGCCCCGCGCCTCCTCTGCTTTGGATCCTCCCCGCCCCCGAGCAGACTCCCTGAGCTCACGTCAGCTCCCTAACGCCAATCCTCTGCTCTGCGCCAGTCCTCTACCCTGAGCCACCTTGAGCTCGCGTCACACGGATCAAGTCCTCCCCAACACCAGACCTCGAGTTGCGCCGCTCCACTGCTTTAGGCCTGGCTCCCGACGCCCTCTTTGGACCGCAGCCATTTCCGGGCATCTGCTACAGATCCGGCGCTGTCTCTAGCTCCTGCGACCACCGTCGCCCTTGAGCTCCTCCTCTACTATGGGACTAATGCCGCCTCTGTTAGACCGTCGCCGCTTCTTTGTTTCACACAGCTCCTGGGCCTCTACTCTGGATTCGACGCCACCTCCAGCTCGTAGGACCGCCGCTTGCCCCGAGCTCCTCTGCTCCAGGATCGACGCAGCCCGCGCTCTGGGACCGATGTACCGCCGCCGCTCCTCGCTCACATCTGGATCCCTTCAGCCATGACCATTGACTTCCTCTACACACGCCTCCCCTTGAGCGCTATGTCTCCTGCGCTACCAAGGAGCACGCCAAACCGCTCGCCAAGCGGGTTGCGGAGCTGGAGGAGCAACTCCAAACAGTGATGACATAGGGATCCTTCAGTGACACCATGCAACAACGCCTCTCCCTACTCCAACGTCTTACTGTCCACTCGTCCTCATACTCCTCGGGCTCTGCTCGTCTGGCTCGTCCTTTTGATCTTGTTCACTTTCATGTTTGGGGTCCGGCTCCCTTTGTTTCAAAAAGGAGTCATTGATATATGTGATCTTTATTGATGATTATTCTCATCATACTAGGATCTACTTCATGTCCTCTCGCGGTCAAGCTCTATCTATTTACCAAATACTTGCCGCCATGGTTCCCACTCAGTTTGATTCGTCCATTCATGTTTTTCATGCTGATTCTACTGGTGAATACCTATCTGCTGCTTTACGTCACTTTCTCGCTAAGCAAGGTACTACTTCCTAATACTTTTGTCCTGGTGCTCACGCTCAGAATGGTATCTCTGAGCATAAGCATCGTTACTTGCTTGAGACAGCTCGCGCTCTCAAGTTTGCCTCTTATGTTCCACCCCAATTCATAGCTAAGGTTGTCTCCAGTACTGCTTTTATCATCAATATGCAGCCTTCCAATGCTCTTCAGGGTTCTACTCCTGTCGAGCGTCTCTACGGTCAGGCTACAATCACCATGGTTATTTCGGTTGTGTCTGCTTTGTCCTTCTTCCACCTCGTGAGCGCACCAAGCTGATTGCTTAGTTAGTTGAGTGTGTTTTTCTTGGCTACAGTCTTGAGCGTACGGGTTATCGTGGCTATGACCCTGTTGCTTGTCAGGTGTGGATCTCTCAGGATGTCACTTTTGATGAGCCCTGACCATAGTTCCCTCGTTCCCTTACTATCACCTTTGATTCTCTTGTTGAGTCGATCTCCTTTCTGACTTTCCTAACCCTTAGCTTTCCACTTCTGCTTTGCTTTCGCCTTCACCTTCTTCGCTTCCCTCCTCTGGATCCTTTGGCTCCACCTGTTCCCTCTCCTTCGGTGGTTCCTTCCAGCTACTCGCCTTCATCAGCCTACTCCTTCTCATGTTGAGCCTTTGTATTTGCTGGGCCCTGTTTCCAACTCTTTTTCTCTGTCCTTGCTGGGTCTTGCTCCACCTTCTCCCAGATACAATCTTCATGAGAATGACCCTGCCTTATTTATTCACAGTTCTCAGTGAGGTTGTACTTTGCTTCTCCTATATGTATATGCTGATCATACGAGATGACAGGACTATGTGGCTTTTGTGAAGAAGAAATTGAGTGAGCAGTTTATGATGTCAGATTTGGGACTATTGAGCTATTTTATGGGGATTGAGGTTTATTCTGATGGTGATGGCTACTACCTCTCTCAGCATCGCTACATTCAGGATCTACTTGCTCGCTCTGGGATGACTGATACTTGCATGCTGCCACACCCATGGAGCTTCACCTGCAACTTCGACCTATAGATGGTGTATCACTGATAGATTCTTCCCGCTATTATTAGCTCGTTGGGAGCCTTGTTTATCTCACTGTCACCAGGCCAGACATTGCTCATGTTGTTCATGTGCTCAGCCAGTTTGTTAGCACTCCCACATCAGTCCACTATGGTCATGTTTTTCATGTGCTGAGATACTTGACGAGGACTGCGTCTAGACGTCTGTTCTATGACAGTTCGAGTCAGCTCCAGCTCCACGCTTACTCTGACTCCACTTGGGTGAGTGATCCTGCTAATCGCCGATCTATCACTAGCTACTATAAGAAATTAATCTTGTCACTAGTATGTACATGTGCATAACACTACATGAGTACGTGCCTACGTTGATGTGGACGTGCACATTGTAGGTGTTGTGTTTGCATGTAGAAGCATGGTGTCAGTTTCTGTGTGGTGATAGATAGAGTTGGTTAGTTGTTGCATGCACGTGATTTCTAGTGTGCGTACGCTGGGAGTTTGTTAGAATATTGCTTGTAGAGGGCCCATTATCCATCCGTGTTAGTGGCTCGAGTAGTCATGATCATGGCGTGAGTCTAGAGTTAGTTATTGAGGTCGCGTCAGTTAAGGAGGTAGGCTGTTGCCTGCTGTGTCTATTTATTTGGTTGTATCCAACGCATAATAGAATAACAGAGGAAGAGAGAAAAGACACATGTGGTTCGGCGTCGTAAAACTCATTTGTGTTCATCTTCTTGTGTGCGTGCATTCCAGAGAGGAAACAATGTGCGAGTTCTCTCCGGATGCTGGACCAACAGCTGCTGCATCTCTCTTGGTACTTCGCTCATTGTTTAGAAGTCCAAGAAGCAGACTTTGGTGCCATGCTCTAGTGCAGAGGCTGAGCTTCAAGCCCTTGCCGCTACCACCTCAGAGATCATTTGGCTTCGATGGCTCTTAGCTAATCTCGGTGTCTATTATGATAATCCTACACCTCTGTTTTTGTGACAATGCAAGTGTCATTCAGATTGATAGTGATTCAATCAAGCATGAGCACACAAAACACATTGGAGTTGATGCATCCTTCACACGGTCTCATTGACAGCAGTCTACCTCGACCTTAAGTATGCACCATCAGAGCTTTAAGTTGCAGATTTCTTCACTAAAGCTCAGACTCGAGAACAACATCGGCGTAGAATGAGATCTGCCTGATCCACCTTGAGTTTGAATGGGGGTGTTAAGAGTTGTGCATTCTCTCTCTCTTGGCCCATGTGGCCCATGTACCCATGAGGCCCATGTAACCCATGTCTATATATATCCTCTCAATAATGAATAAGATGTACAGTTGTGAATAACAAAATCATCTCTCTCTAAGGTCTAACAGTTCTTACGAGTGTTGCTGAAAGGACAACCAAGCCAGGCAATTTGGCACGTCCGCGGTCTCTAGCAAGAGGACCCCTATCCCCTATGTTATTCGTCATTGGGATGGACGTGCTAAATAGCCTACTTTTCCAATGTTGATAATTGTTCACTTCTGGAGCCGATTGGAGGGCCATAGGGTATACCACCATCTGTCGCTGTATGCGGATGGTGCGGCCTTATTCCTCACCCCTATCACTCAGGACTTGCAAGTGATGAAAGCAACTATTCATATCTTCAGAGAGGCTTCCGGCTTGCACACTAACCTTTGTAAGAGCTTCATCTCTCCTATCAGGTGCAGCGATCATCATCTCTAGCTTATTGCTTCAGAATTGCAATGCACCATTGTTGACTTTCCATGCAAGTACCTTGGGCTCCCCCTTCTCCACTAGGAAACTAGGAAAAGTGGATTTCCATCCTCTTTTTTATCAGGTCACTCGTAGGCTTCCAAACTAGCAATCCAGCATGCTCTCGTAGGGGGGGGGTCACCTCGTCATAGTCAAGACAGTACTCACGGATGTCCCCATCTATTGCATTATGGCTCAAGACCCCCCAAAATGGATCATCTAAGATATTGAGAAATGGCGATGCGCTTTTCTCTAGAAAGGGAACGAAAATGTTAGCGATGGCCACTGTTTGGTCGCTTGGTCGTTGGTTTGTAGGCCAATTCAGTGTGGGGCACTACGGCTACATAATCTACATGTTCTCAGCAATGCGCTCCGTATCAAATGGCTTTGGCTATAGTAGACATGCCCCTAAAAGGCCGTGGCAAGGACTTCATATCCCAGAAAATCATACGGAACTGTCAATGTTCGAGGCCTCAATCTCGGTGCGGGTTGGCAAAGGCGAGCAAGCTTTGTTCTGGTCAGATAGGTGGCTTGACGGCGCTAGCATCCCCTCCTTAGCGCTAGCTGTAGTGATGAAAGTACCGATATTGACCAGGAAGAAGAGAATGGTCGCCGAAGCCTTACCTAACAGCACTTGGATTAGGCATATTAGGCGTTGTCTGGATGTCCAAGCTCTAACTGAGTACCTCCTCTTGTGGAACTTGATACAACCTATTCACACAACGTAGGGGTAGGATGATAAAAGCATAACAAGTAATTTCGTAATTTAAGACAATATAATTTGAATTAAAAATGTAGACGCAAAATGATCAAAGTGATGACTTGTCTCGCTAAACGTTTTGATAACCTTGGTCATTGTCTTGTTCTTGTTCTTGCTTGGACTGCTGCTGCTCCAGGACTTCAAATTCTAATAACTCAAAATACGATCGAATTCAAGTATGCCTGAATACAACAAAATGAAACCAAATAAATCCAAGGGCACTCTAACAAAGAGAAAGGAATTAAAAAAACTCAAATAAATCCCGAAATTCATACATTTGGTATAACTATATATATTTCGATTTTAGATGAATTTAGGATCAGGAATTATTTGATTTGGTGTTAGGACGAGTGAGACCAGGCTCTCGAAATATTCGTTGGTGGAGCAATTATAGAACAAGAGAGTATAATCTCGAGAATACTCCTCTTAGGTCATTTGGACAGGAGAGATTACATTAATAGGTAGGATCTACTGATCTTTATTTATTTTACGATTTGGTCTTCTATTGGAAGAGGATAACGGTAGGTGATAGATGGAATCAACTTCACTTTGATTTGTTTTTGAATTACTATTGTTTCATTGAGAACACCTCACCATGACATACACGTGACGTCTAGCCCATTTAATGATTTTATTTATCAATTTATATTTATCAAAGAAGTTCCATAATTTTAACTAACTGGATTAACTCTAGGTTATACGTCGCTACGATCCCTATGTCATATTAACATTTGAGGTTTAATTATCAGTTAACGGAATGGTTAATTTAATTAAACTCTAAGTTATCCTTATACTTGAGGGACTGACAAATCATACTAACATTGTTGTAATTAATAGTTATTTTTAGCTAGATAATTACTCATTAATCCTAATTGACCCCTAACAAATCCTAGTGTTTAATTTTTGATTAATCTATAGGTTAAATAATAATCCTAATATTCTCGAGTGCTTAGGCAAGGCATATTAGCTCAATAATTGCTTTTAAATAGCAAGCTACTTGTGTGAGGGCTTATAGGTGAGTAACTAACTGTCTATGGTCGGGACTATATGCCATGCTAATCTTAAACCTATGATTAATCTATGCTTAGAACTATTCCCTCACAATTTAATTATTACCTAAATCAATTATCTTAGCTAATCTATAACTAGTATGGGTCCACTAGTTAATTAAATATTGCTTGGCATCGTAAAGTAACAAACTAGTAGTTAATCTGGAGCGTAGTGACAAACTTAACATATTTTAACTTGTTTCCATTTTACGATCAACTGTTGATTGTTGTCGTATATTATATTTGTTTGATATTTCAAAATTATTAATAATGACCTAGGGTCGACTATGGAATGTGACACTAACCAAATTAACTGTTTTACCTTATCACTAACTAGTAACTGCCTACTTGTAAGGGTGTGCTCCTCCTATTTGTTATGGTTATTGTAATTATTTTACCACCATGGCCGCACTCGGACAACCGAGACAGTGCGTCCAGGAGGTGAAGGAGGGAGACGGCATGGCTCCGAGGTCACTGATGAAGATGACAATGACAACCATGCTCTGGATGCTCCTATGAGAGAAGGGTGAAGATGATGCATACTAGACAGGGGAGACCGAGGCAATGTTAAGGGACAAGGGTGCCAAGGCCGAAGCTCCCAGAGAGATAACGTGGATTGGCTAAAACGGGCAGCATGGACCACTCGGTCATCGGAGAGGAAGAAGAGGGGTTGACAGCGCCAATTCTACTGAGGGGAAACAAGGAGCACAAGATAGAGGAGCCAAAGGCACGCTCAAAAGATGAAGACATAGTGGCGTGGGCTCACCCAAGAGACCGGAGCGGCTTGGCAATGACGGCGGCGGCCGAAAACAGAGCTCGAGCTTCTTGAGCTCGTTCTTGTTCACTGGTGAGGAATGAGGAAGGGTAAGTGGGGAAAAGAGAGCAGAGATGGCGGCAAGCTTGACACGCGGTTCGCCGAGGGCTTTAAAGGAGGAGAGTGAGGCGGATAGCAACGCTGTGCGCGCGATAGGGAGCAGCATGTGGGCGGCGAAGGGACAAGAAGGGAGCGCGGGCGATGTTTCCTCAGTAGCCTTGTGGCTACAGGAAGCTTGGATGGTGGTGACTCATGGAACAGGAGCAGCAGTGTGGGAGAAAGGCGACGTGGGAGGTGCGGCCAATGCATGGCGAGGAGCGGTGCAAAGGCCGGGAGGAGGAAGAGACCAAGCGGGCTGGCCCGCGCTGGGCTAGGAGGCAAGGAAAGGAAAAAAATGAAAAGTGGGTTGGCAAAGCTAGTACGGGGATTAGAAAGAAGGCCTAGTGTGGTTAGCCCAGAAGGAAAGGAAAGAAGGTGGGCCTACTTTGAAGAAAAAGAAAGAAAAGGGAAGGAAAAAGGAGAAAAAGAAAAGGGGAGAAGGACTCGGCCAGCCTAGAATTTGGCCCAAACTGAATTTTGAGGTTTATAATTTCCTTCAATTTCTTTTACTTTTGAATTCAAATTTCAATTCAAAATTTGGTTTGGTTATTTGAATTCAGATGTTACCTAAATTTTTATTATGTTAATTGATTTCTTGAAATTCCAAAACTCAACAAGATTATAAATAAAATCCAGGGAAAGTCGAATAACATTAACATGCTTTAAAAAGTTTGTAAAAATTCACATTTTCTAACAATTTTTAATGGAAACAAATTTGAGGATGTTATAGACACCAATGTGCCCGCCATGGCGAGAGTGAGACTGTGGTAATAAAAATAGCAAATAATACCTCATACGACTGAAAATTAAATGAATATACCTCATATGGCAGGGAATTAAATAAATATACCTCGTATGCTAGGGAATTAAGTAAGCATACCCCAAATTCTCCGAATAACAACTAAGTTAACTAACACAACATTACCAATTTACCATAATAGCAAGTTAGATTGCATTTCTCTCATGATCTCAGTAGTAGTGTTGGGGAACTTAAGAATATCCCCAAAACCCTCAATGGGTTGTTGCTTTAACCTCTTGGAGCTTGAGTGCACATGCTTCCCACAAAGGAAACATTGCACAAGATCCTTGTCCATAGGCCATAATGCATATTCCCATCTCGGGTCCTTCGACTTGGCCTTCCTCTTCAGATCCTTGGATGGATCATAAGTCTCACTGCCTTTGCAGCTTGCCCAGACATCTGTAAGCACACCACAATCAAAGAGCAAAAGAAGTGAGCAGAGAACAAGAAAGCAAAGCAGAGAGCAGGAAGTAACAAGCAAAGCAGATAGGAAGAAAGCAAAAAAAAGAGTAAGAAGCATAGAGAAGAAAATAGAGAGAAAAAGAAGTAAAGTAGAGAGTAAGAAGCAGCGCTAAAGCAGAATAGAGCAGAGAGCAAGAGGTAGCGGTCGAGTAGAGCAAGAGTAAAGCAGAGTTCAAGAGGCTGTGCACGAACAGAACAAATTAGAGTAACAACCAGCGAAAATCATAGCAAAATGCAAAAAAATCATAGGAAGAAGCATAGTAGAGCAAAGCAAAGAAAACAGAGAAGAAGAAAGGACAGAGAAGGAGACTGACTTGAGCTAAGGTGACCTCAATTTCCTAAATAATTCGATCTTAATTGTTGCACTATCTTTCGAGTTGCATCAGATCTCTTGGTGGCCCTAATCCTAATGCATGCAAAAATAGGAAGAAACGAGGAGAAAATAGAAACAAAGCACCGACCCTATCTCCTTACATGTTTCTTTCCTTGCGTGGCCAGAAAATAAACAAAAATGGAAGTCCATATCTCCTGTTCTACGATTAGGTCAACACCTTTATATCTTTTTTCGAGAATGCACAAAAGGTTCGCGCGTCATTTCATTAAGTAGAAGAAGTGCAACAACATCAGTTTAGCTACATGAAATGAGCGCTGGCCAAAATCAGGATAGCACGTTGAACTACTCCGGGGGAGATAGCGCCTCCAAGCCGGGTGCTCTTGCTAAGCGTCTCTAGCTGAGCTCGTTGTCAATATGTTGGAGGAGTTTGTCTAACGAAGCGACCTTGTTGTTGAAGACCCTATTGTTTCGCTTCTTCCATATCATTCGGGATACTTGGGTGAAGCAGGTATGTTTGTTCTGCCGCTGTTTGTGAGGGAGAACCTTGTGAGTGGCAAACTAAAAGTCTTCCAGGGTGGATCGCCCCACCAGCAGACCACGATGTATCCCAACTCCACGAAAGAAGCGCGATCAGATTTGCGAAGTAACTACGTAGCCCGCTAGGAGGTGTTCGATGGATTTCAATGCGGCAAGGCCAAAGACGCAATGACCTTGATTTTGAAGGCCATGACGCTCCAAACGGTCCGTAGTCCAACAACGTTGACAATTGTTAGCCACATGATGCAATTACATTTGAGAGGCGCATCCGAACCGCAGATAGACTCAGCGTAGGTGAAACAAACCGAGCCAAGTAAGAACGCCAAATAAGCTGACCTAGAGGAGTAAATACCCGAGGCCTCCCAAGGCCACTCGAAAGTGTCTTCTTGTCCTTGAGTCAGCGTAGTGGCGAAAGACAATTCTCATAGTGTTAGATAGTCCATGAGAGTTCGGGCGTCAAGGCTGCCCCATAAGTCTTCGATCCAGGATCGGTTATCCAGAGCTTCGGCTACCTTTGTTTGCGCTTGATCACAGATGGAACAAGCCTCAGAAGCGAAGGTGTTGTTGAGCTGATGCTACAGCCATGCACCCATCTATTCGTCTCGAACAGTGCACAGTCACCATTACCAATGGAAACCCGCAACGATGCTTCGAACCAAGCCAACTCCATGTTGCTGCCGGAATGGAAGTACCTACCACGGGCTAGCAGGATTAGTCCGTTGTAGCCATAGCCGACGGATACGGGGGGCATTCCCAAGCAAATAAAGATTATGGAGGCCCAGACCACCGAAATGTTTCAGTCGACAAACCGAAGACCAGGCCACCAAGCAGTGGCCACCGACTACACTATTTGTTCCTTTTGAGAGGAAAGTGTGCCGTCTCTTGTCGACCGCTTTGATAACCCAGGCGGGAGGTTGCAAGGCCATGAAGGCATAGATTGGGATCACTTTTAGAACAACTTTGACTAAGACCAGATGGCCCTATACGAGAGCATGCCCTAGAACCTTATTAGGGATCTACTGGAAGTCCTCTTTGGTCGGAGAATAGGGCAGCCCTAGATATTTGCATGGGAAGTAAAAAATGACACTATAGTTCGACAGAAATGAGCTGAAGATGCTCCTCGGTGCATCTGATAGGAGGGATGGAGCTCTTCGCAAGATTAATGTGCAAACCCGAGGCCTCTCCAGGATCTGAGTGATAGCATGAAGGTCTTGTGCGACCGGGGTGAGGAAGAGAGTGGCGTCATCCGCGTAGAGTGAGAGGCGGTGTGGTATTCCTCTCGGTCCACTGATCACTCAAGGAGGGTGCATGCATCTGCCTCGGAGAGGAGATAGTTAAACACATCCATAGCAATGACAAATAACATAGGGAGAGGAGATAGTCCTTTGCCTCCTGAGCTCCTGGTCTCTTCAGAATAAGGGTGAGAAATGCCTGATTAGGAAGTCCGAAGGCATGCCCGTCTAGCCGACCCAACGTGAAGATAGCCGCCATGATGTCGTGCTTAATGAGATCAATCACTTTTGGTAGAAGAGTCTGATCTAGCCATCCGGGCCTAGTGCTTTCACGCTAGGCAAGCTCTTGATAGCTTCCTAGACCTCGACCTCGGATAAATCCTCGGCCAACAAGGAGAGATCAGAAGTAGGGATGCCGATGCAATGGAAGTCCAGAGAATGACCCCGATGAACTGGCTTGCCAATGAGATTGATAAAGAAACTGTGAAAGGCCTCCATTTCTGAGTGTGATTGGGTCCAACCCCTATCTGTTTTAAGCTGGACAATGAAGTTACGAGATTTTTGATCGTTGGCGTGGAGACGGAAGAAATGGGTGTTGGTATCACCCTCCAGTAACCACCTTAGCCGGGAGCGTTGACGTGCAATCATCCTCTCCAAGGAGCATAGACCGAGCGGCTTCTTCTTTAGTTGAACTCGGAACCATCGTTCCTAGGTAGAGAGAAGTCTAGCCTCCTCAGCCACGTCAAACTTCCTTTATCTCTAAGCCTTATGTGGTCCACACATGTTGTTCGACAACACACTGGTCGATAACGCAAGGTCAACAACGCACTGGTCAATGAAGCACTAGTCGACGATGCACTAGTTAGCTCTTGGCCAGCCACCCCTTTCTTCTCCTACGTAGTGGTAGTAGGCTAGGCCAATATCATATAGCATGATATCAAATAGACAAGCCAAGCATAATATACGAGTATAGATCAAAATATTGTCAAGTTACATGACAAGATCATCAAACAAAGGGAAGATAGGGTTTTCACCCTATATGAAGATGTGGCGACATCCTGGAAACATTAGAGGATGTCGGGGAAGTAGAGGGTTGTATTTCAAACGGTTTTAGGGGTTGAGGTTGTAAAGTGGATGGTTTCGTAGTTTAGGGATGAAAATCAAATCGTGGCCAAAATTTAGGGTTGAAAAATGTACTTTTTCCTTAGTTTTATGCAACATAAAATGTGGAATGTGATTTTATATCTCAGGACTAGCTACACTCATCTTGATGGAGATTAGGTCCAAAGCATGTGGTAGGTTTTTGCTCTATGTGGATGATTTTTTGCTTTATTATGGAATTTTTTTTGCCCTTTTGTTGTCCATCTTGTTTAACAATTAGATGCTGGTAACTATCTCATTGAAGCAATCTAGCAATTTGTCACACTATTATTCAATATTTTTCTTACTTCCTTTGTAAGTCACTTTTTAATGTGTGATAAAACTTTTTTACTAGTGTGGAACCTTACAGATCAATTTTGAATAGCTTTTTTGTGACATGGATTATTTATTTAGATTTTTTAATTGTGAATCTTTGGATTTGATTCCATAACTTGTGCGTAAATGATTCCATAGCCAATTGTTCTCGTTCTAAGAAAGAATGTAGAGCAAAATGGTATAATATTAGGCTGCTATAGATTTTACTAAAAAGTTAAGAAAAACTATGAATAAACGTGTATTTTATGTTTGGCGTACAATTATTTTGCAATTTGCCACACTGAAAGAATTAAACAGTACCATTGTAAACTAAACGAGATTGCATGCATACACACTTTTGTAAAATTGTCCAAGATGTTTCTAGTCCTTGAGTATAGGAGTGCTACTAGTCGATGCTCTCCATCTCGCAACTCCCTATGTAGACCCAATATTTGCTCAAGATTGTCAACCTCCATGTCGTATTCTCCCGTAGACATCAAGAAATTTACACATGGAACCTAGAAATAGCGGCGAAGTTTGGTCCGTGTTGCACCCTTGAATTTGTCAACCATGCTAGTGTGCGAAGTGTGGAATCCATAGCATCCAGAGTGGATGAAGCAACTTTCTAGCAAGGGGACTAGCTGCACCAAAGAATGGGAAGTAGATGCACCCATAATCCAATAATTTATTGTTGTCACTATGTCCATAATCCATGGTCTGACTTAAAGGTATCTTTGTTGTGGGAGCGGGGTGATGTGAGATAATGTCGATGCCTTGCATGGTTGGCCTAGGAAAAGGCTAAATTCTTGACACGATCCGGTGTCTAATACCTAAAAGAAGAAACACAACTCGGTAGAAAGCTACCCGTTATGGCTTCCCATATGAACCATGTCAGCAGAAAACCCTAATGGAGAAGTTGAATGTGATGCAGTAGGAATCCAAGACCAAGCCGCATTGGGTATAAGTTGAGGTCCCGAATAAGCATTCCAGAAGCAATAGACGATCCGTGTGTGTCTCGCAACCTTAGATAAGAAGCCTTTGGTCAACGCAAATGGGCCAACTAGTGTGGTTCATGGTGCTAAACCAGCCAAACTCTAGCAAAAGATGGAGGTGATGCACAGTTGGATGACTAGACAACTAAGACAACACTATCACATATCTAGTGAGTATATCGTGTCGGTAGCGTCCTCCCGAATGGGTCCCTCCTTGGCATTGTCACTCATGGTGCTAACTACTCGTTGAGAACTTGTGCGCCCTCACGATACCACAAGTTAACTTCCTAACATATGATAGGGGCCCTAAATCATTATCAATAGTATTTTCAGACCCAACACTGTGAAGAGGTCTACTTGAGTCATACCACCTGACGGGAATTGACCCACAATGGTGCTACCAAATATTATGAGATGTTGACATTGTCTCACCTCAAGGTATATTGTCATATTGTCGCATTTCTTTGGATCATACATCTGGAGCAACCCCCCTCCCACGGAGGACATAGTGAGGCTTCAACAGATAGGCATTGTTAGAGTATCGAGAGAAAGCCTGACCCAACTTTGCCACATTGACTTCATGACGCTATTGTAACAGGTGCAGATCTTTTCACCCACTTATAAGATCTTTGCCACAACATAAAGCTGTAAAACAATCTGGCACATGGCCATGCAGTCAAGCCTCCTAGTGCCCCTAACAAGGAGGGATGGCCACACACTATCAAGCATGGTAGTAATGTAAGGGGTTGAGGAAAAAATGTTGTCAAGCATTAGGCCCCATTAAGGTGCCACATAGGGAGGCAATAGTGGTAGAAACAATAGATTTAGGATTAAAATATGATATTCTATGGCTGAAACAATAGATTTAGGATTAAAATGTGATACTCTATTAGGGCATACTATGGGTGGTGCATATAGTTGCAGTGCTAGTGGTAGTAAATTTAGCTTTGATGGTTGGTTTCCTTCCCTTTTCTTGTGCCCGTGTTTTTCAGTTAGTTTCCATCTCGTTAAAGATTTGTTACTTATTATATAAAAGATTGTACCAAAGGGTTTATGACGAGAGTAGAAATAAAAGGGTTCATTCTAACTTTATCTCCCTATTCTTATTTACAAACCTCTCAACGACCGACATTGCAAAAGCAATAATGACAAGGAGAACAAGGCCAACTACTTCAATGGTCTCCATTGCGCCAATACTGGACATTCCATCCACTAGAAAAAATGATTTGTCCAGGGAAAACTATATTGGTGGGGAAATTTTATTAGACCCTACCAATAGAACCGGTTATCGGATATTTCAGCGAAATTTTGGACGAATTTTTTTAATTGAAATTTGAATTTTTCAGATGTAAAGACAAAATTGATCTAAATTTTGAATTGAAATTTGGATTTGGATGAAAATTAAAGTCGGTTTTCACCTATCATAAGCCCATCCTCATCGTACTGGGGGTCTTTGTGCTCCTATGGAGGCCTAGCACCAAAGTAGGTCTTACTTGCTAACCCGGGGTGGTCTTTCTCTTCCATGACATGATGTGCACATGATGTGAGTGCAATTGTTTTGTTGTCCATTAACATGTTCTATCATCATCATATTACCATCATTACCATATCATCATCATGTTCATATCATAAAGACATTGTAATAAGCACGGATAAATCATAAAGATATCATACCAAATAAATCAATAAAGACAAGTAATACACAAACCAAAGTCTATCGCTCTACCATGCACTTGCCTTTTTAGCCTCGAAAAATGGAACGATGCGAAGGCGGCACCAAACCTGAAACAATACCCCTTGGACAAAGCTAATTCACACCTCAAAAATATGAAACAACAGTACAAGAATATAAAGAAATTTCACGTCACTCCTACGCGCAAACCCAACATAGTTAACCCCTCACCAAACAACCCAACCGATGCCCTGGTGATCAAACAGCCATAACTCCTAATTCTGGAATCCAAACTTAACAAACCATATGAGTTCAGGAATCTACACAATTTTCTACACTTTACTAGTTATGCAAATTCCTTAATTAAGTTGTCTAAGGCTTTGTTTTTAATCCCGTCGGTCAAACTATTGCACCATTCATCAACAAGCTTATCAATTTTATATCTATTTTCTATAATATAAAAATTAGCAAACATTACCACTTTTGGAAACTATGAAAAATTATCTTACTTTTCCGAGTTATGACCATAATTTAATTCGACCATCTATTGTAAGTAATAAGACAAACAACACGGCTGCTACCAATGATTTTGGAATTCTGGACAACAGCGCTCCCAAAGCTATAACTTTTACATCCCTCATCCAAAACAAGTGTTCTTGCAGTCTATTGAAAGCTTAAACAATAACCTACAATATTCATAATACAGCTAAGCTATGAAACATGACATAGATATCTCAAAACTACCTCACAAGGCTGAACAGCGCACCAAACCGAAACATGGCATAACCAAACAACAAATTCCGCTAACGATCTACCAAGAAACATTGATTAACCGCTAATCTAGTATCGCAACAAATGTTCTTAGGTCGTTACCCATAAAAAATGGATAACTGATACGACCGGAACACGAAGCACTAAGTTCCCTCCTGTTCTTCTTCTTCCTTATTCTCCCTTCCTTCTCTCTTCTTCTTCCTTATCCTTCCTTCTCTGCCTCCTATATAGCCGGCAGCGCAGGGCAGCAATAGTAGCCCTGGCGACGCATGGCACAACAGCCGGCGCTGGCTGCACGGCAACGCTCGATAGCCGATGGCAGCGCGTGGTAGGCAGGCGGCAATGACGTGCGGCTAGGGCATGACCGTGGTCACGGCAGTAGCAGCTAGGGCTTGGTAGTTGTGGCGGCTAGCTAGGGCTATGACAAGGGCACGACCCCCTCCCATTTTATGAGCGCGCACAGGGGGCACTCACGTCGAGTTCGGGTTGGACTCGGGTCAGCCTGGCTCGACCCTTCTTTCTCCCCTCATTTTTCCTTGTTTTCCCTAATTCTTTTCTAGTCTTTTTAAGTGGGGTATTATGTTTGACCCCTCTTAGAAGAATTTGACCCCGAATTGTACACTCGTCATTCTACGTAGGGAGTAAACGAAACTGAACAAAAACAACTTGTAACACATACCCATCGTGAACAACTCCGGATATCTATCTCTCGCGTATGCGAGACTCCAATTCCCAAGTCGCTTTTCGCTCGGATTGATGCAACATCAACACTTTAACATACTTCAACATCTTATGCCTCCACACCCTCTCTGACTCGTATAGTATATGAATCGAACGTGATTGGAAGATAAGGTCTTGCTCGATGGTCAACAGCTCTAATGAAATCTCATGCTCCGGATCTCTTAGGTACTTTTTTTAGAGAATGCGGAAAAGAATTGCATGTCATTCCAATAAGAAGAAAAACAACATACAATTACAGGAAGCAATACATAGGCTACTAAAGCAGATCAGGCCACCTTAGTAGTAAAAAGAAGGAAAAACTACGTGTGGAGCAAAGAAGGATGACCAGGTGCACTCCGCCTGGATCCAGCGCGCCATCGACCTCCTTCTCAGTACTCCGGTGACCTCAAGCCAGCACCTCGCCTAGATCTGGCGTACCATCGACTTCCAACACGAGTACTCTAGTGACCTTCATAGTACTCCTCTTGGCTGTTGACTACTCTGCTCTGATGCAACGTACTGATGAATCCAATGATTGTTATTCCGCTGCTCGTATTGATGCTTGTGATATTGATACCGCTACTAGTTTTTTATGCTTGCTGCTTGCTACTGTTGATACTCACGTGTTAATATTACTGTTGCTTACTGCTGTGTGGTTGTGGTTCATCAAGATGGCAAAATCTGACTCAATGTTTGGGGGTAGTTCATCTCTTGTGTTCACAAACATCAAGCTAAATGGGTTGAATTACCGAGCATGGGTCTTCTCAGTCATGACTACCCTTAGGGGTGATGGTTTGGCCTCTGATTTGACTAATGATCCTCCTAGTCCGAGGAAGGTTGATCTTGAGGCAATAAAAGCTTGGCAGAAAGAGGGTGATCATGTCATAACTACTCTTGTTCTGAGTGTTGATGTTTCTTTGAGGATGAGTCTAGAGTATCATACTTCAACTAAACAGATGTGGACATACTTTGAGAAGAGATATGTTTAGTCCAGTGGTGCTCTTCGCTTCACATTGCTTAGGAACTTTCATAGTAATCAACAGCAACAGGATCAGTCAATGGAGGAGTATTACAGTGCTTTCACTCATATCACTGGCCTGAGTCTATGACACCGAAGGCTACTACTGCTTGCCAATCTTGTGTTGCCAAAGATGAGTATGCTCAGCTGACGCTCATATATCAGTTTGTGATGGGGCTTCGATAAGAGTTTTGAGCCTATTCGTACTCAGTTACTCAACTACCACACTCCACTGATTTTGACTGAGATGCTCTCTAGTTTGATTGCAGAGGAGACTCGTCTTCATTCGCTTAGACCTACCTCAGGATCCTCACCACATGCTATGTTGGGTCTCTCACAACAGTTTGGATATATCAGAGCGACACCCACAGGAGTGCTGGTATGTTCTCATTGCAAGAGGACTGGTCATCTTGTTGACAAGTGCTTCAAGTTACATCTAGATCAACTTGTTGATTATTGTGCCAAAAATCCATCTGATCGTCGTCGTGGACCACCAACTGGGCCACCAGGAGCACTTACTAGAGCAGTCACTGCTGCCACACCCACACCTGCTGTGACTTCTGGATCAATGTTTGTTGTGACCTCAGTTCCATCTTCTGCTCCTAGCGTTGCTCATCCTTGGGTTCTAGACTCGGGTGCCTCTTTTCATGTCACATCTGACAGCTCTTAGCTTGCTGCTCGTAGGACCATGACTGATGCTGCGTATGTTCACACTGTTGATGGTACACATTGCTCTATTATCGATCAGGGCATTGTCTCTACATCTCACTTCTCTGTTCCTGATGTGTCTTTTGTTCCCCAGCTATTTATGAACCTTCTTTCTATTGGTTAACTCCCTAATATGAATTGTTTCATTGGATTTGATTATTCTTCTTGTTTCATTCAGGATCGTCAGTGCAGAAGAGTGATTGTCTTCTATGTCCTTCCAGCACCTCGTGAGCGCACAAAGCTGAGTGCTCAGTCGGTTGAGTGCGTCTTCCTGGGTTATAGTCCTGAGCATAAGGGCTATCGTTGCTATGATCCCTCAGCATGTCACATTCACATCTCTCATGATGTGACCTTTGATGAGGGTCAAGCTTTCTTCTATCATTCTTCTATACATCACACTTCTTCCACAGATTCCACTTACCCATACCCATGTTTGCGAGCCTAATTTTCCTTGACGGGAATAGATGAGAATATCATCAATGAACACCACCACAAAGTCATCCCGATACTTGTGCAACATACTATTCATCGTCTCCGTGAAAACAACATGGGCATTCGTCACGTGGCGGGCTGGGCTGGCACGGCATGATCGGTAGGGCTGGGTTGGGCCTGAGGACTAGGCCCATCGGGCGGCATGACATGGCCCGGGGAGTGTGGCACGGCGGCACGCCAAATCCTCTCCCACAATGCCGCGCCACCCCCGCACGTGCATGGCGCACCCGCCTAGCCGCCCTAGCCAGTGCACATCTCCACGTCGCTATGCCCGTCTGCATCGTCGCGACACAGAGGAGGGAGAGGAGCCGAGAGTGCACTAGATGTGGAGGAGGTGGGGTCGGGGCAGCCATATGTGGAGGAGGTAGGGTCGGGGCGGCCGGATCTGGTGGAGCCGCAGTCGGGGGTGGCCGGACCCGGTGGAGTCGCGATCGGGGGCGGCCGGAACCATTATCGTCGGAGACGACGGAGACGATTGATGATGAGGAAGGCACCAAAGCTGAGGAAGATGCACTGTTAGTCGACACCGTCATCATCTCATTCTCCCGTCCGGTGGGTAGTGGGATGGGGAGGCAAGGTACTGGAGAAGATGGCAACAGAAGGTGGTGGCGTAGCGACTAATGAGGTAGCACGCGATGCCGGCTCCGTCTTCAGCTCTAGCAACCATATCGGGAAGTGGTAGTGGTAGGGGGCTGGGGTGGGGAAAGGCTGGAAGGGTGTCGGCTGGGGAGGGGAACTAGGACTAGGGAATAGGGTTAGGATTAGGGTTGGGTGGGGTTTGAGGGGTGAGGGGAGTGATCTGAGGCTTACAATTTAAATCCAACGGTTAGAAGAAAAAATGACTGAAAACCAACAAATTTTTAATTGAGTGTTTTGTAGACACTCCCAAAAATAAAATAAAATAAATCATGCACATTCGTGGGAGGATTTGTTTGAAAGCACTGGACGGTATTGTCATTATAAGAGCAACTAATGGGCCGAATAAGTCTTGCGTCGAACTACAACTTCAAATCAATTTGCATCGAACTACAACTTCAAATCAATCCTCCAAAGTCCAGTAGGCTAAAGATGATGTGGCACATATTAGATGTTCAGATTCATAGGATGGACCAACAATCAGGGCACCATCAATTTCAGATTCATAGGATGGACTAACAGCAAACATGGTACTACTGCTTTTGATCGACATAGAAATTGTGCATGTGACCCAGACGAGTAAGTCCGCAAGGTTCTTAAAAGCATCTGAATTACATGCAATTTTCGTTTAGTAGATAATACGAATAATTGAACAAGGAAAAGAAGATACATAAGTGATTTAACTAGTTAAGCGTATGATAGATCAAGTAGCAAACAATAAAGCAAATGAATCACCAAGACAATTGTGAGCTTCGAGAATTATTCCAAGTGAGGCGAGTTATGCTCAAGTCATAACAAGTAAAAGAACCAGCAACATCATAAATGGGAGCTAGAATGGTACTTTCATTAGTTTTTGCTCACATTAGATATGTTGGATTAATGCATTAATAATTTTCTTTTCTTTCTTTTGTTTCTTCTTTTCCATTTTCTTTTCTTTCTTTTCTTTCGATCAACAAAGGTATATATATATATATCGTAATGATTGATATTCTACCAATCTAGGTGTATATATATCCATTTGACACTGAAATGAGATTTCTAATTTGATTGCATACTCAATCATTTAATAGCTCATTGGTTGGTCATACATATATCCACTCCCCGAATTAATCATGCATGGTAACAACCAATCTAATTATATGTGTGCCACCATGATCGACCCAAAATCATACATTTACAAATAAAATTGAAGTTACATTACTCTACAAATTTGGCACATTAGACTCATCATCCAATTACATGGTATTCCAATTAATTGTATGCGGCTAATTTATCACTTCTCAGGAGATGATCTCCTCGATCACTCGTGCATGAACAAAATCATATATACACACACACACACACACACACACACACACAACAGCTTCCCCTCTCCTACCTTTTTTCCCCTTTCTTTCTTTTAATTCTTTTTCTTTTCTTTTCCTTTCTTTCCTTTTCTTCTTATCCCTTTCCTTTCTTTCTTTTCTTCCTCCCCCGTAGGCCTATGTAGAAATCAGCTGCCTTTGCCTCTATCAATTCTTCGTCCTTGCACCAACTCTTCTCACCCGCCGTCGATGCTTCTCATCCCTCCCTAAGGAGTAGTCGATGCAGGCTGCCAGTAGTACCCGGCAGGTGGCATCATAAGATCATCATTTGCCGTAGATAGTACGAAGTGCGCTAGTTTGTTGAACTCCAACTCATACTCAGTCACGAACATCTTCCCATTGACGGAAGTGGATAGGGCAACCTCCATCCTCTCCATGAAAGACTTCGAATAGTACATCGCCTTGAACTGGTCGACGAAGATCTCCCAAGTGACTGGATCCTGAGGAGAGGTCCTAGCTGAAAGAACCCCTTTCCACCAGATGTCCGCCTGGCCCATCAACTGAAAGCCCATGGAGAGAGCCTTTTGCTATAAGGTCAACTCGAGGGCTCCAAACTGTTTCTCCATGTAGCGTAGTCAGTCTGCCGCTTGGAGTGGCGTGCTCGAACCGTCGAATGTATCCAACCTCAACGCCGTTAACTAGCAAAGGCCCATCCGCATCTCAGGTGGAGCGACAACAATAGATGCAGCGGTAGTTGGGGCTGCCGGCACCTACTGTCCAAGTGCACGAATCTCCTCCAAAAGCTCTAGCAACATGGTCGGGATCCCTTCCTGTCCCTTGCTCTCTGGCTGAATAGCAGGAGCCTCCTTACTAGAACTGTTTTCCTCAGCTACAGACTCATGAACTTTAGGCGGTGGCTCCACCCGGCCATGCTCGCAACCATGGCCTCCTCCATGGCCTCTACCACTTGGCATAGCTATTCAACACAATCAAACAATCATGCAATAAGCTCATAAGCATCATCTTCAAATCATTACTATTCATCAATACGATATAACAAAAATGTAAATGCAATGCTTGACCCATTCCTATCCTATTGTGCACTAGTGTGTGAAAAGTAAGTTAATTAACCAACCAAAGTCATGTTCTAGTAATTAATTAAGTTATATCAAATTTTTAGTTTAATTAACCAAACCTAGGTTAAATTTTAGTAGATTAAATTAACTTAAGTCGTCAATTTATTTAGCATGGACCTAAAGCCCGCTCTGATACCAACTCTAACTCCTCCGCCCAACAAAGAGGCCAGAATGTCACCTCTATATTTTTCTCTAAATTCAAACCATAATTACTTATAATTAAGACAACCTTTGCAAGAATAGAAATCTATAATAGGTCATCCTACCAAGAGAATATCGACATAATTGCAATAGGGATGAATGTTCATTTATAACTTGGGATCTCGTGCCCAAGAATGCTCGGGGCCACACGCCCGAGAACGCCCGGAACCATGTGTCTGGGAACTTTGATAAGCAACAATACTAAAAAATAAACCATTACTATAACATAGTCATAACTCATCATAACTATACGCTCTAATACCACTCATGATCCACATGACTACGATAACGTAATCAATGTCCAATAATCAAACTCTAGATGAATGCAACAAGTCTCCAGGTATAATTGTTGTAACTAAATAATGATAACTTCATTATTGATATCATGTGATGTGTAGGTGCTATTCTCATCCAATGCATATCTCCTTCAATGTTCTCCTAGAAACAACAACAAACGGGTGAGTACAAAACTCAGCAAGTACATAATAGAACGATAAAAATAATAAATAGATGCTTATTATTCATGTACCCATCATCAACATGACTCATTTTCGCATCATCTTCATCATCTTTCCATTAATGCATTGTAATTCTTCCAAGAAGCAGCAAACCTTACCACTTCTGGAAAGTATAGAAAATTACTAATCGTTCCTAGTTATGACTATAATTTAGTTCACCCATCTACTATAACTAATGAGGCGAACAACATGGATACTACCAACGGCGATGGAATTTCGGATAGCAGCACTGTCGAAGCCATAACTTTTACATCACTCATCCAAAACCAGTGTTTTTGCACTATATGAAAAGCTTAAACAATAACCTACAATATTCATAATACATCAAATCTATGAAACATGATGTGGATATCTCAAAACTCCCTCACAAGGCTCAGTAGCGAAATGAACCAAAACATGGCATAACCAAACCTCTAATCCCGCCAACGATCTATCGAAAAACATTGATTGCCCACTAAAATAATATCACATGAAAGGTTCTCAAGTCATTACACCTCGAAAACAGATGATAGAGACGACCAAAATGCGAAGCCCTAATTCCCTCCTCTTATTCTCCTTCTCCCTTCTTCCTTCTTCTCTACCTCCTCTGCAACCAGTAGCGCAAGGCAGCAGCAGCATCCCCAGCAGCGCGCGGTACATCAGATCGCAGCGGCTAGGACTAGCTTTTTATATGGTCACACGGGGGCACGCATGATGAGTCTAGCTTGGACTCGGGTCGGCCCAACCCCTCTTTCTCCCCTCCTCTTTTCCTTATTATTTTCCCTAACTCTTTTCTAGTCTTTTTAAGAAGGGTATTACAGCGTGGACCACCGTCGGCTGCCATCGAGCCGTGTCATCGCCGCCTCACCAATCACGCGCCGCTTGCGTTGCTGTTGCCGAGCACCTGGAGGCCATCGGTACATGCCTTTACGTGTGCACGCGTGTGCGCTCAGGCCAAGCCGCGCTACGGTTAGGGTAAACCCTAGTAGGCCAGTAAGCGATTTCGGCCATTAGATCTGGCCCATAAGGCCTGGTCGGGATGGGATCCAATCACCCTTGGCGCTTTCGTAGAAAAGCCCTTCGATGTTTTTGTAATTAAGCGCAAGTTCTTGGTTTATTAAAATTTGTTACCTCTAGACCAAAATTTTGAAAAAAGGACCCTAGAACTTTGGGAATGAAGTATGAGGGCTTCCACTTGGTGGAACTTCGCAAATTAAGCCTCAAAAATTTTCTGTCTCTTTTATTTAAGTCTCATGCAATTTATTTAAATACCATAAATTGTTTTTTTGTTAATTTGTGATGTTAGTAATTGTTCTATGCCAAGAAAATTAGTAGTAAACTGATAGAAAATTACTGAAAATAAATAAATTTGATATTTTCTAATGCAATTTGTATAGTTGCTGTTACACATGCTTTGACTCATGTAGTACATGACTGACATCGCAAAAAGGGAATTTGATGAATTGGCAGTTGACAGGAGCAACTACCTAACATGTGCCTTGGATGTGGTTCTACCTAGCCTCCAAAGAGCTAAGGCCCTAGAGGAAGACTTGGCTAACGCCCTGTTCTTCCTACGCCATCACTTCAATAAGGATCTCAAGAATGAGTATTTGACTGAAAGAGATCCTTTAACCCTATGGGTTTCCCTTCAAAAGAGATATAATCAGCAAAGGAAATTAATGCTCCCACAGGCGGAGCATGATTACACGAGTTTGAGGTTCCAGGATTTTAAATCTGTGGTGACTTATAACTCAACACTCCATAGGATAATTTCTCGTTTCAATATCTATGGAAGAGATTTTACAGAGAGATCTTATCGAGAAAACCCTTTCCACTTTTCATGCTTCAAATCTAGTGCAAGCACAATAGTACATAGAAAAGGGGTACGAAAATGACTCTGAACTGATAACCGCACTTCGAGTGGCGAAAAAGCATAACGAACTCCTCATGAGGAATCATAATGCTCGTCCTATAGGAACTTAGGGTGCACCTGAGGCGCATAACATTCAGAAATGGACGAATGTTAGTGGAAAAGGAAAGGAGACCGGGAAAGAAGTCTAAACCATTTGTCTTCAAGGCAAAAGGTAAGACAAGAGGAAAGGAGAAGTCTCTAATGAAAACACTAGGTGACAATAGGCTCTGCTATACGTGTGGGCTCAAGGGTCACTAGGCAAAAGTTTGCAAGACACCTAAGCATCTGGTGGAGGTCTACCAAGAGTCTCAAAGAAAGTAAAGTCAGAATAAACCTCCATGGGTGTAGCAGCATTGCAAGTATCGGTCATACTAGAGCGACGAAGAAGATTCTGAACGTAGTGATGCTGAGAAAGGCAGTAGTCATCGCCATCAAAATGAACCTCAATCCCCATAAAATAGCGCAATGGTCCCAAATCTGACATAAATTTTTTACTCAATTTCTTCTTGACAAAAGCTACATAGTCCATGTCATTTCCTATGATCAGCATATCATCTACATATAGCAGAAGCAAAGTATGACCCCGTTGAGAAGTATGAATAAACAAGGTGGGGGTAATCATCACTTTGAGTGAAACCATTAGCTCTAATCACATAACTAAACGCTCAAACCAAGCATGAGGAGCCTGCTTGAGACCATATCGAGCACATCTAAGACAACAAACATAGCATGTAGGAGCCTCAACACCTAGGGGTGGCTGCATATAGACCTCCCTATGTAGATCACCATGAAGAAATGTATTTTTGACATCTATCAGAGATATAGTCCATGAGTCTACCGCTGCAACAACAATGTGAGTACGGACTGTAGTCATATGAGCAACTAGAGCAAAACTCTCATCATAATCTCAACCACAAGATTTCTGAAAACCTCTTGCAACAAGACGAGCCTTGTATCCCCTGATCCATCTGGCTTGGTCTTTACATTGTACACCCACTTGCAAGTTATAGGAACAACTCTAGATAGTAGCTGAACAAGATCCCAGGTGCTTGTACACTAATGCTGTAAACTCCTCAGTCATGGCCAACTGCCACTCAGGTGTACTGGCTACCTCCTGATAGGTACTCACCTCAGATACTGCACATGCATAAGACAAACCCCATCTCTCTGGTGCTTGAATAGAAGAAAGATCATGTAGGATATACTGTGATGTAGTAGAACGATCGTCAGAGTCCGTGGTACTAGCTGGAGAGTCAACTGGAGGAGAGGAGGACTAAGGATCGCAAGGTTCAAGAGGAATGGAAGTTGGAGTAGAAGGAACTCTCTATCGGCGACTATAGTGAAAGGAAAAAGTGGAAATGTCTGAAACTAGTGGAGTTGGTGGAGGAGACACACAAAAAGGTGAAACTGGTGGAGAAAGTGTATCTGGACAAGGCAAGTATGACGAAGGAATGCAATGTAGACACAAAAAGGAGGTGGAATCTAGGAAAGGAGTGGGATGTATAGAAGGATGATAAAAGAAAGGTCAACCCTCATCAAAGGTCACATCACGAGTGATGTGAATGCAACGTGCTGAAGGATCATAGCAAGGATAACCCTAATGCTCAGGACTAACCCAGCAAGACACACTCAACCAACTAAGCGCTCAGGTTTTTGCGCTTACGAGGTGCTAGAAGGACATAGCATATACAACCAAAGACACAAAGATAAGCATAGCAAGCATGCACTCATTACATGTCCTCACCAGGACACTTGCCCTGAAGTTTCAAAGAGGGCTGACAGTTGATGAGATAGACTACCGTAGAGACCACTTCCCCCTAGAAGTGAGAGGGAACAAAGGAGGAAATGAGAAGAGTACAAGTAGTCTCAATAATATGTTGGTGCTTGCGCTCAGCAACACTATTACATAGCATACACAACCAAAGACACAAAGATGAGCATAGCAAGCATGCACTCATTACAGGTCCTCACCAGGACACTTGCCCTGAAGTTTCAAAGAGGGCTGACAGTTGATGAGATAGACTACCGTAGAGACCACTTCCCCTAGAAGTGAGAGGGAACAAAGGAGGAAATGAGAAGAGTACAAGTAGTCTCAATAATATGTTGGTGCTTGCGCTCAGCAACACTATTATGAGCATGAGCACTAGGACACGAGAGTTGAGGAATAGTACCCTAAAAAAGAAAGGAACTGACAAAAAGTTGATTAAAGATACTCTCCTCCGTGGTTAAAACGAAAAGCACGAATGACAGAAGAGAACTGAGTATGAACCATATGAACAAAAACCGATAGATGGAAATCAACTACGAATTGTGTTTCATGAAATAGATCGAAATGTATCGAGTGTGGTCATCAATGAAGATGACATATTAACTTTAACCACCCTTCAAAGCAAATGGAGAAAGACTGCAAACATCTGAATGGACCAAATCAAAGGGACGATCAGATCCAAAACACCTTGATGAATCAAGATAGAGGCTTGAGCCACACAAGTGCCCAAGCAGTGATGTTGTTAAGACTTGCAAATAGAAGGACGAAGAGTAGATGGACCAACAACGAAGGATAAAGGAATGGGAGCACGAGCAGTACTAGAAATGGAGGACAAAGGGAAACTTAGATGATCAAGAACATAGAGCCCTACAGAACCCCTCTTACGATTACTTGTACCGATAACAACTCTTGTTTGATGATTTTGCACAAAGCAGGAGCTATCATCAAACCCAAAAAAGCAGTTCATATCTGCGAGCTACCCTATAGAGATGAGACTCATGGAGAGCATAGGGATAAGTGAGACATTTGAAACTACAAAGTGAAAGGTGGAAAGAGTCCCCTGATGAGTGACTATGCATGGCATTCCATGAGATGTATGAATCTTGATACCTTCCACAATAGGACGGCATGATGTGAGTTGAGATGCATTAGATGTCACATGGAAAGAAGCCCCTAAATCCAACAACCATGAGAGTGAAGCACCCAACAAAGGACATGATCGTGTAGTAAAATGAGAGGATCCACCAAGAAATGCTTGCAACTGACACAACTAGGCCTAAAGGTTGGTCATCTGAACTTAAATATGACCAAACTGAGGCACATGCCTAAAGGTTGGTCATCTGAGCCTAAATCTGACCAAACTGAGGCGCACACGACTCCAACGCATTGTCATGGACAAAAGAAGCAATAGCAGAGGGTGTGATAGCCACAAAGAGCAACAATCACTAATAGGCGATAGCACTGGGAACACCAAGTAGAGAACACCAATCACCGGTAGTACTGAAGGGCGACCACGACAGTGGTGACACCACACAATAGAGCACCGAGCCAAAGTAAAGGCAACGGTGGTGGCACCAGGAGGTAGCAGAGCAATGAGCTGAAGCAGAGGCGAAGATGGCAAAGCACCAAGCATTTAGTGATACCGAAGAGCACCAAGGAGCAGTCGGTCAGCCTGCGACAACGCAACAGAGTTGGATGGTGGTGATGTACTGAGCAGAGCACGGTAGAGCACCAAGCAGTTAGTGATGCCGAAGAGCACGAAGGAGCCGTCGGTCCGCCGGTGACAGCGCGGTATAGCTCGACGGCGGTGATGCACTGAGGAGAAGAGCACCAAGTAGTTACCGGTGATGCACTGAGGAGCAGAGCACCAAGCAGTCAGTGAAAGCGCAGTAGAGCTGGACGGCAGCATCAGATCCACATATTTCGCATATTTTAGCACATTTACCTAAAAAATTAAACTTTTTACCGAAAATTTTGGGGTGAGTAGCCCCTCAGACAGCCACATATTTCAAAGAATAAACTTTGTAAATAAATTATGTGTTTTAAAAATCCGGTAGGGCAATTATCTACAATCCAGTCCAATGAAGCAAAAGTGATCTTGCATAGGTTCCCGATCTTGCCAATATGCTATTATGACTCTAAAGTTATGTCTATTTCGCAGTAAAGAGGATAGCCTAGATTTTAATCGACCAAACACCTCTTAGTTAGATAGGGTTAATTTGAACCAGTCAAAGCCTTAATTCCTAGCCTAGGATTAAACTGACCCATAAAAAATGGAATAAACTAATCCACCATAACTAACTCGCTTGCATTATTTTTATTCTAGTGCTAGCTCAAGTAATCCACCTAATATAGCCAAATAATATTTCAGGGTATGTACCATTGAGCGCACGTCCGCTCAGGACTAACCATCACACTAAAAACATCATTGTCTTCTTCATTACCGGCGAGCGATAATAGGCGGTGAGCAATGCAATTGAAGTGTTAGGGTTTTGAGCTCACCATGTGCCACGACCCTAGCTTCGTCAAACAGCTGCCCTCGACATTGGGGCAACGAGGAGGTGATGGCACTTTTGGCATAGGAATGACGAGGGGCAAGACGACGAGTTAGGTTGGATGGGTCGCAACAACGAAGTGGCAAGGACATTGTCAGCTGTGGGTTGCGGAAACCATCCATGAATGAATCTGTTAGCTATTTTGCAAGATTATGCAAATCTATTATCCTCTAAACCTCTTGTTCAGTGTCCTTAGTGCATGAATCATTATGATGAAGACTACTATCATTTCATGATAATTCCCAGCATTCCAACTTGGGATCCTTTCCTACTCCTAATGTTGGTAATAGTTCTTCATTAAATACAATGTCATCATATCTTGCTTTTAGCAAATCACCTGTAATGGGCTCCAAATACTTTATTATAGATAGAGATTCAAATCCATTGTAAATTGCCAATTTACAGTGGGTCCCATTGAAGTACGCTGAGAAGGTGAGATAGGTATGTAAACGACACAACCGAATTTACATAGATGGAAAATACTTGGCTCTTATTAACAAGGGCCTAGCGATCATCTTGATCTGCTTGATTAATGATTCAGCAAGTCCATTCTGAGTATGGACATGCGGGACCGAATGTTCCACTATTATGCTAAAGGAAATGCAATAGTCATTAAATGGTTGAGGTAAACTCTCCAGCATTATCCATTCTTATGGTTTGGATCGTATGATCTGGAAACTTTGCCCTTAGTGCAATAATTTGTGAAATCAGCTTGGCAAAAGCGTGATTCCTAGTGGATAATAGACATACATGCGTCTACCGAGTTGATGCATCTATTAATACCATAAAGTGCATGAATGGTCCAGACATAGGCTCTATAGGTTTGCATATATCCCAATGAATCCTCTCGAGGAAATCAAGCGATTCATTGATGATCTTATGATACGAGGGTCTTGTAATCAACTTGCCTTTCGCACAGGCTCACACACAAAGGGTGATAGATCAGGGATGTCTTTGGACTTCAAGTTGTGGCCAACAGAATATTGTATTATCCGATGCACATCATATTGTCTGCAGGATGATCCAGTCGTTCATGCCATGTTCTAAATAGTTCGTGGTCTTTAACGTGGACGCTCATCGCAACATATTCTTCATCACATTTAATAAACGTGTAGTATAATTCAGAGGAGGATGTAGGGAGTTTTCTACTACTACTTTCCGATATCCCTATTTCTTAGTGAATGGAGTGTATTCAAAACCATTATCTATCTATATTTCCACGTGGAAACCATTATTTCATATATCTTTGAAACTCAGTCGAGTTTTAGTTAAGTCTGGGAACAATAATGCATTCTAAATTATTATTTTCGTTCCCATCTGTAAGACTATTGTGTCACTTCTAGTACCCGCAATATTACCATAGTTCTCAACTATAGTAATAATATTGCATGTCTTAGAACTGAAGGTATGGAAATACTTCACATCCCTTAGGATATATTTTGTGGTACAACTGTCCACAAGACAGTTCATGTTTTACCTCTAGTGTACGTCAACTATAAGCATGAGATAAATAATTTTCATGAATTAAAAGACATTGCATATGCATAAATGCACACATAAGACAAGCAAATGAATTAGAAATACTTTATTTATTTCATGAACTAAAGATTACAAGAAGTATTTTTAATTCCTAATACTAATATTGCTAACTAAATTAGGATTGTGAAAATTTGGTGTTCAATTTAGTAACAACATCCTAAACACAATATGAATTAACTTCTAATTTTAAGGGGATAATGGAGATTAATTCTTAGGACTCTCATCCTTTTCTGGATGAAAATCCAGTAACTAATCATCTAGTAGAGAATATTCGTCATCGTATAGAGTATCATCGCCCGATTCCTCCTCTATTATCAGTTTATGGGTTTCATTCTCCTCTTGCTCTCCTTCTACTGGTGCTTCACTTGTAGCTTCGTCTTACATATGGTGTACACTAACAGATCCTTTCTGATATCATTTGCTTGCTGGAAGCCTTGTTTGTCTCACTGTCACCAGGCCATTCATTGCTCATGGCGTTCATGTGCTCAGCCAATTTGTAGTGCTCCCACCTTAGTCCACTATCATCATATTGCTGAGATACTTGAGGTGGATTTCGTCCAAATGTCTGTTCTATGCTAGTTCAAGTCAGCTCCAGCTCTACGCTTACTCTGACTACACTTGGGCGAGTGATCCTGTTGATCGGCGGTCTATCGCTATTTACTGCATCTATCACTATTTACTACATCTCTTGGTATTTTGCTCATTGCCTAGAATTCCAAGAATCAGACTGTGGTTTCATGATTTAGAACAGAGGCTGAACTTCGACCTCTGGTGGCTACCACCTCAGATATTGTTTGGCTTCAATGGCTTTTGGTTGATCTTGGTGTTCTTTGTGATAATCCTATTAGACATGTCTCTTGTATAGGGTTTTCTTTCCATATTTACCTACACTTGTGACATGTATATTTTCACTTTTGGCCCACTGGAAGAGTAATGGTTCATTCCAATATGGTATCAGAGCTAGGGTTAGGATTGGTGAGAGAGAGCCAAGCTGCTGCCCTTATGCTACCGCCGTCCTTCGGCCGTCGACACCGCCTGAGCGCCATCGCCTTCCTCTTCTCCCTAACTCCCTGTTGCCTCTGCCTCCACCCAGCGTCCCCCGCCTCCTTTGCTCTGGATCCTCCCTACCCTCGATCGGATTACGCGAGCTCACGCCAACTCCCCGACGCCATTCCTCTGCTCTGTGCCACTACTCTACCCCGAGCCACCTTGAGCTCGCGTCGCCCAGATCAAGTCCTCCCCGACACCAGATCTCAAGTTGCACCGCTCCACTGCTGCAGGCCTAGCTCCCGATGCCTTCTTTGGACCGCCACCGTTCCTGGACTTCTACTCCAGATCTGGCGCCACCTCCAGGTCCCGCGACTGTCGTCGCCCACGAGCTCCTCTACTCTGGGACCAATGCCGCCTCAGTTAGATCGTCGCTGCCCCTATGTTCCGCGTAGCTCTTGGGCCTCTACTTTGGACTCCTAGGACTGCCACTGCCCCTGAGCTCCTTTGTTGCGAGACCAACACCGCCCGCGCTCTAGGACCGATGGATCGCCATCGCTCCCCGCTCACATCTGGATCCCTTCGTCCATGACCATCCACTCCTCTGCACGTGCCTCCTTCCTTTGCGCTACGTCTCCCACATTGCCAAGGAGCGTGCCGAACAGCTCACGAAGTGGGTTTCGAAGCTGGAGGAGCAGCTCTAGACAGTGATGACCCAACGACGCATGGCAGAGTGGGCCGTCGTGGAGGTGCTCACCATCCTCGAGTCCCAGCCTCCCAGGGCCTTGGCCGTCTCTCCGTCGTGCGTTGTCAGTGTCCTTGCCTCTTTAGGTTGCCCATTGAGACGGGCTTCTGCGTGGAGTTCCTGCTTCCACTGCACAGCACACCGAGCACCTGCCGTCGCCGACTTCCCTGCCCTGAGCTCCTACCATGAACTCCCTCTCCTGACACCGCCTTTGCTCCGCCCCACACGGATCGAGGCTACCCGGCTCAAGAACTGGCTATCGTCGTCGAGCTGCTCTGTGATCACGCTACGTCAGGTCTCCACTGATGGCTACCGCCGGTGGACGTCCCTCGAAGGACTCTGGAGTTTCCTCCCACTCAGAAGGTGGCGCCTCTCGCTAGGGCTCCTTTGGTGGCGCCATGCAGCAGCATCTCTCCCTGCTCCAACGCCTCATTGTCCACTCTCCCTCAGACTCCTCGGGCTTTGGTTGTCTGGCTCTTCCTTCTCAGTTGTCTTCCTCGCCTCCGTGGCATCTCTCATTTGGTATCTTATCTTTGTGAATCTTGGAGTCTAGTGCATCTTTTCACAGAATACCAGATTCTACTCACCTCACTTCTGTGAGTCCCACATCTCTTCCTGCCATTCTTGCCACTGTTCAGACTCCAGATGGAATCTCTCTTTCTGTTGCAGATTGAGGCATCCTTTCCACTCCTTTCATCTTCCTGTGGTCTCTCATGTTCCCAAGCTTACTATGCAGCTTATATCGGCCGGTCAGATCACAGATCATGACTGTTGTGTTGTTTTTCGTGTTGTGTTCAGGACCGCTGCACAGGGACTCTGCTTGGTACAGGCCCTCGACGCCGTGATTCACAGTGTCTTTGGGCGTTCGACTGGCTGCACCTTCCTTCCGCTTTCTCCACTAGCCAATCAGCCACTACCACTGCCTCTATTTTTGATGCATCAACTACTGCTTCCTTTGTTCTGTGGCACCATCTTTTGTGTCATCTATGTGGATCATGTCTATCGTCACAAGTAGGTCATGGTGTTTTTGGGTTTGTTTCTAGTGACACCTCTTTACATTGTATGTGTTGCAAGTTTAGCAAGCAGATGCAGCTCCCCTATCCCTCTAGTGATTCTGTTTCTGCCCGCCCTTTTGATCTTGTTCACTTTGATGTTTGGGGTCCGGCTCACTTCGTTTCGAAAGGGAGTCATCGATACTATGTGATCTTTATTGATGATTATTCTCATCATACTTGGATCTACATCATGTCCTCTCGTGGTCAAGCTCTATCTATTTACCAGATGCTTGCCACCATGGTTCGCACTCAGTTTGATTCGTTCATTCATGTTTTTCGTGCTGATTCTGCTGGTGAATACCTATATGCTGCTTGCGTCGCTTTCCGCTGAGCAAGGTACTCCTCCCCAATACTTTTGTCCTAGTGCTCATGCTCAAAACAGTGTCTCTAAGCGTAAGCATCATCACTTGCTTGAGATATCTCGCGCTCTCAAGTTTGCCCCTTATGTTCCACCTCAATTCGTGGCTAAGGCTATTTCCAGTACTGCTTTTCTCATCAACATGCAGCCTTCCAGTGCTCTTCAGAGTTCTACTCCTGTCAAGCATCTCTACGGTCGGGTTATAGCCACCTTAGTTGTTTCGGATGTGTCTGCTTTGTCCTTCCCCCTCGTGAGCACACCAAGCTGATTGCTCAGTTAAGTGTGTTTTTCTTGGCTACAGTATTGAGCATAAGGATTATCGTGGCTACCACCCTATTGCTAGGCCCTGTTCCCGGTTCTTCTTCTTCGTCCTTGCTGGGTCTTGCTCCACCTTCTCCTCCCAGATACGATCTTCATGAACATGACCTTGCCTTGTTTATTCACAGTACTCAGTGGGGTCGATTGTACTTTGCATCTGCTATATGTATATGCTGATCACAGGAGATGACATTGACTATGTAGCTTTTGTGAATAAGAAATTGAGTGAGCAGTTTATGATGTCATATTTGTGACTATTGAGCTATTTTTTGAGGATTAAGGTTCATTCTGATGGTGATGGCTACTACCTCTCTCAGCATAGCTACGTTTTGGATCTGCTTGCTCGCTCTGGGATGACTGATAATTGCATATTGCCACACCCATGGAGCTTCACTTGTAGCTTCGACCTATAGACGGTGTACCACTGATAGATCCTTCTTGCTATCATTAGCTCTTTGGGAGCCTTGTTTATCTCACTGTCATCAGGCCAGACATTGCTCGTGTTGTTCATGTGCTCAGCCAGTTTGTTAGTGCTCCAACATCAGTCCACTATGGTCATGTTCTTAGTGTGCTGAGATACTTGACGGGGACTGCATCCAGGCATCTGTTCTATGCTAGTTTGAGTCAGCTCCAGCTCCTCACTTACTCTGATTCCACTTGGGTGAGTGATTTTGCTAATCACTGATCTATCACTAGTTGCCGCATCTCTCTTGGTACTTTACTCATTGCTTAGAAGTCCAAGTTGTAGACTATGGTGTCACGCTCTAGTGTAGAGGCTGTGTTTCGAGCCCTTGCCGCTACCACCTTAGAGATCATTTGGCTTCGATGGCTCTTAGCTGATCTTGGTGTCCATTGTGATAATCCTACACCTTTATTTTGTGACAATACAAGTGACTTTCAGATTGCTAGTGATTTAGTCAACCATGAGTTCACAAAACACATTGGTGTCGATGCATCCTGCATATGGTCTCATTGTCAGCGATCTACCTTGACCTCAAGTATGTACCATCAAAGCGTCTTCAATAAAGCTCAGACTCAAGAACAGCATCGGCTTCATCTACTCAAACTCAGTGCATCAAATCCTCCTGATCTACCTTGAGTTTGAATAGGGTTGTTAAGAGTTGTGCACTCACTCTCTCTCTCTCTCTCTCTCTCTCTCTCTCTCTCTTGTACAGTTGTGAATAACAAAATCATCTCTATAAATTCTAACAGTTCTTAGGAGTGTTGCTGAATGGACAACTGGGTCGGGCCATTTGGCATGCCCGAGGTCTCCGGCAAGGGGACCCCCTATCCCCTAAGTTGTTCGTCATTGGGATAGACGTGCTGAATAGCCTACTTTTCCAAAGCTGATAATTGTTCACTTCTGGAGCCGATTTGAGGGCCACAGGGTATACCTCACAGTCTGTCACTTTATGCATATGATGCGACCCTATTCCTCACCCCTGTCACTCAGGACTTGCAACTGATCAAAGCAATTATTCATATCTTCGGAGAGGCTTCTGGCTTGCAGACTAACCTTTGTAAGAGCTTCATCTCTCCTATCAGATGCAGCGATCATAATCTTCAGCTTAGTGCTTCGGAATTGCAATGCACCATTGTTGGCTTTCTGTGCAATACTCCTCTTAGATCATTTGGACGGGAGAGATTATGTTGATAGGTAGAATCTATTGATGTTTATTTTTTTACGATTTGGTCTTCTATTGGAAGAGGATAACGGTAGGTGGTAGATGGAATCAACTTCACTTTGATTTGTTTTTGAATTACTATTGTTTCATTGAGAACACCTCACCACGACTTACACGTGAGTTCTAGCTCATTTAATGATTTTGTTTATCAATTTCTATTTATCAAGGAAGTTCCATAAGTGATAGGTGGGAACTACGGGCAGTTCTGATGGCACACATACGATATATATAATTTTAACAAACCGGATTAACTCTAGGTTTTACCTCACTACGATCCCTATGTCATATTAACATTTGAGGTTTAATTATCAGTTAATTAAATGGTTAGTTTAATCAAACTCCGAGTTATCCTTATACATGAGATGTACCTAAGGGATAGACAAATGATACTAAGATTATTGTAATTAATAGCTATTTTTAGCTTGATAATTACTCTTTAATCGTAATTGACCCCTAACAAATCCTAGTGTTTAACTTTTGATTAATCTATAGGTTAAATAGCAATCCTAATATTCTTGAGTGCTTAGGCAAGGTATATTAGCTCAATAGTTGCTTTTAAATAGCAAGCTACCGGTGAGGGCCTATAGGTGAGTGACTAACTGTCTATGGTCAGGACTATATGTCATGCTAATCTTCAACCTATTATTAATCTATACTTAGCACTATTCCATCACAATTTAATTATTACCTAAATCAATTATCTTAGCTATTCTATAACTAGTATGGGTCCACTAGTTAATTAAATATTACTTGGCACTGTAAAGTAACTAACTACTAATTAATCTGGAGCGTAGTGGCAAACTTAACATATTTTAACTTGTTTCCATTTTACGATTAACTGTTGACTCTTGTCGTATACTATATTTTTTTGATATTTCAAAATTGTTAATAATGACCTAGGGTCGACTATTGAATGTGACTTTAACCAAATTAATTGTTTTACCTTATCACTAACTAGTAAGTGCCTACTTGTAAGGGCAAGCTCCTCCTATTTTTTATGGTTATTATTATTATTATTATTATTATTTTACCACCATGGCCACGCTCGGACAACCGAGATGGCGAGTCTGGGTGGTGAAGGAGGGAGATGGCGCGGCTCCAAGATCACAGATTAAGAAGACGATGACGGCCGTGCTCCGGATGCTCCTATGGGAGAGAAGGGTGAAGATGGTGCGCTCTAGACAGGGGAGACCAAGGTGATGTTAACAGACAAGGGCGCTAAGGCCGAAGCTCACCAGAGAGGGCGTGGATTGGCTAAAAAGGATGGCATGGATGGCTCGGTCATCGGAGAGGAAGAAGATGGGCTTGATGGCGCTGATTTTGCGGAGGAGGGGAAACGAGGTGAGCACAAGATAGAGGAGTCGAAGGCACGGTTGAAAGGTGAAGACGGAGTGGCGAGGGCTCATCCAAGTGACCGGAGCGGCTCAGCAATGATGGTGGTGGCCAAAAACAGAGCTCGGGCTTCTTGAGCTCTCTCTCCCTCATGGGTGAGGAATGGGACAGGGGAAGTAGGGAAAAGAGAGCAGAGACAGAGGCAAGGTCGGCGCGTAGCTGGCCGAGGGATTTAAAGGGGGAGAGCGAGCTAGACAACATTGCTGTGCGCGACGATAGGGAGCAGCATGGCATCGGTGGCAACGGTACAAGTAGGGACTAGGTAACGGTATTACGAACAGGGCGTGGGCGACATCTCCTTGGCAGCCTTGTGGCAATATGCGTCTTGGACGATGGTGACACACGACACAGGAGTGGCTGTTTGGGAGAAAGGCAGCGTGGGAGGTGTGGCCGGCGCATGGCGAGGAGCGGTGCAAAGGCTGGGAAGCAAAGGAAGAAAATGAAAAGTGAGCCGGCAAAGCTGGGACGAGGATGGGAAAGAAGACCTAGTGCGGTTTGCCCGGAAGGAATGGAAAGAAGGTGGGTGTGCTTTGGAGAAAAAGAAAGTAAAGGGAAGGAAAAAGGAGAGAAAGAAAAGGGGAGATGGGCTAGGCCGGCCTAGAATTTGGACCAAACTGAAATTTGAGGTTTATAATTTCCTTTAATTTCTTTTACTTTTGAATTCAAATTTCAATTCAAAATTTGGTTTGGTGATTTGAATTCAGATGTTACCTAAATTTGTATTATGTTAATTGATTTCTTGAAATTCCAAAACTCAACCAGATTTAAAATAAAATCCAGGGATGTTATAGATGCCAAGGCACTCACCATGGCGAGAGTGAGACTATGGTAATAAAAACAACAAATAATACCTCGTATGGCTGAAAATTAAATAAATATATCTCATTTGGCAAGGAATTAAATAAATATACCTCATATGGTAGGGGATTAAGTAAGCATACCCCAAATTCTCCAAATAACTACTAAGTTAACTAACATAACAATACCAATTTACAATAATAGCAAGTTAGCTTGCATTTTCTCATGATCTCAACAGTGGTGTTGGGGCACTTAAGAATATCCACAAAACCCTCAATGAGTTGTTGCTTTAATCTCTTGAAGCCTAAGTGCACATGCTTCCCACAAAGGAAACATTGCACCAGATCCTTGTTCGTCGACCAAAATGCATATTTCCATCCCAGGTCCTTCGACTTGGCCTTCCTCTTTGGATCCTTGGATGGATTATAAGTCTCACTGCCCTCTGCAACTTGCCTAGACATTTGTAAGCACACAAGTTGTAAGCACACCACAATCAAAGAGCAAAAGAAGGAAGCAGAGAGCAAGAAAGCAAAGCGGAGAGCAAGAAGCAACAAGCAAAGCATAGAGGAAGAAAGAAAAAAAGAGAGTAAGAAGCATAGAGAAGAAAACAACGAGAAAGATGTAAAGTAGAGAGCAAGAAGCAGCTCTAGAGTAGAATAGAGAACAGAGCAAGAGGTAGTGGATGAGCAGAGCAAGAGCAGAGCAGAGCATAGATCAAGAGGCAGTGCACGAGCAGAAAAAATTAGAGCAAGAACCAGAGAAAATCAGAGCAAAATGCAAAGAAAATCATAGGAATGAGCACAACAGAGCAAATTAGAGAAAACAGAGAAAAAGAAAGGACGGAGAAGGAGACTAACTTGAGCTAAGGTGACCGCAATGGAGGCGCTAGCAGTGGGGAGTAGAAGGCGACCAAGATCGACGGCGATAAGATACAGGGAGGCAGTGACCACCTTCTTACGACAACGGTGATCGCGGAAATTAGCCAGATAAGGGGGCGGCAGAAGTGTGCTGGAGAGGGGCAGCTCGTCCCCAACCTTATTCGAAGCCTTAGCCCCAGATCTGTTTTCTCTCCCTTCCTTTCATGTGAAACCCTACCCTTTCAAGGGTTTTTTTCCCTCTAAGCTCTCACCAGACTCAGCTAGATGACGCCAGGAGACCATTGCATTGCCCATCCTTCCAAGGCGCTCACCTAAGTCCCTGTGGCTTGGGCAAATGACCCCAGCGTCTGCCTCCAGCCAACGAGACTTTTTGAATTGGAAACACTATGACAACCATGGGCATAGCACAACTCTTGGCCTAAGGTCAACACACGCACACATAGCTGACTTGGACTCGAGGTCCTTTTACATCTTGAGTCATTTCTAAAAAAAAACATAAACAATTTCCTAAATAACCCGATCTTAATTGTTATGCTATCTTTCTTGAGTTGCATCGGATCTCCTAGTGGCCCCAATCCTAATGCATGCAAAAATAGGAAGAAACGAGGAGAAAATATAAACAAAGCACCAGCCGTATCTCCTTGCACGTTTCTTTCCTTGCGTGGCTAGAAAAGAAACAAAAATGGAAGTCCATATTTCCTGTTCTCCGATTAGGTCAACACCTTTATCACTTTTTTTTGAGAATGCGCAAAAGGATTGTGCATCATTTCATTAAGTAGAAGAGCAGCAACAACATCAGTTCAAATACATGAAAGGAGCGCTGGCCAAAATATCAGCGCTGAAAGGAGAGAAAAATATCACGACAACCTAGACCACAATTAGGACAGCACGTAGAACTACTCTGGAGGAGATAGCGCCTCCAAGCCAGGTGCTCTTACTAGGCGTCATTGGCTGAGCTCGTCGCGAATCTGTTGGAGGAGTTTGTATAAGGAAGCAACCTTGTTGTTGAAGACACTATTGTTTCACTTCTGCCATATCATCTAGGATACCTGTGTGAAGTATGTATCATGGTTCCGCCACTATTTGTGAGCAAGAAACATGTGAGTAGCCAACTAAATGTCTTCTAGGGTGGATCGCCCCACCCGCGGACCACGGTGTAACCCAACTCCATGAAAGAAGCGCGACTAGATTTGTGAAATAACTGCGCAACCCACTAGGAGGTGGTCTATGGATTCTGGCACGGCAAGGCAGAAGACGCAATGACCTTGGTTTTGAAGGCCATGACGCTCCAAACGGTCTATAGTTCAGCATCGTTGACCACTGCTAGCCACATGAAGCACTTACATTTGAGGCGCATTCGAACCCAGATAGCCTCATCACAGGCGAAAGACAATTCGACTAAAGATAGTGTCCTCTCGTCCTTGAGTGAGGGTAGTGGTGAAAGACAATTCCCACAGTGTTAGATAGAACATGAGAGTTCAGGCGTCAAGGCTGCCCCTTTTATCCAGGATCTGTCATCTAGAGTTTCGGCTACCTTTCGTTTGCGTCGGATCCCGGATGGAACAAGCCTCAGAAGCGAAGGTGCTATTGAGCTAATGCTTGAGCCATGCGCCTGTCTATCCGTCCAGAATAGCACGCACTGACCGTTACCAATGGAAACCCACAGTGATGCTTGGAACAAAGCCAACTCCATGTTGCTCGCCGGAATGGATAGTCCCTACCACAAGATAGCGGGATTAGTCCGCTGTAGCCACAACCAACGGATACGGAGGGCATTCCCAACAAATGAAGTTTATGGAGGCACAGACCACCGAAATGTTTCGACCAACAAACCAAAGACCAAGCCACCAAGAAGTGGCCACCGGCTACACTATCGGTTCCTTTCCATTAGAAAGCGTGCCGTCTCTTGTCGACAGCTTTGATAACCCAAGCGGGAGGTTTCAAGGCCATGAAGGCATAGATTGGGATCGCCCCCAAAACAGCCTTGACTAAGACCAGACGGCCCCCTATGAGAGCATGCCCACCTGCCAAGAGGGGAGGCAATCGACGACCTTGTTAGTGATCTACTAGAAGTCCTCTTTGGTCGGCATCCTAATAGAAAGGGGCAACCCTAGATATTTGCTCGAGAAGTCGGAAATGACACTACAGTTCAGCAGAAATGAGTTGAAGGTGCTCCTCGGTGCATCTGATAGGAGAGATGGAGTTCTTCGTAAGATTAGTGTGCAAACCGAAGGCCTCTCTAGGATCTGAGTGATAGCGCGAAGGTCTTGGGCGATCGGGGTGAGGAAGAGAGTGGCATCATCCATGTAGAGTGAGAGGCGGTGCGGTATTCCTCTCAATCCACCGATCGGTTGAAGGTGGGTGCATGCATCCGCCTTGGAGAGGAGATAGTTCAACACATCCATAGCAATGACAAACAACATAGGGAGAGGGGATCTCGCTACCGTAGACCTCTTGCATGTCTGATTGGCCGACCCGCTATCCATTGAGAAAAACTTGGGTGGACACCATCGATAGCAAGATGGAAATCTAGTTGCACCACCTAGTACCGAACCCCTTGTGAGTAAGCACCTCTAGGAGGAAAGGACAATAGATTGAATCAAACGCATGAGCAATGTCGAGCTTGAACAGGAAGCTAGCTATCTTTTTTTTTGGTGCAACAGCCTTACAGATTGTCTAACCAACAGGAAATTGTCTTGAATTGAATGCCCCTTGATGAATGCTATTTTGTTGTGCGTGACCAACAAGCCCAGTTCCGAAGCCAGCCTCTAGGCAAGAATTTTGGAGAAAAGTTTCGCGAAACTATGGAGGAGACTAATGGGTCGATAGTCCTTTGCCTCCTGAGCTCCTAGTTTCTTCGGAATAAGGGTGAGACGCTTGATTAAGAAGTCCGAAGGCATGCCTGACTAGCTGGCCCAGCGTGAAGATAGCCACCATGATGTTGTCCTTAATGAGATCCCAACACTTTTAGTAGATTTCGATGTAGCCATCTGGGCCTAGTGCTTTCACGCTAGGCAAGCTCTTGATACCTTCCCAGATCTCGACCTCGGAGAAATCCTTGTCCAATAGGAAGAGATGAGAAGTAGGGATGTTGATGGAATAGAAGTTAACAGAATGACCCCGATGAGCTGGTTTGCCAATGAGATTGACAAAGAAACTGTGAAAGGCCTCCTCCATTTCTAGGTGTGATTGGGTCCAACCCCTATCTGTTTTAAGCTGGACAATGAAGTTACGACGTTTGTGATGGTTTGTGTGGAGATGCAAGAAATGGGTGTTGGCATCACCCTCCCACAACCACCTTAATTAGCCAGGAGCGTTGACGTGCAATCGTCCTCTCCAAGAAACAAAGATCGAGCAACAACTTCTTCAGTTGAGCTCGGAACCATCATTCCCAGGTAGAGAGAAGTCTAGCCTCCTCAGCCACGTCAAACCTCCTTTATCTCTAAGCCTTATGTGGTCCACACGTGTTTTTCGACGACACATTGGTTGACAACACATGGTCAACCACGCCCTGGCCAACGAAGCACTTGTCGACAATGCACTGGTCAGCTCTTGGCCGACCACCCCTTTCTTCTCCTACATAGTGGTAGTAGGCTAGGCTGTATCATATAGCATGATATCAAAAAGACAAGCCAAGCATAATATACGAGTATGGATCAAACATCGTCAAGTTACATGACAAGATCATCGAACCAAGGGAAGATAGGGTTTTCACCCTATACGAAGTTGTGGCGACATCATGGAAACATAATAGGACGTCGAGGAAGTAGAGGGTTGTATTTTAAATGGTTATAGGGGTAGAGGTTGTAAAGTGGACGGTTTCATAGTTTAGGGATGAAAATCGAATTGAGGCTAGAATTTAGGGTTGAAATGTGTACTTTTTCCTTAGTTTTATGCAACATAAAAGGTGTAATTCAATTTTATATCTCAAAACCAACTACACTCTTCTTTATGGAGATTAGGTCCAAAGCATGTGGTAGGTTTTTGGTCTTTGTGGCTGATTTTTTGTTTTGTTATGGACAAATTTTTGCCTTTTTGTTGTCCATCTTGTTTAACAATTAGAAGCTGGAAACTATCTCATTGAAGAAATCTAGCAATTTTTCACACTATTATTCAATATTTTGCTTTCTTCCTTTGTAAGTCACTTTTTAGTGTGTGATAAAACTTTTTTACTAGTGTGGCACCTTAGAGATCAATTTCGAATAGCTATATGTGAGGTGGATTATTTATTTAGATTTTCGATTGTGAATCTTTCGATTTTGATCCCATAACTTGTGCATAATGATCCCATAGCCAATTGTTCTCGTTCTAAGGAAGAATGATAGAGCAAAATGGTATAATATTAGGCTGGTATAGATTTAACTAAAAAGTTAAGAAAATAACTAGGAATAAATGTGTATTTTATGTTTGGCATACAATTATTTTGCAATTTTCCACACAGAAAAAAATTGAATTCGTACCATTGTAAACTAAGCGAGATTGCATGCAAACACACCTTTGTAAAATTGTCCAATACCTAAAGGAAGAAACACAACTCAGTGGAAAGCTACCTGTTATGTCTTCCCATATGAACCAAGTCAGCAGCAAAACCCTAATGGAGAAGTTGAATGTGATGTAGTAGGAATCCAGGACCAAGCCGCATTGGGTATAAGTTGAAGTCCCGAATAAGCAATCCAAAAGCAAGAGACTATCCGTATGTGTCTCACAACCTTAGGTAAGAACCCATTGGTTGACACGAATGGGCCAACCAGTGTGGTTCTTGGTGCTAAACCAACCAAACTATAGCAAAAGATGGAGGTGATGCGCAGTTGGATGACTAGACAACTAATTTCTTGTATCGCTGCTCTGGAGAGGGCACCCTAATACAACACTATCACATATCTAGGTCGTATATCGTGTCGGTAGCGTCCTCCAGAATGGATCCCTCCTTGGCAGTGCCACCCATGGTGCTAACTGCTAGTTGAGAACCTATGCGCCCTCACGATACCACAAGTTATAGTTCTTGAAATATGATAGGGCCCTAAATCATTATGAATAGTATTTTCAGACCCAATACTATGAAGAGGTCTACTTGAGTCGTACCACCTGATGGGAATTGGCCAACAATGGAACTACCAAATTGTACAGGATGTTGTCATTGTCCCACCTCAAGGTATATTGTCATATTGTCGCCTTTCTTTGGATCATACATCTGGAGCAAACCCCCAACCGCCCCCCCCCCACGCGCGGAGGACATAGTGAGGCTTCAACAGATAGCCATTGTTATAGTATCGAGAGAAATTCGGTCCCAACTTCGCCACATTGACTTCAAGACACTATTGTAACAGGTGCATATCTTTTCACCCACTTACAAGATCTTTGCTACAACATAAAGCTGTAAAACAAGCTTGCACAAGGCCAGGAGGTTTGGCAGGGCATACAAGAAGAGATACTTGGTGTCTCCTTCCAAGCTAGTCAAGCCCCCTACTTCCCCTAACAAGTAGGGATGGCCACACGCTATCAAGCATGGTAGTAATGTAAGGGGCTCCTTTTGGTTGTAGTTAGTGATGACGACAAAGGATGAAGATAAGGGTCATACCAATGGCGCCCTTCTCTACATACTATTCATTCCCCTCTACTTGAACTATAGCCCAAGGGCAAGTTGTTTCTCATTGAGGAAAAAATGTTGTCGACCATTAGGCCCCATTAAGGTGCCACATAGGGAGGCAACAATGGTAGAAACAATAGATTTAGGATTAAAATGTGAATTTAAAATGTGATATTCTATTAGGGCATACTATGAGTGGTGCATAGTCGCAGCACTCGTGGTAGTAAATTTAGCTTTGATGGTTAGTTTCCTTACCTTTTCTTGTGCCTCGTGTTTTTCGGTTAGTTTCCATATTGTTAAAGAATTGTTTCTTACTATATAAAAGATTGTACGAAAGGGTTTATGAGGAGAGTAGAAATAAAAGGGTTCATTCTAACTTTATCTCCCTATTCTTATTTACAAACCTTTTAATGATCGACATTGCAAAAGCAATAAGGACAAGGAGAACAAGGCCAACTACTTCAATAGTTTCCATTGTGCCAATACTGGACATTCCATCCACTCAAAAAAATGATTTGTCCAGGGAAAACTATATCGGTGTGGAAATTTTATCGGACACTACCGATAGAACCGGCTATCGCCGGTTACCAGATATTTCGGCAAAATTTCGGATGAAAATTTTAAATTGAAATTTGAATTTTTCAGATGTAAAGACAAAAATTGTCTTAATTTTGAATTAAAATTTAAATTTGGATGAAAATTAAAGTTGGTGTTCACCTATCATAAGCCCGTCCTCATCGGACCAGGGGTCTTTGCACTCCTGTGGAGGCCTATCACCAAAGTAGGTCTTACTTGCTAACCCGAGGTGGTCTTTCTCCTGCATGACATGATGTGCACATGATGCGAGTGCAACTGTTCTGTTGTCCATTAACATGTTCTATCATCATCATATTACCATCATTACCATATCATCGTCATGATCTTGTCATAAAGACATTGGAATAAGCACGAATAAATCCTAAAGATATCATGCCAAATAAATCAATAAAGATGAGTAATACACAAACCGAAGTCTACTGCTCTACCATGCACTTGCCTTTTTAGCCTCAAAAAATAGAACGATATGAAGGCGGCACCAAACCCGAAGCAACACTGCCTAGACAAAGCCAATTCTCACCTAAAAAGTATGCAACAACAATACAAGAATATAAAGAAATTTAACATTGCTCATACGTGCAAACCCGACATAGTTACGACCACAATTTAATTTGACCATCTATTGTAACTAATAAGGCAAACAACACGGCTGCTACCAACGATTTTGGAATTTTGGACAACAGTACTCCCAAAGCTATAACTTTTACATCCATCATCCAAAACTAGTGTTCTTGCAGTCTATTGAAAGCTTAAATAATAACCTATAATATTCATACTATAGCAAAGCTATGAAACATGACATAGATATCCCAAAACTCCCTCACAATGCTGAACAGCGCACCGAACCGAAACATGGCATAATGAAACCACAAATCCCACTAACGATGTACTAAGAAACATTAATTAACCACTAATCTAGTATCGCTGCAAAGGTTCTCAAGTCATTACCCATCGAAAACAGATGACGGATACGACCGGAACACGAAGCCCTAAGTTCCCTCATCTTCTTCTCCTTCCTTCTTCCCACTTCCTTTTCTCTTCTTGTTCCTTCTCCTTCCTTCTCTCCCTTCTCTACAGCCGGCAGCGCAGGCTAGCAATAGCAGCCCTAGCGACGCATGGCACATCATCTGGCGGTGGCTGCACAACAACACTCAGCAGCCGGTGGCAGTGCGCGGCCGGCAGGCAGCAACAACGTGTGGCTAGGGCTTGGTAGTTGCGATGGTTAGCTAGGGCAACCATAGGGGCACGACCCCCTCCCATTTTATGTGTGCACATGGGGGCACACACGTCGAGTTCAGCTTGGACTCAGGTTGGCCTAGCCTGGCCTCTCTTTCTCCCCTCCTCTTTTCCTTTTTTTCCCTAATTCTTTTCTAGTCTTTTTAAGCGGGTTATTACATTCTACCCCTCTTAGAAGAATTCGACCCCGAAAAGTACACTTGTCATTCTACGCGGAGAGAAAACAAAATTGAACAAAAAAAACTTTTAACACATACCCATCGTGAACAACTCCGGATACTTCTTGCGTATGCAAGACTCCAATTCACAAGTCGCTTGCGACCACAACACATTAACATACTTCAACGTCTTATGCCTGAACACCCTCTCCGACTCCTATAGTATATGCATTAGACGCGACTCGAAGATAATGCCTTGCTCAATGGTCAATTGCTCTAACAAAATCTCATGCTCCGGATCTCTACTTTTTTTAGAGAACATGCAAAAGAATTGCATGTCATTCCAATAAGAAGAAAAACAACATACAATTACAGGAAGCAATACATAGGCTACTAAAGCGGATCAGACCACCTTAGTAGTAAAAAGAAGGAAAAAAAATGCGCGTGAAGCAAAGAAGGATGACCAGATGCACCATGGACTCCACCTGGATCTAGCGCGCCATCGAGCTCCTCCTCAGTACTCTAGTGACCTCACGCTAGCACCCCACCTCGATCCAACGCACCATCGACTATCGATTCCCAACATGAGTACTCTAGTAACCTTCTTAGTACTCCTCTTGGCTGTTGATTGCTCCGCTCTGATGCAAAGTACTAATGAATCCACTGATTGTTGATTCTACTGTTCGTATTGATGCTTGTGATATTGATGTTGCTGCTAGTTTTTTATGCTTGCTGCTTGCTACTATTGATACTTGTTAGTATTACTGTTGCATACTGTCGTGTGGTTGTGGTCCATCAAGATGGCAAAATTTGACTCAATGTTTGGGGGTAGTTCATCTCTTGTGTTCACAGACATCAAGCTAGATGAGTTCAATTACCGAGCATGGGCCTTCTCAGTCAAGAATACTCTTAGGGGTAATGGTTTGGCCTCATTTGACTAATGATCCTCCTGATCCAAAGAAGGTTGATGTTGAGGCAATAAAAGCTTGGCAGAAAGAGGATGATCGTGTCATGACTGGCCTTGTTCTGAGTGTTGATGTTTCTTTGAGGATGAGTCTAGAGTATCATACTTCAACGAAGCATGTGTGGATATACTTTGAGAAGAGTTATGTTTAGTCCAATGGTGCTCTTCGCTTCACATTGCTCAGGAACCTTCATAGTATTCAGCAGCAATAGGATTAATCAGTGAAGGAGTATTATAGTGCTTTCACTCATATCACTGGCCCCCTAGAGTCTATGACACCGAATCCTGCTGCTGCTTGCCAGTCTTGTGTTGCCAAAGATAAGTATACTCAGCAATGCTCGTATATCAGTTTGTGATGGGGCTTCGATCAGAGTTTGAGCCTGTTTGTACTCAGTTACTCAACTACCACACTCCATCGACTTTGATTGAGATGCTCTCTAGTTTGACTGCATAGGAGACTCGTCTTCATTCGCTTATGCCTACCAAAGGATCCTCACCACATGTTGTCCTGGGTCTTTCACAGTCTGGATCTATCAGAGCGACACCCATAGGAGTGCTGGTACATTCTCGTTGCAAGAGGACTAGTCATCTTGTTGACAAGTGCTCCAAGTTACATCCAGTTCAACTTGTTGATTATCGTGCCATACATCGATCTGATCGTCATCGTGGAACACCTACTAGGCCTCCGAGAGCACTTACTGGAGTAGTCACTACTGCCACACCCACACCTATTGTGACTTCTGGATCAGTGTCTACTGTGACCACAGTTGCACCTTCTGCACCTAGCGCTGCTCATCCTTGGGTTCTGGACTTGGGTGCCTCTTTTCATGTCACATCTAACAGCTCTCAACTTGTTGCTCGTAGGCCTGTGACTGATGTTGCTTATGTTCACACTGCTGATGGTACACCTTGCTCTATTACCCATCAAGGTATTCTCTATACATCTCGCTTCTCTATTCCTGATATGTCTTTTGTTCCTCAGCTATCTATGAACCTTCTTTCTGTTGGGCAACTCACTGATATGAACTGTTTCATTGGATTTGATTATTCTTCTTGTTTCATTCAGGATCATCAGAGCAGAAAAGTGATTGGTTCTGGCCATCGCCGTAGAGGCTCTCCTAGTTTCTATGTCTGGACACCTTACATCTTCCGTCCACCAGTATGTCGAAGACCTCAGTGTCTTCTGCTATGCCATCATGTTAGTCTCCTGTTGGTTTTTCCTTTAGCAAGTGGTATCATAGACTTGGTCATCTTTGTGGAGCTTGCCTCACCACTCTAGTTCACCAGGGTTCCTTCGGTCATGTCATTGTTGAGTCTAGTTTTCATTGTACTGGTTGTAAGCTGGGGAAATAGCTACAACTTCCATATTCCAGTAGTACCTCTTAGTTTTCTGGTCCCTTTGATTTGGTGCATTCAGATGTATGGGGTCTATCTCCCTTGGCTTTGAAGGGTGGTCATAGTTATTATGTCACAGTTATTATGTCATATTTGTCGATGATCACTCTCGATATACTTGGATCTATTTTATGAAATATCGCTCTCAGTTGATTTTCATTTATCAGTCTTTTGCTAAGATGGTTCATACATAGTTATCTTCTTTCATTCGTGTTTTTTGTTCTAACTCTGGGAGAGTATTTTTCATCAGCCTTTCGTCAGTTCCTTTCTTCTCAGGGTACTCTTCCTCAGCTCTCATGTCCTGGTGCTCATGCTCAGAATGGTGTTGTTGAGTGCAAGCACCGTCACATCATCGAGACTGCTCGTACTCTTCTTATCTCCTCCTTTGTTCCGCCTCACTTCTAGGGGAAGCAATCTCTACAGCAGTCTATCTCATCAACCGTCAGCCCTCTACCAAGCTTTAGGGCAAGTGTCCTGGTGAGGTCCTATATAGAGCACCTTCTCGCTATGCTCATCTTCGTGTCTTTGGTTGTGTCTGCTATGTCCTTCTAGCACCTTGTGAGCGCAGAAAGCTGAGTGCTCAGTCGGTTGAGTGTGTGTTCCTGGGGTATAGTCCTGAGCATAAGGGCTATCGTTGCTATGATCCCTCAGCACGTCGCATTCGCATCTCTCGTGATGTGACCTTTGATGAGGGTTGACCTTTCTTTTATCATCCTTCTACACATCACACTCCTTCGACAGATTCCGCCTCCTTTTTGTGTCTACCTCCCATTCTTACAGGAGACTTCTCTTCTCCAGATACACCTTCTCCACCAGTTCTACCTTCTAGTGTATCTCCTCCATCAGCTCTACTAGTTTTTGACACTTCCACTTTTCCCTTTCACTATAGTCGCCGATAGAGAGCTCCTTTCCATCCTCAGTCCTCTACTCCACTTGACCCTCCAGCTAGTACCACTAACTTTGACAATCATTCTACTACATCACGGTATGCCCTATGTGATTGTTTTTCTATTCAAGCACCAGAGAGGTGGGGTTTTTGTTGTACAGGTGCAGTAGATGAGCCGAGTACCTATCAGGAGGCTGCTAGTGTACCTGAGTGGCAGTTGGCTATGACAAAGGAGCTCATAGCATTAGAGTGCATAGGCACTTGGGATCTTGTTCTGCTACCATCTAGAGTTGTTCCTATCATTTGCAAGCGGGTGTACAAAGTAAAGAACAAGTCAAATGGGTCAGTAGAGTGATACAAGGCTTGTCTTGTTCCAAGAGGTTTTCAGTGGGCTTATGGTCAAGATTATGAAGAGACTTTTGCTCCATCTGCTCATATGACCACAATCCGTACTCTTATTGCTGTTGCAGCGGTACGCACATGGACTATATCTCAAATGAATATCAAGAATGTTTTTTCTTCATGGTGATCTACATGAGGAGGTCTATATGTAGCCAATGTTTTTTCTTCATGGTGATCTACATGAGGAGGTCTATATGTAGCCACCTCTAGGCGTTGAGGCTCCTACAGGCTATGTTTGTCGCCTTAGGCATGTTCTATATGTTCTCAAGCAGGCCCTACGTGCTTAGTTCGAGCGTTTCAGTTCTGTGATCTGAGCCACTGGTTTCACTCCAAGTGAGCATGAAATTGGCTTGTTTATTCACACTTCTTAGCGGCATCGTACTTTGCTTCTACTATATGTAGATGATATGAAGATCACCGGAGATGATATAGATTATGTGGCCTTTGTGAAGAAGAAATTGAGTGAACAATTTATGATGTCTGATTTGGGATCATTGCGCTATTTTATGGGGATTGAGGTTCATTATGATAGTAATGGCTACTACCTCTCTCAGCATCGTTATGTTCAGGACATGCTTGCTCGCTATGGTATGACTGATACACGCAATGCTACCACACCCATGGAGCTCCACCTACAGCTTCAACCTACAGACGGTGTACCACTGACAAATCTTTCTCACTATCGTCAGCTCATTGGGAGTCTTGTTTATCTCTGGCTATTGTATCTCTCTTGGTACTTCGATCATTGCCTGGAAGTCCAAGAAGCAGACTGCGGTGTCACGCTTTAGTGCAGAGGTTGAGCTTCGACCACGCCACTTTCCACTAGATGGTGAAACTAATGTTGAGGCAGAGAAAATTAATTAGCTAGGTCGACACCATTATATACTTGTTGTTGTACTATTAGTGCCCGAGAGGTTATCACAAGATTTGGTCCTTAATTGACTTGGGCGGAACTACCACATTACCAACACTCATGCTCTTTTCCGCACCTGCCCCACTTACCATTCGTCAAAGTCAAAAACAGTTTTTGAGTTTTGCTTCGAACATCTTTTCTAAGTTCAACATACCAACCAGGCTCCAACCAATGGCTGCAAAAAATCAAGTCTTTGATGTTTGAATGATGTCGGTGCAAATTAGCCCATATGTCAATATATCTAAGTAAGGCTAAACATGACACATATACAGATTTAATGACTAAGTAAGTTTACCATTATTCCTAAGGCAACAAAGTATAGTGTCCAAGATCAAGCAAGGGAATTTCATAGCTCACTTAACATTAAGGCATTAACTATGAGTTAATGATAACATAACTATAATAAAACCATAGCATGTAATTTCGTAATTTAAGACTATAATTTTCATTAAAAATGTAGGTGAAAAATGATCAAAGTGATGACTTGTCTCGCTAAACGTTTTGATAACCTTGTTCTTGCTCGTGCTTGGACCGCTACTGCTTCAGGACTTCAAATTCTAATAACACGAAATACGATCGAATTCAAGTACGCCTGAATACAACCAAATGAAACCAAATAAATCCAAGGGCACTTGAACAAAGAGAAAAGAATTCAAACAAACTCAAATAAATCCCAAAATTCATACATTTGGTATAATGATATAGATTTCAATTTTAGAATAATTTAGGATCAGGAATTATTTGATTTGGAGTTAGGACGAGTGAGATCGGGCTCTCGAAATATTCAAAATGTTCGCTAGTGGAGAAATTACAGAAAAAGAGAGTATAATCTCGGGAATACTCCTCTTAGGTCATTTGGACGGGAGACATTATGTTAATAGGTAGGATCTACCGATGTTTATTTATTTTACGATTTGGTCTTCTATTGGAAGAGGATAACGGTAGGTGATAGATGGAATCAACTTCACTTTGATTTGTTTTTGAATTTCTATTGTTTCGTTGAGAACGCCTCACCACGACTTACACGTGAGGTCTAACTCATTTAATGATTTTGTTTATCAATTTCTATTTATCAAGGAATTTCCATAAGTGATAGGTGGAAACTACGGGCAGTTGTGATGGCACACATACGATATATATAATTTTAACTAACCGGATTAACTCTTGGTTTTATGTCGCTATGATCCCTATGTCATATTAACATTTGAGGTTTAATTATCAGTTAATTTAACTAAACTCTGAGTTATCCTTATACTTGAGATGTACCTAAGGGGCTCACAAATCATACTAAGATTATTGTTATTAATAGCTACTAATCTATAGATTAAATAGTAATCCTAATATTCTTGAGTGCTTAGGCAAGGCATATTAGCTCAATAATTGGTTTTTAATAGCAAGCTTGTGGTGTGAAGGCCTATAGGTGAGTGGCTAACTGTCTATGGTCGGGACTATATGTCATGCTAATCTTCTACCTATGATTAATCTATACGATTAACTGTTGGTTATTGTCGTATATTATATTTGTTTGATATTTCAAAATTATTAATAATGACCTAGGGTCGACTATTGAATGTGACACTTACCAAATTAATTGTTTTACCTTATCACTAACTAGTAAGTGCCTACTTGTAAGCGTGTGCTCCTCCTATTTGCTATGGTTATTATTATTATTTTACCACCATGGCCGCGCTTGGACAATCAAGACGGCGAGTCCGGGTGGTGAAGGAGGGAGACGACACAGCTCCGAGGTCATTGATGAAGAGGACGATGACGACCGTGCTCCGGATGCTCCTATGGGAGAGAAGGGTGAAGATGGTGTGCACTAGACAGGGCAGACCGAGGCGATGTTAAGGGACAGGGGAGCCAAGGCCAAAGCTCACTAGAGAGACGACACGGATCAGCTAAAACGAGTGGCATGGACGGCTCAGTCGTCGGAGAGGAAGAAGACAGGGTTGACGGCGCCGATTCTGCGGAGGAGGGGAAACGAGGTGAGCACAAGATAGTGGAGCCGAAGGCATGCCCGAAAGGTGAAGATGGAGTGGCGGAGGCTCACCCAAGTGATAGGAGCGGTTTGGCAATGATGACGGTGATCGAAAATAGAGCTCGGGCTTCTTGAGCTCTCTCTCGCTCGTGGGTGAGGAATGGAGAATGGGAAGTGGGGAAAAGAGAGCAGAGACGGAGGCAAGCTCGGCGTTCGTCTCGCCGGGGGCTTTAAAGGGGAGAGTGAGGTGGATAGCAACGCTGTGCGCAGCGATAGGGAGCAGCATGGCACGAGCAGCGAATGGATAAGGAGGGAGCGGGTCGCAAAGATGCCACCGGGGTGTGGGCGACGTATCCGCAGTGACTTTGTGGCTACAGGCAGCTTGTACGGTGGTGGCGCACGTTATAGGAGCAGCGGTGTGGGAGAAAGGCGGCGTGGGAGGTGCGGCTGACGCATGGTGACGAGTGGTGCAAAGGCCGGGAGGAGGAAGAGATCGAGCTGGTTGGCCCGCGCTGAGTTGCGAGGGAAGCAAAGGAAAAAATGAAAAGTGGGCCGGGTGCGGTTGGTCCGGAAGGAAGGGAAAGAAGGTGGGCCTGCTTTGGAGAAAAAGAAAGAAAAGGAAAGGGAAAAGGAGAAAACGAAAAAGGGAGATGGGCTGGGGCGGCCTGCAATTTGGCCCAAACTGAATTTTGGGGTTTATAATTTCCTTCAATTTCTTTTTCTTTCGAATTCAAATTTCAATTAAAAATTTGGTTTGGTTATTTGAATTCAGATGTTACCTAAATTTGTATTATGTTGATTGATTTCTTGAAATTCCAAAACTCAACAAGATTTCAAATAAAGTCCAAGGAAAGTCGAATAACATTAACATGCATTAAAAAGCTATTAAAAATTCACATTTTCTAACAATTTGAAATGGAAACAATTTTCAGGATGTTATAGACGCTAGGGCGCCCACCATGCCCTCCGCCATGGCAAGAGTGAGATTGTGGTAATAAAAATAGCAAATAGTAACTCATATGGCTGAAAATTAAATAAATATACCTCATATGACAGGGAATTAAATAAATATACCTAATATTTAACCTCGTATGTCAGGGGATTAAGAATACCCCAAATTCTCCAAATAACAACTAAGTTAACTAACATAACATTACCAATTTACCATAATAGCAAGTTAGCTTGCATTTCTCTTATGATATCAGTAGTGGTGTTGGGCAACTTAAGAATATCCCCAAAACCCTCAATGAGTTGCTGCTTTAACCTCTTGATGCCTGAGTGCACATGCTTCCTACAAAGGAAATATTGCACCAGATCCTTGTCCGTTGGCTAGAATGCATATTTCCATCCCAGGTCCTTCGACTTGGCCTTCTTCCTTGGATCCTTGGATGGATCATAAGTCTCACCACCCTCTGCAGCATGCCCAAACATCTGTAAGCACACAAGCCGTAATCACACCACAATCAAAGAGCAAAAGAGGGGAGCAGAGAGCAACAAGCAAAGCAGAGAGGAAGAAAGCAAAACAGAGAGTAAGAAGAAGAGAGAAGAAAACAGACAGAGAAAGAAGTAAAGTAGGGAGCAAGAAGCAGCGCTAGAGCAGAGCAAAGCAGAGAGCAAGAGGTAGCAGACGAGCAAAGCAAGAGTAGAGTAGATATCAAGAGGCAGTGCACGTGCAGACCAAATTAGAGCAAGAACCAGAGAAAATCAGAGCAAAATGCAAAGAAGCAAATAATAGAAAACGGAGAAGAAGAAAGGATGGAGAAGGAGACCGACTTGAGATAAGGTGACCTCAGTGGAGGCGCTAGCGGTGGGGAGTGGAAGGTGACCAAGACTGCCGAGGCTGACGGCAACCAGCTACAGGGAGGCAATAACCTTTGTTCAACAACGGTGACGGCAAAAATTTGCCAGAGAGGTGGGTGGTGACGGAAGTGAGCTAGAGAGGGCCGGCTCGTCCCCAACCTTATTCGAGGCCTCAGCCTTGGATCTGTTCTCTCTCCCCTCCTTTCAAGTGAAACCCTACCCTTCAAGGCGGTTTTTCCCTCCAGGCGCTCGCCAGACTCAGCTAGACGACGCCAAGTGACCATGGTGTCGCCCATCTTTCCTAGCTGCTCACCTAAGTCCCTGTGGCCTTAGCGAATGACCCCAGCATCTGCCTCCAGCCAACAGGACCTGTTGATTAGGAAAGGCTATGACAACCTTGGGCATAGCACAACTCTTGGCCGAAGGCCAGCACATGCACGTATAACTGACTTGATTCGTGGTCCTTTTATATCTCGGGTCCTTTCTCAAACAAACATAAAAAATTTCCTAATTAACTCGATCTTAATTGTTGCACTATCTTTCTTGAGCTGCATCGGATCTCCTGGTGGCCCCAATCCTAATGCATGCAAAAATAGGAAGAAACGAGGAGAAAATATAAACAAAGCACCAGCTCTTTCTCCTTGCACGTTTCTTTCCTCACGTGGCCAGAAAAGAAACAAAAATGGAAGTCCATATCTCTCGGAAGAACAAAAATGGAACAAGCCTCAGAAGCGAAGGTGCTATTAAGCTGATGCAGGAGCCATGCACCCATCTATCTGTCAAGAACAGCGCGCACTGACAATTACCAATGGAAACCCGTAGCGATGCTTGGAACAAAGCCAACTCCATGTTGCTCGCCGGAATGGATAGTCCCTACCACGGGCCAACCTGGTTGTCCATTGAGCAAAACTTGGGTTGACGCCATTGATAGCAAGATAGCAATCTAGTTTTGGTGCAACAACCTTGCCGATTGTCTGACTAGTAGGAAAATGTCTTGGATTGAACACCGCTTTATGAATGTTGTTTGGTTGGACGAGACCACCCTGCCCAGTTCTGAAGTTAGCCTCTGGGCAAGAATTTTGGAGAAAAGTTTTGTGAAACTATGGAGGAGACCAATGGGCCGATAGTCCTTTGCCTCCTGAGCTCCTGGTCTATTTGGAATAAGGGTGATAAACGCATGATTAAGAAGTCTGAAGGCATGCTCGTCGAGCTGGCCTAGCGTGAAGATAGCCGCCATGACATAGTGCGTAATGAGATCCTAGCACTTTTGGTAGAAGAGTTCGATGTAGCCATCCAGGATTAGTGCTTTCACGCTAGGCAAGCTCTGATAGCTTCCCAAACCTCAACCTCAGAGAAATCCTCACCCAATAGGGAGAGATCAGAATTAGGGATGTTGATGGAATGGAAGTCAAGAGAATGACCCCGATGGGCTGGCTTGCCAATGAGATTGACAAAGAAACTTTGAAAGGCCTCCTCCATTTGTGAGTGCGATTGGGTCCAGCCCCTATCTGTTTTAAGCTGGACAATGAAGTTACGACATTTTCAATGGTTGGCGTGGAGATGGAAGAAATGAGTGTTGGCATCACCCTCCCGCAACCACCTTAGCTGGGAGCGTTGACGCAATCGTCCTCTCCAAGGAGCAGAGACCGAGTAGCTTCTTCTTTAGTTGAGCTTGGAACCATCGTTCCCAGGTAGAGAGAAGTCTAGCCTCCTCAGCCATGGTAAACCGCCTTTATATCTAAGCCTTATGTTATCCACATGTGTTTTGCGACGACACACTGGTCGACAATGCATGGTCAAACATGAACTGGCCAACGAAGCACTGGTCGACGATGCTTTGGTCAACTCTGGGCAGGCCACCCCTTTCTTCCCCTACGTAGTGGTAGTAGGCTAGGCCGTATCATATAGCATGATATCAAATAGACAAGCCAAGCATAGTATACCAGTATGGATCATAAAATCATCAAGTTACATGACAAGATCATCGAACCAAGGGAAGTTAGGGTTTTCACCCGATACAAAGATGTGGCGATAACATGGAAACATAAGAGGACGTTGGGGAAGTAGAGGTTTGTATTTTAAATAGTTTTAGGGGTTGAGGTTGTAAAGTGTACGTTTTCACAGTTTAGAGATGAAAATCGAATTGACGCCAGAATTTAGGGTTGAAATATGTACTTTATCTTCTTATCCCTTTCCTTCTTTTCTTCCTCCCCCACAGGCCTCTGTAGGCATCAGTTACCTCTGCCTCTATCTCTTCCTCTTCCTTCCACCATATCTTCTCACCCCGCCGTCGCGGCTCGCCCCCGCCCCCGAGGCCCCGATCCGCCGTCCACTCGTGTTGCCGCTCGCCACCACCCCAGCCGTTGCCCCTGTCGTTCACCTTGCTGTCGCTCGCCCCAGCCCATGCCTCGTCGTTCTACGCTGCATCTGGCTAGATTTGGCTGCCACGATAGTCTTCGACGGCGACAATGCCCAGCGGCTCTAGAGGGCACCACCCCCTTCCCTTTCCTCCACGGGCGACCACAACGACGGGCCGGTGGCGTCCATGGCTCCAGCGGCGATGGCGTCCACGGCTCCAGCGGCGACGGGGTCCACGCGTCCAACAAGGCCTTGCCTGGTCTGTTGTGCCCTGGGCCGTGCCTGGGCCTCGCTGGAGGTGTCTCGTGCTGGCCCGACATGGCATGATGAGGTGGTTGTGCCGGCCAACGTAGCCCAATGCAGCCCGAAGCCCGTTGTGCCCATGCCGTGTCGGCACGGCATGGCCCAACTCCAAGCTATAGACAAAAGCAGTCTTTTTAATATCCTATTCCCGAACACGGATTTGATTATACCCAAACTGAAGGTCAATCTTGGAGAACACTTGGGCTCCATTCAGCTGATCAAACATGTCCTCATTGCGGGGCAAAGGATATTTGTTTTATATTATCACCTGGTTGAGAGCATGGTAATCGACACACATGTGCCAACTCCTATATTTCTTTTCTGTGAACAAAACAGGAGCTCCCCAAGTTGACACACTACGCCGGATAAGGTCTTTGGACAATAAATCATCGATTTGTGTCTTCCATTCCTCCTGAAAAGGACGTGCCAAATGATACGGAGACAGAAATTGGTCGAGTACTAGGAACAAGGTCAATGTGGAATTCTACATTCTGCTCTGGAGGTATTTCTGGAAGTCCAGCAGGAAACACATCGAGATAATCACGCGCTACTAGGATCTCCTTGATACACAAAGCTACACTCGGTTTTTCTCCAAGAGCCAAGAGTATCCGGTCTTTATTGCTCGTCGGCTAGGGAATAGACTGACCAACACAAACAGAGAATGCAGAGGTGCACTCCCCTGAAAGATGAACTACTCTTCGGATGGAGCCTACAAGGCAACGGTCTTCCAGAACCAAGAAACCACGACCCGATAACTACGCAACCAGTCCATACCAACGATAACATCGAAAGGATCTAACTGGATAACCATCAGTTTAATAATGGTGAAATACTCATCTATAGAAACAACACAAATTTGCCCTCCTAACAAACTCTAGCAATACGAACTAATTGGTAGCTCCAAAATAAAAAACAAGGGCATTGTGGGAATCCACAAGTTGTGTACCTGTGACCACGTCAGGACGACGTACAAACTCAGCGATAAGCATGGCGTAGACTCCAAGTGGTGCCAGGACAGCGAAAGTCCCGAGACTCGGTTGAGGCAGTGTAGAACTGCTAGAGGTGCGACAATCTAGAGTGGAATAGTCAGTGCAGGCTGCCTGTAGTACCTAGCAGGTGGCGTCCAGGTAGGAGGTAACTGTGGTATAGGAGCAACTGCCATTCATCTGGACAGACCCCTGAGAAGAAACAACTGAACACGATGCTAGTGTTGGCTTCCACTTGATAACGCTAGTGGGATTCTACGGACAAACTCACTCCATGTGATCCAACCACCCATAGTGACAGCACTCTGTGAGATTGCCCTGTCCCACTTGAGCACTCAGCCGCATGATGTCCACCACCACTTGAAACACACCATACCCTACCCTAGGACAGGGTAGTAAGCTGGAGTCATTGAGGAAGAACAAGGCACTAAAGAAGAATGCAGCCTCGATTGCTTTGACTTGGAGAATAGTAGAGGGTGGTGGCCCGCTTTGAACTTCTTAGGAGTGGGCCCCTTCGTAATCTGCGTCTCCAACTCCATACTCCTGGACTACTCGACCAGAGAGTTGAAATCTCGCAGCGTTGTGGCTCCCTTAACATGCCAGAACTCAAGGTTAAGCCCCCGACGAAACCTCTTGGCCTTCATAAGATCATAATTTGCCATGGGTTGTACGAAGCAGGCTAAGTTGTTGAACTCCGATTCATACTCAGCCACGAACATCTTCCCATTCACGAAAGTGGACAGGGAAACCTCCATCCTCTCCATGAAAGACTACGGATAGTACATCGCCTTAAACTGGTCGACGAAGATCTCCCAAGTGACTGGATCCTGAGGAGAGGTCCTAGCTAAAAGAACCCCTTCCCACTAGATGTCCGCATGACCCTTCAGCTAAAAGCCCACGAAGCGAGCCTTTTGCTATGAGGTCAACTCGAGGGCTCCAAACTATCTCTCCATGTAGCGTAGTCGGTCTACCGCTTGGACCGACGTGCTCAAACTGTCAAATGTATCCAACCTTTATGCCATGCACTAGCGTAAGCCCATCCGCATCTCAGGTGCAGGTAGAGCGACAAGAATAGATGCAGCAGCAGTGGGGGTTGCTGGTACCTGCTGCCCATGTGCATGGATCTCCCCCAAAAGCTCTCGCAACATGGTCGGGGTCCCTTCCTGTCCCTTACCCTCTGGCTGATTAGCAGCAGCCTCCTCACTAGAACCATTCCCCTCAGCCACAGACTCGTGAACTTCAGGCGGTGGCTCCACCTGGCCATGCCCACGACCTCTACCCCATGCCATAGCTATTCAACACAATCAAACAATCTTGCAATAAGATCATAAGCATCATCCTCAAATCATTACTATTCATCAATACGATACAACAGAAACGTAAATGTAATGCTTGACCCATTCTCATCCTATTGTGCACTAGTGTGTCAATTTAAGTTAATTAACCAACCAAAGTCAGGTTCTAGTAATTAATTAACCTGTATCAAAAATTTAATTTAATTAGCCAAACCTAGGTCAAATATTAGTAGATTAAATTAACCAAAGTTGTCAATTTATTTAGCATGGACCTAAAGCCTGCTCAGATAATAATAGTAACACCTCAGCCCAACAAAAAGCCGAGAATGTCACCTCCATTTTTTCTCTAAATTCAAACCATAATTACTTATAATTATGACAACCTTTGCAAGAATAGAAATCTACAACAGGTCATCCTACCATGAGAATATCAACATAATTGCAATAGGGATGAATGTTCACTTATAACTTGGGATCTCGCGCCCAAGAATGCCCATGGCCAAACGCTCGAGAACACTAGGAACCATCCGTCCGGGAACATTGATAAGCAACAATACTAAAAAATAAACCATTGCTATAACGTAGTCATAACTCATCATTACTATACGCTCTAATACCACTCATGATCCACATGACTATGATAACATAATCAATGTGCAATAATCAAACTCTCATAAATGCAACAAGTCTGTAGGTATAATTGTTGTAACAAAATAATGATAACTTCATTATTGATAGCATGTGATGTGTAGGTGCTATTCTCATCCCATGCATGTCGCCTTCAATGTTCTCCTAGAAACAACAACAAAGGGGTGAGGAAAAAACTCTGCAAGTACATAATAGAACGATAAAAATACACAATAGAAGCTTATTATTCATGTACCCATCATCACCATGACTCATTTTTCCCATCATCTTTTCATTAATGCATTGCAATTCTACCGAGAAGTAGCAAACCTTACCACTTTTGGAAAGTATCGAAAATTACCTAATTGTTCCTATTTATGACCATAATTTAATTCACCCATCTATTGTAACTAATGTGGAAAACAACATGGCTACTACCAATGGCGATGGAATTCTGGATAGCAGCGCTCCTGAAGCCATAACTTTTACATCACTCATCCAAAACTAGTGTTTTTGCACTCTATGGAAAGCTTAAACAATAACCTACAACATTCATAATACATCAAATCTATGAAACATGACATAGATATCTCAAAACTCCCTCACAAGGCCCAGCAGCGCACTGAACCAAAAATTGGCATTGTTAAATGTATGTATATGTTGTGTTATTCTTCCCTAGTTTAGGGTGTTTCCTACATATTGCTCCCACTATATACTTGTATATATTGGCCCATTAGCCCCTTTGCAATACTAGAAGCCCATTCATAATATGGTATCAGGTAGGTTATGGTTTCTCTTCTCTTTTCTCTCTCTCCTACCCAACTCCTAGATCCACCGCCACTACCCCTACCGCCACCGCTAGGTCACCACACCGCTGCTCGTAGGCTGGCGCTGTCACCCTGCCACTGGCACCTCGCTTGTCCTTTACACCGACTCGCACCGCCAACCTCTCCCCTGCTCGGGCCGCCGCCGCTGAGCCCTCCTTTGCTCTACCCCCAACACCTCTCGCCATCGCGGCGAGCTCTCACTTCAAGCAAGACTACCACGACCTCCTGCCGCTTGCTCCCCTTCTCAAGCCACCACTGTCTAGATCCGCGGCTTTTGCCGCCGCTTCTTGCCGCCGGTCTTTGCTCGCCTCTCTTCTTGCTAGAGGCCACCCCTACTACTCTACCTCTGCTGCTACCGAAGGGCACCCTTGCTGTTGAGTTGCTTACCCCGGATTAGGGATTGGCAGCGACCATCACACAATATGGCACCCTTTGGAACCTCGAGCATGGGTACCGTCTCGGTTCTGAAGCCATCGGTCACCTTCAACGACGTCAACTACCGCGAGTTTGTCCAGCACATGAGGATTCACCTGTGAGGACTGCACCTATGGGTCTACCTCACCGGCGAGTGGCCTTGCCCACCCTACCTCGTACCGCCATCCGAGCCTGTTTTCCCTACTAATGCTACTAAGGATGTTCAATAGGCTGCGGTTGCCGCCTTCTAGGAGGCGCTCGAGGAGTACCAAACGTAGCTCCACGCCTACGAGGTGTGGAATGATGAGGATCCTAAGGCCTCTACCATCGTGGTGGCCAGCATTGAGCCTTAGCACGCGTCCGATGTACTTGGTTTGTCTACGACCAAGGAGATGTGGGATCATCTTCGTGCCCACTACGAGCCTAAGAGAGAGGCCTTGTACCATTCCACTCTTTGGGAGGTGCAGTCTCAGAAGAAGTAGGACGCTACCGTGGATGCCTTCTACCAGCAGTTGGCTACGATTTGGCGTCAGCTCGACTCTCTAGGGTCGGATGTCTGCTTGTCCTGCACCTGCTGTGTACGTCAACATGCTCACTTGGAGATTCATTGCCTTCGCGATTTTCTCACCCGCCTTCGCCGGAGTATGAGGTGGCTCGCTCCCAATTGCTGATGAGACAGCCCCTTCCCTCCATATTGGAGGCTCTCACTGCTATTCAAACTGACGAGGCTCGTTTTTGTATGGAAGGGATTCTATAGCAGCCCTCTTCAGCACCCTAGCACCAGTGCCTATGCCTACCTCTGCCCCTATGGCCGCCGCTGATGCTCCCACCAGCCTTCACTACGACTACTATGATCGTTCTAGGCGCACTGTCCAGTACTATCATCAGAAGTAGAAGGCTCGCTAGAGTGGCCGCACTTTGAGGGGGGAGCTGGATCCTCCTAGTTAGGTTCACGTCAGAGTTCCTTGGGGCAGACGCACCAGGAGATGTTCATGCTGCTTCGGCGCCTTACTATTTCTGCCCCAGCACTAGGTTCTGCTGCTAGGTCTTTTGGCCCTACGCCACCACCTCCTTTAGGTATATCATCTCCTTGGATTCTAGATTTGAGTGCCTCTTTCCACATGATATCGGACTCCACTCATCTTACTTCCGTGAGACCACCTGATCTTCCTCTCACAGTTCAGATTGTGGATGGCACATCTCTTCTTGTTGCAGGAAGAGGCACTCTTTCCACTTCGTCTTTTTGTGTTCCTATTGTATCTCATGTTCCTAGTCTTACTATGCAGCTTATGTCAACCGGTCGGATTCTCGAGTCTCTGTCCTTTTGATTTGATTCACTCTGATGTTTGCGGACTGGCTCCCATCACATCAAAAGGGGGTCAAACCTATTATGTGATATTTATTGATGATTATTCGAGATACACCTGGCTCTATCTTATGTCTTCTTGCAGTAAGGTTTTTCAATTTACCAGCAATTTACCACCATGGTTCGCACTCAGTTTGAGTCAAACCATTCGTATTTTTCATGCAGATTTTGCTAGTGAATATCTCTCCACTTCACTTCATTGTTTTCTTGCTGAGGAGGGCACTCTCCCTCAGTATTCTTGTCCTGGTGCTCATGCTCAGAATGGTATCGCTGAGCATAAGCACCATCATTTCTTGAGACAGCTCGTGCTCTCATGCTTACATCTCATGTCCCACCCCATTTTTGGACTGAAGCTGTCTATACTGCTGCCTTTCATATCATTCGTAGCCCTCTTTCGCTCTCAAGGGGTGCACCTGTTTTGAGCATCTCACTGGTTCGCCACCCCAGTACAGTCACGTTTGTTGTTTCAGTTGTGTCTGCCACGTGCTTCATCCACCTTGTGAGCGCACCAAGCTGACTGCTTAGTCGGTCCAATGTGTTTTTCTTAGCTACAGCTCTGAGCATAAGCGTTATCGTTGCTATGATCCTGTTGCTCGACGAATGAGGATCTCTCGAGATGTCACTTTTGATGAGTCTCGTCCTTATTATCCTTATTCCTCTGTCACCAACTTTGCTTCCGCTGAGTCGCTTTCCTTTTTGACCTTTCATGAATCTTCGCCTCCTCTAGTTCATGTCTTACCACCCTCGTCTCAGTTCCCACCGTCTACTCCACCACAGTCTCCTTCACCACAATCTCTCCCATCTCCTTCGGTTTCCTCACCTCCTCCAGAGGTTCCTACCAGCTCTCCTGATGAGATCTCCCCTTTTCCGCTGCACTACTCTCGCTCTAGCCTCTCCTCCCAGGTATGATCTTCGTGATCGTCGAACTGTTAGGCCTCTTGAGCGTTCAACTTTGCGGCCACTGCTCTTGTTGAGCCTACGACTAACCGTGAGGCTGCTGCTCATCCGAGGTGGCAACAGACGATGGCTGAGGAGATTGCTGCCCCTGGAGCGCACCGGGACATGGGATCTTGTTCTCCTACCTTCTCGTGTTACTCTGATCACATGCAAGTGTGTATACAAGATTAAGACTCACTTCGATGGCTCTCTTGAGCGCTACAAGGCTTGTCTTGTGGCCCGTGGTTTTCAGTAGGAGCATGGTCATGACTACGACGAGACTTTTGCACCTGTTGCTCACATGACCACTATTCGGACCCTTCTGGTAGTTGCTTTTGTTCTCGAGTGGTCTATTTCTCAGCTGGATGTCAAGAATGCCTTCCTCAACGGCGAGCTGTATGAGGAGGCCTACATGCAGCTGCCCCTTGGGTATTCTGTCCCTAATGGCATGGTGTGTCATCTTCGTCGCTCTCTCTATGGGCTCAAACAAGCTCCTCGAGCCTGGTTTGAGCACTTCTCTGTTGTCACTGAGGCCGGTTTTCATCGCCAGTGACCATGACCCTGCTCTTTTTGTTCACATCTATCCTCGTGGTCGGACTCTTCTTCTATATGTTGAAGATATGATCATCACCGATGATGATCCTCAGTACATCGATTTTGTGAAGAGGCATCTCAGTGACAAGTTCTTGATGTCTGACATGGGTCCACTTTGCTACTTTCTTGGGATTGATGTCACTTCTACGCCTGTGTGCTACTACCACTCCCAGGAGAATTACATTCAAGACCTTCTTGCTCGTGCTTGTCTCACTGATCAGCGCACAATAGATACTCCCATGGAGCTTGGAGTTCACCTTCGACTCATTGGTGGAGAGCCCCTTGAGGATCCCATTCACTATCGTCACCTTGTTGGTAGTCTTGTCTATCTTGGGATCACTCACCCTAACATCTCTCACCCTGTTCACATTCTGAGTCAATTTGTTTCGGCTTCCACTCAGCTTCACTACAGTGACCTTCTGCGTGTCCTTTGATATCTTTGTGGCACCATTTCTCATCACCTTTTCTCTCTTCGCTCCAGTTCCTTGCAGCTCAAGGTGTACTCTGATGCGACTTGGGCTAGTGCTCACTCCGATCGTCGATCTCTTTCTGCCTATTGTGTTTTCCTTGGATCCTCTCCTATTGCCTGGAAGACCAAAAAGCAGATAACAGTTTCCCGCTCGAGTGCTGAAGCTAAGTTGAGGGCTATGGCGTCATTGATAGCTGAGGTTACTTGGTTATAGTGGCTCATTTAGGATTTTGGTGTCTCTTACCGCACCGACCCCTCTTTTGTCTGATAGCACTGTTGCGATCATTTTTGCCCGAGATCCAGTGAAGCATTAACTCACTAAGCACATTAGAGTTGATGCTTCCTATATGAGATCGCAGGTGCAGGGCCAGGTCATGGCTCTTCAGTACGTGCCTTTGGAGCTTCAACTAGCCGACTTCTTCACGAAGGCACGGACATGAGCTCAACACAGCCTTTTCCTCTCCAAACTCAGTGTTGTTAATCCACCATGAGTTTGCGAGGGGTGTTAGATGTATATATATGCTATGTTATTCTTTCCTAGTTTAGGGTGTTTTTGGCATATTGCTCCTACTATGTACTTGTATATATTGTCCCCTTTGCAATACCAGAAGCCCATTCATAATAGGCATAACCAAACCTCTAATCCCGCTAATGATCTATCGAAAAACATTGATTGCCCACTAAAATAATATCACATCAAAGGTTCTCAGGTCGTTACCCTCGAAAAAGATGAGATGACCAAAATGGGAAGCCCTAAATTCCCACTTATTCTCCTTCTTTTCTTCCTTCTTCCTTCTTCTCTGCCTCCTCGTCAATGCAGCAAGACACCAAAGCAAAGAGATCCCAGCGCGTGTGCGCATAAGAGACCGCGATGGCTACAGGGCAACACTCGACATCCGATGGCGTCCATGACTGACCGCGGTGGCTACAGGGAAGCGCTTGATAGTAGACCACAGTGCTACAGGGCAGTGCTATAGGCAACATGACTAACATCGCAAAAAGGGAATTTGATGAATTGGTAGTTGACGGGAGCAACTACCTAACCTAGGCCTTGGACGTGGTTCTACTTAGCCTTCATTGGGCTAAGTGCAACTATTATTCTTCACAACAATACTAATAAGCCCCTAGAGGAAGACAAGGCTAAGGCCCTATTCTTCCTAGGTCATCACTTGAATAAGGATCTCAAGAATGAGTATTTGACTTAGAGAGATCCTTTAGCCCTATGGGTTTCCTTCCAAAAGAGATATAATCAGCAAAGGGAATTAATGCTCCCACAGGCGGAGCTTCATTAGACAAGTTTGAACTTCTAGGATTTTAAACTGTGGTGACATATAACTCAACACTCCATAGGATAATTTCTTGTTTTAGGCACTATGGAAGAGATTTTATAGAGAGATCTTATTGAGAAAACCCTTTCCACTTTCCATGCTTCAAATCTGGTGCTAGCATAACAGTACAGAGAAAAGGGGTATGAAAAGCACTCTGAACTAATAATCGCACTTCGAGTGGCGAAAAAGCATAATGAACTCCTCACAAGGAATCATAATGCTCGCCCTACAAGAACTCAGGGTGCACCTGAGGTGGATAACATTTAGAAAAGACGAATGTCAGTGGAAAAGGAAAGGAGATTAGAAAAAGTCTAAACCATTTGTCTTCAAGGCAAAAGGTAAGACAGGACAAAAAGGGAAGTCTCTCATGAAAACACTAGGTGACAATAGGCTCTGCTATATGTGTGGGCTCAAGGGTCACTAGGCAAAATTTGCTTGACACCTAAGAATCTGGTGGAGCTCTACCAAGAGTCTCAAAGAAAGAAAGGCCAAAATAAAGCTCCATGGGTGTAGCAGCATTGTGAGTATCAGTCATACCACAGCACCAAGAAGATTCTGAACGCAGGAATGCTGAGAAATTAAGGTAGTAGCCATCGTCATCAGAATGAACCTCAATACCCATAAAATAGTTCAATGGTCCCAAATCTGACATAAATTGTTCACTCAATTTCTTCTTGACAAAAGCCATGTAGTTCATGTCATCTTCTATGATCAGCATATCATCTACATATAGTAGAAGCAAAGTACGATCCCACTGAGAAGTATGAATAAACAAGACAGGTCATCCTCACTTTGAGTGAAATCAGTAGCTTTAATCACAAAACTAAAACGCTCGAACCAAGCATGAGGAGTTTGCTTGAGACCATATAGAGCATGCCTAAGACAACAAACATAGCATGTAGGAGCCTCAACACCTAGGAGTGGCTGCATACGATCTCCCCATGTAGATCACCATGAAGAAAGGTATTTTTGACATCCATAAGAGATATAGTCCATGAGCATACCGCTGCAACAATAATGAGAGTACGGATTGTAGTCATATGAGCAACTAGAGCAAAACTATCAATCATAATCTCAACCATAAGAATGTTGAAAACCTCTTGCAACAAGACAAGCCTTGTATCCCCGAACCATCTGACTTGGTCTTACATTGTACACCCACTTGCATGTTATAGGAACAACTCTAGATGGTAGCCGAACAAGATCCTAAGTGCTTGTAGATTCTAATGTTGTAAGCTTCTCAATCATGGCCAACTCCCACTCAGGTGTACTGGCTGCCTCCTGATAGGTACATGGCTCAGATACTTCACATGCATGAGAAAACCCCATTTCTCTGGTGCCTGAAGAGTGGAACGATCATGTAGGGCATACCGTGATATAGTAGAACGATCGTTAGAGTCCGTGGTACTTGCTGGAGGGTAAAGTGAACGATCGTCAGAAGGTTCAAGAGGAATGGAAGTCTAAGGATCAGAATGAACTCTTTGTCAGCGACTATAGTGAAAGGGAGAAGTGAAAGTGTCAAACTGGTGGAGCTGGTGGAGTAGACACTCTAGAAGGTGAAAGTGCTGGAGAAAGTGTATCTAGAAAATAAAGTCTGGTGAAGGAATGCAAGGTAGACACAAAAAGGAGGTGGAATCTGTGAAATGAGTGAGATGAGTAGAAGGATGATAAAAGAAAGGTCAACCCTCATTAAAGATCACATCACGAGAGATGCGAATGCAATGTGCTAAAGGACCATAGCAACAATAGCCCTTATGCTTAGGACTAACCTAGGAAGACACACTCAACCAAGTGACGCTCAGCTTTTTGCACTCACAAGGTGCTAGAAGGACATAGCATAGACACAAAGATGAGCATAGTGAGCATGTGCTCGGTATAGGACCTCACTAGGAAACTTTCTCTGAAGGTTGGAAGAGGGCTGACGGTTGATGAGATAGACTGACGTAGAGACCTCTTCCCCATAGAAGTGAGAGGGAACAAAGGAGGAAATGAAAAGATTACGAGTAGTCTCAATGATATGATGGTTCTTGTGCCCAACAACACTATTATGAGTATGAGCACCAAGACACGAGAGTTGAGGAAGAGTACCCTAAAAAAGAAAGGAAGTTGCGAAAAGCTGATAAAAGATACCCTCCTCGAGGGTCAAAATGAAAAATTCGAATGACAGAAGAGAATTGAGTATGAACCATATGATAAAAAGACCGATAGATAGAAATCAACTACGAATGGTGTTTCATGAAATAGATCCAAGTGTATCGAGTGTGGTCTTCAATGAAGATGACATAGTAACGTTGACCACCCTTTGGGGCAAATGGAGAAAGACCACAAACATCCGAATAGACCAAATCAAAGGGATGATCTAATCTAGAACACCTTGATGAATAAAGATAGAGGTGTGAGCCACACAAGTGCCCCAAGCGATGATGCTATTAAGGAAAAGACTTGCAAACAGAAGTGGATACAAAAAGGACAAAGAGTAGATGGACCAAAAACAAAGGATAAAGGAATAGGAGAAGGAGCAGTACTAGAAATGGAGGATAAAGGGAGATTTAGACGATCAAGAACATATAGCCCTACAGAACCCCTCTTATGATGACTTGTACCAATGACAACTCTTGTTCGATGATCTTGCACAAAGCAGGTGCTATCATCAAACCCAAAAAAGTAGTTCATATTTGCGAGCTGCCCGATAGAGATGAGACTCATGGAAAGCGTAGGGACAAGTGAGACATCTGAAACTGCGAAGTGAAAGGTGGAAGAGTCCCTTAATGAGTGACCGTGCATGGTATTCCACGAGCTGTCTGAATCTTGAGACCTTCCACAGTAGGATAACATGATGTGAGCTGAGATGCATCAGATATCACATGGAAAGAAGCCCCCGAATCAAATAGCCATGAGAGTGAAGCACCCGACGAAGGACATGATCGTGTAGTAAAACTGGTGGATCCACCAAGAAATGCTTGTAGCATCTGAAGCGCCGATAAGTCTACACGGATGTGTACCGGTATCCCTATATGTATCAGGTACGGGTACGGCCCCGATACGTATCAGGAAGTATCAAAAATACTTGTCTTTAAAAAAAAAGATATCAATTTTCGGTACGTATGCACACAGATGGATACTGTGATACGGCCCAAAAGAAGTGCAGCCCAACAAAAAAAAGCACTGTTCTTAGCCCAAATTCATGGCCCATCAGAGAGAACCCTAACCTTGCCCCTGAGCTGCCCTGCGATGTGCCTTCCTCCCAGTCTGCACCTCCAGTCGTCTAGAGCTCCTCCTCCTCCGTGCGGGCTACGCCTCCCTCCCGGCGACTAGCGGCCGGCGGCCTTCGGCGCTCCCTCTTCTGCGCCCCCTCCTCCACGCCCACTCCTCCATGCTCCCTCCTCTACATCCAATAGTCGGCGGCGTCGATCCTCTGCATTCGATGATCAAAGGTGCTCTCTCCTCTCCAACGACCGGCGCCTCTAGCTTCCCTCCTCTCCAACAGCCAACGGCGTGTTTCCTTTCTCTTCTCAGTTCTCTCAGATCTAATTGAAGAATTTTGGGTCTGGGTGAGTGGGGGAAAGAAGGCGAGTGGGTGAGTAGGTGAAAGAAGGCACAAGTGGTACCGCCCGGTGAGCGGTCAGTGGATTGGAGAATTAGTACTATTGCTGCGTAGCAATAGAACCTGTGTTCATTGGGGGTTTACAGCTTGTAGTGGATTTCTATGTACTACTGTATTAAGCATATACGAATATGTGAATAGCTACTAAAACTGATAGAGTAGTACACTAAGTAACTAACAGACTTGCGCATTCCAAGGTGTAGTTGATTGAAAATAGCTACTTGGCACCTTTAATTAAGCACTAAGTCACTAAGAGACTTGCATTATGTCATGTACAAATGCACAATTTAAGCTTCTAGTCTAATATCGAGTATCGTATTTTATATTTTTACTATTATATATATATATATATACATTCGTATCGTCGTATCGGATTTTTTTTGGAGAAATAGGGTATTGCTGTATCCGTACCACCATACTGGTATCACGTATTGGTGCATCATAGCTTGCAGCTGACACAACTAGGCCTGAAGGTTGGTCATCTGATCCTAAATCTGACCAAACTGAGGTGCACAAGACTCCAATGCATTGTCAAGGACAAAAGAAGCAATAGTAGAGGATGCGATAGCCACAAAGAGCAACAATCACCAATCACCGATAGCACTGAGAACTCCAAGTAGAGAAAACCAATCACCGATTGTATTAAAGGGTGACAACGATAGTGGTGACACCACACAATAGAGCACCGAGCCAAAGTAAAGGCAACAATGGTGGCACCAGGAGGTAGTAGAGCAACGAGCTGAAGAGGTGAAGACGACAAAGTAACAAGCATTCGATAATGTAGAAGAGCACCAAGCAGCAGTCGGTCAGCCTGTGACAGCATAGCAAAGCTGGATAGTGGCAATGCACTGAGCAGAGCACGGTAGAGCACCAAGCAGTCCGTGATACAGAAGAGCATGAAGGAGCCGTCAGTCAGCCGGTGACAGCGCAGTAGAGCTGGACGGCAGTGATGCACTAAGGAGCAGAGCACCAAGCAGTCGGTGAAAGTGCGGCAAAGCTAGATAGCAGCATCGGATCTAGCGTCGCAGAGCAGGGGCGACGTTGGATCCAGCATCACAGAGTAGATTGGGAGCTCGGTGATGCCTAACGGAGGTTGACAATGGCAACAACAGCTCAAATCGAGCGGAGGTAGCTCAAATCTGAAGTTCAAGTGGTAGAGCAGAGCAGGACGGAGCTGGACGGCAGTGCTAGAGCAGAGGCAACGATGGTCCATGAGGCGATGGTTGCACTAATGCAGAACACCCAAGCAAGAAGGACGGAGCTGGTTGGCGGCATTGGAGCAGAGGCGGTGATGGTCCACTAAGCAACGGTTGTGTCGAGGCAGATCACCCGAAGCAGAGACAGAGCGGCGATAGTTCTTGCCATCAGTGGACATGGAGAGTGACGAACCACGGGAGAGAGGGAGGAAAGGAGGAAGCATGCTGGTGGCAGCTAGCCGGCGACGGCGAGGATAGTGGCGGCTGGATCGGGTCTAGTCCCTAACTCTAACACTGACCCTAGGCTCTAATACCATGTTAGAATTTGAGAGAGGATTTTGCTATTCACAACTGTGCAACTTATTCATTATTGAGACTAGTTGGGCCTCGTGGACTACATGGGCTGAGAGGGAGACTACAAATACGTACAACTCTTAACAATGACCAGTGGAAGGTGTGGGTTGTAGCCAGTGGCTTTGATTTGTCCTGGTTGTAGCTAATGGAAAGTGTGGGTCGTAGCCCGAGGTTTTATTTGTCCTGGTTGTAACCAGTGGAAAATATGGGTTGTAGCCCGATGAAAAAGGTTGAAGGTGGTTGAAGCCACTCGATGGTATTGGGTAGTTGGAGCCACTTTATAATATCTGGAGGTTGAAGCCTTCGCTAGTACTTTACGACACTACTCAATTTCAATACAATTGGTTTAGTGGAAATGGTAGGTCTCGGGCCTTCTATTTAATCTAATTAAAATGTGGCTTCTTCAAATAAAAGAACCTCAAAGTCTTCCATGTTGAGTCTTGCATATATTATAATTGCATTATGGGTGGTGGCTTGTTGAGTACCGTCATACTCATTGTTACTCAATTTCTATCCTTTAGTAAGAGGAGAAGAATAATACTCTTTCAGTCCTTAATTGGGTCCGATAGGAGTGTCTGTCGCCATGAACAAGGTCGTGTGCCCAAGCAGATTGCATGTGGGCATATCCTAAGGGTCCTACTTGGGTGTTGTTTCCGTTCCCACTTCTACTGCAGATATTTAAGGTATTTGGCCTGATCGGCCCGTGTGTAACTCAAGCAACCGTACGGTCTATTTACGTACTATTTAATATTATGTAATAGCTTTACTTTTGCGAGATATGTATTTGATATTTAATGATATAATTGTGTGCACTAGTTACTGATCTAGGGACTAATAATGATATATAGAAGGTTCCGGATGGTAAATTCGGGTCCCGACAGAGTTGGTATCAAAGTCATATCGACTGTAGGTTGTGATCTTAGTTAGCATGGCCGTTAGTTTCATGACTAGAAAATTTTCAAAATCTATTTTCACCTCCAAAATCTTTGCGAAAATTATTATTAATATTGCTCATTTTCACCCCCCAAGATGACTCACCTATATCTGGTCTTGGCAACTTTTACTTTCATTGCTACCTTACCTTGTCTCCAAAATTCCGTATTTCCAAAAATATTCTTAAAACCCCTCTTTGAAGGTGCCTTGAAATTTTGGTTTTGGGCTAAATTCACAAAACCCATCTTGAAATTTATTTTCAAGTTTTATTTTAGAAATTTATTTTCCTGATTATCTTATAACCTTGCCCTTGGAAGTCCAATTATCAAACTATGTTTACAAAAAAATAATTTTTGCACCCCACTTTGAAAATCTTCTAAAATTATTCCTCAAAACTTATTCCTCTAAGAAACTTCTTTCCAAACCTGTTTCGGAGACCATTTCTATGAGTTTTCTTGAAAGGTTATTTGCATATTAAACCCTTATAAGATCATCTAAAAATCTTTCAGAATGTTGCTCCCTCTTATACCAACTGGAAAGATCAATTCAAGAAAGAAGTCACTCTTCATTTGTTTAGACATGGGCTCTATAGGTCCGCATATATCCCCCATGAATCCTCTCAAAGAAATCAGGTGATTCATCGTTGATCTTATGATATGAGGGTCTTGTAATCAACTTGCCTTTCGCACAGGTTTCACACACAAAGGGTGATAGATCTGGGATGTCTTTAGACTTCAAGTTGTATTATCCAACGCATCATATTGTCTCCAGGATGATCCAAACGTTCATGCCATATTCTAAATAGTTCGTGGTTTCTAAATAGTTCTAAATACCTCACACCCCTCAGGATATATTTTGTGGTACAACTGTCCACAAGACGGTTCATGTTCTACCTCCATTGTATGTTAACTATAAGCATGAGATAAATAATTTGCATGAATTAAAAACATTGCATATGCATAAATGCACACATAAGACATGCAAATGAATTAGAAATACTTTATTTATTTCATGGACTAAAGATTACAAGAAGTAATTTTAATTCCTAATAGTAATATTGTTGACTAATTTAGGATTGTGAAAATTTGGTGTTCAATATAGTAACAACATCCTAAACACAACATGAATTGACCTCTCAATTTAAGGGGATAATGGAGATTGCTTCTTAGGACTCTCCTCATCCTTTTCTAGATGAAAATCTAGTAGCTAATCATCTAGTAGAGAATATTCGTCATCATATAGAGCATCATCGCCTGATTCCTCCTATATTATCAGTTTATGGGCTTCATTCTCCTCTTGCTCTCCTTCTGCTAGTGCTTCACCTATAGCTTCATCCTACAGATGGTGTACACTAATAGATCCTTTCCGATATCATTTGCTTGCCGGAAGCCTTGTTTATCTCACTACCACGAGGCCATACATTGCTCATGATGTTCATGTTTTCAGCCAGTTTGTTAGTGCTCCCACCTCAGTCCACTATCGTCATATTCTTCGTGTGCTAAGATACATGATGGGGATTGTGGACAAGCGTTTGTTCTATGCTAGTTCGAGTCAGCTCAGCTCCACGCTTACTCTGACTCCACTTGGGCTAGTGATCCTGTTAATCGGTGATCTATCACTATCAACTGCATCTCTTGGTATTTCACTTGTTGCCTAGAAGTCCAAGAATCAAACTACGGTGTCATGCTTTAGTGCAGAGGCTGAGCTTCAAGCTCTTGCCACTACCACCTCAAATATTGTTTGGCTTCAATGGCTTTTGGTTGATCTTGGTATTCTTTATGATAATCCTATTAGATATGTCTCTTGTATAGAGTGTTCTTTCCATAGTTACCTACACTTGTAACATGTATATTTTGGCCTTTGGCCCATTGAAAGAGTAATGGTTCATTCCAACATGATATTAGAGCTAGGGTTAGGATTCGTGAGAGAGCCATGCTACTGCCCACAGGCCGCCGCCGTCCTCCAACCGTCGACGCCGCTTAAGCGCCATCGCCTTCCTCTTCTCCCTTCCTCCCTATCGCCTCTACCTCCACCGAGCGCCGCCCGCCTCCTCTGCTCTGGATCCTCCCCGCCCTCAAGCGGACTCCCTGAGCTCGCGCCAGCCCCCCAACGCCATTCCTCTACTCTACGCCACTCCTCTGCCCCGAGCCACCTTGAGCTCGCGTTGCCCGAATTAAGTCCTCTCCGACACCAGAACTCAGGTTGCGCCGCTCCACTGCTCCAGGCCAGACTCCCGATGCCCTGTTTGGATCGCCGCTGTTCCCGGGCCTCTGCTCTAGATCTGGCGCCACCTCCAGCTCCTGCGACCACCGTCGCCCCCGAGCTCCTCCTCTACTCCAGGACCAATGCCACCTTTGTAAGACCACCACTGCTTCTCTGTTCTGCGCGACTCCTTGCCCTCTGCTCTGGATCCAATGCCACCTATAGCTCCTAGGAACGCTGCCCGCTCCTTGCTCACATCTGGATCCCTTCGACCACAACCATCGACTTCCTCCGCGCGCGCCTCCTCCCTGAGCGCTATGTCTCCTGCGCTACCAAGGAGTAAGACGAATAGCTCGCCAAGCGGGTTGTGCCATGCAGCAACGCGCTACCAGGGATCCTTCAGTGATGCCATGCAGCAATGCCTCTCCCAGCTCCAACGCTTAAGTGCCCACTTGTCCTCAGACTCCTCGGGCTTTGCTTGTCTGGCTCGTCCTTTTGATCTTGTTCACTTTGATGTTTGGGGTCCAGATCCCTTCGTTTCGAAAGGGAGTCATCGATACTTGGATCTACTTCATGTCCTCTCATAGTCAGGCTCTATGTATTTACTAGATGCTTGCCACCATGGTTTGCACTTAGTTTGATTCGTCCATTCGTGTTTTTTGTGCTGATTCTGCTAGTGAATACCTATCTGCTGCTTTGCGTCACTTTCTCGTGGAACAAGGTACTCCTCCCCAATACTTTTGCCCTGGTGCTCACGCTCGGAACGGTATCTCTGAGCATAAGCATTGTCACTTGCTTGAGACAGATCGCACTCTCAAGTTTGCCTCTTATGTACCACTTCAATTCGTGGTTGAGGCTATCTCTAGTACTGCTTTCCTCATCAACATGCACCCTTCCAATGCTCTTTAGGGTTCTACTCCTATCGAGCGTCTCTACGGTCGAGCTACAGTCACCTTAGTTGTTTCGGTTGTGTTTGTTTTGTCCTTCTTCCACCTCGTGAGCACACCAAGTTAACTTCTCAGTCAGTTGAGTGTGTTTTTTTGCTATAGTCTTGAGCATAAGGGTTATCACAGCTACTACCCTGTTGCTCGCCGGGTGTGGATATCAAAGGATCGCACTTTCGATGAGCCCCGACCTTAGTACCCTCGTCCCCTACTGTCACCTCAGATTCTCTTGTTGAGTCAATCTCCTTTCTGACTTTTCCTAACCCTCAGCTTTCCACTTCTGCTTTGCTTCCGCCTTCACCTTCTTTGCTTCCCTCTCCTCCGGCTCCACCTATTCCCTCTCCTCCGGTGGTTCCTTCCAGCTCTTTTGTTGAGAATCCCCTTTCCCTACACTACTCGCCATCATCGGCCTACTCCTCTCTGTTGAGCCTTCGTATTTGCTGGGTCTTGTTCCCATCTCTTCTTCTCCGTCCTTGCTGGGTCTTGCTCTACCTTCTCCTCCCAGATACGATCTTCGTGAGAATGACCCTGCCTTATTTATTCACAATTCTCAGTGAGGTCGTACTTTGCTTCTGCTATATGTATATGCTGATCACAGGAGATGACATGGACTATGTGGCTTTGTGAAGAAGAAATTGAGTGAGCAGTTTATGATGTCAGATTTGGGAGTATTGAGCCATTTTTTGGGGATTGAGGTTTATTCTAATGGTGATGGCTACTACCTCTCTCAACATCGCTACGTTCAGGATCTGCTTGCTCGCTCTGGAATGACTGATACTTACATGCTACCACACCCATGGAGCTTCACTTGCAGCTTCGACCTATAGACAGTGTACCATTGACAGATCCTTCCCATTATCATTAGCTCGTTGGGAGCCTTGTTTATCTCACTGTCACTAGGCCAAACATTGCTCATGTTGTTCATGTGCTCAGCCAGTTTGTTAGTACTCCCATATCGGTCCACTATGGTCATTTTCTTTGTGTGCTGAGAAACTTGACGGGGACTACATCTAGATGTCTGTTCTATGCCAGTCGAGTCAACTCCAGCTCCACGCTTACTCTGACTCCAGTTGGGTGAGCGATCCTGCTAATCGTCGATCTATGACTGGCTACTACAACTCTCTTGGTACTTCACTCATTGCTTGGAAGTCCAAGAAGCAGACTGCGGTGTCACACTCTAGTGCAGAAGCTGAGCTTTGAGCCCTTGTCGCTACCACCTCAGAGGTCATTTGCTTCGATGGCTCTTAGCTGATCTCGGTATCCATTGTGATAATCCTACACCTCTGTTTTGTGACAATACAAGTGCCATTCAGATTGCTAGTGATTTAGTCAAGCATGAGTTCACAAAACACATTGGTGTTGATGCATCCTTCACATGGTCTCATTGTAGCAGTCTACCTCGACCTCAAGTATGTACCATGAGCTTCAAGTTGTAGATTTCTTCACTAAAGCTCAAACTCGAGAACATCATTGGCTTCATCTACTCAAACTCAATGCATGAGATCCTCCTGATCCACCTTGAGTTTGAATAGGGTGTTAAGAGTTGTGCATTCTCTCTCTCTTGGCCCATGTGGCCCATGTATCCCATGAGGCCCATGTAACCCATGTCTCTATATATTATCTGAATAATGAATAAGATGTACATTATGAATAACAAAATCATCTCTCTCTGAATTCTAACAGTTCTTAGGAGTGTTGCTGAATGGACAACCGGGTTAGGCAATTTGGTATGCCCGAGGTCCCTGGCATGAGGACCCCCTATCCCCTATGTTGTTGGTCATTGGGATGGATGTGCTAAATAGCCTACTTTTCCATGGCTGATAATTGTTCACTTCTCGAGCCTTGGAGGGCGATAGGGTATACCTCACTGTCTGTCGCTGTATGCGGATGATGCGGCCCTATTCCTCACCCCCGTTACCCAGGACTTGCAAGCAATCAAAGCAATTATTCATATCTTTAGAGAGGATTCTGTCTTGCACACTAACCTTTGTAAGAGCTTCATCTCCCCTATCAGGTGCAACAATCATCATCTCCAGCTTATTGCTTCAGAATTGCAATGCACCATTGTTGATTTTCTGTGCAAGTACCTTGGGCTCCCCCTTCTCCACTAGTAAACCGAGAAAAGTGGATTTCCATCCTCTTTTTGATCATGTCGCTGGTAGGCTTCTGAGCTGGCAAGCCGGCATGCTCTCGTAGGGAGGTCACTTCGTCGTAGTCAAGATAGTACTCACGGATCTCCTCGTCTATTGCATTATGGATCAAGACACCCCAAAATGGATCATCTAAGATATTGACAAATGACGATGCACTTTTCTCTAGAAAGGAACCGAAAATGTTAGCGGTGGCCACTGTTTGGTCGCTTGGTCTTTGGTTTGTAGGCCAATTCAGTGTTGGGGACTAGGGCTACATAATCTACATGTTCTCGGCAATGCGCTCCGTATCAAATGGCTTTGGCTACAGCAGACATGCCCAAAAAGGTTGTGGTAGGGACTTCATATCCCGGCAAACCGTACATAACTATCAATGTTCCATCCTCAATCTCGGTGTGGGTTGGCAATGGCGAGCGAGCTTTGTTCTAGTCAAATAGGTAGCTTGACGGCACTAGCATCCCCTCCTTAGCGCTAGCTCTAGTGATGAAAGTACCGACATTGATCAAGAAGAAGAGAATGGTGGCCGAAGCCTTACCTAATGGCACCTGGATTAGGGATATTAGGGGTTGTCTGGATGTCCAAGTTCTAACTGAGTACCTTGTCCTGTGGGACTTGATGCAGCCTATTCACACAACGTAGGCGTAGGATGATAAAAGCATAGCATGTAATTTCATAATATAAGACAATATAATTTGCATTAAAAATGTAGGTCCAAAATGATCAAAGTGATGACTTGTCTCGCTAAACATTTTGATAACCTTGGTCTTGGTCTTGTTCTTATTCTTGCTCTTGCTCTTGCTTGACTACTGCTGCTTCAGGACTTCAAATTCTAATAACACAAAATACGATCGAATTCAAGTACGCCTAAATACAACCAAATGAAACCAAACAAATCCAAGGGCACTTGAACAAAGAGAAAAGAATTCAAACAAACTCAAATAAATCTCAAAATTCATACATTTGGTATAACAATATATATTTCAATTTTAGATGAATTTAGGATCATGAATTATTTGATTTGGAGTTAGGACTAGTGAGATCGGGCTATCGAAATATTCGAAATATTCGTTGGTGGAGCAATTACAGAACAAGAGAGTATAATCTTGGGAATACTCCTCTTAGGTCATTTGGATGGGAGAGATTACGTTAATAGGTAGGATCTACTGATCTTTATTTATTTTACAATTTGGTCTTCAATTGGAAGAGGATAATGGTAGGTGATAGATGGAATCAACTTCACTTTGATTTGTTTTTGAATTACTATTGTTTCATTGAGAACACCACACCATGACTTACATGTGAGATCTAGCTCATTTAATGATTTTGTTTATCAATTTATATTTATCAAGGAAGTTCCATAATTTTAACTAGTTGGATTAACTCTAGGTTTTACATCGCTACGATCCCTTTCTCATATTAACATTTGAGGTTTAATTATCAGTTAATTGAATGGTCAATTTAACTAAACTCCGAGTTATCCTTATACTTAAGATGTACCTAAGGGACTGACAAATCATACTAAGATGATTGTAATTAATAGCTATTTTTGGCTAGATAATTACTCATTAATCATAATTGACCTCTAACAAATCCTAGCGTTTAACTTTTGATTAATCTATAGGTTAAATAATAATCCTAATATTCTCGAGTGCTTAGGCAAGGCATATTAGCTCAATAATTGCTTTTAAATAGCAAGCTACTAGTGTGAGGGCTTATAGGTGAGTGACTAACTGTTTATGGTCGGACTATATGTCATGGTAATATTCAACCTATGATTAATCTGTACTTAGCACTATTCCATCACAATTTAATTGTTACCTAAATCAATTATCTTAGCTAATCTATAACTAGTATGGGTCCACTAGTTAATTAAATATTACTTGGCATTGTAAAGTAACTAACTTCTAATTAATCTAGAGCATAGTGGCAAACTTAACATAATTTAACTTGTTTCCATTTTACGATTAACTATTGACTATTGTCGTATATTATATTTGTTTTTATATTTCAAAATTATTAATAATGACCTATGGTCAACTATGGAATGTGACACTAACCAAATTAATTATTTTATCTTATCACTAACTAGTAAGTGCTTACTTGTAAGGGTGTGCTCCTCCTATTTGTTATGGTTATTATCATTATTTTACCACCATGGCCACGCTCGGACAACCGAGACGACGTGGCTCTGAGGTCACCGATCAAGAGGACGTTGATGGTCGTGCTCTGGATGCTCCTATGGGAGAGAAGGGTGAAGATGGTGCACTCTAGACAGAGGAGACCGAGGCGATGTTAAGGGACAAGGGCACCAAGGCCGAAGCTCCCTAGAGAGATAGCGTAGATCAGCTAAAACAGGCGGCATGGATGGATCGGTCATAGGAGAGGAAGAAGACGGGTTTGTCGGCGCCGATTCTATAGAGGGGAAATGAGATGAGCACAAGATAGAGGAGCTGAGGCACGCTCGAAAGGTGAAGATGGAGTGGCGGGGGCTCACACAAGTGACTGGAGCGGCTCAACAATGGTGGCGTCGGCTAAAAAAAGAGCTCGAGCTTCTTAGGCTCTCTCTCGCTCGTGGGTGAGGAATGGGAAGGGAAGTGGGAAAAGAGAGCGAAGATGGATGCAAGCTCGGTGCTCGGCTCATCGAGGGCTTTAAAGGGGGAGAGCGAGGCGGACAGCAATGCTATGCGCGGCGATAGGGAGCAGCATGGTGGGCATAGCAAATGGACAAGAATGGAGCGGGTCACGGTGGTGCGACCAGGTCGTTGGCGACGTCTCCTCGGCGGCCTTGTTGCTACAAGCGGCTTGGATGGTGGTGACACATGGCACATGAGCGGCAGTGTGGGAGAAAGGTGGCGTGGGAGGTGTGGCCGGCACATGGCATGGAGCGGTGCATAGGCCGGGAGGAGGAAGAGAACGAGCGGGCTGGCCCACGCTAGGGCTACGAGGGAAATAGAGGAAAAAAAACAAAAGTGGGCCAGCAAAGCTGGGACGGGGATGGGAAAGAAGGCCTAATGTGGTTGACCCAGAAGGAAGGGAAGGAGATTGGCCTACTTTGGAGAAAAAGAAAGAAATGTGAAGGAAAATGGAGAAAAGGAAAAGGGAAGAAGGGCTAGGCCACTGGAATTTGTTCCAAACTGAATTTTGAGGTCTATAATTTCCTTCAATTTCTTTTACTTTCAAATTCAAATTTCAATTCAAAGTTTGGTTTGGTGATTTGAATTCATATGTTACCTAAATTTGTATTATGTTAATTGATTTCTTGAAATTCCAAAACTCAACAAGGTTACAAATAAAATCTAGGAAAGTCGAGTAACATTAACATGCATGAAAAAGTTTTTAAAAATTAACATTTTCTAACAATTTGAAATGGAAACAAATTTTGGGATGTTATAGGCACGGGCACCCGCCATGGCGAGAGTGAGACAATGGTAATAAAATAGCAAATAATACCTCATGTGGGTGAAAATTAAATAAATATACCTCATATGGCAGGGAATTAAATAAATATACCTCATATTTAACCTCGTATGGTAGGGGATTAAGTAAGCATACCCCCAAATTCTCCAAATAACAACTAAGTTAACTAACATAACATTACAATTTACCATAATAGCAAGTTAGATTGCATTTCTATCATGATCTCAATAGTGGTGTTGGGGCACTTAAGAATATCCCCAAAACCCTCAATTGGTTGTTGCTTTAACCTCTTGATGCCCGAGTGCACATGCTTCCCACAAAGGAAACATTGCACCAGATCCTTGTCCATCGGCCAAAATGCATATTTCCATCTCGAGTCCTTCGACTTGACCTTCCTCTTTGGATCCTTGGATGGATATAAGTCTCACCACCCTCTGTAGCTTGCCCAGACATCTGTAAGCACACAAGCCGTAAGCACACCACAATCAAAGAGCAAAAGAAGGGAGCAGAGAGCAAGAAAGCAAAGAAGGGAGCAGAGAGCAAGAAAGCAAAGCAGAGAGCAACATACAACAAGCAAAGCAGAGAGGTCCTTGCCGAAAGAACCCCTTCCCACTAGATGTTCGCCTGACCCTTCAGCTGAAAGCCCACGAAGCGAGCCATAGATAGTACGAAGCGGACTAGGTTGCTGAACTCCAACTCATACTTAGTCACGAACATCTTCCCCTTCACAAAAGTGGACAGGGCAACCTCCATCCTCTCCATGAAAGACTCCGAATAGTACATCGCCTTGAACTGGTCGACAAAGATCTCCCAAGTGACTGGATCCTGAGGAGAGGTCCTAGCTGAAACAACCCCTTCCCACTAGATCTCCACCTGACCCTTCAGCTGAAAGCCCGCGAAGCGGGCCTTTTGCTATAAGGTCAACTCAAGGGCTCCAAATTGTCTCTCCACATAGCGTAGTCAGTCTGCCACTTGGACTGGCGTGCTCGAACCATCGAATGTATCCAACCTCAACGCCATTCACTAGTGAAGGCCCATCCGCATCTCAAGTGCAGGTGGAGCGACAACAATAGATGCAGCGACAGTGGGGGCTACCAGCACCTGCTGGCCAAGCACGGATGTCCCCCAAAAGCTCTTGCAACATGGTCAAGGTCCCTTCCTGTTCCTTCCCTTTGGCTGATTAGCAACAGCCTCCTTACTAGAACCATTCCCCTTAGCTACAGACTCGTGAACTTCAGGCGGTGGCTCCACCTGGCCATGCCCACGGCCATGGCCGCCTCCATGGCCTCTACCGCTTCGCATAGCTATTCAACACAATCAAACAATCATGCAATAAGCTCATAAGCGTCATCCTCAAATCATTACTATTCATCAATACGATATAACGAAAACGTAGATGTAATGTTTGACCTATTCTCATCCTATTGTGCACTAGTGTGTCAAAAGTTAAGTTAATTAACCAACCAAAGTTAGGTTCTAGTAATTAATTAACCTCTATCAAATTTTTAGTTTAATTAGCCAAACCTAGGTCAAATTTTAGTGGATTGAATTAACATTATTTGTCAATTTATTTAGCATGGACCTAAAGCTCGCTCTGTTACCAATTGTAACACCTCAGCTTAACAAAGAGACCAAAATGTCACCTCTATATTTTTCTCTAAATTCAAACTAGAATTACTTATAATTATTACAACCTTTGCAAGAATAGAAATCTACCACAGGCCATCCTACCACGAGAATATCAACATAATTGCAATAGGGATGAATGTTCACTTATCACTTGGGATCTCGCGCCCAAGAATGCTCCGGGCCACTTGCTCGAGAACACCCGGAACCATGCGTTCGGGAACATTGATAAGCAACAATACTAAAAAATAAACCATTACTATAACGTAGTCATAACTCATCATTACTATACACTCTAATACCACTCATGATCCACATGACTATGATAACGTAATCAGTGTTCAATAATCAAACTCTAGATAAATGCAACAAGTCTCTAGGTATAATTGTTGTAACTGTTAGATGTGTATTATTACCTGTGTATTTTTCCTGTTGTATAAGGGGTTACCTGCATATATGCCTTACTTATACTTGTATATATATTGGCTCATTGGCCTCATAATGAATACAAGCGCTATTTGTAACATGGTATCAGAGCAAACCTAGGGTTTGTTTTCGTCAAGCCACCGCCTAGCTTTGCCATCTCCACCGTGCTTGCCGCTCTCCGCCAATCACAACACACTGTCTTCCACCCATCGCTTGCCCGTGGCCGCCCGTGGGTTCACCTCCCGCCTCGCCATCTGACGGCGGCGTCGTCTTCCATTTGGGCCATTGCCGTCTCGGGCCCCCGGATCCATCACGCCTTGCGAGACAACATCGGCGTCGCCCTGGTCGGTGCTGCCTCGATCTGCTGGCATTCTCTTCACCCGGTGTCACCTCGATTATTGTCGCCTTAATTCACTGGCACATTCCTCGCCCGTGAGTTTGCTCTGTGTCGCCCTGATCGGTGCCACCTCGATCAGGAGTGACGCCGCCTCCTCTTCCGCTTGTCACTTGCCGCCTGTGGCCGCTTTGTCTTCCGCCGTGAGGTTGCCTCTAGATGCAGAGTCACTCGGGGCCGCTTGGATCCGCAAGACTCTCTCTCAGATACGGTTTCGGTTCAGAGAAAACCTTGGTATCTGATAAGCAAAGTCTTCGGTTCAAGTAAAAAAAATGTCACCCACTTTGGGCACTGTTTCTGTTCCTCGTTACCCGGTGATCTTCGATGGTCTCAATTATCGGGACTGGTTTCAGTACATGCACCTCCACATGCATGGTCAGTGTCTTTGGGATTTTCTCACCGACGAGCTGCCTTGTCTGCCTCGACCTGTTCCACCTGTTCAGCTCGTGCTCCCGACAGATGCTTCCGAAGACACTCGTAAAGAGGCATCTGATGTTTTTGAGGATGCCATGGAGAGTTTTTAGACTCAGTATGCTGCCTACAAGACATGGATTGATGAGGATGCTCGTGCCTTTGCTATTCTGGTTGCTAGCATGGAAGTGCATATCACTGGGGATGTGGTTGGCTTCGCTTCAACACAGTTGATGTGGGCACATCTGCACAACCGCTTCGAGCCGCCTAGTGATTCCTTATATCTTACTATTGTGCGTCAGGAGTAGCCATTGCAGCAGGGAGATGCCACTATGGACGGGTTCTATGCCTAGTTGTCTGCGGTATGGCGTTAGATTGACTCTTGGGGACCGGATGTTTGCCACACTTGTCAGTGCTGCCAGTGTCAGCAGTCTCACCTAGAGCTTTGTCGCATCTACGACTTCTTGACACATCTCTGGGCTAAGTATAAGTAGACTCGTGCTTAGTTGCTGGCGTGCCACCCTCGTGTGACTCTTGGAGGCCCTTGCAGCTGTTCATGCTAAGGAGATTCGCCTTCGTGGTGCGGGTCTGCTACCGTCACCGTCGTTTTCTTCAATTCTGGCAGCTCCTCTAGCTTCTACACCTGCTACGTCTCCAACTACTCCTTCACCAGTGACAGCTGGTAGCGGACTCTACTGCACCTATTGCAACAACTATGGACATGTGGAGTGGTTCTGCTAGATGAATAAGAAGGATTTACATCATGGTGACCGTCCTCCAAAGGGCACTGGCGGTTCCTCCTCTCAGAGGAGCTCTGGTGTTTTTGATACTCAGGAGCTTCTCACACTGCTGCGTCGCGTGGCTGCTTTTGCACCGTTTGGTTCTGCTGGTTCTGCTGCACAGTCTTCTAGTGAGAGACCACCTTCTACTTCTTCTTCCTCAGGTATATCACCTTGGATTCTTGACTCTGGTGCTTCTATTTATGACATCTGATTCCACCAGTCTCAGTTCCATTAGTTCTTTAGCTGGTCCTTTAACTGTTCAAACAGCAGATGGTAACTCTCTTTCTGTCGCTGGACGAGGCACTCTTTCGAATTCCTCTTTTCAAGTTCATACTGTTTCTTATGTTCCAAAACTAACCATGCAACTCATATCTACCGGTCAGCTCACTGATCACGGTTGTCGTGTTATTTTGGATTCTGATTCTTGTTGTGTTCACGATCGACGCACGGGGACTCTAGTTGGTACTGGCCCTCGTCGCCGTGACTCACGGTGTCTCTGGGAGATTGACTGGCTGCATCTTTCTTTCGCTGCCTCTGTCAATCTTGTTGTCTCGACCACCTCCTCCGCTTTTGTTGCATTCTCCACTGCGTCCTTTGCTTAGTGGCATCGTCGTTTGGGACATCTTTGCAGATTCCGTCTATCTTCTTTAGTTCGTCGTGGTCTTTTAGGGTTTGTGTCTAGTGATGCTTCTATAAATTATCAAGGTTGTAAGCTTGGTAAACAGCTCCAACTCCCCTATCCTTCTAGTGAGTTATTGTCACAGCGTCCTTTTGATCTTGTTCAGTCTGATGTATGGGGTCCAGAACCTTTCGTTTCGAAAGGAGGTCATCGATATTATATAATTTTTATTAATGACTTTTCTCGACACACATGGATGTACTTTATGTCATCTCGTAGTGAGGTTCTAACCATTTACAAGACTTTTGCCACCATGGTCCGTACTCAGTTTGACTCTCCTATTCGTGTTTTCGTGCTGATTCTACTAGGAAATACTTGTCAGGAGTTCTCCATAGTTTTCTTATTGAGCAGGGCACTTTCTCTCAGTTTTCTTGCCCTGATGTTCATGCCCATAACGGTGTGGCCGAACGAAAGCATCGTCATCTTCTTAAGACAGCCTGTGCTCTTAAGCTTGCTTCTTCTGTTCCACCACACTTCTGGGCTAGGGCTGTTTCTACAGCCACTTTCCTGATCAATATTTAGCCTTCTTCTGCTCTTTAGAGAGGGATACCAGTTGAGTGTCTATGTGGTAAGACTCTTGATTATTCTGGTCTTCATCTCTTTGGGTGTGTGTGCTAGGTTCTTCTTGCATCTCATGAGCGCACCAAGCTAACCGCTCAGTCCACCGAGTGTGTTTTTAAGGGCTATAGCGCTGAGCATAAGGGATATCATTGTTGGGATCTTGTTGGCCTACGAATGCGGATTTCTCGGGACGTCACTTTTGATGAGTCTCATCCTTTCTACCCTCGTCATTCTCCTTCCACCGCTCCAGCATCTCTCGTCAAGCTACTTTCTTTCCTGACTTTTCCTGCCACCCCCATAGTTACCACACCTCCACTACAGCCTTTGGCCTCTCCTGTGCCTCCTTCCCCGTCAGCGTCTCCTTCACTGTGGCACCTCCTTCGCCATCGATAGCCTCTCCAGAGGTTCCTCCTAGCCTTGCTCCTTCTTATCCTCTCTGCTACACTCGTCGTTCGTGAGTTGAGGATTCTTCTGATGCGCCATCTTCTTCTGATGGATCATCTTCTTCAGCCTCTCCTCCTCGATAAGCTCTTCGTGCTCACCAATCTATTCGGCCTCCTAAGCGCTTTGGTTTTGCTGCTCCTGCTCTTGCTAAACTGACCTCTTATCGTGATGCTGCTGTTCATCAGGAGTGGCAGCATGCGATGGCAGAGACATGTGGGATCTTGTCCCTCTTCTCACGCGTGTTACTCCCATCACGTCCAAGTGGATCTACAACGTTAAAACCAGCTCTAATGGTTCTCTTAAGCACTACAAGGCTCGTCTCGTGGCATGTGGGTTTCAGCAGGAGCATGATCGTGATTATGATGAGACTTTTGCTCCTATGGCTCACATGACCACTGTTCGCACTCTTCTTGTTGTGGCATCTGTTCGGGCATGGTCCATCTCTTAGGTTGATGTCAAGAATGCTTTTCTCAATGGTGAGCTGCGTGAGGAGGTTTATATGCAGCCACCACCGGGGTATTCTGTTCCTAAGTGTATGGTTTGTCACCTTTGCCGATCTCTTTATGGCCTCAAGCATTCTCCTCGTGTCTGGTTTGATCGTTTCTCTTATGTTGTCACTGCGATCGTTTTTCTGACAGTGCTTATGATCCCGCTTTTTTTATTCACACTTCGCCTCGCGGTCGAACGATGCTTCTTTTATATGTTGATGATATGGTCATTACTGGAGATAATTCTCAGTACATCACTTTTGTCAAGGAGCGTCTTAGTGAGAAGTTTCTCATGTCTGATGTGGGTCGTCTTTGCTACTTTCTTGGGATTGAGGTTATTTCTACGCCTGAGGGCTTCTATCTGTCCCAAGAAAAGTATGACCAGGATCTTCTTGGTTGAGATTCTCTTACTAATTAGTGCTCAGCTGAGACTCTCATGGAGCTTAATGTTCATCTTCGACCCACTAATGGTGAGCCTCTTACTGATCCTACTAGGTATCGTCACCATGTTAGGAGTCTTGTTTATCTGGGTGTCACTCATCCTGACATTTCGTACCCTATGCATATCTTGAGTCAATTTGTTTCTGCTCCCACTCAGCTCCACTATAGTAATCTTCTTCGTGTTCTACGATATCTTCGTGGAACTATCACTCGTCATCTCTTTTTCCCTCGCTACAGCTCTAGGCATATTCTGATGCCACCTGGGCTAGTCATCACTCTGATCGCTGGTCGCTCTCTGCCTATTGTGTTTTTCTTAGTGGTTCTCTCATTGCTTGGAAGACTAAGAAGTAGACATCAGTTTCTCGTTCAAGTATTGAGGCTGAGTTGCGAGCTATGGCTTTGTTGACTGCAGAGGTTACTTGGCTACGGTGGTTACTTGAGGATTTTGGTGTTTCTATTTCTGCAACAACTCCGCTTTTGTCTGACAGTACAGGTGCTATTAGCATTGCTAAAGATCCGGTGAAGCATGAGCTTACAAAGCTTATTGGTGTTGATGCTTCCTACATGCAGACACAAGTGCAAGAACAGGTTGTTGCTCTTCAGTATGTACCTTCAGAGCTTCGGTTGACAGACTTCTTCACAAAGGCACAGACCAGAGCTCAGTACAGCTTCTATCTCTCCTAACTTCATGTTGTTGATCCATCATAAGTTTGAGGGCGGTATTAAATGTGTATTATTACCTATGTATTTTCCCTGTTGTATAAGGGGTTACCTGCATATATGCCATACCTGTACTTGTATATATATTAACCTATTGGCCTCATGATGAATACAAGCGCTATTCATAACAATAACTAAATAATGATAACTTCATTATTGATAGCATCTGATGTGTAGGTGATATTCCCATCCCTTGCATGTCGCCTTCAATGTTCTCCTAGAAACAATAACAAAGGGGTGAGTATAAAACTCAGCAAGTACATAATAGAATGATAAAAATAAACAATAGAAGCTTATTATTCATGTACCCATCATCACCATGAGTCATTTTTCCCATCATCTTTTCATTAATGCATTGCAATTCTACCGAGAAGTAGCAAACCTTACAACTTCTGGAAAGTATAGAAAATTACCTAATTGTTCCTAGTTATGACCATAATTTAATTCGCCCATCTACTGTAACTAATGGGGCAAACAACATGGCTGCTACCAACGACGGCGGAATTTCGGATAGCAGCGCTCCCGAAGCCATAACTTTTATATCACTTATCCAAAACCAGAGTTTTTGCACTCTATGAAAAGCTTAAACAATAACCTACAATATTCATAATACATCAAATATATGAAACATGACATAGATATCTCAAAACTCCCTCACAAGGCTCAGCTGCACACTAAACCAAAACATGGCATAACCAAACCTCTAATCCCACTAATGATCTATCGAAAAACATTTGATTGCCCGCTAAAATAATATCGCATCAAAGGTACTCAGGTTGTTACCCCTAAAAAATAGACGACAGAGATGACTAAAATGCGAAGCCCTAAATTCGACTAAAATGCGAAGCCCTAAATTCCCTCCTCTTATTCTCCTTCTTCCTTCTTCCTTCTCTTCCTCCTCCTCTGCACCCGAGATCGCAAGGCGGCGAGCAGAGCCCTGCAAGGCGGCACATCGGACAATAGCGACTCTGAGTTAGCACTCGGCGTGCTGCGCGTGCGGCTAGGACTAGCTTTTTATGCGGGCACACGGGGGCACACAGCCAAGTCCAGCTTGGACTCGGGTCGGCCCGACCCGTCTTTCTCCCTTCCTCTTTTCCTTATTATTTCACCTAATTCATTTATAGTCTTTTTAAGTGGGGTATTACAGCACGGACCACTACAGGCCGCCGTCGAGCCGCGCCATCGTCGCCTCACCAATCATGCGCCGCTTGCGTTGTTGTCGCCGAGCACCCCGAGGCCGTCGGCGCACGCCTTCGCGTGTGCGCTCAGGCCAGGTTGCACTAGGGTTATGGGAAACCCTAGCAGGTCGGTAAGTGATTTGGGCCGTTGGTTTTGGCCCATATGGCCCGGTCGAGATGGGATCCGACCGCCCTTGGCGCTTGTACAGAAAAGCCCTTCGACTTTTCCATAATTATGTGCAAGTTTTTGGATTATTAAAATTAGTTACTTCTATATCAAATTTTTACAAAAAGGACCCTCTAACTTTGGGAATGAAGTATGTGGGCTTTCAGTTGGTGGAACTTTGCAAATTAAACTTCAAAAAAATTTTGGTTCTTTTAGGTAAGTCGCATGCGATTTATTTAAATACCAGAAATTGCTTTTTTGTTATTTTGTGATGATAGTAATTGTTCTATGCCAAGAAAATTAGTAGCAAACTGATAGAAAATTACTGGAAATCTGTAAATTTGATAACTAATGCAAGTTGTATTGTTGTGGTAACACATGTTTTGACTCATGAAGTACATGATGTACCTATTCGTTACCTTATGACAATTATATATGTTGCTATACAGTGCTATAGGCAACATGACTGACATCGTAAAAAGGGAATTTGATGAATTGGTAGTTCACGGGAGCAACTACCTAACATGGGCCTTGGACGTGGTTCTACTTAGCCTCCAAAGGGCTAAGTGCAACTATTGTTCCTCACAGCAATACTAATGAGCCCCTAGAGGAAGACAAGGCTAAGGCCCTATTCTTCCTACATCATCACTTGAATAAGGATCTCAAGAATGAGTATGACTGAGAGAGATCCTTTAACTGTATGGGTTTCCCTTCAAAAGAGATATAATGGGTTTGCCCCACAATTCAAATTAGAGATATACATCTCAATACTCCATAGGATAAGTTTGGAATTAATGCCCCCACAATTGGAGCAAGATTAGACGAGTTTGCACTTCCAGGATTTTAAATCGGTGGTGACATATAACTCAATACTCCATAGGATAATTTCTTGTTTCAGGCACTATGGAAGAGATTTTACAGAGAGAGATCTTATCGAGAAAACCCTTTCCACTTTCCATGCTTCAAATATGGTGCTAGAACAACAGTGGAGAGAAAAGGGGTATGAAAACCACTCTAAACTGATAACCGCACTTCAAAGCAAATGGAGAAAGACCACAAACATTTGAATGGACCAAATCAAAGGGACGATCAAATCTAGAACACCTTGATGAATCAAGATAGAGGCGTGAGCCACACAAGTGCCCCAAGCGATGATGCTGTTAAGGAAAAGACATGCAAATAGAAGTAGATACAGAAGGACAAAGAGTAGATGGACCAACAACAAAGGATAAAGGAATGGGAGCAGTAGTAGTACCAGAAATGGAGGATAAAGGGAGACTCAGATGATCAAGAACATAGAGCCCTATAGAACCCCTCTTACGATTACTTGTACCGATGAAAACTCTTATTCGATGATCTTGCACAAAGCAGGAGCTATCATCAAACCCAAAAAAGCAGTTCATGTCTCCAATCTGCCCGATAGAGATGAGACTCATGGAGAGCATAGGGACAAGTGAGACATCTGAAACTACGAAGTGAAAGGTGGAAAGAGTCCCCTGATGAGTGACCGTGCATGGCATTCAATGAGCTGTCTGAATCTTGATACCTTCCACAACAGGACGACATGATGTGAACTGAGATGCATCAGATGTCACATGGAAAGAAGCACCTGAATCCATTAGCCATGACAGTGAAGCACCCGACACAAAACATGATTGTGTAGTAAAACCAGGGGATCCACCAAGAAATGCTTGCAGCTGACACAACTAGGCCTGAAGTTTGGTCATCTGAGCCTAAATCTGACCAAACTGAGGTGCACAAGACTCCAACACATTGTCAAGGACAGAAGAAGCAATAGCATATGATGCGATAGCCACAAAGAGCAACAATCACCAATCACCGATAGCACTAGGAACTCCAAGTAGAGAACACCAATCACTAGCAGTACTGATGGGCTACAACGATAGTGGTGACACCACAGAATAGAGCACCGAGCCAAAGTAAAGGCAACGGTGGTGGCACCAGGAGGAAGTAGAGCAACGAGTTGAAGCAGAGGCGAAGACGACAAAGCAACAAGCATTCAGTGATGTAGAAGAGGACTAAGGAGCAGTCAGTCAGCCTGTGACAGCGTAGTAGAGCTGGATAGCAGTGATGCACTGAGCAGAGAACGGTAGAGCACCAAGCAGTCGATGATGCAGAAGAGCACGAAGGAGCCGTCGGTTTGCTGATGACAACGCAATAGTGCTGGACGGCGGGGATGCACTGAGGAGCAGAGCACCAAGCAGCCACCAGTGATTCACTGAGGAGTAGAGCACCAAGCAGTTGGTGAAAGCCCAACAGAGCTAGACGGCAGCATCGGATCCGCATATTTCCCATATTTTAGCACATTTACCTAAAAAATTTAAGCTTTGAACTAAAAATTTTGGGGTGAGTAACCCTTCAGACAACCACATATTTCCCAAGTTTTAAAGAATTAACTTTGTAAATAAACTATGTGTAATAAAAATCTAGTAGGGCAATTGTCTACAATCCAGTCCAATCAAGCAAAAGTGATCTTGCCTAGGCTCCCGATCTTGCCAATCTGCTATTATGACTCTAAAGTTATGTTTATTTCACGGTAAAGAGGATAGCCAAGATTTTAACCGACCAAACATCTCTTGGTTAGATAGGGTTAATTTCAACCGGTCAAAGCCTTAATTCCTAACCTAAGATTGAACTGACCCATCAAAAATGGAATAAGCTAATCCACCATAACTAACTCGCTTGCATTATTTTTCTTCTAGTGCTAGCCCAGGTAATCCACCTAATCTAGCCAAATAATATTTTAGGGTATTTACCATTGAGCGCACGTCCGCTCGGGACTAACCATCACACTACAAACATCATTGTCTTCTTCATTGACGGCGAGCAACAATACGTGGTGAGCAATCCAATTTGAGTGTTAGGGTTTTGGGTTCACCAAGTGCCATGACCCTAGCTTCGTTGAATAGCTGCCCTCGACATTGGGGTGGTGAGGAGGTGATGGCGCTTCTGGTGCAAGAATGATGAGGGGCAAGATGACGAGTTAGGTTGGATGGGTCACGGCAACGAAGCGGCAAGGACATCGTCTGCTGTGGGAGATGGAAATCGTTCGTGAATGAATCTCGTAGCTGATTTCCAAGATTATGCAAATCTGTTATCCTTTGAACCTGATACGCGATCGTCCAATCTCCTCGACGTTGGATCAAGATACTCACGTGTAGCCCCTCGAATCGTAGTGATCCCCCCCTTGCCAATGCAAGGACGAACACTCTTTAATTTGTAAGAACACATGCGCCAGACTTCACGACCACCAAGTGAAGCCCTGTCGCGCTCCCAATTCGAAGCGAAAAGGATGAACGATCTTGATTTAGATGAACTCTCAATTTCCCCTCATGATGAATTCGGTCACCATGGAAGAACTCTCAAACAAAGCAATCTATTATCTCAAAAATATCTCGTTCCCTCGTACATGTAAGGTCACGGTGCTTTTATGGTGCCCTTCCCACTACGTATGCATCCTAGGGCCGGCTGGGGGTTTAGGCCAAACAACCGACTCAAACTTCTATCTTTAGTTCGAACTCACAAATCTAAAATTCAATTTGGTTCTGCTCTTTCTGGCTCGCATGACAGAAATGAGGTGGGCTTGGATGTGGCTTGGGCGTGGCCTTCCCTCCACTTTTGGGCCAATTCCTTCCCTCCACCTTGGGCTGGTTCTTCATGAGGTTGGGTCTCCCCTTGTAGCTTGAGCTTGGACTTGGACCATACAGCTTGGAATTCTTTCCCGTATGGACTTTCCTCCTTGACCGCATGGACCTTGCCTCCTTGGTTGACCGTATGGGTCATGGCCGCTTACTGGCTGCATGTGTAGCTCTCCTTTACGACTTTGCTCCCGGTCTCCCTCTTGGGTCCAAAGTCCTCACAATATTTATACCTGAGAACACACAACGTGTTTGCATTAGGTAGTAGCCAATTCTCATCAAAGATAATAGGAAATTCATTAAGAAACAAAAGCACCTGTTGATTTAGAAGTTTGGCTCTTGCTCTAGTCATTGGACCTTTTGGTGCTTCATGAACATCTTTATGCATACTTGGAGTGGAAGAGATAGTAGTTGTAGGGATGTCCTCATTAGAACCTCTTGTTTGGTGTCCTTAGAGCATGAATCATTATTACGAAGACTACTGTCATTCCATGATAGTTCCCAGCATTCCAACTTGGGATCCTTTCATCCCCTAATGTTGGTAATAGTTCTTCATTAAATACAATGTTAACATATCTTGCTTTTAGTAAATCCCTTGTCATGCTCTACCTCCATTGTATATCAACTATAAGTATGAGATAAATAATTTGCGTGAATTAAAAAACACTGCATATGCATAAATGCACACGTAAGATATGCAAATGAATTAGAAATACTTTATTTATTTCATGAACTAAAGATTACAAGAAGTAATTTTAATTCCTAATAGTAATATTGTTGACTAATTTAGGATTGTGAAAATTTGGTGTTCAATTTAGTAACAACATCCTAAACACTACATGAAGTGACTTCTAAATTTAAGGGGATAAGGAAGATTAATTCTTAGGACTCTCCTCATGCTTTTATGGATGAAAATCTAGTAACTAATCATCTAGTAGAGAATATTTGTCATCATACAGAGCATCATCGCCCGATTCCTCCTCTATTATCAGTTTATGGGTTTCATTCTCCTCTTGCTCTTGCCCAAATCCTTTCCAATATCATTTGCTTGCTAGAAGCCTTGTTCATCTCACTGTCACCAGGCAACACATTGCTCATGATGTTCATGTGCTCAGCCAGTTTGTTAGTGCTCCCACCTCAGTCCACTATCGTCATATTCTTCGTGAGCAGAGATACTTGAGGGGGATTGCGTCCAGACGTCTGTTCTATGCTAGTTCGAGTCATGCTTTAGTGCAGAGGCTGAGCTTCGAGCTCTTACTGATGCCACCTCAGATTGTTTGGCTTCAATGGCTTTTGGTTGATCTTGGTGTTCTTTGTGATAATCATATAAGATATGTCTATTGTATAGGGTTTTCTTTAAATATTTACCTACACTTGTAACATGTATAATTTCGTCTTTGGCACATTGGAAGAGTAACGGTTCATTCCAACATGGTATCAGAGCTAGGGCTAGGATTGGTTAGAGAGAACCAAGGTGTTGCCCTCAGGCCGCCGCCATCCTCCGCCCGTCGACGCCGCCTAAGTGCCACCGCCTTCCTCTTCTCCCTTCCTCCCTGCCACCTCTGCATCCACCGAGCGTCACCTGCATCCTCTACTCTGGATCCTCCCCGCCCCCGAGCGGACTCCCCGAGCTCACGCCAACTGCCTGATGCCATTCCTCTGCTCTGCGCCACTCCTCTGCCCCGAGCCACCTTGAGCTCACATCGCCTAGATCAAATCCTCCTAGACACCAATCCTCGACCTACGCCACTCCACTGCTCCAGGCCTGGTTCCCAACGCCCTCTATGGACCGTCGCCATTCTCGGGTCTCTACTCCAGATCCAGCCCCACCTCCAGCTCCTGCAACCACCTTCGCCCCCGAGCTCCTCCTCTCGAGACCAATGCCACCTCTGTTAGACCACCGCCGCCCCTCTGTTCCGTGCTACTGTTGGGGCTCTGCTCTGGATCAGGCACCGCCTCCAACTCCTAGGACCGCCATCGTCCCCGAGCTTCTCTGCTCTGGGACAGACACCGCACGCACTCTGGGACTGATGGACCGCCGCCACTCCCCGCTCACGTCTGGATCCCTTCGGCCATGACCATCGACTTCCTCCGCGCATGCCTTCTCCCTGAGTGCTACGTCTCCCGCGCTGCCATGGAGCACGTCGAACAGCTCACGAAGTGGGTTGCGAAGCTAGAGGAGCAACTCTAGACAGTGATGACCCAACGGTGCAAGGCAGAGTGAGCCTCCGTGAAGGTGCTCGCCATCCTCGAGTTTCGGCCTCCCAGGGCTTCGGCCGTCTCTCCATCGCGCGTTGTCTGCATCCTTGCCTCTTCAGGTCGCCCATTGAGACGGGCTTTTGTGTGGAGTTCCTGCTTCCACTACATAGCGCGCTGAGCTCCTCCCACCGCCGACACCCCTACCCTGAGCTCCTGTCACAAACTCCCTCTCTTGACACCGCCTTTGCTCCGTCCCACGCGGATCGAGACTACCCGTCTCAAGAACTAGCCGCCACCACCAAGCTGCTTTGTGATCACCACCGTGTCAGGTCTCCACTGATGGCTACTGCCGTTGGACATCTCCCGAAGGGCTTTGGAGTTTCCTCCCACTCAGCAGCTGGCGCCTCTCGCCAGGGCTCCTTCGGTGACGCCATGCAGCAGCGCCTCTCCCTGCTCCAATGCCTCAGTGTCTAGTCGCCCTTAGACTCCTCGGGCTTTGCTCGTTTGACTCTTGCTTCTCAACTGTCTTCCTCGCCCCCGCGGCCACTCTCATCCGGAATCTTCTCTTCGTGGATCTTGGACTCTGGTGCTTCTTTTCACAGGACACCAGATTCTACTCCCCTCACTTTTGTGAGTCCCACATCTCTTCCTGCCATTCCTACCACTATTCAGACTCCATATGGAACCTCTCTTTCTGTTGTAGATAGAGGCATCCTTTCCACTCCTTCCTTTCATGTTCCTGTGATCTCTCATGTTCCCAAGCTTACTATGCTGCTTATGTCGGCCAGGTAGATCACCGATCATGACTGTCTTGTTGTTCTTAAGTCCTACTCTTGTTGTGTTTAGGACCGCCGCATGGGGACTCTGCTTGGTACAGGCCCTCGGCACTGTGATTCACAGTGTCTTTGGGAGTTCGACTGGCTGCACCTTCATTCTGATGTCTCCACCAGCCAGTGACCACTACCACTGCCTCTATTTTTTATGCATCAACTACTACTTCCTTCATTCTATGGCACCATCGTTTGGGTCATCTTTGTGGATCGTGTCTGCCGTCACTAGTAGGTCGTGGTGTTTTGGGGTTTGTTTCTAGTGACACCTCTTTACATTATACGTGCTGCAAGTTTAGCAAGCAGGTGCAGCTCCCTTATCCCTCTAGTGATTTTGTTTCTACTCTTCCTTTTGATCTTGTTCACTTTGATGTTTGGGGTCCGGCTCGCTTCGTTTCGAAAGGGAGTCATTGATACTATGTGATCTTTATTGATGATTATTCTCATCATACTTGGATCTACTTCATGTCCTCTCACGATCAAGCTCTATCTATTTACCACATGCTTGCCACCATGGTTCGCAATCAGTTGATTCGTCCATTCGTGTTTTTCATGCTGATTCTGCTGGTGAATACCAATCTGCTCGTTGCATCGCTTTCTCGCTGAGCAAAGTACTCCTCCCCAATACTTTTGTCCCGGTGCTCATGCTCTGATCGGTGTCTCTGAGCGTAAGTATCGTCACTTGCTTGAGACATCTCGCGCTCTCAAGTTTGCCTCTTATGTTCAACCTCAACTAGTGTTTGAGGTTGTCTCCAGTACTGCTTTCCTCATCAACATGCAGCCTTCCAATGCTCTTCAGGGTTCTACTCCCGTCGAGCGTCTCTATGGTCAGGCTATAGTCACCCTAGTTGTTTTGGTTGTGTCTGCTTTGTCCTTCTTCCACCTCGTGAGCGCACCAAGCTGACTGCTCAGTCAGTTGAGTGTGTTTTTCTTGGCTACAGTCTTGAGCATAAGGGTTATCACAGCTACGACCCTGTTGCTCGCTGGGTGTGGATCTCAGGGGTGGATCCTGTTAGGGTCAAGGGTGTTCAGCTGAACACCCATTATTTTTTTGCAAAAAATCCGCTGTATGGTATGTGTATTACATATATAATGAAATATACTCCTAATTGGGTCAACCAGACCACAACTCCCTCTCAGCCCATCAAACCATGTCTCCCTTCGGTGTCCCACAACCTCAAATTGGAACATGTGATGGGCAGCCATTGTCACACACCATTCGGCCTTTGCCCTTTGGGCATTGGACCATTCGGTCCAGCCACAACAAGGTCATTCCCCCTCATCTCTCTCTAACCCTATCAATCAACAGACAATAGACAGCTCTCATATCTCTTCCTCTCTCTCACTCTTGATGCGGTAGCGCGGCCACGACGAAGCCAAACGTGGTGGGTGAAGATCGGAGGAGCAAGGTCAGGCACCGACCACCGATCGGGCCATTGCCGTTGGGGCACCGAGCTAGGAGAGCAACTTGGTAGCCCTGCGACTCATCTGCAGCCGATGGCAGCGGCTCGACGCCTCATGTAGCTCTTTACAAGATAGTGCGCCAGCGTACGGCCACGGTACCCAAATTCCCAACAGCGCAGAGGTGAGTTCAATCCGATTTACTAGATCCCCAATTCCCAAATCAAAGAAGAGCAAACTCAAATGCCCAAATCAATAATTTTGTTTGTGTCAGTTTGAATTGTGATTGGTAATCTTGTTTTTCATGATTATTTTGTAATTTCACTAAATTATTTGAAATGTTGTCATTAGTATGAATAATTTGTATTTTGTCTTTTGCTACTGTGAACCTTCATGTTTTACATTGAACAATATTTTTGTAACTTTGAACACCCGTTTTGAAAATCTTGGGCCCGCCCCTGGTGGATCTCTCGGGACGTCACTTTCGATGAGCCCTGACCTTAGTACCCTCATCCCCCTACTATCACCTCGAATTCTCTTGTTGAGTCGATCTCCTTTCTGACTTTCCCTAACACTCAGCTTTCCACTTCTGCTTTGCTTCTGCCTTCACCTTCTTCGCTTCCCTCTCCTCTAACTCCACCTATTCCCCCTCCTCCGGTGGTTCCTTCCAGCTCTTTTGTTGAGATTCCCCCCTTTCCCCTACACTACTCGTCATCATCGGCCTACTCCTGTTGAGCCTTCGTATTTGCTGAGCCCTATTCCCAGCTCTTCTTCTCCATCCTTGCTGGGTCTTGCTCCACCTTCTCCCAGATACGATCTTCGTGAGCATGACCCTGTCTTGTTTATTCACAGGTCTCAATGCGGTCGTACTTTGCTTCTACTATATGTATATACTAATCACAGGAGATGACCTGGACTATATGGCTTTTTTTAAGAAGAAATTGAGTGAGCAGTTTATGATGTTAGATTTCGGACTATTGAGCTATTTTCTTGGGATGGAGGTCCATTCTGTCTGGTGCAGCGATCATCATCTTCAACTTATTGCTTCAGAATTGCAATGCACCATTGTTGACTTTCCGTGCAAGTACCTTGGGCTCCCCTTCTCCACTAGGATTTCTAACCTCTTCTTGATCAGGCCGCTGGTGGGACCTTATATAGCCTATTCACGCAACGTAGGGGTAGGATGATAAAAGCATAGCATGTAATTTTGTAATTTAAGACAATATAATTTGCATTAAAAATATAGGTGCAAAATGATCAAAGTGATGACTTGTCTTGCTAAACATTTTGATAACCTTGGTCTTGGTCTTGGCCTTGTTCTTGTTCTTGCTCTTGCTTGGACTGCTGCTGCTTTAGGACTTCAAATTTTAATAACGCGAAATATGATCGAATTCAAGTATGCATGAATATAACCAAATGAAACCAAATAAATCCATGGGCACTCGAACAAAGAAAAATAATTCAAACAAACTCAAATAAATCCCAAAATTCATACATTTGGTATAACGATATAGATTTCGATTTTAGATGAATTTAGGATCAGAAATATTTTATTTGGAGTTGGGACAAGTGAGATCGAGCTCTCAAAATATTCGAAATATTCGCTGGTGCATCAATTATAGAAAAAGAGAGTATAATCTCGGGAATACTCCTCTTAGGTCATTTGGACGGGAGATATTACGTTAATAGGTAGGATCTACTAATGTTTATTTATTTTATGATTTGGACTTCTATTGGAAGAGGATAACCGTAGGTGATAGATGGAATCAACTTCACTTTGATTTGTTTTTGAATTACTATTTTTCATTGAGAACACCTCACCACGACTTACACGTGAGGTCTAGCTCATTTAATGATTTTGTTTATCAATTTCTATTTATCAAGGAAGTTCCATAAGTGATAGGTGGAAATACGGACAGTTGTGATGGCACACATACAATATATATATAATTTTAACTAACCGGATTAACTCTAGGTTTTACATCGCTACGATCCCTATGTCATATTAACATATGAGGTTTAATTATCAGTTAATTGAATGGTTAATTTAATTAAACTCCGAGTTATCCTTATACTTGAGATGTACCTAAGGGACTGACAAATCATACTAAGATTATTGTAATTAATAGCTATTTTTAGCTAGATAATTACTCATTAATCATAATTGACTCCTAACAAATCCTAGTATTTAACTTTTGATTAATCTATAGGTTAAATAGTAATCCTAATATTCTTGAGTGCCCACGGATTTATTTGGTTTCATTTAGTTATATTCATGCGTACTTGAATAGCAAGCTCAATAATTGCTTTTAAATAGCAAGCTACTCGTGTGAGGGCCTATAGGTGAGTGACTAACCGTCTATGGTTGGGACTATATGTCACACTAATCTTCAACTATGATTAATCTATACTTAGCACTATTCCATCACAATTTAATTATTACCTAAATCAATTATCTTAGCTAATCTACAAATAGTATGGGTCCACTAGTTAATTAAATATTACTTGGCATTGTGAAGTAACTAACTACTAATTAATCTGGAGCGTAGTGCCAAACTTAACATATTATAACTTGTTTCTATTTTACGATTAATTGTTGATTATTGTTGTATATTATATTTGTTTGATATTTCAAAATTATTAATAATGACCTAGGGTCGATGGTTGAATGTGACACTAACCAAATTAATTGTTTTACCTTATCACTAACTAGTAAGTGCCTACTTGTAAGGGTGTGCTCCTCCTATTTGTTATGGTTATTATTATTATTTTACCACCATGGTCGCGCTCGAGAAAATAGAGACGGCAAGTCCGGGTGGTGAAGAAGGGAGATGGTGCGGCTCCAAGGTCATAGATGAAGAGGACGATGACGACCATGCTCTGAATGCTCCTATGGGAGAGAAGGGTGAAGATGGTGTGCTCTAGATAGGGGAGACCGAGGCGATGTTAAGGGACAAGGGTGCCAAGGCCGAAGCTCACCAGAGAGATGGTGCAGATCGGCTAAAACAGGCGGCATGGACGGCTCGGTCATCGAAGAGGAAGAAGGGGTTGATAGCGCCAATTCTACGGAGGAAGGGAAATGAGGTGAGCACAAGATAGAGGAGCCAAAGGCACACTCGAAAGGTGATGATAGAGTGGCGGGGGCTCACCCTAGCGACCGGAGTGGCTCAACAATGACAGCGGCGGCCGAAAATAGAGCTCGGGCTTCTAGAGATCTTTCTCGCTCGCGGGTGAGGAATAGGGAAGGGGAAGTTGGGAAAAGATAGCGGAGACGGAGGCAAGCTTGGCGTGCAGTTCGCCGGGGGCTTTAAAGGGGAGAGCGTGGCGGATAGCAGCGCTGTGCGTGACGATTGGGAGCAGCATGGCGTAGGTGGCGGAGGGATAAGAAGGGAGCGGGTCGTGGTGGTGCGACCGGGCATGGGCGACGTCTCCTCGGCAGCCTTGTGGCTATAGGTGGCTTGGACGGTGGTGACTCACAGCACATGGCAGCGATTCGGGAGAAAGGCGGCGTGGGAGGTGCGGCCGGCGTATGGCGAGGAGCGGTGCAAAGGCGGGAGGAGGAAGAGACCGAGCGGGCTAGCCACGCTGGTCTGCGAGGGAAGCAAAGGAAAAATGAAAAGTGGGCTAGCAAAGCTGGGACGGGGATGGGAAAGAAGGCCTAGTGCAGTTGGCCCAGAAGGAAGGGAAAGAAATAGCGACTACTTTGGAGAAAAAGAAAGAAAAGGGAAGGACAAAAAGGAGAAAAAGAAAACGGGAGATGCGTTGGGCCGGCCTAGAATTTGGCCCAAACTGAATTGAGGTTATAATTTCCTTCAATTTCTTTTACTTTGAATTCAAATTTCAATTCAAAATTTGGTTTGTTGATTTGAATTCAAATGTTACCTAAATTTGTATTATGTTAATTAATTTCTTAAAATTCCAAAACTCAACAAGATTTCAAATAAAATCCAGGGATGATATAGACTCCAAGGCGCTTGCCATGGCAAGAGTGAGACTGTGGTAATAAAAATAGCAAATAATACCTTGTATGGCTAGAAATTAAATAAATATAACCTCATATGGTAGGGAATTAAATAAATATACTTCATAATTAACCTCATATGGCAGGGGATTAAGTAAGCATACCCCAAATTCTCCAAATAACAACTAAGTTAACTAACATAACATTACCAATTTGCCATAATAGCAAGTTAGCTTGCATTTCTCTCATGATCTCAGCTGTGGTGTTGGGGCACTTAAGAATATCCCCAAAACCCTCAATGAGTTGTTGCTTTAACCTCTTGATGCCTGAGTGCACATGCTTCCCACAAAGGAAACATTGCACAAGATCCTTGTCCATCGGTCAGAATGCATATTTCCATCTCGACTCCTTCGACTTGGCCTTCCTCTTTGGATCCTTAGATGGATCATAAGTCTCACCGCCCTCTTCAACTTGCCCAAACATCTGTAAGCACACATGCCATAAGCACACCACAATCAGAGAGCAAAACAAGGGAGCAGAGAGCAACAAGCAACAAGCAAAGCAGAGAGAAAAAAAGCAAAAAAGAGAGTAAGAAGGATAGAGAAGAAAACAGAGAGAAAAAGAAGTAAATTAGAGAGCATGTAGTAGCGCTAGAGCATAGAGCAAGAGGTAGTGGATGAGCAAAGCAAGAGCAGAGCAGAGCAGAGCATAGATCAAGAGGCAATGCATGAGTAGAACAAATTAGAGCAAGAACCAAAGCAAAATGCAAGGAAAATCATAGGAAGAAGCATAGCAGAGCAAATCAGAGAAAAAGGAGAAGAAGAAAGGACGAAAAAGGAGTCTAACTTGAGCTAAGGTGACCTCAATGGAGGCGTTGGCGGTGGGAGTGGAAGGCGACAAAGACTGTCGGGCCGATAGTGACAAGTTATAGGGAGGCAGTGACCTTAGTACAACAACGGTGATGATAGAAATTAACCAAAGAAGGGGCGGTAGAAGTGAGATAGAGAGGGGCGGCTCGTCCCCAACCTTATTCGAAGCCTCAGCTCTAGATTTGTTCTCTCTCCCCTCTATTCACGTGAAACCCTGCCCTTCAAGGGGTTTTTTCCCTCTAAGCTCTCGCCACACTTGGCTAGATGACGCTAGTGACCATGCGTCGCCCATCTTTCCTAGGTGCTCACCTAAGTCTTTGTGGCCTAGACGAATGACCCCGACGTCTGCCTCCAGCCAATAAGACTAGTTGAATTGGAAATGCTATGATATCCTTGGGCATAGAACAACTCTTGGCCTAAGGCCAACACTCGCACGCATAACTGACTTGGACTAGAGGTCCTTTTACATCTCGAATCCTTTCTAAAACAAACATAAACAATTTCCTAAATAACTCGATCTTAATTGTCACGCTATCTTTCTTGAGTTGCATCGGATCTCCTGGTGGCCCCAATCCTAATGCATGCACAAGTAGGAAGAAATAATGAGAAAATAGAAACAAAGCACTAGCCCTATCTCCTTGCACATTTCTTTCCTTGCATGACCGAAAAGAAACAAAAATGGAAGTCCATATCTCCTGTTCTCCGATTAGGTCAACATCTTTATCTCTTTTTTTCAAGAATGCTCAAAAGGATTGTGCGTCATTTCATTAAGTAGAAGAAGAGCAACAACATCAGTTCAAATACATGAAACAAGTGCTGGCCAAAATCTCACCGCTGAAAGGAAAGAAAAAACTCATGACAACCAAGACCACAATTAGGATAGCATGTAGAACTACTACGGGGAGATAGCGCCTCAAGTCGGGTGCTCTCGCTAGGCGCCACTGGCTAAGCTCGTCGCGAATCTGTTGGAGGAGTTTGTCTAAGGAAGCGACCCATGTTCTGTTCCAGGCACTCTTTTGTCAACTAATTTTTCTGTTCCATCTATTTCCCACGTTCCCCTGCTTACCATGCAGCTTCTCTCGGTGGATCAGCTTACCGATCTCAGCTGCATGGTTGTTTTGACTCACTCCTATTTCATCCAGGACCGCTAGACAAAGACGGTACTTGGGACTGGCCAGAGCTATAGGGACCATCAAGGTCTCTACATCCTTGACCGCCTCCACCTTCCATCTACTTCGCTCCTATCACCTCTATGTCTATCTCCACCACCACTGCTGCCACCACCTCTGGAGTTTTTGCGCAGTGGCATCATCGTCTAGGTCACTTGTGTGGGTCTCGACTTTCTTCATTAGTTTGTCAGGGCGTTCTTGGACGTGTTACTATTGATACGGCCATGTTTTGTCAAGGTTGTAAGCTGGGCAAGCAGCTACAACTTTCTTATCATTCTAGTGAGTCCTTATCTTCTCATCCTTTCTTATCAGTTTGGGGACCTGCGCCTATTATCTCTAAAGGCATGTATAAATTTTATGTGATCTTCCTTGATGATTGTCCTTGTTTTACATAGATTTTCCCTATGTCCAATTGTGCTCAATTTCTTGCGATCTATCGTAGCTTTGCAAAGATGGTTCGTACTCAGTTAGATTCTTCCATCCGTACTTTTCGCTATGATTCTAATAGCGAGTACTATTCTGGCGCTTTTAGACAGTTTATTTCTGAGCAAGGCACTCTTACCAGTCTTCTTGTTCTGGTGCCCATGCTCAGAATGGGTTGCTGAGCGAAAACATCGTCATCTGATTGAGACTGCTTGCACTCTTCTCCTTATCTCTCATGTTCCGCCATAGTTCTGGGCTGAGGATGTTTCTACGGCTGCAAATCTCAACAATATGCAACCTTCCACTGCTCATAAGGGTGTCAGTCCTATAGAGCATCTCTACTCTTGAGCCCCACACTACTCTCACCTTCGTGTTTTTGTTGTACTTGTTTTGTTTTGCGCAGCCTCGTGAGCACACCAAATTATCGGCTCAGTTAGTTGAGTGTGCATTTCTTGGTTATAGTTCTAAGCATAAGGGTTGATGCTGCTATGATCCTTCTACTCGACGGATCAGGATTTCACGAGATGTTGTCTTTGATGAATCTCGACCTTTCTTCTATCAAGATTCGGCTCCTTGTCTTGTTTCCACTATCGCCGAATCCTGGATGGAACAAGGCTCATGAGCTCAAGGTGCTATTGAGCTGATGCTAGAGCCATGCACCCATCTATCCGTCTAGAACAGTGCGCGCTGACCGTTACCAATGGAAACCCATAGCGATGCTTGGAACAAAGCCAACTCCATGTTGCTCGCGAAATGGATAGTCCCTACCACGAGCAAGCAGGATTAGTCCTCTGTAGCCACAGCCAACGGATACGGAGGGCATTTCCAATCAAATAAAGATTATGGAGGCCCAGACCACCAAAATGTTTCGGCCGACAAACCAAAGACCAAGCCACCAAGCAGTGGCCACCGGCTACACTATTTGTTCCTTTAAAGGGAAAGCGCTCCTTTCTCTTGTCGACCGCTTTGATAACCTAAGCGGGAGGTTGCAAGGCCATGAAGGCATAGATTGGGATTGCTGCCAGAACGGCCTTGACTAAGACCAGACGGGCCCCGACAAGAGCATGCCCACCACCAGGAGGGGAGGCGGTCAACGACCTTATCAATGATCTACCGAAAGTCCTCTTTGGTCGGCTTCTTGATAGAAAGGGACAGCCCTAGATGTTTCCATGGGAAGTCAAAATGACTTTGCAGTTTAGCATAAATGAGCTAAAGGTGCTCCTCGATGCATATGATAGGAGAGATGGAGCTCTTTGCAAGATTAGTGTGCAAACCCGAGGCCTCTCCAGCATCTGAGTAATAACGCAAAGGTCTTGGGTGGCCGGGAGAGGAATGTTAGAATAGGAATTCTTTTGTATTTCCTTATATGCCTTTTGTATTTCCTTATATGTGTATAGCATATTCCATTGTAATATCTCCCTTGTACTCCCAATATATATTGCTCATTGGGCCTCATGAAACATACACAATATTCTTAACATGGTATCAGAGCTAGGGCAGTAACCTAGCTCCTTCCGCTGCCATCTCACCATTGCCACCATCGTGACGCTACCCGAGGCACCGCCGACGCCACCCTTGTGACGCCGCCAACGCAGCCGCCCGACGCCGCCATCGAATCGGGCCGCCACGCCCCCCAACGCGACGCCACCTCGCTTCTCCAGGCCGCCAGCCGCCCGAATAGGGACATCCGCCACCTCGCCGCCGTCACATGCAGAACACCGCTTCGCTTCCCGACACCAATCGTCCAACGCCACTATCGCCGCCGCCGCCGCGCCGGCCGCTGCCTCGTTCCTCGCCCGCCTATCGCCACAACGCCTCGCGCGCATCCTCGCCACCACTCATCCCACCGCCATCGCCGCCTTGCTGATGCTCACAATTGGATCGAGTGTCCTCTGTTTTGAATAGAAACCGAGCTCGGTTTCTATAAACAGAGACTTTCTAAAATAAAAAAATAAAAAAACCACAGAACGTCTATCAAATCGCCACGTCGTCCAGCGCCGCCTGTTAAACTTTGTTGCCTTGGTCGTTGTGCTGTCCAACGTCGCCTACCGATGGATTCCATTCCATCGGCTGCGATCCATTTCTCGGGGACAAAGCTTTGTAGGACAAACTATAGGTTGTGGTCTTCACTCATGGAGATCACGCTCGATGGTCTCTGCCTCGGGGGACATGTCACTGGTGCTCGACCTTGTCCACTATCGCCAGTTCAGCCTCCTCCTAGACAGCCTACTTCTCCACCTAATGCAGAAGGTGAGGACGACAAGAAGGAGCTAGAGGTCACGCTTGCTGCCGACGCAAATTGATGAGGCCTTTCAACACGCCATAGATGCTTTTGCGCACTAGTGTGCTGATGAGGCCCGTGTTTAAGTCATCGTGGTGGTCAGCGTCGACGACACCATCTAGCTAGACATTGTTGGTCTGTGTTCCACTCATCAGATCTGAGAGTACTTGCATGAGCGATACCAGCAGAGCAGCGATGCTTAGTTCTTTTCGCTTCAGCGTGAATTGGAGACGCTTCACCAGGAGGACTCCTCCGTTGACAACTTCTTTCGAGCCCTGGCCAGTCTCTGGCGCCAGCTGGACGAGTTGGCTTCTCCACTCTACCAGGAGTGCCATAAGGTACAAAAGGCGGATCGTGATCGCCTTCACCTTTATGACTTCGTCTGTCGTCTTCGCCCAAAGTTTGAGTTTGTTAGGGCTCAACTGCTGAGGCGCTCACTAGGACCAACAGTCACCGAGGCTCTTTCAACGCATCATGCTGAGGAGCTTCGCCGCGGGTTAGCAGCACAGTTTGTTCTTGCTGTGCTTGTTACCCTTTCTTCTTCGGGTACACTAACGACTTCTGCTTTGACTATAGTCCCTCCTCAGGTGTCTGTTTCTGCTCCTGTTTTTGCACCAACTGGGCTTCAGTGCAATTATTACAAGAACTTTGGGTACGACTACCAGAGTTGTGCAGTGCGAAAAAAGTGAAAAAAGGCTCGTGGGGGTTGACGATCCAAGGGGGTATGGAGGTCCTTCCTCGATGGGAGGATAGACCAAAGACGTCAAGACCTTTTCAATGAAATGACTGCTTGCTAGCTTCGCAGACTCTACTTTAGCTTTCTCACACTCTCAAGAGGTTCTTCTAGTCTAGCTCAGACGTCTCCTCTGGGTACTTCTTGGGTTCTAGATTCTAGTACATTTCCACGACATCGGACTCCACATCTCTCACTTCAGTAGGACCTCCTATTTTTCTTATCTCTATTCAGACAGCTGATGGTACTCCTCCGTCTATCAACTATCAAGGCACTATTTTGTCCACTGATTTTTCTATTCCAGTTATTTTCCATGTTCCCCAGCTTACCATGTAGCTTCTCTCGGTGGGTCAGCTTACCGATCTCAGCTGCAGGGTTGGTTTTGACTCTCACTCCTGTTTTGTCCAGGACCGACAGACAGGGAGGGTACTTGGGACTAGCCGGCATGTAGAGATCGTTAGGGTCCCTACATCCTTCACCGCCTCCACCTTCCATCCACTCTAGTTGCTCCTATCACCTCTACGTCTACCTCCACCAGCACTACTGCCACCACCTTTGGTGTTTTTGCATAGTGGCATCATCTAGGTCACTTGTGTGGGTCTCACCTTTCTTCATTAGTTCCTCATATTGTTCTTGGACATGTTACTCTTGACACAGCCATGTTTTGTTAGGGTTGTAAGCTGGGCAAGCAGCTACAACTTCTTTATCATTCTAGTGAGTCCTTGTCTTCTCATCCTTTTGACTTAGTTCATTCAAATGTATGGGGACCTGCGCCTATTATCCCTAAAGGCGGGCATAAATTTTATGTGATCTTCATTGATGATTATTACTTTTTTACATGGATTTTCCCTATGCCTAATCATGGTCAGTTTCTTGCGATCTATCGTAGCTTTGCAAAGATGGTTAGTACTCTGTTTCATTCTTCCATCCATACTTTTCGCTGTGATTCTACTGGTGAGTACTGTTTTGGCGCTTTTAGACAGTTTCTTTCTGAGCAGAGCACTCTTTACTAGTCTTCTTGTCCTGGTGCCCATGCTCAGAATGGGATTGCTGAACAAAAACATCGTCATCTGATTGGGACTACCCGCACTCTTCTCCTTACCTCTCACGTTCTGCCATAGTTCTGGGCTGAAGCTGTTTCTATGGCTGCATATCTCATCAATATGCAGCCTTTCACTGCTCTTAAGGGTGTCAGTCCTATAGAGCATCTCTACTCTCGAGACCCCCAGTACAATCACCTTCGTGTTCTTGGTTGTACTTGTTTTTTTCTGCTACAGCCTCGTGAGCGCACCAAATTATCAGCTTAGTCAGTTGAGTGTGTTTCTTGGGTATAGTTCTGAGCATAAGGGTTGTCGTTGTAATGATCCTTCTGCTCGACTGATCAGGATTTCACGAGATGTTGTATTTGACGAATCTCGACCTTTCTTCTATCGAGATTCACCTCCTTGTCCTGTTTCCACCGTCGTCGAATCCTAGATGGAACAAGCCTCAGAAGCGAAGGTGCTATTGAGCTGATGCTAGAACCACGCACCCATCTATCGGTCCAAAACAGCGCGCGCTAACTGTTACCAATGGAAACCGGTAGCGATCCTTGGAACAAAGCCAACTCCATGTGGCTCGCCGGAATGGATAGTCAATAACACGGGCTAGCAGGATAAGTACATTGTAGCCATAGCCAACGAATATAGAGGGCATTCCCAAGCAAATAAAGATTATGGAGGCCCAGACCTTCGAAATGTTTCGGCCGACAAACCAAAGATCAAGCCACCAAGCAGTTGCCACTGGCTACACTATTTGTTCCTTTCCAGAGGAAAGCGAGCCATCTCTTGTCGACCACTTTGATAACCCAAGCGGGAGGTTGCAAGGCCATGAAGGCATAGATTGGGATTGTTGTCAAAACGGCCTTGACTAGACGGCCCCCTGCAAGAGCATGCCCACCTACCGAGAGGGGAGGCAGCCGACGACCTTGTCAATGATCTACTGGAAGTCCTCTTTGGTCGACTTCCTGATAGAAAGGGGCAGCCCTAGATATTTGCACAGGAAGTCGAAATGACATTGCAGTTCGGCATAAATGAGCTGAAGGTGCTCCTCGGTGCATCCGATAGGAGAGATGGTGTTCTTCGAAAGATTAGTGTGCAAACTCGAGGCCTCTCCAGGATCTATTATGTGTATGGCATATTCCCTTGTAATATCTCCCTTGTACTCCCTATATATATTATCCGTTGGGCCTCATGAATACATACACATTATTCATAACATGGTATCAGAGTTAGGGCACTAACCTAGTTCCTTCCGCTGCCATCCTACCACCGCTGCCGTCGTTGTCGAAGCCGTCAGAGGCCACCGCTGTAATGCCGCCCTAGGCAGCCGCCTGACGCCGCCTTGTCCAAATTGGGCCGCTAGCCGCTCAATCAGCCGCCCGCTGAATCAAAGACATCGCCGACGACGCGACACCGCCTCGGTTCTCTAGGCCACCAGCCGCCCGAATCAGGACATCCCGATGCCCCGCCGCCCATCACATGCGGGAACACCACCTCGCTTCCCCGACACCCTGCCGTCCGACATCACCACCCCGACGCCGCCGCTCGCCTGACCGCCTTCGTTCGCTCGGTCGCCGTCCTCGCCCTCTCCCACCCGGTCACCGCCTACACCGCCTGCGCCCGTGCTCTCTGTAGCCGCCGCTGCTGCCCCTGCCGACGCTCGCAATTGGATCGAGTGTCCTCTGTTTTGAATAGAAACCGAGTTCGGTTTCTATAAACAGACTTTCCAAAAGAAAAAAAACACACAGAACGTCGATCTAACCGCCACGCCGTCCAGCGCCACCTGTTAGACTTCGTTGCCTTGGTTGTCGCGCCGTCCAACGCCGCCTACTGATGGCCTCCGTTCCATCAACTGCGATCCCATTCTCGGGAACAAAGCTTCATGGGGCAAACTACAGGTTGCGGTCTTCACTCATGGAGATCACGCTCGATGGTCTCTGCCTCTGGGGACATGTCACTGCTGCTCGACCTTGTCCGCTGTCGCCGGTTCAACCTCCTCCCAGATAGCATACTTTTGCACGTACTGCAAAAGATGAGCTCGCCAAGGAGGCAGAGGCCACTACTGCTACTGACGCTGCTGATGAGGCCTTTCAGTACGCCATAGATGCTTTTGAGCACTGGTGTGTTGATGAGGCCCGTGTTCGAGCCATCGTAGTGGTCAGCATCGACGACACCATCCAACCAGACATTGTTGGAATGCATTTCACTCATCAGATCTGGGAGTACTTGCGTGAGCGATACCAGTAGAGCAGCGATGCTCAGTTCTTTTCACTTCAGCGTGAGTTGGAGACGCTTCGCCAGGAGGACTCCTCCGTCGACGACTTCTTCCGAGCCCTAGCCAGTCTCTGATGCCAGCTGGACAAGCTAGCTTCTCCGCTCTGCTAGGAGTGTCATAAGGTACAGAAGGCTCCACCGATCGGCTCAATTCCGGTACAAGCATCCACCTTGGAGAGGAGATAGTTCAACACATCCATAGCAATGACAAATAGCATAGGGAGAGGTGGTCTTCCTGCCGTAGACCTCTTGCATGTCTGATTGGCTGACCCGGTTGTCTGTTGTGCAAAACTCAGGTAGACGCCGTCGATAGCAAGATGGCAATCCAGTTGCACCACCTAGTACCGAACCCCTTGTGAGTAAGCACCTCTAGGAGGAAGGCCAAGAGATTGAATCAAACGCATGAGCAATGTCGAGCTTCAACAGGAAGTTGGGTATCTTTTTTTTGGTGCAACAGCCTTGCCGATTATCTGACCAGCAGGAAATTGTCTTGGATTGAACGCCCCTTGATGAAGGTTGATTGGTTGGACGCAACCACCCTACCTAGTTCCGAAGCTAGCCTCTGGGCAAGAATTTTGGAGAAAAGTTTCGCGAAACTGTGGAGGAGACTGATGGGCCGATTGAAGGGATACGAGTAGGCTACACTAGGTAGCAATTTCAATAATTCTACCACGTAAACTAGGTAGCCATGCACGCAAGGGATCGTAGATCGTTACCACATTACGCGCAGTGCAGCAGAAAAAGAGTTGGAGCAGCTTGATCCAACGACGAGCACGTCGATGTAGTAGTCGTAGTCATTTGTCCTGTTAGATGTTAATTTATATAAGGTGCTTTTTGCATACTTACCTACACTGTATCTTGTATATTTGCATAGTTTGTCCATTCCAACATGGTATCAGAGTAAGGCTAGGGTTCCCAATCTCCAGTGGAAATCAAAGACATCTATCCATTTAGAATCCTCCTTTAATTGGATTAATGGATCCTCCAATTGGAAATGATAACAGAATGCATAAGTCATTAGAAGGAATTCTAATAAACAAATAGATATAGTATACCACCTAACGATTTTGTTTCCCCTATGAGGTAAAAAGAAAATTAATGAACCTGCAAATATCGACAAAACAACAAGTATTGTTAACCAAGGAAAATAACTCATCATAAAGTGGTAAAGAGAAGATACGTTTTGACCAGAAAAGCTTGTGCTCGAAATAAGCGAGCACAGGTTTCCTTGGTAAAGAGGAATCAGACGATTCAAGTGGAGTTTTTTGTAACATATCAATAAGATAGAACCGTGCTGCGGGTTGTTTCAGACCCTGAATAAACACGGACACTTAAAAAATCTGTTGGGCAGGCAGATTTACATCTCTTACAATCCACACAATCTTCGGTTCTCGATGTGCAAGCAATTTGCTTCACTTTACACCCAACCCCAGGTATCATTTCTAATACATCTGTTAGACAAGCTCGTACACATTGAGTGCATCCTATACATGTATAATAAATTTTTACGGAATATGACATTGGATCTATAAATTTGCCTTTTCAACATTTTTTTTTTGATCTCGTAAAAATGAATTTACTATGAGTCATATGTATTGTAGACACCAGACGAAGCAATGGTTTATCCAAACTTCAACAAATAAATAAATAAAATAATGTAATATATTTCTTAATCCATTTGTGAGAAAGCGTGAAAAGAGCCAAGAGACTTGAATTTTTGGCTTCAACAATCATAATTATACAAATTGTACATACGAATTCGAATTAGCCATTTATTGGCTATCGTCTTTTCAATATAAATTATTGCAATATTCAAATTGCAATATCAATGAATTACAAAAATTCAATAAGTAAAAAAAGAATATTATGTAATAATCTAATCAAAGAATAGATATTATAAAATAATAAAATAATAAGAAAATAGTATTCGATTTCTAATCATCTTAATATTTGATATTATTATTATATGTGCGCCTTTGTTTATAGGATTTTATGTCTAATTATTCAAAAAATTAGATTGATTGATACGAATTGATTTCTTGTTACGATGGATGGAAGAAAGCATGGATAGTCTAATAGCTGCTTCAGCAGCCGCAAGGGCTATAACAAAAATAGCAAAAATGTCTCCTTTTAATTGGCAACTATCAAATAGATAAAAAAATGTTACGAGATTTAGATTAATTGTATTCAGTATTAGTTCAAGACATATTAGAGCTCTAACCATGTTTCGGCTTGTGATCAATCCATAGATACCAATCGAAAATAAATAGACACTAAAAAAAGTACATGCTCAAACATCATTAACTAACTCCTTATCAATCTCGATTCATTTCAATATGAGGACAAGAATTGAACCAATTCCATTAATTAGAATAGAACAGTTATACAACAAAAGAGAAAAGAAGGTGTTTGTTGGCAGTAGATGGGTTTTACTAAATCAAAATTGTGATTCTTTAGTTATTTATTTTAGATTTGAAGTGCTAAGAATTTTGACTAATTCTAAGTATTTCTTATTGCCGAGCCATAGTAATTGCACCTATTAAAGAAACTAGAAGAATTATGGAAATGAGTTCAAACGAAAGATAAAAATTAGTTGCTAAATGAATCCCAATTTGTTGAACATTATTTATGAGGCCCTGTTCTACTATTTGGTTTTATCTTGTAGTCCAAAGAATTCCATAACATGACGTATCTGGGATAGTAGTCATTAGTGAAAAAAGAATAGTTATACAAACGAGTGAAGTGAACCCATCTCCAATAGTCCAATAATTCTTATTTTTAGACCATTCTGAGCCATTTACGAACATTACGGCAAATATGATCAAAACATTTATAGCTCCCACATAAATAAGAAGTTGTGCGACAGCTACAAAGTAGGAATTCTATAAAATATAGAATAAGGATATATAAACAAGAACTAATCCCAGCGAAAAGGTAGAATAAATTGGGTTGGGTTCGCATAGAGAGAACAAAATTAGTAAAGGAAACCCACGCTTGGGGAAGGTGAGGTGAACTAACAATTCCTTCTGTCGTGTATCCTCGATTGATGCGACCTCAGATGCTTCAATTGTAGATTTGAGTATTGAGCGAAAGGTTACACCTAGGGAAAACCTCTGAAATTTTTTCCATATTGACCTTGGACATATAAGAGTTCTGAATTGAATCTCTTTAGAAAGAAGAACTTTTGTCTCATGGTAGCCTGCACCAGTCCCCTTACGAAACATTCGTTATTTGGTTAGCCATACACTTCACATGTTTCTAGCGATTCATATGGCATCATCAAGTGATACAAGTCTTGGATAAGAATCTACAACACACTAGAATGTCAACGCCGCCAATATTCCGAACTCACCCTCTGTTTCTCTTCACACGCACTCGCGCAGTGGCCTCCGGTCATCGGATTCGGGTCGTCTTGTCGCCGGATTCGTCCCGTCTGGCGAATCCCCAGCTTCTGCTTTCGACGCCGCGCCGCCCTAGGGACTTCCCGCTGCCGCACCACCTCCCGACGACCTCTCCTCCCGTCGTCGTGTCGCGCCGCCCCGGGGACTTCCCGCTGCCGCGCCAGCCTGTGCTACGCTCACCAGGAGCTCGCTCATCTGGAGCTGCACCGCACTCCAGATCCAGAGCTGCTCCATGGCCTCCCTGGCCAGCTCCGGAACCCGATGCTCGGGCCACCTCGACCTCGATCCACTCCAGCCGGCCCTCCGGAACGCTCCTTTGCTCCGGATGGCTACCGCTAGTGGCTCCTTTGCCATCCTGCTCCCCTCGCTTCATTTTGACAGGACAAACTTCCAAGAGTGGGCTGTTCACCTGAGGATTCACCTCAATAACCAGCATCTCTGGGGTCATGTTACCAGGGAGCACCCTTGTCCGCCTCGCCCTACGTCGCATGTTCTGCTAGCTCTTCCTGCTGGTGCGAATCAGGTAGCTCAGGAAGCCGTCAATGCTGCACTGGAGGAGGCCCTAGAGCTCTACCAGTTTGAGCTACACGCCTACGAGAGATGGTAGGATGCCGAGGCTCGTGCGACCGCCATCCTGGTATGTGGCATTCCTGTGGCCATCTCCATGGATGTGGCAGAGCAACCGACAACTCAGCTTATGTGGGAGCACTTCCGAGCTCACTACCAGCCGACAAGTGATGCTATTTACCTCTCAGTTGTGCACCAGGCGCATTCTCTTCAGTAGCTCAATGCCACCGTGGATGACTTCTACCAGTAGATATCTGAGGTGTGGCGTCAGCTTAACTCTTTAGGCCGGATGTATGCCGGACTTGTCCCCGCTGTGTGCGGCACCGCACTCACCAAGAGACTCAACGTCTTTACGACTTCCTAACGCGTCTTCATCCTGGGTTCGAGACTGTGCGTGCTCAGCTCCTGACTCGCCACCTACACCCGAACTTGGAGGCCCTCATGGGGTGCGTGCTAAGTAGACTTGTCACCGTGGCGTAGCTCAGATGTAGGTTGTCTTGTCTGCTTCAGCACATGCTCCTTCAGCACCAACAAGGGTCCCTCCCACTCTTGGGGCACCGATGGTTGTTGCTTCTACTACCGGTCTCTTCTGCACCTACTACCAGCGTGACAACCACAGGTATCAAGACTGCTACAAGCGGAGGAGGGACCAGGGTCGCCGTGGTGGACGTCCCCCGAAGGGCTCTAGGGGTCTCTCCCACTCAGGAGCTGGCGCTTCTCACAAGGGCTCCTCCGATGACACCACACAGCAGCTCCTCTCTCAACTCCAACGCTTTGATGTCGGCTCGTCTCAGATTCCTCGGGTTCTGCTCGTTTGGCTCTTGCTTCTCAACAGTCTTCCATGCCTCTGCCTCCTCCCTCGTCAAGTATCTTGTCTCTGTGGATCTTGGAATCTGGTGCTTCCTTTCACATGATACCAGATTCTACCCATCTCACTTTTGTGAGTCCCACAGCTTTTCCTTCCACTATTCAGACTGTAGATGGTACCTTTATTCCTGTTGCATGTCGAGGCATCCTTTCCACTTCTTCTTTTCATGTTCCTGCAGTCTCATGTTCCTCAGCTTACTATGCAGCATATGTCGGCTGCTCAGTTCAATGATCACGACTGTCGTGTTGTTCTTGAGTCTGACTCTTGTTGGGTCTAGGACCACCGCATGGGGACTCTACTTGGCACTGGCCCTCGACGCTGTGATTCGCAGCGTCTTTGGGAGCTTGACTAGCTGCAACTTCCTTCCGCTGTCTCCACCAGCCAGTCAGCCACTACCACTGCCTCTGGTTTTGCCACGTCCTCCACTACTTCCTTCGCTTAGTGGCACCATCATCTGGGTCATCTCTACGGATCACATCTATCGTCACTAGTAGGTCGTCGTGTTCTTGGGTCTGTTTCTGGGGACACCACTTTACATTGTATGGGTTGCAAGCTTGGCAAGCAGCTACAGCTCCCCTATCCCTCTAGTGATTCTGTTTCTACTCATCCTTTTGATCTTGTTCACTCAAATTTTGGGGTCTGGCTCCCTTCGTTTCAAAAGAGGGTCATCGATACTATGTGATCTTTATTGATGATTATTCTCGTCATACTTGGATCTACTTCATGTCCTCTCACGATTAGGTTCTCTCTATTTACCAGTTGTTCGCCACCATGGTTCACACTCAATTTGATTCGACCATTCGTGTGTTTCGTGCGGACTCTGTTGGCGAGTACCTATTTGCTGCTTTGCGTCGCTTTCTCACGGAGCAGGGTACTCTTCCCCAGTACTCTTGTCCTGGTGCTCACGCCCAAAACAGTGTCTCTGAGTGTAAGCATTGTCTCTTGCTTGAGACAGCTCATGCCCTCATGCTTGCCTCTTCTGTTCCACCTCACTTCTGGGCTGAAGCTGTCTCCACTTCTGTTTTTCTCATAAGCATGCAGCCTTCCACTACTCTTCAAGGTTCTACTCCTGTTGAGCGTCTCTATAGTTGAGCTCTATAATACAGTCACCTTGGCATTTTTTGTTGTCTGCTTCGTCCTTCTTCCACCTCGTGAGCACACCAAACTGACTGCTCACTCAGTTCAGTGTGTTTTTCTTGGCTATAGTTTGAGCATAAGGGTCATCGTTGCTACGACCGTGTTGCTCGCAAGATGATGATCTCTCGGGATATCACTTTCGATGAATCCCGACCTTACTCCTATTGTCAGCTTAGATTCTCTTGTTGAGTCGATCTCCTTTCTGATTTTTCCTGACACTCAGCTTTCCACTGTTGTTTCGCTTCATCCTCCACCTTTGCCTCCCTCTCCTCCTGCTCCATCTGTTCCTCTCTGTTGGAGTTTCCTTCTCACTCTTTTGTTGATATTCCACCCTTTCCTCTACACTACTCTCGCCGTCCTCGGCCTACTTCTCTAGTTGAGCCTCCGTCTTTGTTGGGCCCTGTTCCCAGCTCTTCTTCTCCGTCCTTGCTAGGTCATGCTCCATCTTCTCCTCCCAAATACGATCTTCGTGATCGTCACACTGTCAAGCCTCCTGAGCGCTACGGCTTTGCAGCCGCTGCTCTTTCTAAGCATACAACTTACTGTGATGTTGCTGCTCAACCTGAGTGGCAGCTCACGATGTTTGAGATTGTTGCTTTGGAGTGTACTGGCACATAGGATCTTGTGCCCTCACCTACGCGTGCCACTCCCATCACGTGCAAGTGGGTGTACAAGGTCAAGTCCTGCTCAGATGGTTCCCTTGAGCGCTACAAGGCTTGTCTTGTAGCGTGTGGTTTTCAGTAGGAGCATGGTCGTGACTACAATGGGACCTTCGCTCCTGTTGCTCACATGACCACTATTTGCGCTCTCCTTGCTGTGGCCTTTGTTCGACAGTCGCCCATCTCTCAACTGGACATCAAGAATGACTTTCTCAATGGCGAGTTGCGTGAGGTCTACATGCAGCCGCCCCCTGGGTATTCTGTCCTTGATGGTATGGTTTGTCGCCTTCGTCGCACTCTCTATGGGCTCAAACAAGCCCCTCGTGTTTGGTTCGATCACTTCTCCTTTGTTGTCACTACTGTCAGCTTCTCTGCCAGTGATGATGACCACGCCCTCTTTGTACACACCTCTCCTTAGGGTCGGACGCTCCTCCTTCTATATGTGGATGATATGATCATTACTGGAGATGACTCTCAACACATTGCCTTTGTGAAGGAGCATCTCAGTGAACAGTTCTTGATGTCTAACTTGGGTCCTCTTCGTTACTTCTTTGGTATTGAGGTCACTTCTACGCCTGAGGGCTACTACCTCTCCCAGGAGAAGTACATTCAGGATATCCTTACTCGCACTTTTCTTACTGATCATCGTATGGCGAATACTCATGTGGAGCTTGGTGTTCACCTTCGGTCTACTGATGGTGAGCCTCTTGAGGACTCCACTCGCTACCGCCATCTTGTCGAGAGCCTCGTCTATCTTGGGAGAACTCGACCTGACATTTCTCACCCAGTTCACATCTTGAGTCAGTTTGTCTCTCCTCCCACAAAGCTCCACTACAGTCACCTTCTTCGTGTTTTGCGATATCTTCGTGGCACCATCACTCGTCGCCATTTCTTTCCTCGCTCTCGTTCTCTGCAGCTTCAGGCATACTCTTATGTGACCAGGTCTAGAAATCATTCTGATCGCCGGTCTCTTTTCTGCTGATTGTGTTTTCTTTGGTAACTCTTTGATTGCTTGGAAGACTAAGAAGCAGACTATCGTTTCCCATTCGAGTGCTGAGGTTGAATTGAGAGCCATGGCGTTGTTGACAGCTGAGATCACCTGGCTTCAGTGGCTACTTGACGATTTTGGTGTTTCAGTATCTGCACCAACTCCTCTCTTATCTGACAGCATAGGTGCGATCAACATTGCTCGAGATCCCGTAAAGAATGAGCTCACTAAGCACATTGGAGTAGATGCTTCGTACATGAGATCGCAGGTGCAACACCAAGTTATTGCTCTTAAGTATGCGTCTTCACAACTTCAGTTAGCAGATTTCTTCATCAAGACACAAACTAGAGTTCAGCATAGTTTCTACCTCTCTAAACTCAGTGTTATTGATCCACCATGAGTTTGAGGGGGTGTTGCCTAGTCGTGGGTGCGTGAGTTAGTTGGGCTCATGGAGCCGTGAGTTTAGGATTAGGCCGGTATGGTCATAACTGAGTAAGCCAAGTAGTACTTCTTGTATTCAGTTTGTGATGATATAACAGAAGCAAGAGAGAATAGAAGCAGGTTGTTGCGCATCACCAAAGCTAGTGTGCATGTGTTTATCTTCTTCCACGGCAAGTGTGTGTGTGTGTGTGTCAAACACAACAAAAGAAGCAATCCATGTGTGAGTTTTCTCCACGAGCTGGGCCAACAATTGGTATCAGAGCTAGGGTTGAAGCGCTACGACAATGGCGTGCAAGCCAATGGTGTGCTGGCGGGCGAGGAGAACGGGCCAGCAGCAACACGTGCTAGCACCGCAGCGTGGTGTCTTGGGCGCGAGCGTGAGCACATGCCCGCGAAGGTGCTGTGTGGAGTGGCATCAACGAGGTGTGATGTGTGCAGATGCTTCTCGGTGATGGTTCGCCGAGCGGTGGCACGTCAACACGGCTCCATGTGAGTAGTAGCAACAGCTTAGAGCAGCACAGGCGGTGTAGCTCGGAACCCAGTTGCACTAGGCGGTAGGCTTGGTGGCGCATTGGGCGCTGGCAAGTGCGAGGGCCAATGACAACCGGGCACCGCAATTTCGTCGGCAAGTGTATGTTGTTGAGTCCATGCAAGTTGCACGTGTGTGTTGGTTCTTGTAAGTGTGTCCAAGTTCTCGCATGTGTAAATTCTGATCCTAGTCACCGTCGCCATTGAGTTGTCACCGGCGAAGGACAATTGGAGCTGAGATCGAGGTTGGGATCGCCAACAAGTTGTCCCAGGCTGCAAACAGGTAGCGGTGATGTAGTTGAGTCCATCGTCGCAAGAAGAGCCACGTTGTTGAATGCCCAAGTCATCAAGGTCAGAGTTGTCGGCAAGCCGTGACACCGGCAGCAAGAGACGGATCCGAAGGGTGGAAGAGAAGGGAAATGCATCCCTCTTGTACCTTCTGTTGACAGGCAGCAACTACATGGCGTGGTCAGCTAGAGGAAGGCAGAACTTCTTGGAGATGCGTCAGAAGATCAGCCATCGAGTTGTGAAGAAGATCCAACAAGATTAAGGGGATGATTGTTAGATTAATCTTGTTGTTTAGTATTTGTTACAAGTTAGATGTACTGTGCTAGTAGAAGTGCTAATGTAGTTGCATGCAAATCCAGTGATTAGTGGTGGCATACGCATGTGCTTGATGCACTCGTTGCTTACATGTAGCAACATGTTAGTTTAGTCATGGGTGCGTGGGTTAGTTGGCTGTGCTGCCTAGTCGTGGGTGTGAGTTAGTTGGGCTCATGGAGGTGTGAGTTTAGGATTAGGCTGGTATGGCCATAGCTGAGTAAGTCAGGTAGTACTTCTTGTATTCAGTTTGAGATGATATAATAGAACCAAGAGAAAATAGATGAAGGCTGTTGCGCATTCACCTTCTTCCATGGCAAGTGTGTACAAAGCAAGGCATACATGATAGATCCAATAGCCGAAGCATATGGAATTCTACTCATTTTGTCTCGCTCATCATCTGTCGAAGGACCCTGACTTGCTAAGACTACTTCCATGTGACATGGGCAAAAACCTTTGTTAGAATCTTGCATGTTGAACCACTTCAACAACTTGTCAATATACATATCTTGACTTAATCCAATTAGCCTTTTAGATCTATCCCTATATATCCTATGCCTAATATATATGCTGCATCTCCTAAATCTTTTATAGAGAAACCATTTCTCAATGAAGTTTTAGCAGATTCAAGCATAAGAATATCATTTCCGACTAGTAATATATCATCCACATATAAGATCAGAAAAACAAGTTTGCTCCCACTAAACTTCTTGTAAACACAAAATTCTTCTTTATTCTTGATTAAGTCGAACCCTTTGACCACTTCATCAAAATAAATATTCCAACTCCAAGATGGTTGCTCTAATCCACAAATGGATTTCTGAAGCTTGCATATCTTTCTAACTTCTTGTGGATCGACAAAACCATTAGGTTATGTCATGTACACATCCTCACAAAGGTTTCCCTTTAGGAAAGCCGTTTTGACATCCATTTGTCATATCTCATAATTGAAATATGCAGCAATAGCTAGAATGATCTAGATAGACTTGAGCATAGCAACAGGCGAGAAGGTATCAACATAATCAACACCTTGAATTTATTTGAAACCCTTTGCCACCAGTCGTGCCTTATGAAAAATAACATTTCCATCCATACATTGTTAGATTAATCTTGTTGTTTAGTATTTGTTACAAGTTAGATGTACCGTGCTAGTAGAAGTGCTAATGTAGTTGCATGCAAATCAAATGATTAGTGGTTGCATGCGCATGTGCTTGATGCACTTGTTGCTTCTATGTTGCAACATGTTAGTTTAGTCGTGGGTGCGTGAGGTAGTTGGCTGTGTTGCCAAGTCGTGGGTGTGAGTTAGTTGGGCTCATGGAAGCGTGAGTTTAGGATTAGGTCGGTATGGCCGTAGCTGAGTATGTCAAGTAGTACTTCTTGTATTCAATTTGAGATTATATAATAGAAGCAAGAGAAAATAGATGTAGGCTGTTGCGCATCACCAAAGCTAGTGTGCACGTGTTCCTCTTCTTCCACGGTAAGTGTGTACAAAGCATGGCATACATGATAGATCCAACAACCGATGCATATGGAATTCTACTCATTTTGTCTTGCTCATCATGTGTTGTAAGACACTGACTTGCTAAGACTAATTCCATGTGACATGGGAAAAAAACCTTTCTTAGAATCTTTCATGTTGAACCAGATCAACACCTTGTCATTATACATATCTTGACTTAATCCAATTAGCCTATTAGATCTATCCCTATAGATCCTTATGCCTAAAATATATGTTGTATCTTCTAAATCTTTCATAGAGAAACCATTTCTCAATTAAGTTTTAACAGATTTAAGCATAGGAATATCATTTCCGACTAGTACTATGTCATCCACATATAAGATCAGAAAAACAAGTTTGCTCCCACTGACCTTCTTGGAAACACAAGGTTCTTCTTCATTCTTGATGAAGTCAAACTCTTTGACCACTTCATCAAAACGAATATTCCAACTCCGAGATGCTTGCTTTAATCCATAAATGGATTTCTGAAGCTTGCATATCTTTCTAGCTTCCTCTAGATCGACAAAACCCTCATGTTGTGTCATGTACACATCTTCACTTAGGTTTCCCTTTAGGAAAGCCGTTTTGACATACATTTGCCATATCTCATAATTGAAATATGCAGCAATAGCTAGAATTATCTAGATAGACTTGAGCATAGCGACAGGCAAGATGGTATCATCATAATCAACACCTCGAATTTGTTTGAAACCCTTCGCCACTAGCCGTGCCTTATGAATGTGAACATTTCCATCCATATCTTGTTAGATTAATCTTGTTTTTTAGTATTTCTTACAAGTTAGATGTACCGTGCTAGTAGAAGTGCTAGTGTAATTGCTTGCAAATCTAGTGATTAGTGGTTGCATGTGCATGTGCTTAATGCACTCGTTGCTTGCATCTAGCTGCATGTTAGTTTAGTCATGGGTGCGTGAGTTAGTTGGCTGTGTTGCCTAGTTAGGGGTGCGTGAGTTAGTTGGGCTCATGGAGCCGTGAGTTTTGGATTAGGCCAGTATGGTCGTAGCTAAGTAAGTCAAGTAGTACTTCCTGTATTCAGTTTGAGATGATATAACAGAAGCAAGAGAAAACAGAAGCAGGCTGTTGCGCATCACCAAAGCTACTGTGCATGTGTTCATCTTGTTCCACGGCAAGTGTGTGTGTCAAACACAATAGAAGAAGCAAGGCTTGTGTGAGTTTTCTACAGGAGTTAGGCCAACAACTCGTATCAGAGCTAGGGTTGAAGCGCTACGGCAAGCGTGCCGACCAATGGTGTCTTGGCGGGGCGAGGCGGCGGTCGGAAGCATCGCGTGCTAGCACTGCAGCGTGGTGCCTTGGGCGCGAGCGTGACCACATGCCCGCGAGGGTGCTGTGTGGAGTGGCATCGACGAGGTGTCACCAAAGCTACTGTGCATGTGTTCATCTTGTTCCACGGCAAGTGTGTGTGTCAAACACAATAGAAGAAGCAAGGCTTGTGTGAGTTTTCTACAGGAGTTAGGCCAACAACTCGTATCAGAGCTAGGGTTGAAGCGCTACGGCAAAAGCGTGCCAGCCAATGGTGTGCCGGCGGGTGAGGCGAGCAGGTCGGAAGCATCGCGTGCTAGCACTGCAGCGTGGTGCCTTGGGCGCGAGCGTGACCACATGCCCGCGAGGGTGCTGTGTGGAGTGGCATCGACGAGGTGCAATTTGTGGAGATGCTTCTCGGTGATGATTCACCGAGCGGTGGCACGTCAGCGCGGCTCCATGTTAGGACTAGCAATAGCTTGTAGCAGCACAGACGGTGCAGCTCGATGCCTGGTTGCACTAGGCGGTAGGCTTGGTGGCACATTGGGCGCTGGCACGTGTGAGGGCCAACGACGAACGGGCAGTGCAATTTCGTCGACAAGTACATGTAGTTGAGTCCATACGTGTTGCATGTGTGTGTTAGTTCTTGTAAGTGTGTCCAAGTTCTCACATGTGTAAGTTCTGATCCTAGTCCCTGTCGTCGTCGAGTTGTGTCACCGACGAAGGACAATTGGAGCTGAGATCGAGGTTGGGACCGCCAGCAAGTTGTCCCTGGCAGCAAACAGGTAGTGGTGACGTAGCTGAGTCCATTGTCGCAAGAAGAGCCACGTTGTCGAATGCCCAAGTAATCAAGGTCAGAGTTGCCGGCAAGTCGTGACACCAGCAGCAAGAGACGGTCGCGAAGGGGGGAAGAGAAGGGAAATGCATCCCTCCTGTACACTCTGTTGACGGGCAGCAACTACACGGTGTGGTCAGCAAGAGGAAGGCATAACTTCATGGAGATGCGTCAGAAGATCGGCCATCGAGTTGTGAAGAATATGCAACAAAATTAAGGGGGTGATTGTTAAATTAATCTTATTATTTAGTATTTGTTACAAGTTAGATGTACCGTGCTAGTAGAAGTGCCAATGTAGTTGCATGCAAATCCAGTGATCAGTGATTGCATACGCATGTGCTTGACACACTCGTTGCTTGCAGGTAGCAACATGTTAGTTTAGTCGTGGGTGCATGAGTTAGTTGGCTGTGTTGCCTAGTCGTGGGTGTGAGTTAGTTGGGCTCATGGAGGCATGAGTTTTGGATTAGACCGGTATGGCCATTGCTGAGTAAGTCAAGTAGTACTTCTTGTATTTAGTTTGAGATGATATAACAGAAGCAAGAGAAAATAGATGTCGGCTGTTGCGCATCACCAAAGCTAGTGTGCACGTTAATCATCTTCTTCCACGGCAAGTGTGTACAAATTATGACATACATGATAGATCCAATACCCGAAGCATATGGAATTCTACTCATTTTGTCTAACTCATCACGTGTCGAAGGACACTGACTTGCTAAGACTAATTCCATGTGACATGGGCAAAAACCTTTCTTAGAATCTTGCGTGTTGAACCACTTCAACACCTTGTCAATATACATATCTTGACTTAATCCAATTAGCCTTTTAAATCTATTCCTATAGATATTTATGCCTAAAATATATGTTGCATCTCCTAAATCTTTCATAGAGAAACTATTTCTGAATGAAATTTTAACAGATTCAAACATAGGAATATCATTTTCGACTAGTAATATGGCATCCACATATAAGATCAAAAAAAACAAGTTTGCTTCCTTTAGAACGCAAGATTCTTCTTCATTCTTCTTCATTCTTGATGAAATCAAACCCTTTGACCAATTCATTAGAACGAATATTCCAACTACGATATGCTTCCTTTAATCCACAAATGGAGTTCTGAAGCTTGCATATCTTTCTAGCCTCATGTGGATCAACAAAACCCTCAGGTTGTGTCATATACACATCACCACTTAGGTTTCCCTTTAGGAAAGCTGTTTTGACATCCATTTATCATATCTCATAATCGAAATATACAACAATAGCTAGAATGATCTAGATAGACTTGAGCATATAGCGACTGACGAGAAGGTATCATCATAATCAACACCATAAATTTATTTGAAACCCTTTGCCACCAGTCGTGCCTTATGAATGTGAACATTTCCATCCATATCTTGTTAGATTATTCTTGTTGTTTAGTATTTGTTACAAGTTAGATGTGTCGTGCTAGTAGAAGTGCTAATGTAGTTAAATGCAAATCTAGTGATTAGTGGTTGCACACGCATGTGCTTGATGCACTCGTTGCTTGCATGTAGCAGCATGTTAGTTTAGTCGTGGGTGCGTTCGTTAGTTGGCTGTGTTGCCTAGTCGTGGGTGCATGAGTTAGTTTGGCTCTTGGAGCTATGAGTTTAGGATTAGGCCGGTATGGCCGTAGCTTAGTAAGTCAAGTAGTACTTCTTGTATTTAGTTTGAGATGATATAACAGAAGTAAAAGAAAATAGAAGCAGGCTATTGCACATCACCACAACTAGTGTGCACGTCTTCATCTTCTTCCACAGCAAGTGTGTGTGTGTGTCAAACACAATAGAAGAAGCAAGTCATGTGTGAGTTTTCTCCAAGATCCGGGCCAACAATTGGTATCAGAGCTAGAGTTGAAGCGCTACGGCAACGGCGTGCCAGCCGGCGGTGTGCCGGCGGGCGAGGCGAGCGGGCCCACAGCAGCGTGTGCTAGTACCGCAGCGTGGTACCTTGGGCGCGAGCGTGAGCACATGCCCGTGAAGGTGTTGTGTGGAGTGGTGTCGGCGAGGTGCGATGTGTGGAGGTGCTTCTCGGTGATGGTTCACCAAGCGGTGGCACGTCAACGCAGCTCCATGTGAGGAGTAGCAACGGCTTGGAACAGCACAGGCGGTGTAGCTTGGAGGCCGGTTGCACTAGGCGGTAGGCTTGGTGGCGCTTGGGCGCTAGTAGGTGCGAGGCCAACAACGACCACGCAGCGCAATTTTGTCGGCAAGTGCATGTAGTTGAGTCCATGCATGTTGCATGTTTGTGTTAGTTCTTGTAAGTTTGTCCAAGTTCTCACATGTCTAAGTTCCGATCCTAGTCCCTGTTGCCGTCGAGTTGTGTCACCAGCGAAGGACAATTGGAGCTGAGATCGTGGTTGGGATCGCCAGCAAGATGTCCCTGGCTGCAAACAGGTAGCGGTGATGTAGCTGAGTCCATCGTCACAAGAAGAGCCACATTGTTGAATGCCCAAGTCGTCAAGGTCAGAGTTGCCGGCAAGTCGTGACATTGGAAGCAAGAGACGGCCGCGAAGGGAGGAAGAGAAGGGAAATGCATCCCTGCAGTACCCTCTGTTGACAGGCAGCAACTACACTACGTGGTCAGCAAGAGGAAGGCCGAACTTCTTGGAGATGCGTGAGAAGATCGGCGATTGAGTTGTGAAGTAGATGCAACAAGATTAAAGGGGTGATTGTTAGATTAATCTTGTTGTTTAGTATTTGTTACAAGTTAGATGTACCGTGCTAGTAGAAATGCTAATGTAGTTGCATGCAAATCCAGTGATTAGTGGTTGCATGCGCATGTGCTTGATGCACTCGTTGCTTGCATGTAGCAACATGTTAGTTTAGTCATGGGTGCGTTAGTTGGCTGTGTTGCCTAGTCATGGGTGTGAGTTAGTTGGGCTCATTGAACGTGAGTTTAGGATTAGGCCGGTATGGCCATTGCTGAGTAAGTCAAGTAGTACTTCTTGTATTCAGTTTGAGATGATATAACACAAGCAAGAGAAAATAGATGCAGGCTGTTGCGCGTCACCAAAGCTAGTGTGCACGTGTTCATCTTCTTCCACGGCAAGTGTGTACAAAGCATGGTATACATGACAGATCCAATAGACGAAGTATATGGAATACTTCTTATTTTGTCTCGCTCATCATGTGTCGAAGGACACTAACTTGCTAAAACTAATTCCATGTGACATGGGCAAAAACCTGTCTTAGAATCTTGCATGTTGAACCACGTCCACACCTTGTCAATATACATATCTTGACTTAATCCAATTAGCCTTTTAGATCTATCCCTATAGATCCTTATGCCTAAAATATATGCTGCATCTCCCAAATCATTCATAGAGAAACCATTTCTCAATGAAGTTTTAACCAATTCAAGCATAGGAATATCATTTCCAACTAGTAATATGTCATCCACATATAAGATCGGAAAAACAAGTTTGCTCCCACTAACCTTCGTATAAACACAAGATTCTTCTTCATTCTAGAGGAAGTCAAACCCTTTGACCACTTCATCAAAACGAATATGCTAACAGCGAGATGCTTGCTTTAATCCACAAATGGAGTTCTGAAGCTTGCATATCTTTTTAGCTTCATGTGGATCGACAAAACCCTCAGGTTGTGTCATGTACACATCCTCACTTAGATTTCCCTTTAGGAAAGCCGTTTTGGCATCCATTTGCCATATCTCATAATCGAAATATACAACAATAGCTAGAATGATCTAGATATACTTGAGCAAAGCGACAGGCGAGAAGGTATTATCATAATCAATACCTTGAATTTGTTTGAAATACTTTGCCACCGGTCGTGCCTTATGAATGTGAACATTTCCATCCATATCTTCTTAGATTAATCTTGGTGTTTAGTATTTGTTACAAGTTAGATGTACCGTGCAAGTAGAAGTCCTAATGTAGTTGCATGCAAATCTAGTGATTAGTGGTTGCACGCGCAAGTGCTTGATGCACTTGTTGCTTGCATGTAGCAACATGTTAGTTTAGTCGTGGGTGCGTGAGTTAATTGGCTGTGTTGCCTAGTCGTGGGTGCATGAGTTAGTTGGGCTCATGGAGCCGTGAGTTTAGGATTTGGCCTGTATGGTCGTAGCTGAGTAAGTCAAGTAGTACTTCTTGTATTCAGTTTGAGATGATATAACAGAAGCAAGAGAAAATAGAATCAGTCTATTGCGCATCACGAAAGCTAGTGTCCACGTGTTCATCTTCTTCCACGGCATGTGTGTGTGTGTCAAACACAATAGAAGAAGCAAGCCATGTGTGAGTTTTCTCCAAGAGCTAGGCCAACAATTGGTATCAGAGCTAGGGTTGAAGCGCTACGGCGACAGCGTGCCAGCCAGCAAAGTGCCGATGGGCAAACCGAGCGGGCCGGCAGTAACGCGTGCTAGCACCGTAGCATGGTGCCTTGGGCGCAAGCGTCAGCACATGCCCGCGAAGGTGCTATTTGGAGTGGCATCGGCAAGGTGCGATGTGTGGAGATGCTTCTCGGTGATGGTTTGCCGAGCGGTAGCACGTCAACGCGGCTCCATGTTAGGAGTAGCAACAGCTTGGTGCAGCACATGTGGTGCAGCTCGGAGGCCGGTTGTAGTAGGCTTGGCGGCGCATTGGGCGCTGGCAAGTGCGAGTGCCAACGACGACCAGGCAGCGCAATTTCGTCGGCAAGTGCATGTAGTTGGAGTCCATGCATGTTGCATGTGTGTGTTAGTTCTTGTAACTGTGTCCAAGTTCTCACATGTGTAAGTTCTGTTCCTAGTCCCCGTCGCCGTCGAGTTGTCACCAGCGAAGGACAATTGGAGCTGAGATCGAGGTTGGGATCGCTAGCAAGTTGTCCCTGGTTGCAAACAGGTAGTTGTGATGTAGTTGAGTCCATCGTCGCAAGAAGAGCCACGTTGTTGAATGCCCAAGTCGTCAAGGTTAGAATTGCCGGCAAGTCGTGACACCGGCTGCAAGAGACGGTCGCGGAGGGAGGAAGAGGAGGGAAATGCATCCCTCCAGACCCTCTGTTGACGGGCAGCCACTACACAGCATGGTCAGAAAGAGGAAGGCGGAACATCTTGGAGATGCGTCAGAAGATCGGCCATCGAATTGTGAAGAAGATGCAACAAGATTAAGGAGTGATTGTTAGAACAATCTTGTTGTTTAGTATTTGTTACAAGTTAGATGTACCGTGCTAGTAGAAGTGCTAATGTAGTTGCATGAAAATTAAATGAATAGTGGTTGCATGTGCATCTGCTTGATGCACTCATTGCTTGTATGTTGCAACATGTTAGTTTAGTCGTGGGTGCATGAGTTAGTTGGTTATGTTGCCTAGTCGTGGGTGTGACTTAGTTGGGCTCATGGAGGCGTGAGTTTCGATTAGGGCGGTATGGCCATAGCTGAGTAAGTCAAGTAGTACTTCTTGTATTCAGCTTGAGATGATATAACAGAAGCAAGAGAAAATCGATGAAGGCTGTTGTGCATTACCAAAGCTAGTGTGCACGTGTTTATTATCTTCTTCCACGGCAAGTGTGTACAAAGCGTGGAATACATGATAGATCCAATAGACGAAGCATATGGAATTCTACTTATTTTGTCTCGCTCATCATGTGTCGAAGGAAACTGACTTGCTAAGACTAATTCAACGTGACATGGGCAAAAACCTTTATTAGAATCTTATATGTTGAACCACTTCAACACCTTGTCAATATACATATATTAACTTAATCCAATTATCCTTTTAGATCTATCCCTATATATCCTTATGCCTAATATATATGCTACATCATAAATCTTTCATATAGAAACTAATTCTCAAGGAAGTTTTAACAGATTCAAGCATAGGAATATCATTTCTGACTAGTAATATGGCATCCACATATAATATCAGAAAAACAAGTTTGTTCCCACTAACCCTCTTGTAAACACAATATTCTTCTTCATTCTTGATGAAGTCAAACCCTTTGACCACTTCATCATAACGAATATTCCAACTCCGAGATGTTTTCTTTAATCCACAAATGGTGTCCTGAAGCTTGCATATCTTTCTAGCTTCCTGTGGATCGACAAAACCCTCAGGTTGTGTCATGTACACATCCTCACTTAGGTTTCCCTTTAGGAAAGTCATTTTGACATCTATTTACCGTATCTCATAATCGAAATATATAGCAATAACTAGAATGATCTAGATAGACTTGAGCATAGCGATAGGCGAGAAGGTATCATCATAATCAACACCTTGAATTTGTTTGAAACCCTTTGCCACCAGTCGTGCCTTATGAATGTGAACATTTCCATCCATATCTTGTTAGATTAATCTTCTTGTTTAGTATTTGCGAATATTCAAGCTTCACTCCCATGGCCTTTGGATTCGGGAGCTTCTTTCAATGTGACATCTGATGCATCTCAGCTCACATCACGTCGTCCTGCCGCACAAGGTATCTAGATTCGGACGACTGGTGGAGCACCATGCACGGTCCCTCCTCAAGAGACTCTTTCAACCTCACTTCGTTGTTTCAAATGTCTGACTTGTCCCCACGCTCTTCATGAATCTCATCTCTGTCGAGCAGCTCGCAGATGTGAACTGTTTTGTTGGATTCGATGATAGCTCTTACTCTGTGCAAAATCATCGAACAAGAGTTGTTATCGGTACAGGTCATCGTCAGAGGGGCTCTATAGGGCTCTATGTTCTTAATCGTCTGAGTCTTCCTTTATCCTCCATTTCTGGAACTGCACCTGCTCTTATTCCTTTATCCTCTGTTGTTGGTCCATCTACTGCTTGCCTCCTTTATCCTCTGTTGTTGGTCCATCTACTGCTTGCCCTTCTGCATCTACTTCTGTTTGGAAGTCTTTTCATCAATGGCATCATCGCTTGGGGCACTTGTGTGGTTCACGCCTTTCTATCTTGATTCATCAAGGTGTTCTTGGTCCAATTTCTGTAGACACAAAATTTCAGTGCAAGGGCTGTAGACTTGGCAAGCAAGTGCAACTCCCGTATCCTTCCAGCTTTTCTCGATCTAGTCATCCATTTGATTTGGTTCGTTCGGATGTTTGGGGTCCTTCTCCTTTTGCTTCAAAGGGTGGCCACACTTATTATGTCATCTTCATTGATGACCATACTCGATACACTTGGATCTACATAATGAAACACCGTTCACAATTGATTCCTATCTATCATTTTGCTCAGATGGTTCATACTCAGTTGTCCTCAACCATTCGTGTTTTTCATTCTGACTCTAGAGGAGAGTACCTTTCATCAGCCATTCGTCAGTTCCTTTCTTCTGAGGGTATACTTCCTCAGCTCTCGTGTCCTGATGGTCATGCTCAGAATGGTGTTGCTGAGCGCAAGCACCATCACATCATTGAGACTACTCGTACTCTTCTCATTTCCTCCTTTGTTCCCTCTCACTTCTAGAGGGAAGCGGTCTCTACGGCAGTCTATCTCATCAACCGTCAGCCCTCTTACAAGCTTCAGGGCAAGTGTCCTGGTGAGGTCCTGTACAGAGCGCTTGCTCGCTATGATCGTCTTTGTGTCTTTGGTTGTGTCTACTATGTCCTTCAAGCACCTCATCGACGCACAAAGCTAAGCCCTCGGTGAGTTCATTGTGTCTACCTAGGTTATAGTCCTGAGAATAAGAGCTATCGTTGCCATCCCTTAGCACGTCGCATTCGCATCTCTCGTGATGTGTCTTTAATGTGGGTCGACCCCTCTTTTATCATCATTCTACACATCCCACTCCTTACAGAGATCCCACCTACTTTTTTGTGTCGACCTCCCATTCCTTCACTAGACTTGCCTTCTCCAAATACACTTTCTCTACCATTTTCATCTTCTAGTGTGTCTCCTACACCAACTCCACCAGTTTATTCCACTTTTCCCTTTCACTATAGTCGTGACAAAGAGTTCCTTCTGATCCTCAGACTTCCATTCCTCTTGGACCTTCTTATCCTTTATCCTCTCTCTCCTCCACTTGACCCTCCAGCTAGTACCACAGACTTTGACGATCGTGCTACTACATCACGGTATGCCCTACGTGATTGTTCCTCTCTTCAGGCACCAGAGAGATAGGGTTTTCTTGTGCTTGTGTAGTATCTTAATCGAGTACCTATTAGGAGGCAGCTAGTATACCTGAGTGGCAGTTGGCTATGACTGAGGAGCCTACAGTATTAAAGTCTACAGGAACTTGGGATCTTATTCTGCTTCCATCTGGAGCTCTTCCTATAACTTGCGAATGGGTGTACAAAGTAAAGACCTAGTTAGATAGTTTGATGGAGAGATACAAGGCTCATCTTGTTGCAAGAGGATTTCTACAGGCTTGTGGTCGAGATTATAATGAGACTTTTGCTCTAGTTACTCATGTGACTACGGTCCGTACTCTGATTGTTGTTGCAGCGGTATGCTCATGGACTATATCTCAGATGGATGTTAAGAATGCATTTCTTCAGGGTGATCTACATGAGGGAGTATATATGCAGTGTTGAAGCTCCTACAGGTTATGTTTGCCGTCTTAGTTGTACTTTATATGGTCTCAAGCAGGTTCCTCGTGCTTGGTTCGAGCGTTTCAGTTTTGTGATTCAAGCTACTGGTCTCACTCCAAGTGAGCATGACCCTGCATTGTTTATTCATGGTTCTCAGCGAGGTCGTCCCCGCCTCGGGTCACTGCCGCGGCCCTCGTCTCTGCCTAGTGTTGCCCAGTCGGACCCGGCCTCACCATTGACAACAGCTGCCTCAACAGCATTGGCTTCCCTCCACCCCCACCTCCTGCCCGAGAAGAGCTATGCTGCCCGAGCTCTGTTGTTTGCTCTACTGCACGAGGTGTTTGCTCTGCTTGCTTGGCTCCTCTGCTCCGATTGCTGGGCATCTCTACCGACTGCTTTTGCCTCTTGTAAGGTTTATGTTCTGCTTCGATTGCTTGGCTCATCTGCTCCAATTGCATGGCATCTCTACCGACTGCTTTTCCCGGTGGTGTTGGTACTACTGAGGTTGTTACTTGGTGCTAGTGTACTTGATCCTATCATGGCTCTTGATGGCATTCTTGGTCCTGGACTTATTCAAGGTCACGCCGCTATTGCTTGTTCTGTCCCTGCTAGTGTTGTGGAGTCTTACGCAACTCAGTTGGTCAGATTCAGGCTCAGATGTGCAATCTTCAAGCCTAGTTGTGTCAACTGCAAGCATCTTCCGGTGATTTCACTAGTTTTACTGCACCATCATGTCCTGTGTCGGGTGCTTCACTCCCATGGCCTTTGGAATCAGGAGCTTCTTTCCATGTGACATCTGATGCAACTCAGCTCACATCATGTCATCCTGTTGTCTAGATTCAGATGGCTGATGGAACGCCAAGCACGGTCACTCATCAGGGGAGTCTTTCAACCTCAGCTCGCATTTTAGATATCTAACTTGTCCCCACGCTATCCATGAATCTCATCTCTGTCGAGCAGCTCGCAGATATGAACTATTTCGTTGAGTTTGATGATAGCTCTTGCTTTGTGCAAGATCGTCGAACAAGAGTTGTTATCGGTACAGGTCATCGTCAGAGGGGTTCTATAGGGCTCTATGTTCTTAATCATCTAAGTCTCCGTTTATCCTCCATTTCTGGTACTGCTCTTGCTTCTATTCCATTATCCTCTTTTGTTGGTCCATCTACTCCTTGCCCTTCTGAATCTACTTCTGAAAGTCTTACATCCTTTGTTCTTTTTCATCTCTGTCAAGTACTTCTTACGATTCTACTTCCAATGCCCAATCTCATGACAACAGTAGCATTATGTATTAGGCTTAGGACCTAGCTTGAGCTTTTCAATCTTAGCCTTGAGACTCAATCTCATCTTAAGTCTTTCCTTTGACTTTTCCCTTTCCCCAAGACTTACCCTTTTCTTGCAACTAGTAGGCTTATGAACCATCATTACATGATTATAACTTTTCTTGATACTCTCATCGGCACCCTTATGCATGCCATGCAACTCGGTCATTGACTTCTCTATGTCATTTATATGAAAATTCAATATGACGGGCTCAAAACTCGCAGGGAGCGATTGGAGAATCATATCAGTAGCCAACTCTTGGCTAAGGGGAAAACCAAGTTTTTCCAAGCTCTCAATATAACCAATCATCTTGAACACATGAGGACTTACCGGGCTACCTTCTGACAGCCTACAAGAAAACAATGCCTTGGAGGTATTGTACCTCTATGCCCTTGCTTGGTCCTGAAACATGCCTTTCAGACCCACAATCGTATTGTAAGCATCAATGGTCTCATATTGTTTCTGAAGCTCAGAGTTTATAGTGGCAAGCATAAGGCAGTTTACATCGACTTTGTCATTGCAATGCTTCTCATAAGCACTCTTTTCAGTATGATTAGCATATGCATTCGGTTCATTGGGATAGGGACCCTCTAGAATATATTTTTTCTTTTCTTGTTTGATAACAATTCTCATATTATGAAACTCGTTAATAAAGTTTGTTCCATTCAGCTTTTCTTTCTCGAGAATAGATTGCAAGTTAAAGGTAGGGGTGCAGGAAGTACTAGGTCCATGATCTACAACAGAAAATACGTATGCAAAAATTCAGCACTATGGCGGAACAATTTAACAAAAGATACTTCCACCATATGTTCTAAACCAAGTTTCCCTCTAACTTCATATAGTGGATTCAAGATCCATATAACATTAAGTCCTAGTAAGTTTTCGCATCACTGCTAGAAATCTAATGATTTAGGTAAGCAACCTCTTGCTAATCATATCTCATATGACTCTTGCTTGTTGGGTTGCATCACTATGCCCCGGAGACCAACACTATGCCCCAAGGCTCAAAACCATTTTGATAACCTTGTCAAGTTAAACCAATACTATGTATGAGGGTGTCCGACACCTACCCCATCTTATTAAGATAGTTAATAGCACCCTATTTTGGTGGACTTACCCCATCTTATCAAAATCGTGATAGGCGCAGCAATTGAAAAGGCATCAAATTTACTTAATTTTTCTTGAGAGATACTACTCTATCATGTAAAAACATCTAATGATAAAAACATGATCAATAGTATAACAGGAACAAAATAAACAATCACAGATAATCATATTAAACCGTGAAATAGTATGGCCCTTAACATAGCAATCTCCATCACCACGCTTCCTATCCACCGAGCCATCATGCTTGAAATCACCATATTCATCTACTAAGCAATTACTCCTAAAAGCTAGTAATGAATTACATATGATAATATCAAACATCACATGTCGGCACGTAGACCATTATATGTAGCTCGATGGACACGCAGGCCATGAAAAATCCATATATGCATCACATACACAATGGGTCATACTATTCACATCAATTCATGCAAAAGGTGTTATGCATAGAATCCAATTCTATCGGGTGACATGAACACATAATGCTTATATAACGCAACAACGATTACCTAGCATGGCTTCCATTTGACTAACCAAGCCTTGGAAATTCATCGGATTAATCATATTAACCCTATTCCGAACCAATCTGATCACTGCTTCCATATAACTATTCATCGCGGCATACCCTGGTGGTGGAATTCCGATCGATAGGAGTATCATGCAATGCGATCGTGAACAAGCGCAGTTAATCATCTAGTGCTATCAACTCATACCTCCCGCAAACCCATCTACTATCACCAAAAATGGATTGATCTAATCAACGGTGGCAATGACCCCGGCGTCTACTTCCAACCAACGAGACTTGTTGAATTTGAAACGCTATGACAACCTTGGGCATAGCACAACTCTTGGCCTAAGGCCAACACACGCTCACATAACTGACTTGGACTCGAGATCCTTTTACATCTCGGGTCCTTTCTAAAACAAACATAAACAATTTCCTAAATAACTCGATCTTAATTGTTACGCTATCTTTCTTGAGTTGCATCGGATCTCCTGGTGGCCCCAATCCTAATGCATGCAAAAATAGGAAGAAACGAGGAGAAAATAGAAACAAAGCACCAGCCCTATCTCCTTGCACGTTTCTTTCCTTGCGTGGCCAGAAAAGAAACAAAAATGGAAGTCCATATCTCCTGTTCTCCGATTAGGTCAACACCTTTATCTCTTTTTCTAGAATGCGCAAAAGGATTGTGCGTCGTTTCATTAAGTAGAAGAAGAGCAACAACATCAGTTCAGATACATGAAACGAGCGCTGGCCAAAATCTCGGTGCTGAAAGGAAAGAAAAAACTCACGACAACCTAGACCACAATTAGGATAGCACGTAGAACTACTCCGGGAGATAGCGCCTCCAAGCCGGGTGCTCTCGTTAGGCGCCACTAGCTAAGCTCATCTCGAATCTGTTGGAGGAGTTTGTATAAGGAAGTGACCTTGTTGTTGAAGACCCTATTATTTCGCTTCTGCCATATCATCTAGGATACCTAGGTGAAGCGGGTATCATGGATCCGCCACTGTTTGTGAGGGAGAACCATGTGTGTGGCCAACTAAAAGTCTTCTAGGGTGGATCGCCCCGCCGGCGGACCGCGGTGTAACCCAACTCCACGAAAGAAGCGTGGCCAGATTCGCGAAATAACTACGCAGACCGCTAGGAGGTGGTTGATGGATTCCGCGCGGCGAGGTAGAAGATGCAATGACCTTGGTTTTGAAGGCTATGACACTCCAAATGGTCCACAGTCCAGCATCGTTGACCACTACTAGCCACATGAAGCACTTACATTTGAGGTGCATCCGAACCCAGATAGCATCATCACAGGTGAAAGACAGTGTCCTCTTGTCCTTGAGTGAGGGTAGTGGCGAAAGATAATTCCCACAATGTTAGATAGTCCATGAGAGTTCGGGCGTCAAGGCTGCCCCTTTGATCCAGGATCGGTTATCCAGAGCTTCGACTACCTTTCGTTTGCACCAGCTCTCAAATGGAGAAAGCCTCAGAAGCAAAGGTGCTATTGAGCAAATGCTAAAACCATGCACACATCTATTCGTCCAGAATAGCGTGTGCTGACCGTTACCAATGGAAACCCTTAGCAATGCTTGGAACAAAGCCAACTCCATGTTACTCGCTGGAATTGATAGTCCCTACCACGAGATAGCAGGATTAGTCCATTGTAGCCACAGCCAACGGATACGAGGGCATTCCCAAGCAAATGAAGATTATGGAGGCCCAGACCACCGAAATGTTTCGGCCGACAAACGAAAGACCAAGCCACCAAGCAATGGCCACCGGCTACACTATCTGTTCCTTTCCAGAGGAAAGCGTGTCGTCTCTTGTCGACCACTTTGATAACCCAAGCGGGAGGTTGCAAGGCCATAAAGGCATAGATTGGGATCGCTGTCAGAACGGCCTTGACTTAGACCAGACGGCCCCATGCGAGAACATGCCCACCTGCCCGGAGGGGAGGTGACCAGCGACCTTGTCAATGATCTAGTGGAAGTCTTCTTTGGTCAGCTTCCAGATAGAAAGGGGCAGCCCTAGATATTTGCACGAGAAGTAAGAAAATGACACTTGCAGTTCAGCATAAATGAGCTGAAGGTGCTCCACGGTGCATCTAAAAGCAAAGATGGAGCTCTTCGCAAGATTATTGTGCAAACCCGAGGCCTCTCCAGGATCTGAGTGATAGCTCAAAGGTCTTGAGCAACCGCGGTGAGGAAGAGAGTTGCATCATTTGCGTAGAGCGAGAGGCGGTGCGGAATTCCTCTCGATCCACCGATCGGCTCAAGGAGGTGCATGCATTCGCCTCGGAGAGGAGATAGTTCAACACATCCATAGCAATGACAAACAACATAGGGAGAGAGGGTCTCGCTGTCATAGACCTCTTGCATGTCTGATTGGCCGACCCGGCTGTCTGTTGAGTAAAACTCGGGTGGACACCGTCGATAGCAAGATGGCAATCTAGTTGCACCACCTAGTACCGAACCCCTTGTGAGCACCTCTAGGAGGAAAGGCCAAGAGATTGAATCAAACGCATGAGCAATGTCGAGCTTGAACAGGAAGTTGGGTATCTTTTTTTGGTGCAACATCATTGCCGATTGTCTGACCAGCAAAAAAATTTCTTGGATTGAACGCCCCATGATGAAGGCTGTTTTGTTGCACGTGACCACCCAATCCAATTTCGATGCCAGCCTCCGGGCAAGAATTTTGTAGAAAAGTTTCACAAAACTGTGGAGGAGACTGATGGGTCGGTAGTCCTTTGCCTCCTGAGCTCCTAGTCTCTTCGGAATAAGGGTGAGAAATGCTAGATTAAGAAGTCCGAAGGCATGCCCGTCTAGCCACCCAGCGTGAAGATAGCCGCCATGACGTCGTGCTTAATGAGATCCTAGCACTTTTGGTAGAGTCCGATGTAGCCATCCTGGCCTAGTGCTTTCACGCTAGGCAAGCTCTTGATAGCTTCACAGACCTCGACCTCGAAGAAATCCTCGTCCAATAGGGAGAGATCAGGTAGGATGTTCATGGAATGGAAGTCAAAAGAATGACCCCGATGAGCTGGCTTGCCAATGAGATTGACAAAGAAACTGTGAAAGGCCTCCTCCATTTCGGAGTGTGATTGGGTCCAACCCCTATCTATTTTAAGCTGGACAATGAAGTTACGGCGTTTGCGATGGTTGGCGTGGAGATGGAAGAAATGCATGTTGGCATCACCCTCCTACAACCACCTTAGCTTGGAGCGTTGAGTTGCAATCGCCCTCGCCAAGGAGTAGAGACCAAGCAGCAGCTTCTTCAGTTGAGCTCGGAACCATCATTCCCAGGTAGAGAGAAGTCTAGCCTCCTCGGCCACGTCAAACCGCCTTTATGTGGTCCACACGTGTTGTTCGATGACACACTGGTCGACAACGCATGGTCAACCACGCACTGGCCAACAAAGCACTACTCGATGATGCATTGGTCTACTCTTGGTTGGCCACCCCTTTCTTCTCCAACGTAGTGGTAGTAGGCTAGGCCATATCATATAACATGATATCAAATAGACAAGCCAAGCATAATATACGAGTATAGATCAAAACATTGTCAAGTTACATGACAAGATCATTGAACCATGGGAAGATAGGGTTTTCACCCTATACAAAGATGTGGTGACATCATGGAAACATAAGAGGACGTCGAGGAAGCAGATGGTTGTATTTTAAACGGTTTTAGGGGTCGAGGTTGTAAAGTGGACGGTTTCATAGTTTAGGGATGAAAATAGAATCAAGGCCAGAATTTAGGGTTGAAATATGTACTTTTTCCTTAGTTTTATGCAACATAAAACATGGAATGCAATTTTATATCTCAGGACAAGCTACACTCATCTTTATGGAGATTAGGTCCAAAGCATGTGTTAGGTTTTTGGTCTATGTGGATGATTTTTTGTTTTATTATGGACAATTTTTTGCATTTTTGTTGTCCATCTTGTTTAATAATTAGATGCTGGTAACTATCTCATTGAAGCAATCTAGCAATTTGTCACACTATTATTCAATATTTTCCTCACTTCCTTTGTAAGTCACTTTTTAGTGTGATAAAACTTTTTTACTAGTGTGGCACCTTAGAGATCAATTTCGAACAGATATATGTGAGGTGGATTATTTATTTAGATTTTTGATTGTGAATCTTTGGATTTGATCCCATAACTTGTGCATAATGATCCCATAGCCAATTGTTCTCGTTCTAAGAAAGAATGATATAGCAAAATGGTATAATATTAGGTTGCTATAGATTTTACTAAAAAGTTAAGAAAAAAACTAGGAATAAACGTGTATTTTATGTTTGGCATACAATTATTTTGCAATTTGCCACATTGAAAAATTGAACTTGTACCAGTTAGATATGTATATAGCCTAGGGTGTTCTTTGCATATTGGCAACCTTGTACATATTATATATTGGCCCTTTGGCCCATTGGAATAGACAACAAGCCTTATTCCAACATGGTATCAGAGCAAGGTTAGGGTTAGGTTTTTTTGCCTGCTGTCGCTGCCGCCACCCTCCCAGTGTCTTCCTTTGTTTCTACCACCATTGCTTCTTTGTTTTTCCGCGAGCAGCTACTCTGCTGCTGCTTCGCCACCCTAGATTCGAGCTTCCTGGAGCCATCGTCGCTCCACGTCGCCGGATCCGGCGCCGCCAGCTCTGGATCTAGAGGCTGCGCCCTAAGCTTCCCCAGCCCACGCCGCCATGTCCCGATTCCACCGCTGCTGCCTCCCCTGGTCCCAAGCTAGCTCCACCACCGCCGGATCCCACATCCTCCCGCCCTCCCGTCGCCACCGGATCTCGCCCTCCCGCACCGCCCGGAGTGGGAGGCGAACTTTCATGAGGGATTCACCTCACCTTAGCTGCGGCGTCTGAGTCATCTCACCAGTGAGCACCCCTATCCGCCCCGCCCTACACCGCCAGTTCTGCCAGCTCTTCCTACGGGTGTGGATCAGGTGGCTTAGGAAGCTGCCAAAGCCGCACTAGAGGAGGCTAACAAACCTCTACCAGTCTAAGTTACACGCCTACGAGCAATGGCAGGATCCCGAGGCTCGTGCTACCGCAATCCTGGTGGACAGCATGCCTGTGGCCATTTCCATGGATGTGGCGGAGCTGCCAATGAATGTTTATGTGGGACCATCTCCGAGCTCACTAGCAGTTGACGAGTGATGCTATGTACCTCTCAGTTGTGCACCAGGCGCATTCTCTTCAGCAGCTCGATGCCACCGTGTATGACTTCTACTAGAAGATGCCTGGTGTGTGGCGTCAGCATGACTCTATGGGGCCGGATGTCTGCTGGACCTGTCCCTACAGTGTGTAGCTCCGCACTCACCATGAGGTCTGAGGTGTTTGCTCTACTTGCTAGGCTCCTCTGCTCCGATTGCTTGGCATCTCTACCGAGTGCTTTTGCCTATAGTAAGGTTTATGTTCTGCTTCGATTGCTTGGATCCTCTGCTCCGATTGCTTGGCATCTCTACCGACTGCTTTTCCCTGTGGTGTTGGTACTACTGAGGTTGTTGCTTGGTGCTAGTGTACTTGATGCTATCATGGCTCTTGATGGCATTCTTGGTCCTGGACCTATTCGAGTTCACATTGCTATTGCTTGTTCTATCCCTGCTAGTGATGTGTAGTCTTATGCAACTCAGTTGGTCAGATTCAAGCTCAGATGAGTAATCTTCAGGCCTAGTTGTGTTGACTGCAGAAATCTTCCAGTGGTTTCACTGGTTTTATTGCACCATCATGTCCTATGTCGGGTGCTTGACTTCCATGGCCTTCGATTCAAGAGATTCTTTCCATGTGGCATCTGATGCAACTCAGCTCACATCATGTCATCCTGTTGCATAAGGTATCTAAATTTAGACGACTGATGGAACGCCATGCACAGTCACTCATCAGGGGACTCTTTCAACCTCACTTCACAGTTTCAGATGTCTGACTTGTCCCGACGATATCCATGAATCTCATCTCCGTCAAACAGCTCGCAGATATGAACTATTTTGTTGGGTTCGATGATAGCTCTTGCTTTGTGCAAGATCGTCGAATAAGAGTTGTTATCGGTACAGGTCATCGTCAGAGCGGTTCTATAGGGCCATATATTCTTAATCGTCTGAGTCTCCCTTGATCCTCCATTTCTGGAACTGCTCCTGCTTCTATTCCTGTATCCTCTGTTGTTGGTCCATCTACTCCTTGCCCTTCTGCATCTACTTCTATTTGCAAGACTTTCCATCAATGGCATCATCGCTTGGGGCACTTGTGTGGCTCACGCCTCTCTATCTTGATTCATCGAGGTGTTCTTTGTCCAATTTCTGTAGACACAAAACTTCAATGCAAGGGTTGTAGACTTGGCAAGCAAGTACAACTCCCATATCCTTCTAGCTTTTCTCGATCTGTCGTCCCTTTGATTTGGTCCATTCGGATGTTTGGGGTCCTTATCCTTTTGCTTCAAAGGGTGGTCACAGTTATTATGTCATCTTCATTGATGACCATACTCCATACACTTGGATCTACTTAATAAAACACCGCTCGCAATTGATTCCTATCTATCAATTTGCTCAGATGGTTCATACTCGGTTCTCTTCTACCATTCGTGTTTTTCGTTCGACTCTAGAGGAGAGTATCTTTCATCAGCCTTTCATCGGTTCCTTTCTTCTTAGGGTATACTTCCTCAGCTCTCGTGTCCTGGTGGTCATGCTCGGAATGGTGTTGCTAACCGCAAGCACCGTCACATCATTGAGACTACTCGTACTCTTCTCATTTCCTCCTTTGTTCCCTCTCACTTCTAGAGGGAAACGGTCTCCATGGCATTCTATCTCATCAACCGTCAGCCCTCTTACAAGCTTCAGGGACAAGTAGCGCCTGCTCGCTATGATCATCTTTGTGTCTTTGGTTGTGTTTGCTATGTCCTTCTAGCACCTCATCGGCGTGCAAAGCTAAGCCCTCATTAGTTCGATGTGTCTTCCTAGGTTATAGTCCTAAGCATAAGAGCTATCATTGCTATCCCTCAACACGTCGCATTCGCATCTCTCATGATGTGACCTTTGATGAGGGTCGACCCTTCTTTTATCATCCTTCTACACATGACGCCACTCCTTACACAGATTCCATCTACTTTTTTGTGTCTACCTCTCATTCCTTCACTAGACTTGCCTTCTTCGGATATACACACTCTGCCAATTTCACCTTCTAGTGTGTCTCCACCAGCTCCACAGTTATTCCACTTTTCACTTTGACTATAGTCGCCGACAAAGAGTTCCTTCTAATCCTCAAACTTCCATTCCTTTTGGACCTTCTTATCCTCAATCCTCCTCTCCTCCACTTGACGAAGGTTCCTCCCACTCAGGAGCTGGCGCCTCCTGCCAGGGCTCCTCTAGTGACACCACACAGAAGCTCCTCTCACTACTCCAGCGCCTCGGTGTCAGCTTGTCCTTAGACTCCTCGGGTTCTGCTCGTCTGGCTCTTGCTTCTCAGTAGTCTTCCTCGCCTGCGCCTCCTCCCTCATTAGGTATTTTATCTCCGTGGACTTGGACTCAGGTGCTTCTTTTCACATGACACTAGATTCTACCCACCTCACTTCCGTGCGTTCCACAGTTTTTCCTTCCACTGTTCAGACTATAGTTGGTACATCTCTTCCTATTGCAAGCCGAGGCACCCTTTCTACTTATTCTTTTTATGTTCCCGCAGTCTCTCATGTTCCTCATCTTACTGTGCAGCTTATGTCGGCTGGACAGATCACTGATCACGACTGTCGTGTTGTTCTTGAGTCTGACTCTTGTTGTGTTCAGGAGCGCCGCACAGGAACTCTGCTTGGAACTGGCCCTCGGCCCGTGATTCGCAGCGTCTTTGGGAGCTCGATTAGCTTCATCTTCCTTCCGCTGTCTCCACCAGCCAGTTAGCCACTACCACCTTCGCTCAGTGGCACCATCGTCTCGGTCATCTCTGTGGCTCGCATCTATCGTCACTAGTAGGTCATGGTGTTCTTGGGCCTATTTCTAGGGACACCTCTTTACATTGTACGGGTTGCAAGCTTAGCAAGCAGGTGCAGCTCCCCTATCCCTCTAGTGATTCTATTTCTACTCGTCCTTTTGATCATGTTCACTCTGATGTTTGGGGTCCGGCTCCCTTCATTTAGAAAGGGGGTCATCGATACTATGTGATCTTTATTGATGATTATTCTCGTCATACTTGGATCTACTTCATGTCCTCTCGTAATCATGTTCTCTATTTACCATATGTTCGCCACCATGGTTCGCACTCAATTTGATTCGGTCATTCATGTATTTCGTGCCAACTTTGCTAGTGGGTATCTATCTGCTGCTTTGCGTCGTTTTCTCGCTGAGCAGGGTACTCTTCCCCAGTACTCTTGTCCTGGTGCTCACGCTCAGAACAGTGTCTCTAAGCGTAAGCATCATCACTTGCTTGAGACTGAGGTTGTTTCCTCTGCTGCTTTTCTCATCAACATGCAGCCTTCCACTACTCTTCAGGGTTCAACTCCTGTCGCGCGCCTCTATGGTCGAGCCCCAGAGTACAGTCACCTTCACAGTTTCGGCTCTGTCTGTTTCATCCTTCTTCCACCTCGTGAGCGCACCAAGCTGACTGCTCAGTCAATTGAGTGTGTTTTTCTTGGCTATAGTCTTGAGTATAAGGGTTATCGTTGCTACGACCATGTTGCTCGCCGGATGAGGATCTCTCGGGATGTTACTTTCGACAAGTCCCGACCTTACTACCCTTGTTCCCGCACAGTTAGGTCAGATTCTCTTGTTGAGTCGATGTCCTTTCTGACTTTTCCTGACTCCGCCTTCAACTACTGTTTCACTTCCTTCTCCACCTTCGCCTCCCCCTCCTCTGGCTGCACCTGTTCCACTTCCGCCTGAGTTTCCTTCCCGCTCTTTTGTTGAGATTCCACCTTTTCCTCTGCACTACTCTCGTCATCCTCGGCCTACTCCCCCAATTGATCCTCCGTCGGCCTACTCCTCCAATTGATCCTCCGTCTTTGTTGGGCCCTGTTCCCGAGTTCTTGTTCACCGTCCTTGCTGGGTCCCGCTCCGCCTTCTCTCAGATACAATCTTCGTGATTATTACACTGTCAGGCCGCCTGAGAGCTACGATTTTGCAGCCGCTGCTCCTTTTAAGCCTACGGCCTACCGTGAGGCTGCTGCTCACCTTGAGTGGCAGCTCGTGATGTCTGAGGAGACTGCTGCTTTGGAGCGTACTGGCACTTGGGACCTTGTGCCCCTACCTGCGCATGTCACTCCCGTCACGTGCAAGTGGGTGTACAAGATCAAGATCGCTCGGATGGTTCCCTTGAGTGCTATAAGGCTCGTCTTGTAACGCGTGGTTTTCAGCAGGAGCATTGTTGTGACTACGATGAGACCTTCGCTCCTATTGCTCACATGACCACTGTTCGCACCCTCCTTATTGTGGCCTCTGTTCGACAATGGCCCATCTCTCAGTTAGACGTTAAGAATGTCTTTCTCAATAGAGAGCCGCGTGAGGAGGTCTACATGCAGCCACCACCTGGGTATTTTGCCCCGATGATATGGTTTGTCGCCTTTGTTGCTCTCTATGGGCTCAAACAAGCCCCTCGTGCTTGGTTTGCCCGCTTCTCTATTGTCACTGTTGTGGGCTTCTCCACTAGTGATCACGACCTTACCCTCTTTGTACACACCTCTCCTCGGGTCAGACACTCGTCCTTCTATGTGGATGATATGATCATCACTAGATATGACTCTCAGTACATTGCCTTTGTGAAGGAGCGTCTTAATGAGAAGTTCTTGATGTCTAATTTGGGTCCTCTTCATTACTTCCTTGGGATTGAGATCACTTCTACGCTCAAGGGTTACTATCTATCCCAGGAGCATTACATTCAGGATATCCTTACTCGCGCTTGTCTCACTGATCAGTGTGTGGTGGATACTCCTATGGAGCTTGGTGTTCACCTTTGGCCCACTGATGGTGAGCTTCTTGAGGATCCCACTCGCTACCACCGTCTTGTTGGGAGCCCTGTCTACCTTGGGATCACTCGCCCTGACATCTCTCACCCAGTTCACATCCTCAGTCAGTTCGTCTTTGCTCCCACTCAACCCTACTAAAGTCACCTTCTTCGTGTTCTGCAATATCTTCGCGGGACCATCACTTGTCACCTTTTCTTTCCTCGCTCCAGTTCCTTACAGCTTCAGGCGTAATCTGATGCGACCTAGGCTAGCGATCATTTTGATCGCCAATCTTTCTACCTATTGTGTTTTCCTTGGTAAAACATGAAATGGCGTTGTTCGAAATAGGATGTGGTCGTTGTCTAGTCGAGTAGTAGGGTAGGGTGGCTTCTGATGGCTCTGAGCCCAAATAGATACACTAAGCCGAATCATGGATTTGGTCCAACTCGCGTCTCAAGAGCTAGTCTATTTGAATCCGACTAGATGTCAGTTTGGGAATTCGAAAGGAATGAATAATTATACAAACGGGAAATAATGAGCAATATTTTACGGATGAAGCAAGAAATTGATGGCATATCATCAATTTCACTGATTTGAGTGGTGTATCCTAGAATGCCATTTTTTTAGTGGCATATCATCAATTTTCCCTTGTTGAGTGCACTCGAGCAGCCAAGTACCCCTCATTGGCCATCACTTCTGAGGTCAATAGAGTCACATGTACGTGAGGAAATAGTGGTCAAGGAAGCCACCAACAATGCTGCCTGAAGGAGTAGAAGTGGAGACGAGGAATGCGAGACATAGAAGGGGTTTTGTTGAATGATTGTGGGTTTCATTGGGGTTAAGGATTTGATGGTTGCAATGTACCTTGGTGATACCTCTTGTCGATGCACTTTCCTATAAGTTTCTTTTTAAGGACATGAAGGCCCTACTCTGGTTTCATTATCAAAAATTGAACATAGTACACACAAGCTTGACATAACAATCAATGAAAAAACAATTTCATTAAAGCCCTTGGGACATTACCGGAGAAGAAAGAGGATCTTATTTGCATCTCGTCGGTGATTTCTTTACTTCTCATAGTCGAACTCAAATCAGGCAAATGCGGACTTCTCGTGGGCGATCGATAGTGGCAAGAAATAGTGATGGGTCTCTGTGGCTCATGTGGCACTTGGAGATTCCTCCGATTCTAGAAGAAGAGGTCAATGATGGCGACTGAAATCTCCGACGACCTGTCTTTTTGCGGTGAAGCTCCAAGTTGCCATGGACCATAGATCTAAGGGCCCTCAACCATGGAAGCTTCTTGAGAGAGTGGGATAGATAAGACATCGGATCTGGTGGATTCGAGACTAGAAAGGGATAGAGAGGAAAGAGACACAAGGAGCCCAAAGGAGCCTAACCTAGAGAACCATGGTGGCAACGACGATGAGACTTCCTAAGCTCCAACTACATTGATTCACGCTAGATCCATGGAGGTAAACACCACTTCGAGTACTCTACACAAAGGAGGAAGAAAACCAAGGAGAAGTAATTTACAAGGTTAGGGCCCGTCTCGCTCGACACCGATGACCGTGCTAGAGGAGATAGGGAAGGGTCGGAGATAAGGGAAGGTTCAGATCTGAGCCCGAGCGGGAGGTTGAAGAAAGATGTCTTCACAGAGAACAAGAGGGGAGAGTTCTCTAACTTTAATTGACTAGGGAGACCGGTCATCTACATCCCATAAGTGTATTTAGATTTGTCTATAAGAAACTACTATTTTATCCGACAAGGATGTTTTTCACTCTAAAATTTGCTTCAAAATTTTGATACATAGAAATGCTATTTCAACCTTTGTGAAGAAGTCAACAACATTTAAATAGATGGACATTTTTAAAGGCATTTTGTAATCCTACAACACAATAATCATGTAGATGCTTTCTTTTGAAGCTCTACAAATTAACAAAAATATTAATCTTTTAGAGAAGTTATTTGAGACATTTTGGTTCTACAGAGATCTTTGAGGTAGGTAAAAAATTACAAACGAAGATTACGGTTAGCGATGTAATGTTGATTTGATTAGCGGGGCTTATCTCTTGTGTGTTTTCCACATGAACTTATGTTCAATGGATGTTTTCACTATGTTGGGACACATCAACAAGATATATAGTATAATTTTGGAACCCAACTAAGGTTGCATCATGCTCCAGCATGGCGCAGCACAATGTTGTGTGATTGCCTACGGCTTGCTTCAGCAATAATTAGACAATAGATTATGTATTGTGGTGTAACAATTAAATAACCATTGCTAATCAAATAATTGAATCAAGAATCTAATCAGACAATATAACAAAGCAATATCAACAAAAGTAATTATCACACCACCAAATACATCCAACATTAAACCATTTATTAGTACAGCCCCAAAAGATCATATGCAAAACTCAATGCTTCCCCTACTCCCAAAAGACATGGTCAAATTCACAAGAGAAAGCTATAAAACTATAACATCTTTCATAAGAAAATGTTTTAAGCATAATTTCCAAACTATTACCACTCCCTAAACCTTTCATTTTCCCTCCTCCCACTACAACCTTTTCCCCATAAGGGGAAATAGTTCTTCATTTCCCATGTTGCACGACCAAACCTCTTGGGAAGTGCTAGGGAAGAAGGGGCCAACAGATGTCGGCAATCAACGAGGGAAAGAAATTATAGATTGCCGATAGTGGCAGCGTGGGAAAGAAGGGCTCCATGCAACTACATCCACGAAACTAGGCTACTATGGAGGAGGATTGACATGGCAATGGAGATCATCGTTGCGAAGCAAGCACACTCATTATCATTGGAGATAGCTAACCTCCTCGGTGTTGTTAGAGCAACCGATTCCCTAGCCATCATGGGTGCCAAGGAGTGAGCATCAAGTGAGTCGAGATTAGCAGAGTTGACAAAGGCAAAAGAGAAGTTGCGGTGTGCACTGCACAAGATGCTTTAGCAATCGATAGCACACAATCATAGAAGCAAAAGAGTCAAGGAGAGATGATTTAAGAGAAGATGAAGGTGAAAGGATGCAAGGCAAGGAAAGGATGGAGACCGATAGGTGGGTTCCATTTGTCAAGTCCATTAGTAGGGCCCATATGTCATATCAACTGTAACTTTGTCATTTGGAATATTAGGGGTCTTATCAATAGGGCCAAGGAATGTTGTGAGACAGAGTGGCTAGCTCCCTAGAGTTTGTACCTTGTATCCAAGAAACTAAGCTTGATCTAATTGACTCTGCTATCTAAGAAAATCCTAGGACCCTCCTTCGACGTGTTCTGCTACCTGCCGGCTTCTCAAACTAGAGGCGGTATTCTCTTAGGTTGGAACTCTAACTTGGTTTCTTGTAGTTCCACTTGTCTAAGAGATCACTCCATTACTTCCAAGGTCGTTTTTCCTTGCGGTTTGTCCACTTGGTTAACAATGAGGATGTTGATAAAATCGGTTTCCTTCAGGAAATGCGCGACATTCGCAGTTTGATTATCGGCCCTTGGATGATCCTCGCTGATTTCAATCTCATCCTCCAAGCGCAAGATAAAAACAATGACCTTTTGAACAGACAACTGATGAACAAGTTTAGGAGAGTGTGGATGATCTTGACCTAAAAGAAGTCCACCTAAATGGCCGAGCGTTTACTTGCACTAGCGCTAAAGAGAGGCCTACCCTGGGGCGAATTGATAGGATTTTTGTCTCGATTGATTGGGAGCATCTCTTCCCGGACTGTTTTCTTCGAGCTCTCCCATCCACGGCTTTTGATCATTGCCCACTCTTATTGTCGACGGTGTTTCACTTTGGCGCCAAGAAAATCTTTCGGTTTGAATCCTTTTGGACGAAAATTGAGGGCTTTGAGGAGGCTATCCAAATTGCTTGGCATTGCCATCCCTCCATCTCAGATCCGCTTCGGAGGCTGGACTTCATGTTAAAGCCACGGGTGCACCTACAAAGCTGGAGTCAACGTTTAGTAGGCAATGCCCGTCAACAAATTGGTCTCGCCAAAGAGCTAATCTAGCGGTTTGATGTCGTTGAGGAGATTAGAATACTCTCAACCTGGGAAAGGTGGTTTCAGGCCAAACTAAAAAAGAAGATGCTTGGTCTTTGCTCCTTGGAGAGGACGATTTCACCTCAAAGGTCGAGGTTGAGGTGGCTGCATCAAGGTGATGCAAACACCCATTTTTCCATCTTCACGCTAATCACCGCAAACGGCATAGCTTCATTACCCAACTTAAGGTGGACGGCGTTTGGATTCTATCGCACTTAGAAATGGAGGAGGCCTTCCACAATTTTGGTGTTTATCTCGTTGGCAAGCCGGTTCAAAGTGCTCATACTCTCGACCTCAATTACCTAGATGTCCCTTCCTCTGATCTCTTCGCTAAAAATGGGTTTTTTTAGGAGGTGTGGGAGGCGATTAAGAGCTTGCCTAGTGAGAAGTCCCCGGCCCAGATGGTTACATTGGGCTTTTCTACCAAAAATGTTGTGGAATCATTAAAGATGATGTCATGGCGAAAGTCTCCAGGCTTGGTCGCTTAGACGGGAGTAATTTCCACTTGCTTAATTAGGCGCTAATCACCCTGGTCCCCAAGAAGCTAGGAGCACAAGAGGCAAAGGATTATCAGCCCATTAGTCTACTCCACAGCTTTGCGAAGCTCTTCTATTAAAACCCTTGCCCAAATATTGGTGTCGGAGTTAGGGAAGGTGGCAGCGTCAAACTAGATGACATTCATCAAAACTTGCTCCATTCAAGATAACTTCTTGCTTGTCAGGCAATCGGCCAAGCTTTTGCATCAAAAAAAGAAGGCAAGCATTTTGTTTAAGCTTGATATTTCCCAAGCGTTCGATTTCATCTCTTGGCCTTTCCTCTGGAAGTTCTTGTTAAGAGTTGTACATTCTCTCTCTTGGCCCATGAGGCCCATGTAACCCATGTGTGTGTGCACGCACGCGCATGCGTGTGTATATATATATATCCTCTCAACAATGAATAAGATGTACAGTTGTTTATGCCAAAGTCATCTCTCTAAATTCTAACATAGTATCAGAGCCTAGGGTTAGCGTTAGGGATTGACCCGATCTGGCCACCACAATCCTCCCCGTCTCCGGCGAGCCATCATTGGCGTGCTACCTTATTCCTCTCCACTCCCGTGGCATGTCTACATCCTCTACTCCGAGCCAAGGTGACGCTGTGCCTTGGATGTCTCTTCTGCTCCGATTGAAGAGACTCCTCGACCGGATCCGCGCCGTTGCCGCTCGATTCAACAGCCTTGCTCTTGGATCCACGTCTCCACCAACTCTACTCTGAGAAGAGATGATCGTATCCATCGTCTTCGTCGATGGATCCGCGTTGTGCATCGAGCCATAGCCGCCGTCCCTGACTTGGGCTGTCGTTGTCGATCCCTAACTCGGTTGCCGCGTGTCGATCGCCTCCCGCCCGCGCCGCCCACGTCGACCGCCTCCGCGCTCATTCGCCCCGGCATTGTCTCCTCTGCTCCAATTGCATGGCATCTCTACCGACTGCTTTTCCCTGTGGTGTTGGTACTACTGAGGTTGTTGCTTGGTGCTAGTGTACTTGATCCTATCATGGCTCTTGATGGCACTATTGATCCTGGACTTATTCGAGGTCACGCTGTTATTGCTTGTTCTGTCCCTGCTAGTGTTGTGGAGTCTTATGCAACTCAGTTGGTCACATTTAGGGTTCACTCCCATGGCCTTTGGATTCAGGAGCTTCTTTCCATGTGACATCTAATGCATCTCACCACTTCGCTCATGTCGTCTGCTGTTGGTATCTAGATTCAGACGGCTGATGGAACACCATGCACAATCACTCATCAGGGGACTCTTTCAACCTCACTTCACAGTTTCAGATGTCCAACTTGTCCCCACGCTCTCCATGAATCTCATCTCTGTCGAGCAGCTCGCGGATAGGAACTATTTTGTTGGGGTTCCATGATAGCTCTTGCTTTGTGCAAAATCGTTGAACATGTGTTGTTATTGGTACAGGTCATCGTCAAAGGGGTTCTATAGGGCTCTATGTTCTTCATCGTCCGAGTCTCCCTTTATCCTCCATTTCTAGAACTGCTCCTGCTCTTATTCCTTTATCCTCTATTGTTGGTCCATCTACTACTTGCCCTTCTGCATCTACTTCTATTTGCAAGTCTTTTCATCAATGGCATCATCGCTTGGGGCACTTGTGTGGCTCACACCTCTCTATCTTGATTTATTGAGGTGTTCTTGGTCCAGTTTCTATAAACACAAAATTTTAGTGCAAGGTTTGTAGACTTGGCAAGCAAGTACAACTCCCAAATCCTTCCAACTTTTCTTGATCTGGTCATCCCTTTGATTTGGTCTGTTCTCCGTTCGGATGTTTGGGGTCCTTCCTTTTGCTTCGAAGGGTGGTCACACTTATTATGTCATCTTCATTGATGACTATACTCGATACACTTGGATCTACTTAATGAATCACCGTTCACAATTGATTCCTATCTATCATTTTGCTTAGATGGTTCATACTCGGTTCTCTTCTACCATTCATGTTTTTGGTTCTGACTCTAGAGGAGAGTATCTTTCATCAGCCTTTCGTGAGTTCCTTTCTTCTGAGGGTATACTTCCTCAACTCTCGTGTCCTAATGGTCATGCTCAGAATGGTGTTGCTAAGCACAAGCACCATCACATGATTGAGACTACTTGTACTCTTCTCATTTCCTCCTTTGTTCCCTCTCACTTCTAGAGGAAATCGGTCTCCACGGCAGTCTATCTCATCAATTGTCATCCCTCTTATAAGCTTCAGGGCAAGTGTCCTGGTGAGGTCCTGTATAAGCGCCTGCTCGCTATGATCATCTTTGTGTCTTTGGTTGTGTTTGTTATGTCCTTCTAGCACCTCATCGGCGCATTAAGCTAAGCCCTCAATCAGTTCAGTGTGTCTTCCTAGGTTATAGTCCTGAGCATAAGAGCTATCATTTCTATCCCTCAGCACGTCGCATTCGCATCTCTCGTGATGTGGCTTTGATGAGGGTCGACCCTTCTTTTATCATCCTTCTACACAACCCACTCCTTACACAGATTCCACCTACTTTTTTGTGTCTACCTCCCATTCCTTCACTAGACTTGCCTTCTCCAAATACACTTTCTCCACCAGTTTCACCTTCTAGTGTGCCTCCTCCTCTAGCTCCATCAGTTTATTCCACTTTTCCCTTTCACTATAGTCGCCGACAGAGAGTTCCTTCTAATCCTCAGACTTCCATTCCTCTTGGACCTTCTTATCCTTTGTCCTCCTCTCCTCCACTTGACCCTCCAGCTAGTACCACAGACTTTGACGATCGTTCAACTACATCACAGTATGCCCTACGTGATCGTTCCTCTCTTCAGCACTAGAGAGATGGAGTTTTTCTTGTGCTTGTGTAGTATCTAAATCGAGTACCTATTAGGAGGCAGTTAGTATACCTAAGTGGCGATTGACTATGACTGAGGAGCCTATAGTATTAAATTCTACAAGCACTTGGGATCTTATTTTGCTTCCATCCGAGCTCTTCCTATAACTTGCGAATGGGTGTACAAAGTAAAGCCCAAGTCAGATGGTTCGATGGAGCGATACAAGGCATTTCTAGTTGCAAGAGGTTTTCAGCTGGCTTATGGTCGAGATTATAATGAGTCTTTTGCTCCAGTTGCTCATATGACTATAGTCCGTACTCTCATTGTTTTTGCAGCGGTATGCTCATGGACTATCTCAGATGGACATCAAGAATGCTTTTCTTCACGGTGATCAACATAGGAAGGTATATATGCAGCCACCCCTTGGTGTTGAGGCTCCTACAGGTTATGTTTGTCGTCTTAGACGTACTTTATATGGTCTCAAGCATGCTCCTCGTGCTTGGTTCGAGCGTTTCAGTTCTGCAATTGAAGCTGCTGGTTTCACTCTAAGTGAGTATGACCCTGCCTTGTTTATTCACAGTTCACAGCGAGGTCGCCCACGCCTCGGGCCACTGCCGCAGCGCCCATCTCCACCCGGTGTTGCCCAATCGGACCCGGCGTCGCCATTGCCAGCAGCTGCCTCGACAGCATCGGCTTCCCTCCACCCCCACCTCCTGCCCGAGAAGAGCTATGTTGTCCGAGCTCTATTGTTTGCTCTACTGCATGAGGTGTTTGCTCTACTTGCTTGGCTCCTCTACTCCGATTGCTTAGCATCTCTACCAACTACTTTTGCCTCTTGTAAGGTTTCTGTTCTGCTTCGATTGCTTTGCTCCTCTGCTCCGATTGCATGGCATCTCTACTGACTTCCTTTCCCTCTGGTGTTGGTACTACTGAGGTTGTTGCTAGTGGTCTTATGAACCATCATCACATAATTAGAACTTTTCTTGATGCTCTTCTCAGCACCCTTAAGCATGCCATGCAACTCGGTCATTGACTTCTCTATGTCATTCATATGAAAATTCAATATGACAGGCTCAAAGCTCGCAGGGAGCGATTGGAGAATCACATCAGTAGCCAACTCTTGGCTATGGGGAAAACCAAGTTTTTCCAAGCTCTCAATGTAACCAATCATCTTGATCACATGAGGACTGACCGGGCTGCCTTCTGACAGCCCACAAGAAAATAATGCCTTGGAGGTATTGTACCTCTCTGCCCTTGCTTGGTCTTGAAACATGCCTTTCAGACCCACAATCATATTGTAAGCATCTGTGGTCTCATATTGCTTCTGAAGCTCAGAGTTCATGGTGGCAAGCATAAGGCAGTTTACATCGACCGTGTCATTGCAGTGCTTCTCATCAGCACTCTTTTCAGTACGATTAGCATCTGCATTCGGTTTATCGGGATAGGGACCCTTTAGAATGTATTCCTTCTTTTCTTGTTTGGGAACAATTCTCATATTACGAAACCCGTCAATGAATTTGTTCCATTCAGCTTTCTTTCTCGAGAATAGATCGCAAGTTAAAGGTAGGTGTGGAGGAATCAATTGCATGGCATCTCTACCGACTGCTTTTCCCTCTGGTGTTGGTACTACTAAGGTTGTTGCTTGGTGCTAGTGTACTTGATCCTATCATGGCTCTTGATGGCATTCTTGGTCCTGGACTTATTCGAGGTCACGCTGCTATTGCTTGTTCTATCCCTACTAGTGCTGTGGAGTCTTATTCAACTCAGTTGGTCAGATTCAGGCTCAAATGAGCAATCTTCGAGCCCAATTGTGTCAACTGTAGGCATCTTCCGGTGGTTTCATTAGTTTTACTACACCATCATGTCCTGTGTCGGGTGCTTCACTCCCATGGCCTTTGGATTCAGGAGCTTCTTTCCATGTGACATCTGATGCAACTCAGTTCACATCATGTCATCCTGCTGCACAAGGTATCTAGGTTCAGACGGCTGATGGAACACCAAGCACGGTCACTCATCAGGGACTCTTTCAACCTCACCTCGTAGTTTCAGATGTCTGACTTGTCCCCACGCTCTCCATGAATCTCATCTCTATCGAGCAGCTCGCGGATATGAACTGTTTTGTTGGGTTTGAAGATAGCTCTTGCTTTGTGCAAGATCGTCGAACAAGAATTGTTATCGGCACAAGTCATCGTCAGACGGGCTCTATGTTCTTAATCGTCTGAGTCTCCCTTTATCCTCCATTTCTGGTACTACTCCTGCCCCTATTCCATTATCCTCTTTTGTTGGTCCATCTACTCCTTGCCCTTCTACATCTACTTTTGTTTGCAATTCTTTTCCTCAATAGCATCATCGCTTGGGGCACTTCTGTGGCTCATGCCTCTCTATCTTGATTCATCGAGGTGTTCTTGGTCTAGTTTCTGTAGACACAAAATTTCAGTGCAAGAGTTGTAGACTTGGCAAGCGAGTGCAACTCCCATATCCTTCTAGCTTTTCTCGATCTGATCGTCCCTTTGATTTGGTCCGTTCGGATGTTCGGGGTCTTTCTCCTCGTGCTTGGTTTGAGCATTTCAATTTTGTGATTCAAGCTGTTGGTTTCACTCCAAGTGAGCATGACCCTGTCTAGTTTATTCACAGTTTTGTTCACAAGAGATGACATGGACTATGTGGCTTGTGAAGAAGAAATTGAGTGAGCAGTTTATGATGTCAGATTTGGGACCGTTGAGCTATTTTCTGGGGATTGATGTTCATTCTGATGGTGATGGCTACTACCTCTCTCAGCATCGCTACGTTCAGGGTCTGCTTGCTTGCTCTAGGATGACTGATACTTGCATGTTGCCACACCCATGGAACTTCACTTGTAGCATCAACCTATAGACAGTGTATCACTGACAGATCCTTCCCGCAATCATTAGCTCGTTGGGAGCCTTGTTTATCTCACTGTCACTAGGCCAGACATTGCCCATGTTGTTCATGTGCTCAGCCAGTTTGTTAGTGCTCCCACATCAGTCCACTATGGTCATGTTCTTCGTGTGCTGAGATACTTGACGGGGACTGCGTCCAGACGTTTGTTCTATGCTAGTTTGAGTCAGCTCTAGCTCCACACTTACTCTGACTCCACTTGGGTGAGTGATCCTGCTAATCACTGATCTATCACTAGCTGTACTTGGGTGAGTGATCCTGCTAATCGCTGATCTATCGAACATAGGCATCGTCTACCATTCTTGAAAGCACATGAGGGAAACAACCCCTTAGCTCCCCAATGTATGCATCATCATTCTTCTTTTGGATGGAAAAGAATTCCAAGGTTCAAATAGAGTGCAGCCCCATAGTGGGGTCCATTTGCTTTACCCAACGTCGCCCAATGATTTTCAAGATGTTCTTGAACAAATCTGAATGGCACTTGTATTGTCACAAAAGAGAGGTGTAGGATTGTCACAACGGACACCTAGATCAATCAAGAACCATCGAAACCAAATGATCTCTAAGGTGGTAGCAGCAAGAGCTCGAAGCTCAGCCTCTGCACTAGAGCATGACACCGCAATCTGCTTCTTGGACTTCCAGGCAATGAGCGAAGTACCAAGAGAGATACAATAGCTAGTGATAGATTGGCGATCAGCAGGATAATCAACAAGCTGATCTGGATGTAACTTGAAGCACTTGTCAACAAGATGACTAGTCCTCTTGCAATGAGAACATACCAACACTCTTGTGGGTGTTGCTCTGATAGATCCAGACTGCTGGGAGAGACCCAGGACAGCATGTGGTGAGGATCCTAAGGTAGGTATAAGCGAATGATGACGAGTCTCCTCTGCAATCAAACTAGAGAGCACCTCAGTCAAAGTCAGTGGAGTGAGATAGTTGAGTAACTGAGTACGAACAGGCTCAAACTCTGATTGAAGTCCCATCACAATCTGATACATGAGCGTCTGCTGAGCATACTCATCTTTAGCAATACAAGACTGGCAAACAGTGGCAGCCTTCGGTGTCATAGACTCTAGAGGACCAGTGATATGAGTAAAAGCACTGTAATACTCCTCCACTGACTGATCCGACTGCTACTGAATACTATGAAGGTTCTTGAGCAATGTGAAGCAAAGAACACCACTGGACTGAACATATCTCTTCTCAATGTATATCCACATCTGCTTGGCTGAAGTATGATACTCAAGACACATCCTCATAGAAACATCAACACTCAGAACAAGGCCAGTCATGACACAATCATACTCCTTCTGCCAAGTCTTTACTGCTTCAACATCAACCTTCTTCGGATCAGGAGGATCATCAATCAAATAAGAGGCCAAACCATAACCCCTAAGAGTAATCTTGACTAAGAAAGCCCATGCTCGGTAGTTCAACCCATCCAGCTTGATGTCTATGAACACAAGAGAAGAATTACCCCTAAACATTGAGTCAGATTTTGCCATCTTGATAGACCAAAAACCACACCGCAGTACTAAGCACAGCAGAGCATCAACAGCAGCGATAGCAGTACAGTAGCAAACAGTAGTAGGACAGAGCAATAGTAATCAAGCAGGACAGATGCAAACTAGCAATAATCAAGCAGCAGTAATCACCCACGAGGTCATTGGAGCAGCAGACGAGGTCCAGGTCGCCGGAGCAGGGTCGCCGAAGCGGCACACAAGCCCCCAGCGTGGACCCGGTGCGGCTCGGCCTCCAAGCGTCGGAGAGGAGGTAGCCAGAAGAGGTGGCTCGACCTTCAAGCAGAGCAGAGAACGTCGTGCAAATAGGTTAGTGAAGACGAGGTGGCTCAACCTCCAGGCTCGATGTTGTGCTTGGAGGCAACGCCTGGCGAAGAAGATGAGGCACATATCAACATCGTGCGAGGAGGTAGCACCGGGCGAGGAAGATGAGGCGCAGATCCGGGTTGGTCGTGCGTAGATCCGGATCCGGATGAGGCAGCAACGACTCGCGCTTGCGCTCGAGGATCTAGATGAGGCGGCGCATTGCTTGGTCGCAGATCCAGGTGAGGCGACGTCGGAGAGAAGGCAGCGACGGATCTTGCACTCGCATTAGAGAAGCAGAGGAACGAATCTTGCTCTTGCTCGATGAGGTGATGTCGGGTGAAGGATCTGCACTTGCGTCGGAGAAACAGAGGAACGGATCTTGAGGAGGCCGACGGCTAAGAGCGACGTGAGAAGTGAAGGAGCGAAGGAGGCGAGCGTATGCAGCGAGAGCGGCTTAGGCCCGCCGGTCCGAGCGAAAAAGCTTCACTAACAGAAGACGGCGGCGGTGGTGGAATTAGGGGCTAGGGTTAGGGTTGGATAGCTCTAATACCATGTTAGAAAAAGGGGAGAGTGATGTTGCTATTCACAATTGTGCAGCGTATTCATTAATTGAGAGGGTATATATAGACATTGTTACATGGGCCTCATGGGCTACATGGGGCAAGAGAGAGAGAATGTAGAATATAAAAACAACACTCTTAACAGTACCCAGAACCTCATGCGGTACTGAATGCTACTTTGAGCCGGACCCTTGGCATGTCTTTGCTCTACAGCCTCTACGATTGTTGGTCGGAGCATAACACTAATGGTTTGGTCTCCTTAGCCTTTTTTGTTGCTGGAACCTGGAATTGAAGACGAATATCTTTTTTTGCGACTATCCCAGAACTTGGTTGCACAACAGAGGCTTGGGACTCCTTGTCGGTTGTTACACTCACATCTTCATCTTCTACTCCTCCATCATCATTGTTAGAGATATATGTATAGTGTGTTATTCCCCATAGTTATGAGGGGTTATTTGCATTTCACCACCTGTACTTTGTGTATATATATTGGCCCTTTTGGCCTCTAGTAATACAAGTTGCTATTCCTAACATGGTATGAGAGCAAATTAGGTTTACCTCCCCTGGACGCGCAACTCGTCCTCCTCTGCCCTAGCCACCGCTGCTGGCTTCCCTCCCTCTTTGTCGAGACGCCGTCAAGAGAGCCATATCTCGTCAACATCCAACCCTCTTCTGCTCTTCAGGGTGCAATCCCTGTTGAGCATCTCTGTTGTCTTCTTCCTGACTACTCTGCTCTTCGCCTGTTTGGCTACGTTTGCTACGTTCTCCTCCCCCTCGAGAACGCACCAAACTGACTGCTCAGTCTGTTGAGTGTGTCCTTCTAGGATACAGTGCCGAGCACAAGGGCTATCGGTGTTGGGATCATATTGGTCGACGGATGCAGGTTTCTCGGGATGTGACTTTCGATGAGTCTCATCCCTTCTACCCACGTCCTACCTCTCCTTCGGCATCCTCTGCAGTCTTTGTCTTTTTTTACCTTTCCAAATACACCTATATCTGTCTTGCCCTCTCTTCTACACTTGTCGACCTCGTATTGAGGATCCTCCTGATGCTCCATCTTCCCCTGATGGGATATCTTCTCCTCGCTACGCTCTCCGCGATCGCCGATCGATTCGCCCCGACCGCTTATGGTTTCTTTGGTGCAACTACTCATGAGCTTTGTCTCCTCTGGGTTGTCATATTACTCACCCTGAGTGGCAGCATACCATGGCCGAGGAGATTGCTGCCCTCGACTGTATTGGTACTTGGAATCTTGTTCCTTTTCCATCTCACTCTCGTCCCATCACGTGTAACTGGGTCTATAAGATTAAGACTCGCTCTTATAGCTCTCTTGATCGCTATAAGGCGCGTCTTGTTGCTCGTGGCTTCCAGCAGGAGCGTGGTCGTGACTACGACGAGACTTTTGCTCCTGTGGCCCACGTGACCATTGTCCGCACTCTTCTTTCGGTGGCATCTGTTTGCCACTGGTCTGCTTCTCAGCTTGATGTCAAGAATGCTTTTCTTAATGGCGAGTTGCGTGAGGAGGTCTACATGCATCCGCCACCTGGGTATTCTATTCCGGAGGGCATGGTCTATCGCTTTCGTCGCTCTCTCTATGGCCTTAAGCAAACCCCTCGTGCTTGGTTTGAGCGCTTCTCCTCTGTAGTCACTGCTGCTGGTTTTTCAGCTAGTGATCATGATCCTGCGCTCTTTGTCCACACTTCGTCTCGTGGTCGGACTCTTATTCTTCTGTATGTTGATGATATGATCATTACCGGAGATGATTCTGAGTACATTGCCTTTGTCAAGCTCGTCTTAGTGAGCAGTTCCTTATGTCGGATATTGGTCCTCTTCGTTACTTTCTTGGGATTGAGGTTACTTCCACTCCAGATGGTTTCTTTATGTCCCAAGAGAAATATATTCAGGATCTTCTTAATCGCGCCTCTCTCACTGATCAGCGTACTGTTGAGACTCCCATGGAGCTCAATGTTCATCTCTGATCCTCTGATGGCGAGCCACTTTCTGATCCGACTCGCTATCGTCATCTTTTTGGGAGTCTTGTCTACCTTGCTGTTACTCGTCCAAATATCACTTATCAAGTCCACATTCTGAGTCAGTTCGTTTCTACTCCCACTCGGGTCCACTACAGCCACCTTCTTCGAGATATGCAATACCTTCGTGGGACTATCTCTCGCCGTCTCTTCTTTCCACGCTCGATTCATTCTGACTTGAGCTTATTCGGATGCTACTTGGGCCAGCAATCCCTCTGATCGTCGGTCTATCTCTGCTTACTGTGTTTTTCTTGGTGGTTCTCTCATTGCCTGGAAGACGAAGAAACAGACTGCAGTGTCCCATTCGAGTGTAGAGGCTGAGTTGCGAGCTATGGCTCTCTTGACAGCAGAGATTACTTGGCTACGGTGGTTACTTGAGGATTTTGTTGTTTCTGTCACTACACCGACTCCTCTCATGTCAGACAGTACGGGTGCTATCAGTATTGCCCGAGATCCTATGAAGCATGAGCTCACCAAGCATATTGGTGTTGATGCTTCCTTCATGAGGTCTTGTGTGTATGATCAGGTGATTGCTCTTCAGTATGTGTCTTCAGAGCTTCAGATAGCGGATTTCTTCATGAAGGCCCAGACTCGAGCACAACACGGCTTCTACCTCTCCCAACTCAGTGTTGTTGATCCACCATGAGTTTGAGGGGGGTGTTAGAGATATATGTATAGTCTGTTATTCCCCATTGTTCTGCGGGGTTATTTGCATATTCACCACCTGTACTTTGTGTATATATACTAGCCCTTTGGCCCCCTGGTAATACAAGTTGCTATGTCTAACATCGTATTAGAGCCAATTAGGTTTTCCTCTGCCAGACGCACAACTCGTCCTCCTCTGCCCTAGCCGCCGCTGCCGGCTTTCCTCCCCCTTTGTCGAGCCGCCGTCAAGAGAGACATATCTCATCAACATCCAGCCCTCTTCTGCTCTACAGGGTGCAATCCCTATTGACCGTCTCTGTGGTCTTCTTCCTGACTACTCTGCCCTTCGTCTGTTTGGCTGCGTTTGCTACATTCTCCTCCCCCATCGAGAACGCACCAAACTGACTGCTCGGTCTGTTGATTGTCTTTCTGGGATACAATACCGAGCACAAGGGCTATCGGTGCTGGGATCCTGTCGGTCGACAGATGCAGGTTTCTCGGGATGTGACTTTCGACGAGTCTCGTCCCTTCTACCCACGTCCTACCTCTCCTTCGGCTTCCTCTGCAGAGTCTCTGTCTTTTTTTATCTTTCCAGATACACCTATATCTGTCTTGCCCTCGTCCACCCTTCCCGCTGAGTCTCCACATATTCCTCCTGTGGCCTCTTCGCCGTTGTCACCACCTGTTTCGTCTCCTGCGGCTCCTCAGGCTCCTCCCACTACAGCACCTTCTTACCCTCTCTTCTACACTCGTCGACCTCGTATTGAGAATCCTCCTGATTCTCCATCCTCTTCTGATGCTCCATCTTCCCCTGATAGGTCATCTTCTCCTCGCTACGCTCTCCGCGATCGCCAGTCGATTCGGCCCCCTGACCGTTATGGTTTTGCTGGTGCAGCTACTCATGAGCCTGTCTCCTACCAGGATGCTGTTACTCACCCTTAGTGGCAGCATGTCATGGCCGAGAAGATTGCTGCCCTTGAGCGTACTGGTACTTGGGATCTTGTTCTTTTTCCATCTCACTCTCGTCCCATCACGTGTAAGTGGGTATATAAGATTAAGACTCACTCTGATGGCTCTCTTGATCGCTAGAAGGCGCGTCTTGTTGCTCGTGGCTTCCAGCAGGAGTATGGTCGTGACTACGACGAGACTTTTGCTCCTGTGACCCACGTGACCACTGTCCGCACTCTTCTTTCGGTGGTGTTTGTTCGTCACAGGTCTGTTTCTCAGCTTGATGTCAAGAATACTTTTCTTAATGGCGAGTTGCGTGAGGAGGTCTACATGCATCCGCCACCTGGGTATTCTGTTCCTGAGGGCATGGTCTATCGCTTTCATCGCTCTCTCTATGGACTTAAGCAAGCCCCTCGTGCTTGGTTTGAGAACTTCTCCTCTGTGGTCACTGCTGCTGGTTTTTCAGCTAGTGATCATGATCCTGCGCTCTTTGTCCACACTTCGTCTTGTGGTCGGACTCTTCTTCTTCTGTATGTTGATGATATGATCATTACCGGAGATGATTCTGAGTACATTGCCTTTGTCAAGGCTCGTCTTAGTGAGCAGTTCCTTATGTCGGATCTTTGTCCTCTTCATTACTTTCTTGGGATTGAGGTTACTTCCACTCCAGATGGTTTCTTTGTGTCCCAAGAGAAGTATATTCAGGATCTTGTTGATCGCGCCTCTCTCACTGATCAGTGTACTGTTGAGACTCCCATGGAGCTCAATGTTCATCTCTGATCCTCTGATGGCGAGCCTCTTTGGATCCGACTCGCTATCTTCATCTTGTTGGGAGTCTTGTCTACCTTGTTGTTACTCGTCCAAATATCACTTATCCAGGCCACATTCTGAGTCAGTTCGTTTCTGCTCCCACTCGGGTCCACTACAGCCACCTTTTTCGAGTTCTGCGATACCTTCGTGGAACTATCTCTCGCCGTCTCTTCTTTCCACGCTCGATTCGTTCTGACTTGAGCTTATTCGGATGCTATTTGGGCGGCGATCCCTCGATCGTCGGTCTATCTCTCGCTTCTCGTGTTTTCTTGGTGGTTCTCTCATTGCCTGGAAGACGAAGAAACAGACTGCAGTGTCTCATTCGAGTGCAGAGGCTGAGTTGCGAGCTATGGCTCTCTTGACAGCATAGATTACTTGGCTACAGTGGTTACTTGAGGATTTTTGGTCTTTCTGTCACTACACCGACTCCTCTCTTGTCAGATAGTACGGGTGCTATCAGTATTGCCCGTGATCCTGTGAAGCATGAGCTCACCAAGTATATTGATGTTGATGCTTCTTTCATGAGGTCTTGTGTGTATGATCAGGTGATTGCTCTTCAGTATATGCCTTCAGAGCTTCAGATATCGGATTTCTTCACGAAGGCCCAGACTCGAGCACAGCACGGCTTCTACCTGTCCCAACTCAGAGTTGTTGATCCATCATGAGTTTGAGGGGGGTGTTAGAGATATATCTATAGTGTGTTATTCCCCATTGTTATGTAGGGTTATTTGTATATTCACCACCTGTACTTTGTGTATATATACTGGCCCTTTGGCCCCCTGGTAATACAAGTTGCTATTTCTAACATGGTATCAGAGCCAATTAGGTTTTCCTCTCCCGGATACGCAACTCGTCCTCCTCTGCCCTAGCCGCCGCTGCCGGCTTCCCTCCCCCTTTGTCGAGCCGCCGTCAAGAGAGCCATATCTCGTCAACATCCAGCCCTCTTTTGCTATTCAGGGTGCAATCCCTATTGAGCGTCTCTATGGTTTTCTTCCTGGCTACTCTGCCATTCGTCTGTTTGGCTACGTTTGCTACGTTCTCCTCCCCCCTCGAGAACGCACCAAACTGACTGCTCAGTTTGTTGAGTGTGTCTTTCTGGGATACAGTGCCGAGCATAAGGGCTATCGGTGCTGGGATCCTGTTGGTCGACGAATGCGGGTTTCTCGGGATGTGATTTTCGACGAGTCTCATCCCTTCTACCCACGTCCTGCCTCTCCTTCAGCTTCCTCAGCAGAGTCTCTCTCTTTTTTGACCTTTTCCAAATACACCTATATCTGTCTTGCCCTCGTCCACCCGTCCCAGTGAGTCTCCACATATTCCTCATGTGGCCTCTCCGCTGTTGTCGCCGCCTGCTTCGTCTCGTGCGGCTCCTCAGGTTCCTCCCACTACAGCACCTTCTTACCCTCTCTTCTACACTCGTCGACCTCGTATTGAGGATCCTCCTGATGCTCCATCTTCTTCTAATGCTCCATCTTCCCCTGATGGGTCATCTTGTCCTCGCTATGCTCTCCACGATCGCGAGTCGATTCGACCCCCTGACTGTTATGGGTTTGTTGGTGCAGCTACTCATGAGCCTGTCTCCTACCGGGATGCTCTTACTCACCCTGAGTGGCAGCATGCCATGGCCGAGGAGATTGCTGCCCTCGAGCGTACTGGTACTTGGGATCTTGTTTCTTTTCCATCTCACTCTCGTCCCATCACGTGTAAGTGGGTCTATAAGATTAAGACTCGCTCTGATGGCTCTCTTGAGCGCTATAAGACGCGTCTTGTTGCTCGTGGCTTCCAGCAGGAGCATGGTCGTGACTCTGACGAGACTTTTGCTCTGTGGCCCACATGACCACCGTCGCGCTCTTCTTTCGGTGGCGTCACTCGCCATGCGGTGCATTCTCGGCTTGATGTCAAGAATGCATTTCTTAATGGCGAGTTGCGTGAGGAGGTCTACATGCATCCGCCACAGGGTATTCATTCTGAGGGCATGGTCTATCGCCTTCGTCGCTCTCTCTATGGCCTTAAGCAAACCCCTCGTGCTTGGTTTGAGCGCTTCTCCTCTGTAGTCACTGCTGCTGGTTTTTCAACTAGTGATCATGATCCTGCGCTCTTTGTCCACACTTCGTCTCGTGGTCGGACTCTTATTCTTCTGTATGTTGATGATATGATCATTACCGGAGATGATTCTGAGTACATTGCCTTTGTCAAGCTCGTCTTAGTGAGCAGTTCCTTATGTCGGATATTGGTCCTCTTCGTTACTTTCTTGGGATTGAGGTTACTTCCACTCCAGATGGTTTCTTTATGTCCCAAGAGAAATATATTCAGGATCTTCTTGATCGCGCCTCTCTCACTGATCAGCATACTGTTGAGACTCCCATGGAGTTCAATGTTCATCTCTGATCCTCTGATGGCGAGCCTCTTTCTGATCCGACTAGCTATCGTCATCTTGTTGGGAGTCTTGTCTACCTTACTGTTACTCGTCCAGATATCACATATCCAGTCCACATTCTGAGTCAGTTCGTTTCTGCTCCCACTTGGGTCCACTACAGCCACCTTCTTCGAGTTCTGCGATACCTTCGTGGGACTATCTCTTGCCGTCTCTTCTTTCCACGCTCCAGTTCGTTACAGCTTCAAGCTTATTCGGATGCTACTCGGGCCAGCGATCCCTCTGATCATCGGTCTATCTCTGCTTACTGTGTTTTTCTTGGTGGTTCTCTCATTGCCTGGAAGACGAAGAAACAGACTGCAGTGTCCCGTTCGAGTGCAGAGGCTGAGTTGCGAGCTATGGCTCTCTTGATAGCAGAGATTACTTGGCTACGGTGGTTACTTAAGGATTTTGGTGTTTCTGTCACTACACCGACTCTTCTCTTGTCAGACAGTATGGGTGCTATTAGTATTGTCCGTTATCCTATGAAGCATGAGCTCACCAAGTATATTGGTGTTGATGCTTCCTTCATGAGGTCTTGTGTGTATGATCAGATGATTGCTCTTCAGTATTTGCCTTCAGAGTTTCAGATAGCGGATTTCTTCACGAAGGCTCAGACTCGAGCACAGCACGGCTTCTACCTCTCCCAACTCAGTGTTGTTGATCCACCATCAGTTTGAGGGGGGGTGTTAGATATATATGTATAGTGTGTTATTCCCCATTGTTATGCGGGGTTATTTGCATATTCACCACCTGTACTTTGTGTATATATACTGGCCCTTTGGCCCCCTGGTAATACAAGTTGCTATTCCTAACAATCATCATCTAGGAAGAGTGTTATGCCCTTCTTGTTCTTCCACAAAGTCTCTCGCATCACTTTCATGATTGTTGTTGTAGTCTTGGCACATTTTTGAACATCTCGAAACCCACCCGCAAGATGCTCCTTGAACCTTTTGGTTCCTCTATATACCTTTCTATCACAATGCGAACATTGCACCAAATCTCGGTTGCCAATAAGTAGCCAAAAGTCATACTTCCATCCCGGATCATTAAACTTTGCCTTCTGTTTTGGATCAGTTATTAGATCATATGCGACCTCGGCCTCGAAGGCTGCAGTACTTGCGGTTACCATTTTGGTTGTGCTTCTACATTAAAGAGAGCATAAATAGCAAATTAGCGATCAACGCAAGCATTAATAGAGCAGAGGGGAATGGGAGAAGCAGAGAGAAGAGCATAGAGAGGTAGACAGTAGAGCAGGGCGGGGAGAGGAAGATTAGAGAGCAGAGCAGGGCGGGGAGAAGAAGACAGAGGGGGTGGGAGAATAAGAACAGAGCAGAGGAAGGCGACGAGATGACTCTAGGCCAGGAGGGAAACGAGGGGAGAGGAGAGAGCATACCTGGAGAGGGTGTCTAGAGAGAGTGGCGTAGAGAATGGAGCGGGCGACTGGCGATGCCGCGACGAGGATGGAGGCAAGGAGGTCTGTAACTAGAGAACGCAAGGGCGACGCCATGCGTAGAGTCGAGCAAAGGAGGGCACGAGGTTGCTCTTTAGTCGCGACTTGTAGTTACTTCCATCCCGGAACATTAAACTTTGCCTTCCGTTTTGGATCAGTTATTAGATCATATGCGGCCTCGGCCTCGAAGGCTGCAGTACTTGCAGTTACCATTTTGGTTGTGCTTCTACATTAAAGAGAGCATAAATGGAAAATTAGCAATCAACGCAAGCATTAATAGAGCAGAGGGGAATGGGAGAAGCAAAGCAAAGAGAAGAGCAGAGAGAGGTAGACAGTAGAGCAAGGCGGGGAGAGGAAGAATAGAGAGCAGAGCAGGGCGGGGAGAAGAAGACAGAGGGGGTGGGAGAACAAGAGCAGAGCAGAGGAAGGCGACGAGACAAAGAGAGAGGGGAAGGCCGGGAGGGAGACGAGGGGAGAGGAGAGAGCATACCTGGAGAGGGCGTCTAGAGAGAGTGGCGTAGAGAATGGAGCGGGCGACTGGCGATGCTGCGACGAGGATGGAGGCGGGGCGGTCTAGAACTAGAGAATGCAAGGGCGACGCCACGCGTAGAGTCGAGCAAAGGAGGGCACGAGGTTGCTCTTTAGTTGCGACTTGCAGTTACTTCCATCCCGGATCATTAAACTTTGCCTTCCGTTTTGGATCAATTATTAGATCATATGCGGCCTTGGCTTCGAAGGCTGCAGTACTTGCAGTTACCATTTTGGTTGTGCTTCTACATTAAAGAAAGCATAAATAGCAAATTAGCAATCAGCGCAAGCATTAATAGAGCAGAGGGGAATGGGAGAAGCAAAGCAAAGAGAAGAGCAGAGAGAGGTCGACAGTAGAGCAAGGCGGGGAGAGGAAGATTAGAGAGCAGAGCAGGGCGGGGAGAAGAAGACAGAGGGGGTGGGAGAACAAGAGCAGAGGAAGGCGACGAGACAAAGAGAGAGGGGAAGGCCGGGAGGGAGACGAGGGGATAGGAGAGAGCATACCTGGAGAGGGCATCTAGAGAGAGTGGCGTAGAGAATGGAGCGGGCGACTGGCGATGCCGCGACGAGGATGGAGGCGGGGAGGTCTGGAACTAGAGAACGCAAGGGCGACGCCACGCGTAGAGTCGAGCAAAGGAGGGCACGAGGTTGCTCTTTAGTCATGACTTGCAGTTACTTCCATCCCGGATCATTAAACTTTTCCTTCCGTTTTGGATCAGTTATTAGATCATATGCGGCCTCGGCCTCGAAGGCTGCAGTACTTGCAGTTACCATTTTGGTTGTGCTTCTACATTAAAGAGAGCATAAATAGCAAATTAGCAATCAGCGCAAGCATTAATAGAGCAGAGGGGAATGGGAGAAGCAAAGCAAAGAGAAGAGCAGAGAGAGGTAGACAATAGAGCAGGGCGGGGAGAGGAAGATTAGAGAGCAGAGCAGGGCGGGGAGACGAAGACAGAGGGGTTGGTAGAACAAGAGCAGAGCAGAAGAAGGCGACGAGACGAAGAGAAGGCCGGGAGGGAGACGAGGGGAGAGGAGAGAGCATACCTGGAGAGGGCGTCTAGAGAGAGTGGCGTAGAGAATGGAGTGGGCGACTGGCGATGCCACGACGAGGATGGAGGCGGGGAGGTCTGGAACTAGAGAACGCAAGGGCGACGCCACGCGTAGAGTCGAGCAAAGGAGGGCACGAGGTTGCTCTTTAGTCGCGACTACGCTGGAGCAGATAGAGACGGGAGCGGCAAGTGGCGGCGGTGGCGCGACGCTAGGGCTCTTGATGCGCCCAACCCTTGCCTCCCTCTCTTCAATTATTTTATGGCCCCGCTCTCTATTTGCCGCTCGCCGGCCCAGATTCCATTTCCTGCTTAGTCCATGCTTATGGCGTGCACCTCTGTCGTCCCCGACAACATACACCGCCTAAGCGATGCCATAGGTATGTCCAACAAGGCGAGGCCGTGGCGAACCCCCCTGGCCGCCTTACCGCTTAAACAACAACAAAGCGACGCTTCAAGGACGCTTTAATAACCATGGTTATGTGCTAAAAATATTTTCAAGATTTGGGTTCTCTGATTCTTTTGACAAAGTACATGAGGTTTTGTTAGATATCTTGTATTCTTTGTGTCATGCAAATCCTGAGTAATGTTCAGATAAAATTCTACCAAAGCTCACTTAGAGTATCCAAAATGTCCATGTAGAAGGCTCAAACTATCCAAATATAAAATAATTGCTTACACAGATGCACTCTATGATGGACACGCTTTTGTGATCTATATATGCTCCAGAGATCTATATATGCTCTAGACTATGAGAAGGGTGGAATGGAATAGTATGTCGTAGGAATGACAATAATTGGCTCTAGTTACCATGAATAGTAGTCAGAACGAAGGTTCTTAAAAATGGTGGTATTAGCCTATCAGGTCATGCATATCCTATCCGGATCGACTGAATTCTACCCATTTGTATAGTATTACCTAATACAATTACGGATCGTTTAGGAAACACGAGGAATTGACAAAATGCAGAGTAAGAAAAATTGAAATCATGTTCACTGGAATGCCACCGAGAACTGATATTTTCCCGAAAACTGAATGGGATAGTTTTTGTGAAAATGATTTTCCAATCCCTGGTCTCAACACTCTTCCGTTGCTATCTTTCTTGAATCCAACGTGGAATGCTTTTCATGCCTCCTTTCTTAAGGCTATACCTATGCACTTCTGAATTAGACATTAATAAATCAATCTTTGTTGCAGTGTGGAAAGCATAATTGAACGCTATCAGAACTTCAAAGCAGCACAAAAAGACGTTCATGACAAGAGCCTTCCTGAACAGGTAGACAGAGGGCTAAACCACTATGTCAATTGTGTGTTTTTGTCTTTTTACTCGAGACCTAAAATGTTATTTTTGTTGTTGTGTTATATCTATCTTAAAACAGATCGAACCTTTTACAGCTAGAAGCATATTTGGTTATGTCACAGCAGAAGCATAAATCCAGTTAGAATCTCCACATTAATCATTCTAGAATATGTCGTCACGAAGTTTTGAAATTTGGACCATGCTATTGCATAGGCAAAAGGAACCATCTTGCAAATAATTATCACACATGCCTTTTTAGTGAAATGTCATGCACAGTAATGCTCTCAATTAAGTGTTGACAAATAATTGTTGCTGAAAAATGAAGATTCTGGCATTTTTAAAATAAATTCATTTTGTTTGGTGATTTATAGATTGTTGCTAAATATTCACTTGTGATAAAAAGTCCCTTTGCCTTGACTTTTGTTCTGTAAGTGTTCGTTTCTAACTTCTGCTCGTGTTAGCAAATAGTATATGTGCCACGGGCTATACAAGCTGGAAAGATTGAAAGCAGTGTTGATCAACTATATAAAGCATTTTAGAATAACAAGAAGGGCGTCCATGCAATATGAAAGCCAAGTATTGTTAAGCACATCAAGAATTTTCTTATCAGTGCTAATCTTAATTTCTTTTTCTAGAGCAACAGCAAGGGTTTTGAAGTTCCCAGGGCAACCACAGATGGAGGGCTGAAGTTTGATGACCTGTAATAATATCTGAAAAGAGCTTTCACAAGTAGCAGTTTCAACAATAAACGAATTCATACGGTTGACTAAGATGAATAAGTCGCAGGTCAATTGATGAATCGAGCATATCCCAATGGACTGTTGAGCAGCTTAGCCAAATCGAAAGAGAACTGGAAGATGCACTAAGGAGAACAATGGCAAAAAAGGTATGAGATGGAGTGCCATAATTGTTACTGCAGTAATAGAAAAAGAAGTTTCCACAGAAAAAAAAATTGCTCTATGCAGTGTGAATCTTTAAGTTTGGCTGTGTAAGCCACATATTTTTTTGTTTATTGTGGAGCTATGTGGTCAGGCGGGGCGACCTCTGCTACTTTAAACCTGAATGTATGCCCTGTGACAATGATCGTTCAGTAGTCTCATTCATTTTATGGTGATAGCTTGTTACTAATTCTATGGTAAAGAAACCATTTTTTCCTTGTATAAATATCTGTTTTTATTTTTGGAGTAAAGTCTTCGGAAACACCTGCCTGTTTTACTTTAGAAGGCGTACTTCAGGTACCTTACTATTTTACTTGTATAGGCATCCCTTTGTTTGGAACGTAAGCTTTTAAAATACATTTGGAACCAAGAAGAGAACAAATGGTTGACATATACCAAACACATCTGACCTTTATATTGTTGCTCACACAGGAACAAGAAAGCACCTAATGAAATATTCTTTGTGTTAATCCTGAAACAAAATATTATTTGTGTTTGAGGTGTGGTCATGCACCATTTTTTGGCTGGATTGATACTATAGCTCCATGGATCTGCCTAGGATTCATCATAAGCATACTACTCTAGTTTTACACCTACACACCGACAGATGTGACACTCAAAAGATATTCAATGAGAATATGTTAACTGTCAGCATAAAAGTCACATGTAATTGGTTTTAACTTGGCTCACGCCCTAAGCAAATATATATATATAATCTGCGTCGATCTAACAGACTACAAGAACTGAACTTTCATAAGCGGAATTGTTCATTCACAACAAAGTTTACATCATTTGTTGATATGGAAGGATATTGTGCCAAAGAAGTCTATGTTCTTGATTAAATGGCGGCAATGTGATGCAGTACTAGATAGAAGTCATAGGCACCCTGTTCTGGATAATGATTTAATGAATACGTTGTTTAGTATTTCTGACTGGTCAAAAGTTCGAGTAAGACTTGATCATCTGAACTACTGATGAACTATTTGTGGCAGATGACTAGTCATTGTATTTTTGCATCTTCTGGCGTTTTAAGATAGATCAGTCTTGTCTTGCACGTGAATTCATTTTTAATTTAACACAATTTCTTTGCGCAGACTCAGTGTATGATGGATAGGATCACCACATTACAGGAAAAGGTATGGCCAATATACCAATAGAGCATGCGTGATGTTTCCTAAGTTATGTCTAGTTGTCAGAGCATCCATTGAGCTCATTGAATAAGCTATCTGAACTAAACTATTTTACATGTCAATCGATGCCATTGCTATCTTCCTTATAGAACTATTTTAAGCTCAGTACCGATTTTACAAGACTGACAATCTGACCATATTCAGCAAGAATGTGTTCAGCCCTTTGGACAGTCCTTCCAATAATACTATAAATGGGGAAGAGACCAAGAGATTGGCTTTAGTTTAGATTCAGTTGTGGATAATGGGGGGAAAAACTTGATCCTGGAAATGCATTGTGTGTGAACACTATATTCTTTTGTGTTGTGCTTTAGGACCTGCTGCTCTAGTAGAATAACTGTAGATGGCATAAGCAGCTCACAAGCAGGGAGAGAGAACAGAAAGCCAACACTAAACCAAACAGCAGATGAAACAACTAAATCTATGCATGCATGTTTGTGACATACCTTGATTAGTTTGCTCTTGTGATGTCCGACATTTCTTTCATGCACGCCTGCAGGGGAAAGCACTTCCTGAAGAGAGGAACTTCATGGACATGACCTCACGGCAGGAGGAGGCAAGTAGACGGATCATCACCAATAGCTTGTTGGAACTAAACCCGCTAATGTCAGCAGTCGTTTAGCTGTAACGTTGTTGTTTCGCTTTGTATCTATGGAGCAGGAGAAGGTAGAAGGGGATGAAACTGGAAGCCAGCATAGCGGTGGGGAGGTGGATGGGCTGCTCAGCCTCAACATGGGCGCTGCCGCTGACTGCAACGGCAGCGTCTCACATCAGCATGGGCAGGGAGACGGACACACAGGGCAGGGGCAACTGCCAATTGACCTCAACATGCCATGACAGAGCGGCGCCAAGTCACTAACCGATTCGTGCATTCATGCGCACATTTTGTATTTCCTAAATGTTGTGTACGGCATGTGAATGCACATACTCAAACGCTGGTCATTCTGTATTTCCTAAATGTTGTGTACGGCATGTGAATGCACATACTCAAACGCTGGTCTCTTGGACTATAATCACTGTGGGGCCAACCCTGTAGTATGGGACATGTTGTATTTGTAAGTTCTTGATGACTTAAGACTGCCTCCTAGACGCAACTCGTCACTATCAGAATATGATGTCATTTCCTCCTTCCTAAAAAAAGAACTGCTTTGAGCTCAGCACTAGTTTTGCCAGACTGTTTTGCCCAGGCTCACCGCGAATCCTGTAAATTCAGCTATCAAAGCATATCATTGTATTCACCCTAAAATCATGGACTTCAATTTGGATTCAACACTGAACATGGGAAAGATATTGACATGCACTTGGATTCAGCATGGCAATTCCAAATTGACTAAACAGTGTGCAGAACGTGTGTGGTGTGTTGATGTGAAACCAACCGGCCCAATTACCGCTCTCGTACGTGATCACTAAGACCGGTAGTCGACACACGAGGTTTGCCTCTGGAAACAGAGGGAACCCAGCGGCTTCAGAAATCTGGTGGTGACATGTCAAAACCACCAAGTTTCAGTGCAACACCGGCGGATTTGATCCATTTCCATCTATCGACCGCTTATTCTTCAGACTTTGAAGAGTGCAAATAGGGAGTTTTCCTGCACAAACCGTCTCGGCCAAGCCCCCCAGTAGAAGACTGGAAACAGCTAATAATACTCCACTGTATTTCAGATGGAGTAAAAAAAATTGCCTTGCCATGATCTGACACGGCGAGAAACCAAATCTAGGAGACATGCATCGACAGACCGTAGATGGCAGCAAGAACACACGGGCACCAACCTTGGAAGCATAAGAACACATGCAGCAGAGACAGCACTACTAACCTCGATTGGTTTCGCCTGCGAAGTCGATCGCGCAGGGCAACACGCAGCGGCAGCTTCATGCATGCCAACCATTTCTGACCACCTGCACGGCTACGCCCTCTGCTAGGGAGCGGAGCGGAGCGATGTTGTTGGGGGAGACGGACGCGCGCGGGGCATGCAGGGCGGCGCCGCCAAGTGTCGATCAGCCTCGCGGGGGACGCCAAGTGGGGTGACCAAACCGACCGTTGCGATTCATTTCCACCGTTTCGTTTCCTGCGCGCCGCTGTGGCGTAGATCCCTCCCTGCTGGGTCAGTCAATGCAGGAGCATTTGTGCTCTGGTACTACTGGTACTAGTTAATCTGCTGGTAATTCTAAATTGCAGGTGGTTTTGTCGAACTATGTTAGCGAAATCAGTCATGAAGATCGCATTGGAAGGATGGTGTGGGGTTCTCCCGCAAAAATTTCTGTAAAAATCATGCATTTCGAGTGAAGCACAAACTCAAGCTTGATCAGACTCGCTAGAGCGTAATATCATTCAGATCGCTCCGGGGGCAAGGACTCTAACTAGCCTGCTATGCTAGCCAAGCTAGGTTTGGATTAGGTTATACATGTCTAATCAGTGTACACTATTTATTTTGTACTGAAATGCAAAAGTAAAATGTCGAGCCAAAATAGGCACGACTCAATTGAGCGTTGCGCTTATCTTCTCTCTTCAAACCTATTATTAGCATGATTTTAAGATTATGTCTAATCTAAACTAGCATCACATTATGTCGATTAGGTTATACGTGTCTAATCAGACAACGTAGGGCTCCGTTTTCTATAAGAAATAAAATGTCTAATGTGACATTCCTATAAAATTCTTGCGCGCTCAACATGACAGATGTTTACCCCTTTCACAACACGTATATTTGCTGAGAGTGGTGTTAGAAAGTGTCACGACGAACAGAGAAATCAATGCAAAATATAAAGCTTTCCTTTCCTTTTTCTTTTGCAGTTCTCAAGTCTTTCACTAGCCCCCTACGCCTTTACAAGTAAATAATGTTATGTGTTTTTCATCTTCCTTGTATCCATTAATGATGATATCATGTTGATATATTTATTTACTTTTTCCTTAATGAAGGTATGAGCAGGGATGAGGAAACGCTACATCCATCTGTTTACTTGAAGTGAGTGCCATTCATTTCTCCATCGACCATTGCTAGGCTGAGTAAAATAAACTGGTTATAATTCCTTTAGAGGAGCATATCAGCATGTCTATTGCAAAGTACCAAAATGGATCTATTGCAAGTTACTGCATTGCTTGTTCTTGGAAGATCATCTTAGGTGCTTAGCTTAATTTAGATATTTTAAACCTTTTCCCCCTGTCATGGATGCAGGCTGCCTGATAAATTCCCAGATGGATGCCGTATACTGGTTGTGGATCCTACTATGCTTGCAACTGGTATTTCTTTCTTCTTCCTTGTACATGCATGCAAGCATTCCACAATATTGAACTATTATTTGTGCCCTTCATCATTCATCTTTTTTTTTTGTTCTTCCTGCATCAATCGGATTTGCGAGAAAAAAAAAATCAAAATTGCAATATATGTTGTATTCAGTATCGACTCATGTGGATATGACATGAGTGACATCTTAATTTCACTGTAATGCGACACACTGAAATTTGTATTCTTGAGCTCGTTAAAATTTTGTTTATATATCAGGTGGAACAATGACTGCAGCGGTTGATCTGATCAAGGATCGCGGTCCTAAGATCGGTGAAATAAGAGTCGTCAGTTCGTTTCTTTTTGCCGAATATGTGTTGAACTTAATCGTTTCCTTTTATCAGTATCTCGCATTCTCATCCACGCCATGCTTGCCATTTTCGGATATCTGCTATCGCTTGCCCTCCTGCCCTCGAGAAGCTCAGGCAGAAGTTCCCCGGGTAAACACCGAAAAATTATATGAATCACTTGGTTCATCATCGATGAATGCTGATTCCAACGTCCTTGTACTCTGGCAAGTGGCAACTGCATTTTCACAGGATTTGCTTGTACGTTACTGCAGTTGATCCGGTCCTGAACGAGAAAGGGTAGCTGCACACACCATTCTCGTTTTCGTATCCACAAAATTATCGCGCAATTGTCCGTGCTAAGGTCAGTCGTTTGTATGCATCATAGGTTTATGATTCCGGGCCTAGGGGATGCTGGAGATCGCAGCTTTGGGACATGATGAGCTTCATAGATGCAGCTGGGGCTGGCTTGTTCAGAACTGAAGAAAACTGAAGATGCGGTAGTAGAAAGTCTGAGAGGCCAACTACCACTTGTGTAAACCACCTCAAGAAAATATCACAATCTCATTGTTAGATACCAAATAAACTGTTTTTTCATGGGAAATAAACTCTTGCAACTAGATGCAAGCAAGAATAAGTGGATTGTCAGAAGTGAATAAAGGTGATCAAGATGAAGTGACAGACAGCAATTTGCATGTGATCAGATCAATTGTGCTCTTTTGCTCGTTGCATAATGGGCAAGGGAAAAAACCGGAAGTTACAGGCCGGTAACCGCCAATTACCAGAAAAACCGGTGGGTACCGGGAGAAAAAAAACCACCTGGATTTTTTCAAATTCATATTTAATTTTATGACTGCATAATGCACTTCCTAGGTTGGTTTAGGTCTTTTTTTGTGCTAGATTACCTATTGTGTGAGTTAAATATGCTTGCATTATTGTACTCTGACATTTTTTCAGTTTTAATAGCGGTTTTTCCGGCTTTTTGAAGCGGTTTTTCCGGTTTTTTAAAAGCAGTTTTTCCAGTTTTGGTCGGTAACCGGTCCGGTTACCGGTTTTAAAACATCGCCAATTCAAATTTCAGTTTTCGAATTTTGACCCTTTTTCGATTCTGGTCGATTCATATTCTGCACACGCGATTTTCCTTGATTCCGAGATTTTGATCCTTGATAATGGGAGAAGTACATATAGTAGATGATTTCCTCAAAAGAAAAGGCAAATGGGCAAAAAAAATGTATTAAAAAAGTCCTTATTGTCTGAGTAGGCTTGTTCATTCGGTAGTTTTGGTAAATACGGTTACGTACATACGGTTCATACGGTAAACAGAGTATTGTTAGTTCAATAAATACAATATTTTTTAAAATACAGATCGGTATCGGTAAATCCCAATTTATTTTGGTATGGTATGGGTAAATACTATATTTAACACAATAATAAATTTACAGAAGGCTTGAAGATGAAGCAAACAATCAAGACGACAACCAACAGGATTCAACAATTCAAAGTTCATCAAATGAAGGCAACAATCCAACATTAAAGTTTCCAACATAGTACATACTCTTACTCCATACCAATATACCATAGTTCTAGTTGAAACATTGAAGGTCCAACAGTCCAAATAGCAAATAAACAGTAACAAAAGATTAAAAGTTCCAACATCTTCATTAAAAGTCCAACATTAAAAGTTCCAACACCTTCATTCTTCAAGCATCAAGCTCGATCCGAGGAGAAGATACTTGCTGTTGGAATAGCGTCATCAACTTAGCATTCCATTTCAATACCTGCATGATACAAAAAGAATATAATAAGTTGAAGTAGTTTGCATCACTCATAAATAGAAGAATACTATGCCTATATTATAGCACCTTCAAATTTAGTCAAATCCTTTAAATTGGCTTCAATATTGACGCGCTTTGAACGATGTCGGAGGGAAATGGTCGACAGCGAGACCCTCCAAACGGCGATCAACACCAAGACACACATGGGAAGCAACACTCCACATCAGGAGGAGGGAAGGAACCGACTAAAATCTAGATCTACTGCTAGTAATGTACACGGGGTGGGTCCCTCACTTTAGATCTCGCCGGTAGTAGGCCAGAGAGGAGGGAGCGGATCTAGCAAGGGGTGGAGGAGCTATATATCGGGAGAAAGGTGAGGGCCGAAGCGAGCGAGGTAGGAGAACTGAACTCAGGTCGGACTACTGCTACCTGCTAGAACTAGAGGTGAAGGACTGGAGCTAGAGGTTTCCTTGGATGCTTGTATAGGAATCGATGGAGGCGACCTGCGCTACTGCGAGAGTGTGTCCTTGCGGGCTACGGCTGAGTGGTAGGGGCGTCGACTGAGCGGTGCGGGCGGAGGCACCACTCGGACGCAGCGGTGCCGGCGTAGGTGGCCAGTGCTTCTCCTCTAACTGTCGATAGCGTCGGCCGGCGACGTAAGAGCCAAGAAATACATGGCCAGACAGAGACAACTGGTCTGGGGCGTCTGCGCTAGAGGCTGAAGCCAGTGCAGGATGGGTCGTGTGGGCCATGGAGGATGGCTCATATAGGCTACGCACGCGCTCTAGTCAGCGCTCTAGTCATCCCTTCAATTTAGTTATCCCAGACCCACTTCCTTCACACCACACTTGTAAACTAATCAATCCACTTCCCCATCCCTTTCAATTGGTTCACGCTCATCGAATCCAAACTGGTATTTGGTACGAAATCCATAAATTAGGTTTTTTGGGTTTGTTTGCTGAAATACCAAAAAATATCAAATACTTCTTTGGCGAGTCTAGCAAGTAGGCATTGCTAGTCGTCTCATCACGGCAGGTTTGGATCCCCTGTTTTTCTAAAGTTAGATGAAACTGGAGTCTGAGGTTGATGCAGGAGAGAAGTTTCGACTTTCAAGCATCTTAAGATCTCATTCATTAATTTCTGAATAGATGGCTCATTCGAAGATGTTAAGTATGTGTTTCCTTGAGGAATTTTCTTAAAATAATATTAATTTAGAAGGTAATTACAAAATTAAATAGTCAGAATTTTTTTACAAAAGTAGGTACATGTCGCCATTTAAAATGACGACGGGCTCCTATCGCCATTCCAATTGGCGACACGACCATGTCGCCAATTGAACTAGTGACAGAAGGTCTGTGGTTTTTTATTTATGTCTAGAGAAAATTTTCTGTTTAAAATATTTTAAAAAATTCAATGCATCCATTGTAAATATTATGAAACATATACAGAAAGTAATAAGAAGCGACATTAACAAAATAATTATTGTGCACAAATGAAAACCAAATTTAAGTTGGGATTATTTTTTATTAAACTCTATAAACCCTACCAACCTACTTTGCAAAGTTTATAACATTTTAATTCATCTCTACGTAACCTACATAGCAACTCTGGATTTTTTTTATATAAAAAAAACAATTTTAAGATGTATCATGGTATTTTCCTAGTTTAAAAAGTATTTTCGACACTAATAGAATAATTATCGTGCACAAACAGAAATCAAAATTATGTTGGGATTAGTTCAATTAGGCTCTACAAACCCTACTGAGCTACTCTGCAAATTTTACAGATTTTTAATAGCTATCTTGCTATTTTTCTTGTTTAAAGAGTGTCTCCAGTATTTTTTAAATTTTTACCATGTGCAAATGGGGAAAAAAATAAATATCACAATATTTTAATTCAGCTCTACGTAACCTATGTAGCAACTCTAGGTTTTTTTAGAATTTTGAGATGTGTCATGCTATTTTTGTAGTTTAAAAAATATTTTCAACACTAATGGAATAATTACTGCGCATAAACGGAAATCAAAATTATGTTGGGATTTTTCGATTAGGCTCTACAAACCCTACTAAACTACTCTGTAATTTTTACAATTTTTTAATAGATATGTTGCTACTTTCCTTGTTTAAAAAGTGTCTCTAGCATTTTTGAAATATTTACCTCGTGCAAATGGAAACAAAAAATAAAGATCACAGTATTTTAATTCTGCTCTACATAACCTATGTAGTTACTTCATATTTGTTTTACAATTTTAAGATGTGTCATGCTATTTTTCCAGTTTAAAAAGTATTTTCGGTATTAACAGAATAATTACCGCGCACAAATGGAAACTAAAATTAAGTTGGAATTATTTTGATTAAGCTCTACCTACCCTACTTAGCTACTCAATAATTTTTGTAGATTTTTAATAGGTACCTTGCCATTTTTCGAGGTGTCTTCCTATTTTTGCAGATTTATTCTAAATAGTTTGGGTACTGCAACATAAATAATATATGTACAACGAACTAAACTATACATAGCTAAAATTATATACTACATAAAATAGCTAAAATTATCTAATCTATTGAATTCTATGTTACTATTTTTATTTGCTAACCTACAATATTTCGAATTAATATACAAGTTGTAAAAATATTTACCTGCAAAATAGCCGACCAAATTTGCCGCTCCGTCTCTCTCTCCTCCGCTACGAACTGGCAGAGCTTCGCTATGTCTCTTCTCCCCTCTCCTCCTCCTCCTCCTTCTCTCTCTCTCTCTCTCTCTCTCTCTCTCTTCTCTTTTTTTAGAATTAACATGACATTTTCACCGATTTTTGAGGGTTTAAATAGCTACGCCAATTGAACCGACGACAAGAACTCAAGGTTTTGTGTCGCCATTTCAACTGGCGAAAAGAACACTATCTACTATAAATCACAAGTTAAAATGGCGACAGGTAGGTGGAGTGACAACAGGTAGTAAATAGGCCCCTTACACCATTTGGAATGGCGAGACTCATATACTTTTGTAAAAAAAATCGACTATTTAATTTTGTAATTATCTTTTAAATTAATATTATTTAAAAAAATCTTTCCTTGAGGACTTTGACCACCACGAGCATCAGCCCCCCACCAACCCATATCACAGCACAATAGACGCAGTGCAATAAATTACACATTCTTGATCGATTGAAACCACAGATCCATCGTCATACTATAATAATATCACATGACAGGCGACCGGATCTTAACTAATTTAATCAAAGACCACCTTTGGATTGTCGAAGCCACATTGATCGATGAACCAACTCTGAGATTGCTATCAACCTTGCTAGAAGCACGATCGACCTGATCACGAAGATCAATTTCTGCAAGCAATTGAAGAACAAGGGAGATAAGCAACCTAAAATTGCGAATAGGAATAAGCTTTATATTGAAAAGTGGGGTTCTGAAGACAATATCGTTGTTCTACTCGTCGAACAAGAGGACAATGTATAAAATAGCATAAGCTAAACTTCAATATAACAAAACCCAAAGAATATAGAAGGGGCGGCGGCTGAATATATGAGATGGAGAAAGGAGAGAGGTGGCAACGGGTCGTCCTAGGGTTGTGTGCGGCCAGAGGAGGAGGACGCACCAACCTGGGCTTGGCCCCAGCACGATTACAAAGCATAAATTGGCCCAAACAGGGGGCGCAACATCTTTTCTTGATGATTGCAATGTGTAGACAACAAATCTAAAAGTGAGGCTAGATCCGTTGGAAAGGTCTCGTCATAAGCTTTTCATCAAGTACTCGTACACCTCCAACGGACTCTGTATGTGAGAATTATACATATTTTAAGTCAGTGCTGTCAGGCTAACTCTGAATTGATCTGGAATTGAAATTGGTTTAGCCTATACTTGGTGTGGTAGTAGAACTTCTCCCCTTGCCTTGGTTCCTGAGTAGAATAACATATCACAATACTTAAGTAGCAATACATCCTCAATAGGACAATTACAAACTCCTAGAAACAAAGTTACTTGATAATTTATTTGACGAGCACGTGCTCTGGTAACTAGTCCTTGCACATCAAGTTGAGGAGCAACGGCAGCAGGTATGGTTGTATTAGTGGAAGGGATGTCCTCATCAAGTACATACGTCGATTACTTCTTGCTACATCAGCGATGAGCTTGTCATATTATTAACTTTATAGTCAAATCTGGTTTAAAGAGATTGGATGTGTATCTTAAATCTTTTCGCGATGCGATATCTTTCTTGAATAATTCTAATATAAGAATAACAGTATATAAGAACTTCTGCAGGGCAATGGGTGTCTGTCCATGAAAGTTCGGTTTAGACATGCCGGTAAGATGGAACTCTGTTTACCTGATGTTTAAGAGTCTTTTACCATATAAGAGTATTTTTTTGTTTTTACTCAAACACACTATCAGAGCACTGACGGCAGTGTACTATTGACTAAGCAACATTGGTTCGTTGTTGAGAAGATATTATAGTTTTTAGAAAAATTTTATGAGGCCACTGTTGCTCTGTCCACTGTCTACTATATAACATCTCCTATTTTTCTGTATAGTATTGTACTGATTGCCACTCAATTAAAAATATATGAAAATGACTTAGTTTTACGCGAGACTATTGTTGCTATGAAAACTAGATACCTCAAATATTGGAGAGAAATACCTTTCATATATGTATTTGCATTTATTTTAGATCCTAGAGGAAAAATTGACGTATTTGCTAATGTTCTTGATCTTCTCGGTGATGCTACAGGGCTAGGCTATTATAACTATTTTGCAGAAGTTCGTTCTCGATTGCACGAGGTTTACTAAAGGTATGAAAATAAGTTTCGTGGAGTCCGTTTGCAACAACCACCCCCTCCTCAAGTAGCAAGATAAATATGTGGGGCAAGATCTTCGGTGGCTCTTCCTCCATGTCCACGTCTTCTTCTTCTATAGCGCCATCTACTCAACCAAGAACAACCCCAAGGAGTGGGGAACTATCTACCTATCTGGACAGCGATACGGAGAATTTCAACTTAGAAGGCTTCAAAAATATGCAATGGTAGCATGCCCATAAGTTAACATATCCCGTGCTAGCCATATTTATACGTGATGTGTTAACTGTTCCTGTCTCGATGGTTTTCTCTGAGTCTGTTTTCAATTTTTCTGAAAGACTATTGGAGGAGAGAATAACACATCTCACGAGTGAGATGGTGGAGATACTTCTAACTGTGAAGGACTGGGAACAAACTGATTCGTGAATACAACACTGTATGGAAAATATAGAGTTGTCGGATGTGTTCAAAAATCTGTACTTCGACAATGACACTTAGAACAAAGATGTATGTAGAGTTATAGGCTCTACTCTTTTTCTTTTGCCAAGATTTTCTCGTGTTGAGTTTTTACTTGGCAAAAGTTTTAACGAGACAACCATTTCAATATTAATAAAGCTCTTTATTATATTTTCAATACACTTGTCTCATTTTTTACAACTTTCATATGTATTTAGGAATTTTACACTTTTCTGATATATATTTTTGGAATTTTTCTTCTTTTTTTAGTTTTTTTTTCATTTTTCTGCTTTTTTTTTTTTTCGGGCTATGTGGGCCGAAAACGGCTTAACGGGCCACTTCGGAGCTCGAGCCATGCTTAGGCCGTCACCCAAGCACGTGGGTCGGCCCGGTATGGCACAAAACTTTCGTGGGCCGGAATGGACCATGCCTGTGCCGAGCCGGGCTATGCCACCCATTTGACCACGACTAGTCAGGAGGCACCAGATGAGGAGGAACCGAGGAAGCGGCCTTGCCGCCGCAAAGAATTATTAGCTCACACGGACAACACTTTAGGAAGGAAGCGAGACCAAGCACCTACTATCAAGGTCTCTGGGATCTGGATTCTAGACAGAACTGTTAATTTTTATTACGTTCTAAGATCAAGACCACTTGACTTTGAAAACCATGCTCTAAAGACAATAAGACTCCGTTTGGAACTTATGATCCCCACGGATTTCTTTTTATTTTTAGGAAACTCCACACAATGAAAGAGCGTATGTTTCATTTCCTATGTAATTCTCGCATTCTGAAACAAGCAAAATGTTTGGACTGCTGTTTTGTAACAATTATCCTACGTAGGATCAGGATCATAGCATTGTTATCCTAACAACCTACCTACGATAGCAACACCGGTAGTTAGACAGAATCCATGGCTAAGTTGTTTGGACTGGTAATTTTAGCTGTTTTTAAACCCTTCCCAACAGTTGTATATTTTCATGGGTTTCCTTCGTGAACCCTGCCCACCGGCTGACCGGCCGGTTGCACGATACCCTCATCCAGTGACAACACGTACGCCTTTTCTTATTCCATCCTCATCCTTCTTTTCTCCTTATTTCTTTCAGCATCAAAGCAGCTACACGTGGTTGTCCATGTCTCATTCCTCATCAATTCCTCCTTGGCCTCTTCCATTTCCCCTTTCCCCCGTTCCCCAATTTGTGCTCCTAGCTCCACCAACACAATCATACGCACTCTCAATAGTATAGATAGATAGATGTTGGACTGGGCCCCTGTGGTGGTGGGTGTGGTGCTGTTCGTGCTGCTCTCGCCGGGGCTGCTGTTCGAGCTGCCGGGGACGCACCGGTGGGTCGACTTCGGCAGCCTCCGCACCACCGGCAAGTCCATCGTCATCCACACCCTCGTCTTCTTCACCGTCTTCTGCATCCTCGTCCTCGCCCTCAACGTCCACATCTACACCGGCGCCTGATCGATCTCACGATGACCACCTCTTCGTCATCGCCACTCTCTACGTGCTCAGCTCAGTTAATCAAGCAGGCAGTTCATACATGAATATATGATCGTGTTTGCCTAGAAAGACGTAGTGGGATCGATGGTTGGGATCGTTAGTCGTTGTGTATTTGTTTGTCTTGTTTTTTGTTTGTTTTGTTGAACAGTATCTAGCTCTGTATGTCTTTTCCTAGATTCTAGCTCTATGTATTTGGATGTACTGCAGCTTCTCGTCTTATTTGCTCTTTAACCAGTTTCTTTTATTTTCTTTTTTTGTTATTGCTAGTGTTTCGTACGTGTTTACTACCTCTGTTTCAAAATAAACATCATTTTGGAATGACCAGAGTCGAACTTTGGTCATACATACAAAAGGCATTTAGATTTATTTACAAGAATATTATTGGAAGAACTGCGATCACAAGTATTCCAAAAGAGTGTGTTTTTATAATTTGTATATATTAACATATTGAACCACTGGCGAGTAATTGTACTTCCACGACTCTATTCCGCCAAGATGTGGTTTCGCTCCTGTGAATATTGGAAATGATGATATAGTTACCTATTTTAATCTCTTACTGTTTGTAACACGAAGGTAGCTAGAGCATTGTGCAATACGCGGAGGTTTTGAAGTTTGGCGAATGATGCGAACCTGTTAAACCCTCTTGTGTCGTTGGATGAGATTGAGTTGCCCAAGTGGATCAAACAATGGCCGAAGTGTCACATATTTTGTGAGCCGTGTCATATATCTGAACGGTAATCATTTCCCACACACAGGGGTGGAGATGGACCTTGGACAGGTTGGGCAACAGCCCGAGGCCTAGAAAAAATGTTAGTGGAAATTTTTAGTATACATATAAAAAACCTAGTGCACAGCAAACAGGCCCTAGGCTTACTAGCCGGCCCGAGGCAGCCGGCCCAGCGAAGCGGCCAGGGCTAGCGCCCCACCCGTTCGGCCGAAATGCAAAGGCGAGCTGCAAGCTCCTTCCCCAATCAGCCTTCTCCTTTTCTCCTCCCATCTCAAACCTCTTTCCTCCTCCAATCTCAAATCTCAAACCAATTCCTTCCTCCAGCCGCCACGCTCGCTCCTCCCTCCCCGCCACACACCATGCCGCTGCCGCCCGCAGCCACGCTCCCTTCGCCGCTCTAGAGCCTAGATCTGCGCCCAGCCGCGGCGCCGATGGAAAGTATTGGGTACATGCAGCCATGAGATTCGCAAGGTATATGCTATTCGGGATTCGCGGACAGGTACGCCTGGAAATTGGTGAGCGAATGCGCCCTGGGGCTTGAGGGTGATGCAACCACTGGATTCGAGGGGTTCGGCCGCCTGGGATTCGAGGGTGGTCCAGCCTACGGGGGTCAGGGGGATTGCAACCTACGTTTCGCCAGAGGTACAGCCCAAGTTTCGTCGGATGGTGCAACCAAAGAGTCGCCAGAGGTATTCGGGCCAGAATTTTAGGGGTAGTCCAGCCTGAATTGCCAGATGGTTGCAGCCTTGGGATCGCCGGGTGAATGTAGCCCTAGAAAATGATATAGCGTGAGGTAAATGGAACTGATATCTATGTGTGAATGGATGGAACCTTCGGGTACTATTCTTCACTAGAGGTGGATGGAACATTCGCAACTATTATACAAAAAACTAGATTTCATCAAAACCTGTGTTAGTTAAAAATGTTAGGTCTCAGGATTTGCTACTACATAACCTATTTTAAGTAAGTAACTTTATGCAAACAAAAAAACCACAAGTCATTCCTTTGACCACCCTTGCATATTATATAACTGCATTCTGTGTGTTGGCTTGTGAGTACGATTGTATACTCATACTCGCTCAATATATTATTATTCAGTAAGAATAAAAGAAGGCTATATGGAGACTGGAGATCAAGAAGGCCAAGAACTAAGTCGCAGACCCTAGTCAATTGTTTGTGGGTATATCGTGAGGGTTCCATGGGGTATACTTTTATTCTGCTTCCGCTGCTATTATTTGAAAGGTATTTGGCATGTCTGGCAATTCTGCAGGTCAAAATCCGTAAGATATATTTATGCTCTATTTATTATTTTTTTGGAAGAAAATAGGCATGAGAGCTACCTATTCAATTTAATATAGGGGAAACAGAGTATAGAGATCTAAAGGTCCAAAAGGTTCTAAAGGTTAATTACACGATATTATGCTCTCCAAGGCATCCCCGCACCCCACGATTGTCCAGGCTTTTCCTTCTTCCCTTATCTTTGCGAACAACTCCTGAGTGGAGACGAACCTTCTATTGAAAATTCTAGCGTTACGCTCCTTCCAGATCTCCCAGGTGGTTAGCGTGACCACCGTGGCCATCGCTCTATATGGCAAGTGGCCTGAGTTGCAGACTGTTGACCACCATTCTCTAATGTTGAGGCTCGGGCCCTAGTGTGATGGCTTGAGCGACGCACAACCCAACCATTCTTCTATGTGGCTCCACACCAGTCGGGAATACCTGCACTCTGTCAGTAGGTGCAAAACTGTTTCATTTGCTTGCCTACATAGTGGGCATGAGCCCTGATTTGGCCAACCCCGTACTTGCAATCTGTCACATGTCCAGATCCTATGTTGGATGGCCAGCCAAGCGAATTGCTTGCATTTTGTGGGGGGCCGAAGTTCTTCAGATTATCCTGTTTTAGTTTGTGGCTGTTGATCCTATAAATTGCAGATCGTAGGCTGACTTTGCCGTGTAGTCCCCCCGCAAGTTTAGCCTCCATGTGATCTCATCTGTGGCAGATGTGTCAAGGGTGATTTGACTAACCCGTTCCTAGACTCGTAAAAATTGTTGGATTATCTGGGTTGTTATGACCACCAGTAGGTTGATGTCTTGTAACCATGGATTCTCCAACAGTGTCGCGTGGATTTTTCTCAGTTTCTGGATTGAGAAGCGGAAAATCTCTCAGGCAGACTCCTGCAGGGAAAGCCCGCCTAGCCACTTTGAGGTTCAAAACTTAGCTTTTTGGCTGTTTCCGATCGTAATTGAGGTGGCCGCGTCGAAAAGATGCTTGTCCACCTCGTCACAAGGTAATTTCATGTAGACCCATGGCTTACTATCGGCCGTCCATTGTTGCCACAACCAGTAAAGTCTGAGCGCCCTTGCGAATTTGGTTAGGTTAAGGATTCCCAGCCCGCCAAGTTTTGTTGGTCTACACACCTTGTCTCAGTTTACTTTGCGTTTTCCTCCTGTAATTGCTTCTGCCCCTGCCCAGAGGAATTGGCGCCTCATGCAGTCCAGGGCACAAAGGATTGATTTTGGGACTCTTTAGGGTCGTGAGGTAATAGGTTAGGATCGAGGTGAGCACCGATTTTATCAGGGTGGAGCAACCAGCTGAGGTGAGTAGTTTGCTTTGCCATCCCGCAAACCTCCCTCCGACTTTGTTTAGTAGGGGCTGAAAGTCCACCCTCCAAGTCTTTTGTAGGTCAGTGGCAGACCCAAATATTTGATGGGGAAATTTGCGCGGGTGGCCATGAACGGAGTAACATGTCGATGTTTAGATGCCCGCACCCTATTGGGACCACCGTGCTTTTTATGGAAGTTTGTGTGTAACCCCGATACGTTTTCGAAGTATCAGGGTTGTTGCTTTGATGTCTCGCTCTGTTGGGGAGATGAAAATTGTTGCATCATCGGTGTAGAGCGAGGTCCTGAGGGTGTCAAATTGGCCATGACGATGGTCTAAATATCCGTGGTCTGTTGCCTTTGTAAATAATCTTTGCAATGGGTCGATCGCCAAAATGAAAAGCAAGGGGTGAGCGGATCCCCTTGCCTTAGACCCCTTCCATGGTTGATGCTGTTGTCCGGGATGCCATTGAGAAGGATTCTAGAGGAGGCCAAAGACCATAAGGCTGAAGACCATAAGGTCGTGATCCATCCTCTCCACCTGGGTGAAAAACCCAGTCTCTGGAGGAGATCCAGAAGCTAATCCCATCGAACCGAGTCGAAGGCTTTTGCTATATCAAGCTTGAGGAATAGAGTCAGAGTTTTGGATCTGTAGAGCTGAGTTGTTAGGTTTTTGGCATACATGAAGTTGTCATGGATGCTTCTTTTCTTCAAAAATGCAGTCTAGTGTATCGATACCAAACTATCCAGGGGGGTGCGAGGTGAAGGGCCAAGGTCTTGGGGATCCATTTTCCTATCCCATGAATGAGGCTGATGGGTCTGTAATCGGTCACCCCTTCCACCCTTTCTTTCTTCGGGATCAAAGTGATGCTTGTCATGTTGAGGAGAGGCATGTTCGCCATGCGAAGGCTGTGGAAGCTTTGAAAGACTGCCATGATGTCCGTTTTTTATAATGGACCAGCAAGATCTATAGAAAATGAATGTGAAGTCATCGGGACCCGGTGCCTTATCACTTGGCATGAGAGCTAGAGCATTTCTAGCTTCCTACTTAGTAAATGGTCCCTCTAGACCCTCCAAGTTCTGCACCATGTAATCCATCTCCTCCCATCTAAGATCGTGGGTTCTAGAGTTTGGTAGGGATAGCATCTCCAAGAAGTGCTTTTTCAATGCTTCTTGTTTATCCTCTATGCGTCAACCACGGCGTCGCCCGGATCATGATGACCACCCCACGCACATCACCCCGAGGCGGAAGGAGGATGGAGATGACAACGACAACGATGGCTGCCACGCATGAGGAAGCCAAAATGCGACGAGACACCCTAGCTTGGGCTGCAGCAAGATGAGGCTAGGCCATGGTCGTCCTCTTGGTAGTAGCCATCCACTGCCCCCAAGTTCCAAGGGAGCCTGGTGGTGATTGGTTCGTAGGGCACAATGTCCGACTTTGTGATGAAGTCGTCGAGGGGGGCGACAGTGTGGTTCTCGATGTAGTCCAGATGCATGATGACTCGGAAAGTGAGGCCACGCCTCCACTGATCTGGGAGGTTGGCACTCACCTCCGCCATGTGCGCTTCGCCTCAGTTGGCGAAGGTGATCCATACCACTTTAGCAATAGTGCTTGGGTTCACTGTTCAAGCCCATATGTTGAGGGTTCTGGTGTTCTCCTTCCTCACCAAAATGCCTTCTATGCTCTGTAGGGAGCATTTACGGCCGATGATGCGCTCCACTAGTTCCGGCCGCCAAGCATGCGCCAGAACTCCTTCTAGGCAAAGCCCCACCCGGAAGAACATTACCGCGCTGGCATGTCCGACGGAGCGCCAAGGCCGAACATGCAACTCTAAACCTTCGTGGTGGAATTTGCGGGTTTGGAGCACCCTGCCCCGATGAGATTTTTTGCTCGAACTTGACGAGGAATTCCTTTGGGTGGTGGTATGTGACCACCACCTCTGCGCGACAGAGGTTGAAGTGTTCGTGGAAAGCTTCGGCCACTTTGGTGTCTTCCACGGAAAGACCTCCTTCGAGGACCTAGGCCACCAGTGCTGTGTCTTCCCATTTAGCTCGATCTCGATCGATTTGTGAAGTGTTATTGATGATGCAGTAGTCTTCGACCGGTCGAGTGTTGGGAGCGCCTAGGATTGCCATCAACACGACTTGGTCTTGCTCTGGTTTGGGTTGCTTGGGAGGTGGGCGAGGTCGGCGGTCGAGCTCTAGGGAAGGCGCTGGAAAGGAGGATGGGGACTTCGACTGCTGCAGGCAAGAGGAGGCGCGGTGTCCGCTTCTAGAGCAAAGCAGACACCTAATGGGGTCTCTACAGGCGAAAGCTCTATGGTCAGAAGCAAAACAGTTGAAACACTTGCCTCTCGTTTTGCTGAGGAACCAGAGCCTCATTGCACTTAAGTAGTTGGCTGGAGCGTGGCAATTGCGCGAAGCACGAAGACTTTGGTGTTCGGTGCGGCGCCCCTCCCAGCGCCACCAATACGGCTTCTGTACTTGCTTCCAGTCGTTCTCCTCCTCGCAATTGAAGGCTTTGCGCAGTGAGTTGAATACAGCTGAGGATGCTTGGGACACTTCAATGCCATTCACGACGTACAGATGTGACTGGCGCCACACTAGAGGGGAGTAGGGTGACGACTGGCCACCTTGAAAGCCTTCTTCTTTTTGCACGTCTATGGTAATGGCGGTGGTTGAAGTGTTGGTGTGCCCTCGGGGAGCACGCCCTGGGAAGCATTGCAGGAGATGAGGCGGGGGCCGCCTTGAATGAGGGTGGTTGGGGGCAGGCGGTCGCTGGGGGTGGCGGGTGGTTGGAGCATTGGCGCGAACCGAGCGGGCTTCCAGAGCGCCAGTCGCCCCCCACTGCCGACCAGGCCAGACCGCCGCAAGTGCTTGGAGGCAACTGAAGGGCGTCTCAGGGATCTCCTCCCCCTCGGTGGAGGCGACTGAGCGACACAGGATCCATGGCGGCGTCGGGCCCGATCATTGAAGGAGCCGCTTGGAAGATAGATTTGGATCTAGGGTTGCCGAGCGAGGGCGTGCAGGCTGCACGATTTGACAAGGCTTCAGGGCGGAGGGGTTTGGAGACGGTGACTGGACGAGGGATGGATGGGGAGTGGCTGGGGGTCGGGGGTGCGGCAGGCGGGGGTGGGGGAAAGGGGGCGGCTGGGGGGAGGAGCCGCCAGGGTTGCCGTTCCCCTCTTGGAACCGCATCCTTTAGTGGGCTTCGGGCTAGGGTATGGTGAGCGTGGCGGTGGCTGGGAGAGGGAGGGGCGAGTAATGGCGGGGGGGGGGCTATGGCAGACGGGGGAAGGGGAAGGGCGGCGACAGGGGAGGAGCCACTAGGGTCGCCATTCTCTCACCCAAAACACGGTCATGCTTTGTTTATAATTATGCAATACAATAGTTTTATATATTCGTGATATGTGATTGATATTCAATTATGTAATTGTGGACACTAGCTACTAATTCAGTGACTATACTGTGAATACATAAGATTCTAAATTTTAAATTTAGGGTCTAACAGCCGCGTCTCAATTCCCGACCTATGGAGCACTGGGCTGTTGGCTCGTGTGAAAAAGCTCTTTGGTCTTGTCCGCATTAGACAGATGCACCAGAGAGTGAGCTGTGGGAGAAGAGAAAGCAATAAAGATTGAGGTATACAACACGGAAATGAGAATCTGCACGGGCTAGCATATGAAGACGAAATCAGCAGCATCCACAGTGCATCGAGACCCGTGCGACAGTGAGTCCGTGAAAAAGGATAACACACTCGCGAGTCCAGTTGACCAATGTAGGACCTCACCGATCGAGCGTTAAGCAGCACCCCCGTTGCAATGGCCGACGAGGCCGCGGCGAAGGGCAAGGCGGCGTTCTTGGCCGACCGCTTGGAGGAGGCGACCCAGCACTCCACCAACATCATCGCTCTCGCGCCCGACAACCACCTCCACTACCCCCCTCGCCGATGTACGTGTTGCTTCGCTGCTACTTTTTGCTCGCCGATGCCGAGAAGGCCTGGAGCTGAAGGCCAATCATACCTATGGCTACTTTGTTCTCTGCTCCGCTCACCTCGGCCTCGGCAACACCGACAGCGCCGTCGTCGCCTACAAGAAGAGCCTTACCATCGGCCCCTCCAGCGAGGCCGGCACGTTCCTCGCCGTCGTGCAGAAGGTGAGGCTTTTGACACTGGATTCCTTGCATTGTCTCATAGAAAATCCCAAAAGTCTTTTTCCCATCCCAATTGTTGCCAAGCACGTCGCAGGGAGTGTTCGCACAAAGGGATTCTTCGGGCATTTTCTATTTAAGCCAATTGTTTTGGTTTAAGGATCCGTATCCAAATCCCATTATCCAAACATGATTTTGTTGTCTAATGTAGGATTCTTGTGTTGGTACTTGGTAGCATACATACGAATTGGAAAAGTTATCGGTGGAATCTGACAGTGTGATTTAGCTATTTGGCAATGTGATGGGAAAAGGTATCGGTGGAACTGCCAAACACGTTGGTGGGATCGATGCGTAAGTCGGACAAACCAGACCTTGACGGCGAGGAAGCTGCCGCCGATGACCTGCCCACCCCCGTTGCAATAGCCTGGGATCTAGTTAGAGGTGGTCAGATGGGCTGTGCCGGTAGAGCCGGCCCAAAGCACGACACTATTGGCCCGGCCTAAGCACGGTATGGCCCGTACAGTTTATGGGCTGGGCCGGCACGGCACGATGGCCTAGACCGTGCTTGGGCTGCCCCCTTGGCACGGTGGGCCGACCCGACACGCACCGGACACGGCACGACCCCAGCACAGCCCGTGTGGCCTACATAGAGGTGAGGGGGAGCCGGGAGTGAAGGTAGAGGGTGGCCGGCGGTGGCGGCGCGGCGAGGATGCTGCCAGCGCCGATAAGGAGGAGGATGCCACTACAGGCGTGGGGCCGGCGCTGAGGGAGGAGGGAGAACTAGAGAAGAGAAGAGGGAGAGCCACCGGCCACCGGGGAGCGAGACGAGGGAGGATAGGGAAGGCGGCGTGCCGGTGTCCGGTGCGGAGGGAGAAGAGGGATTGAGGGAGGAGCTAGGGGGGAGGCGGTGGGGTGGGGTCCGGTGCAGAGGGAGAAGAGGGAAGGTAGGGGAGGCGGTGGCCGGTGCAGAGGGAGGAGCCAAGGAGGCGGCGGGGGCGGCTGGCACGGAGGGAGTCATCTGTGGGGTGGGGCGCGTGGAGGAGAAGCGCGGGGAGGGTAGGGGCGGGGCGGCGCTGGCGGTGTGGCGGCCGGGGCGGCGTGGTCTTGGTGCACGGGGCGCAGTGCCAGCCTGAGAGTGAGAAAAGGGGAGAGGGAGGGCTAGGTGGGCCGCAGCAACACGGTGGGCCATGCCTGGCATGACATGGCCCGGGGGAATCTGCTTGTTGGGGCTTTTTTGACCGTTTAGGGTTTTAAAAATATATATAAAAAAAATCCTGAAATTTTTTCTATAAATAACCACCATACCCCCTCATTCAGCCCTCATTGAATTTGGGAAAATTCAAAAAATTTGTGCCAAATTTTGGAAAAGTCAATTTCTGGCAGCAAGTCAGCAAAAGAGGTACAATACTATATTTTTGCATAATTTTATTGTTATATTTGTTATACTAAGATGAAAGTAATAATAGTGTTACTTTCGAATTTTCGATTTTGCAGTTTTCGTTATGCAAAATCACGATAGCTTTGCTCTTGGTGATTACGGACTTTCACCGGAGGAAGTTGCATCCATGGAGGTTGTGGCTACCTCAAACCAACGCAGTTGTTACCAAAAGGGTAAGGCGGAGTCCCGTCATCAGGCTCGACGACAGCATCTTCGTTGGTGATCACCAGAGCAGACAGGTTGAGGCTGTTTACGTCGTGAGTTTGGGAGAATTTCGACAGGACAATCAAGTCAGACACACCGGAAAATGAGATACCATATGCTATTTGTAAAATTTATCGTAATGAATTGTTTGCAAGTCTTCAGGTGGAACGAGGCACTTGCTTAGACATGCTACAAGATATAAGGCCAAGGAAGGATTGATGATGAGGCAGACACAACCGCAGTACAACCCCGATGATACGGTACATAGCTGGGACTACGATCTTGAGGTAGCCCGTCTATTTCTTTGTCGTTTAATTGCTTATGAGGATTTACTGTTAGACTTTGGGGAGTCTACTGCTTTCCAAACTTACATTAGGACTATGCTTAATCCTAAATTTTCCACCGTTTCTAGACAGACAACAACTAGTGATCTAGTAAAGTACTACAATGAACACTGTAATAAATTAAAGGAACTATTTAGTACGTGCATATTTTCTGTGGCCCTGACCTCGGACATATGGAGTGTCAGGTTAGGGAGGATTATCTTAGTGTAGTTGCTTATTATGTTAATGACGACTGGGTAATAGAGAAAAGAATTATAGATTTTGTCGATGATCTAGTATCGATCTTACGAACGAATGTTTGAGGGTTTCCTTGAATGAAATCCACACAGAGAAAGACACAGGGATTTAGACAGGTTCAGGCCTCCTCCTTAGAGAATAATAACCCTACTCTTGTGTTGTTGTATTGACTATGCTTTTACAATCAGGAATAAGATCACTAAAACTAAGGCTTAATGACTCCTTGCTGTAATCTCCGATTGATCTGCCTTGGTGTCCACTAACTTTAGCCTTTATATAACGTGTGAAGGGGTGGCAGTTACTCCATGTCAAGAGGCGCCTCAACGCTTGATGAAATGCACACGTTGATGGAAGTTATTGTCAGAGAGATAACACTCCACGTTGCCTGGCAGTTATCGCTAGAGACAGAGGCTTAATACGTGCAGTTATCCTAGAGGATAACAACGCATATTAACTGCCGTGTGTTCTAAATACAACACATAAGATTCCCTAGTCAATTGGGCCCACATGTCTGTAGGCTTTGTTGACTATAGAGTAGTCATAATTGACCCGGTCGTAGAAAGGCTTACACGACCATGAGGTGATCGTAGAAAAGCTTACGATTACCAGGTGGTCGTAGGAAATCATACAACCATATAGGGTGGTCATAGGAAATCTTACGATCATAGAGGGTGGTCGTAGGATGGTTTAAAACCAATCAGTTTAAGTTTCTCCTTTCTAGATGATAAGGGGTATACTTAAGACTAACATGAGGATATTGTTATCTATAATAACAATTACAGATAAGTAACTTAATTAATTGATGATTATTAGATTCTCGTCATCTAGCCCCCCAACTTCAAGTGAAAATAACTTACTTGGAAAAAGACGTTGTAGAATAGTAATCAGAAGTAAAGTCTTTCCAACTGATATTTCATTTGACCAGAAATAGACTTGGTAAAGAAGGTAATTTCACTTGAGTTGAAAATACAGAACTGTTTTTCCCGAGCGGACAGATTAAAGAATTCCAATGAAGTCTATCTGGAATTTTTCCCAGATTTGGAGCTCTTCTAGTACTACTACGGGATGAGCAAGCACAACGGAATTGTAGGTAGCTGCGGTCTGAAGCTTCACGATGGAAACTCGAGGGAGTATATTCAGATATTTACCTGGTCATCATGGCCGGGATGGAAGAAGAGGTTGTTTCACCGGGGAGTGTCCAAGGAAAACAGCCTCTTCTTCACAGGAAAGCCTGCTGAGAAGAGCTCATCCTGGGACTCGACTACGAGCAACCTCGACCGGATTACCCTCTATATTCAAGCCATTAAGGACTTGAAGGATGAGGGGCTTACCGAATGGCACGTGGTGAGAGACTTCATCACGCACTGCATCAGTCCTCTGAAGAATTGAGCACATCCCATGTGGATGTACTCCGGGACTATTGACCCGACCAGAGATTATGAAAGGGGTAAAAGAATAATCAATTTAGCTCTTTTTGTAAATTTTGAGCATGATTGTTGATTATATCCTTGCAATTGTAGATCTCCCACAAAAAGAGATTAACGCTCGAGTCAAACTTGTTTGTGAAAAAGCTCCAACACCCACATCAGGGGTTCCTCAAATCCTGGCGGTCGTGTCCGCGGAGGAAATGAAAGAACGCCTAAAGGTAATCAAAAGTTGATTTCATCTTTAGGGTTCTGTGGTCGTAGAATTCGAACATTGGGTAATATTCATTTTCTGGGTTTTGTGGAAAGTAGACATGGCAGACCGTCAGGACGACCAAGAGGTCGAATTGAGGGCTGTCGAAGAAGGGTCAGAGGAAGACAGAGTTCCTTTGGCCAAAAGGCGTCGCCTTGTGAAGGCCACCGATAAGAAGGGCGACGGCTCAAGCTCCGCCCCTCCTCCGACCAGTCCCTTTAGACAATTTTTTGCAGACATGATCGCTGTAGAAAAAAGGGGTGTGGTCGAAGTATTAAAGCACAAAACTCCCAAGACCAAGGTACCTTTCTATTATGACAACATGATATTTTCAATTTCTGCTTCTCATGGCTTTGTCCAGCAACTAGAAAAGGAGAACTGGAAAAGCTTTCTGTCTTTTGTGAAGAATACCTCTGTAACGGCAGAGCATTTGGTCAAGGTGAGTACTGTCCCTCAGGTGGTCGAAACAAGTTACGACCATCAAGAGGAGTAGGAAGCTTTGGGAGCGGTAGCTCTCGATCAAGATCTACGACCAGACGTCGTCGTGGAGATCCCAACTCCTCAACAAGACTTTCGACCAGACGTAGTCGTGGAGATCCCAAGTCCTCAACAAGCCTAGGCCTCTCAATCTCGTGGCACTGAAAGCCTTTAAGAGGCTAAAGGTGTCACAAAAATTGAGGTGGCCGAAGAGAAGAAGAAAAAGAAATCTTTCTTGAGGAAGGTTTTTTCTAGATTAAAGATTGTTTCCAGATAGCCGAGGTATGTAAAACTAAAAGCGTAAAAAATAGTATTTGCCTTTTATTTCCACAACTGACATGTTTTCTTTTCTCTTTGCGGTTTTAGCCCTGCTTCTTCAGCCCTCAGGGATGCTTCTGTCGAGAGGCCCGTAGTTATTTCTCCTACGGTCGAAGAGACAACAATTGTTTCTCCTGCAGTCGAAGAGACAATTGCGGAGGTGGTCCAAGAATCGACCCCTATTCCTACAGTGGCGATGGAGGGGGTCGTTGCCACTGAAGCAACCATGATCACCGAGGTGGTCGTAGAAGCAGAGGCGAAAACAGCTGAAGACCTGGATACTATGGTGATCGAACAGGTTATTGAGGATATCAATAATCGGACAAGGGACTTGTTCCTACGATCACCAGAAGCATCCGATCAAGATGGAGGAGGAACCTCTGATAGCCGTGCCAGAAAGGAGGTTGTAGAGGACATCCCTCCTGGTCCTCAAGGAGGAAGGAGGAGTCGTTTCTGCTGCCGACAACAACGAAGAAAAAGAAGACGAAGACTTCTTCGACTTCTTCCCCGAGTTCTTCGGTCCACCAACTATCGGATCTTCGTCATTCAGGTCTTGTGAACCGAGTCCCTAAGGACATTCCAAATAGGGGACATATCTTCGATGACGAGCGTCTTCAAAGAGTATGGTGGGACCAAGTCAATGGACTTGATGAACTTCAAGATTCCGAGTTTGTGCATGCCAAGTTTGCTCGGGTAGCTATGAGTGTAAGTACTCAATACTAAATATTTTTATATTTGGATTTTTTTTTCTTTTACTCGCTATCTTTCTTTGTTCAGAGAGCTATCGAACAAGTTCCTACTCTTGGTGAATACCACAAGCAACTACTTTTGCTAAAGAAGTAGCAATCTGAACTCTGCCAACTGGCAGTAAGATCATAAGTTATTGCTACGAGAAGTCATATTTGATTACAACCACTCGTTCAATGCTCATGTCTACTTTAACCTTTGTAGGTCTCAAAGCGACGAAAGAACTTTAATCTCTGCACTCATCCATGTAAAAGCCGAGACGCAAAGGTTAAGGGATGAGAAATAAGACCTGCTGAAGAACCTTCAGGAGACAAATTCTGCAGCTTGTAAGTTGCAGAATGAAATAAACAGTAAGTTTTGTACTTAAGACTGTTCACCTTAATGACTTTCTTTTTTCTCTAACTCCTTTTCCTTTTAGAAAAAGAGGTCGATATGGGCAAGCTCAAAACGAAGGTCGATTCAAAGACCTTAGCGATCAACGAGCTCACCCGTATCAACAAAGAAAAAGACAAAAGCATAAAGGCGTGGGAGGAGCAGTGCACAAGGGATGCTACTTCCCACTAAAGGCATTGGTTCAGTAGGTGTTAAACTAGATAGAAATGAATTATATGCTAAATAGTGGAATCAAATACATTTGTGTGCAATTAAGGTCAACAGAAAGGTAGTTGATCTATAGGAACAACCATAATTGTTCGAAGTTAGATCACTAGGACTTATGCAGAACCTAGGTAAGGATTAATCTAGATGTTATGATCCACAGGTAGAGAATAGCAGATCATAGTTATATGGTTCCTAGATAGTCATGGTGGATAATAACGATTGAGTTATTGAAGGCTGAGGAAACGAGTATCGGTGGACATTTCTTAAGGGTGGTAGCAAAATACCGAAATGATCGAACCGTTATGGTTACATACAGTTATATATTGGTGGCAACATTGATTGTAATATAAATCTAGATTTTAAATTATGATAGTTAGAGGGTTAAAGCAAAAAGAAAATGATTGGATTCTAGTAGAAACTAGGACAGGAGAATTGGAATATGGATTTATATCGGCATGTCCAAGGTTAGCTATTTCTTGGACATGGGCGATTACTATCAATCCAACAATAGAAAGTTTGAGGTTGTCATAAAGGAAACAGGAGACAACGACGCTGAGGAACCGGTGTCAGGATCTGAAGGAATTGGATACAGATTGATGAAGTTCAGTCTATTTCAGTTAAAGGACGGCTGTGGTTTCCAGATACCCTTCAATCGGACGGTCCACGACTTGATCGATTGGAGAGTCTTCATCTGATCGGATGGACCACGACTTGATCGGTTGGAGAGTTTTGATTCAATCGGACGGTCCACGACTTGATCGGTTGGAGAGTCCTAACTTGATCGGACGGTCCACGACATGATCGGTTGAAGAGTTTTAATTCAATTGGACGGTCCATGACTTGATCAGTTGGAGAGTCTTAATTCGATCGGACGGTCCACAAGGATGATGGAGTTTACTGTTTCTAGTTTCGTAATTAGCCGTTGCTTTTCACCATAGCTTTCGATCGTTTCGTTGTCCCTACTTGCTGGCAGGCCTCGCGTGATGTATAAGCGATGGTCTCGTAAGGAATTTGGGAATGATCAATGAAATGAAACCCTAAGTAGCTACTCCATATTCCCTGTCTCTCTGTTCTTCGTTCTCTCCCCTGGATTTCTCTTAGTCCTTCCAAAGATTCTCAGTTATCAGCGTTCCGTATATTTCGGAAATCAGGATCAACAGTATAGGGGTTCTGACAAGAAGTCACACAGGAGCTGGCAAAGCAACTAGGAGCACGTCAGCATCCCTCGCTACATCTTCGTTCTAACTTCCTATTCCCGTTCAACCGAAATTTCGGGGTCGAGATTTTTCTTAAGGGGGGTAGGGTTTGTAACATCCCAAAAATGCCTAAATGCAAAAAAATAGGATTTTTAAAACTTTTTATGTAATAGCTAGTGTTGCTCTTCTTGATTGCATTTTTGAGAGTTATTCGAGTGCATTTTCTCTTCTGCTATCATGATTTTATCTATTATCACGTAAGAGTTCCTTAAAGCGAATATCAGAATTTTAGCAAATCTAAAATTCTGTTGCTCTGCCTACTCCTAATTCTTTCTAGCCTTTTTCTCTCTTTCTACCTTCCCTTTGGCTAAGTACTGAGTAGTCTGATTCTGGTCCGACTCGATCAGCTCCCACGCGCCCCTTTCTCTCTTCTTTTCCAGCCGAGCCAGCGCCCTACCGTCGCTCCCCTCTACTATTCCTCCGACTAGTGGCTTACCAACTCGGTTCAGCTAGACTCCTGGACTGTAGACCTGGGACAACTGTGTCTCCCCGGTCTCGCTCGGGTGCCGTGTATGACCAGGATGGTGCGCTGGCGGGTGCTGTCGATCGGCCATTAATAGCCGTCGCTCAACTTGTCGCATCGCTTGCACTATGCCGCCGACTCAGGTGAAATTACCAGCTACTCCCTCCTTTTCGAACCTTGCCGAATGCTTCGCAGTCTCTCAGACGATTATATCCTTTGCTTTGGTATAACAACACTGAACCCTTCATCGCCTTCTCCGCCACACCAGTGCTAGTTCCACTTCTTCCTCCCTTAAGCGAGCTTGAGCTCTAGGTAAGGCTCGAGCGCTCGCTTCGGCCAAGTGCCACCGCAACGTCGCCATCGCTGGTGACCCCCATCAAAACCACCACCGACCTTGTTCTTCCTCCCCTCCAGCCAAGTTAGCCAAGGAGTTGAGTTGACCTCGCCGGAGAGGTGCACCCCAAGTCATTCCTTCAGGACCATCTACCCGCTTCCCTGGAGCTACCCTGAAGATCGAAGACTACTCCCCTTCCTCAAGCTACTACAATAGCGGGGAGCTTCTCTCGTCGCGGTCTCCGTCGCGACCCGACTCAACTAACTCGTCCTCGGCTCCGTCAGAGTGCGTCCTAGTGGCCCAGATGCTCCTCGTTCGAGTTGCCCTGTTCTTTCTTTGGTTCTTCCTCTGGTTCTTTCGCTGGTATTATCGACCACGTCGAAGCAGCCGAATCCTCTACGACCACGTAGTCGAGACTCCTTCGACTACAACCAGCCGAATCTTCTACGACCACGTAGTCGAAAGCTCTTTCGACTACGCCCAACTGAACCTTCGACGACCACGTAGTCGAAACTTCTTCGACTACGCACAAGCAGCCGAATCCTCTACGACCACATTGTCGAGACTCATTCGACTACGTGCAATCGAATCTTCCACGACCACGTAGTCGAAACTCTTTCGACTACGCCCAGCCGAGTCTCCTACGACCACATAGTCGGAAATCCTTCGACTACGCCCAGTAGAATCTTCTACGACCACATAGTCAAAACCTCCTCGACTACGTAGTCCTACCTTCTTTGACTGTAGGCGGTCGTACCTTCTCCGACTGCACCCAGTCGTATCCCTTACTACAACAGGTCGTACCTTTGACTACTCCCAGTTGTACCTCTTTCGACTACACCTAGTCGTACTCATAGTCGTATCACCCCCGAATACAGGTAGTTGTCTTCTTCGACTGCACCCAGTCGTACCTTCTACGACCACACCTAGTCATGTCACCCTCGGCTACATCCAATCGTATTCTCTTTCGACCACGTCGAGTAGTCGTATCAGTCTTTGGACCTGGTAGTCCCCTTTCCGACTAGTTGGTCATAACCCTTTCCGACTACGCGTAGTCGAACCTTCTTCGGCTACACTTAGTCGAACTTCCTTCGACTACGCATAGCTGAACCTCCAGGTAGCCGGAAAACCCTTCCGACTAGGTACTCGAAACGATACATAGCACTCAAAACCACTTCCGGCAGGTAGTCGAATTTTCCTCGACTACGTATAGGTAAACCTCCTTCGACTACGCCTAGTCGAACTTCCTTTGACCGGGCATAGTTGAACCTCCATGTAGTCGAAACCCTATTCGATCATAGCTCACTTACAACCGCGCAGCCTGCTACGACCATTGTAGCACCTACGAGTATTGCAGCACCTTCGAGTACTTATGAGTACTATAGCATCCACGAGTATTGTAGCATCTACGAGTACTGTAACATCTACGAAAACTGTAGCGTTACGACTACGCAGTCCGCTACGACCACGACCACAGTTTCTACCACTGTGTTTCGACCACAGTCTCGACTAACCCTTTCGACCACAGTTTCGACAACTGTGCCTCGACCACACAGTTCGACCACTGTGTCTCGACAACACGGTTCTGACCACTGTGTACCGACCACAAAGTTCGATCACTCATTCTCGATCACTGTGTTCGACCACTCTTTCGACCACTATATTTCCTCCACCCAGTATCAACCACTGAGTTTCGACCATTGAGTTTTTACCACTCAGTTTCGACCAGTCATTTGATCACTCAGTTTCGACCACTGGGTTCCGACCACTCAGTTCGACCACTGAGTTCCGACCACTTAGTCCGGCCACTAAGTTCCGATCACTCAATTCAGCCAGATTAGTTAGACCATACTGGTCTACGCCTTCGACCATATTGGTCTATGACTTCGACCACCCTGGTCTAAGACTTTGACCACGCTGGTCTAAGGCTTCTGGTCTAAGACTTTGCCCGTATGTGTGTAAGACACATACGTGCTCAAGTCCAACGATAACGGCTGACTTCAAGGACCATTCTTAACTCAAAAGAGGATATGAGAGTATCACCTAACCAGGTAATCACTCCTGGCTAGGTAACCATTGAGGAATGTTCCTATGGAGGTTTTCTCTCTCTCTCTGTGTTAGAGTTATCCGCTTTAATCTGAAGTATTCCATGTTGGGATTGAATCGCTCAATCCTCTCTTTTGGAAACCATTCACTGGTCTCTCTCGTATCTCTGGTTAAACATGCTTAGAGAGGAAACTCCTGGGATCGAATCACTCAATCTCTATTGTGCTTCATTTTCTCTAACAGGAAATACTCGACTTACATAAGCCTCCTGCACATAAGGTCACACGACTTGTACTCCAGGCACCCACTAACTCCACCAGGGCCTATTCCCGTGCCACGACCACTTGGAACCTCTTCACGATCCAAAAGATTCGGCCAACTTATTGACTCAGACTACCACTTCGTTCGGGCGTTCCAGATTCTACGACCACTGTAGCCGCTACCACTGTAGTTTCTACGACCACTGCTACTGCACTGCAGCTCTTACGACCACTGCAGTTCCTACGACCACTATAGCTGCTGCAACCACTGTAGTTGCTACGAACACTGTAGCTTCTACGACTTCTGTAGCTTCTACTACCACTGCAGCTTTTCTACGACTACCCCCTAATCGTGAGCCCCCAAACGATCAGTCTGTGGTCATAAGCCTTTCTACGACCACCACCTGGTCGTAAGTTCTTCTGCAATCAGTTCCTAGTCGTAAGCCCTTCTACGACCACCACCTGGTCATATGTTCTTCTGCGATCAGTTCCTAGTCGTAAGCCTTTTTACGACCGCCACCTGGTCGTAAGTTCTTCTGCGATCAGTTCCTAGACGTAAGCCTTTCTACGATCACCACCTGGTGTCATAAGCGCTTGTATGACTATTCCTTGATCGTAAGTCTTCCTACGATCAGTTTGTGGTCGTAAGTTCCTTTACAACCAGTCCTTGGTCGTAAGATTCTCTACGACCATCCTCTGGTCGTAAGTCCTTCTACGACCAGTCCCTAGTCGATGAGGCTTACAGACGTGTAGGCCTGGTCGATCAGGGAGTCTTCCATACCATATTGAAGGATATGGCCTGGTCGTTCTGTCGAGTTGCCATTAGATATGTTTGCACTCATTTGGAGTGTTTTGTGTATTTGCATGTATTTGGACTTATTGAATTTCATTTGGTTGTTTTTAGTCGCTCTTGGGTTTAATCGTAATCTGCGTAGTTAGACCTCTGACGCTGTAATGGGACCACAATCCCAACAAGATCAAGATGGTCAGACTATGGAACAGGATGATTATCAGCACGTTGAGCGAGATTATTACCAGGATATCGAGAAGGGCGAATATTAGGATATAGAGCTTTATCAGAACATTGAGCAAGGCGAGTCAACACTTTGATCATATTGCACCTACTCTTTGCAAATTATGTTGCTTTAAAATATGAAATTGTATTGCTATGATTTATGCAACTATATTTGGTCTAGTCATAGCTAATGCCTTAACCATAATGGTGTATAAACTTCCAATCCTAGGACTTGAGCACTATCCTTTGTCACCCTAGACTTAATGGATTACATACTAGTTAATAAGTCTGTATCTAAGTGTCATGCTTAGCCTTGCTTAGATATATTATCATCCGGGCATTAAATTGCCCGACAACACTCATTAAACATGAAAATTGGATTTGGACAGTCGAGGCTGGGAGCCTAGCTGGTATGTTGGACTAAAGGTTATTTTCAAAACAGACGAAAACCTGAAAAATAGATTTCAACTTGGGCGAATGGAAAGAGTGGCTGGTGCCAGAGGCACAAGAGGATGTTGGTATGTGGATGTACCGCCCGAGTCAATTAAGGATCGAATCTTGTGATGACCTCTCATGTAAAAACAGTACGACCACAAGTCTATAATGGGTATGACCTGGCTAACTAATTTGCTCGCCTCGGCGTGGCTTTCGCCATCGGGGGAATGTGGCGTGGGTAAAGGGGGAAAGAAGCCACTGCAAAACCACACGACGCAAGAGGGTGCCTCCTGGAAGAGCTTGGCTCCAGACGGTGGAAACCTTAGCGGGTGGGGTTACGTTGAGGTTGAGTATTGTAAAGGCCTTGTGATAATCTCTTCTTGATTCACATGTCCAAGGAAACGTGTGTACATATTAAGATGATTATCTCTTGTGGGTAAAGCGTGCAAACTCTGCAGAGTAAGAAAACTATCTAGAGAGCTGTGCTCACGGTCAAGAGCGGTGCTGAGAACTTGCTTGATATAGCTTTCCTTTTTATAAAAACCGATTTGTTGATGGAATTTAAAGATGGGGGTGGGACCCCAGGGATTTGAAAAAGCTTGGTCTGGGATCAGTGGTAATTACGGGATAGCCTAAGCATTGAGTGGATGAAGCCACTCAATGGTATAGGAGGTTGGACCTCCACTAGTACCTTTCAACAAGAACCCAGTTTATGAAACCTGTTGTTTAAAATGCTAAGTCTCAGAATATTTATTACTTAATCTAATTCAAACATGGCTTTGGGCAAATAAAAGAACTCTGAAACTTCCTTGACCACCCTTGCATCTATGATAAATGCATTGTGTGTTGGCTCGTGAGTACGGTTGTATACTCATGCTCGCTATTTATATTCTGTTAGTTAGTCAGCACAAAAGAAGACTACCGGGACGACTACGAGTACTGTTCACACCGAGGACTGTACACAACGAGTACTGTTCATACCAAGGACTGTTCACATCGAGGACTGTTTATACCGAGAACTGTTCACACAGAGGACCATTCACCCGAGAACTGTTCATACTGAGGACTGTTCACACATTGGGCTGCTTGGACCACCCCTTCAGCGCAGCATGGTAGCGTCTGGTCGTAGACATCGACCAGCGTTCCTTGCACTGCACGACTACAACCTCCGACCAAGACCTAGTCGTAGGCCTACCTTGGGGGTAATTACGGATGCTGATCAAGATTGAAGACCAAGAAAGCCAAGAACTAGGTCGCGAGCCCACAGTCGATTGCCGGAGGGCATATCGTGGGGGTTCCACTTGTTATGCCTTGAATCTTCTTCTGCTACTGTTTTCTGAAAGTATTTGGCCTGACCGACCCTTCTGCAAGTCAAAAACCGTAAGGTATATTTATGTTTTGTCTAGTATTATGCAATAGCTTGCATTTTCGTAATATGTGTTTGAACCAATGATGTAACTGTGTGTACTATCTACTGATCCAGGGAATAGCACAAATATACACAGAGGATTCCAATTTCCAAATTTGGGGTCTGACAGTAGGCTTTGTTGACTATGGGGTAGTCGCAATTGAGGTGGTCATTGAAAGGCTTACGATCACCAGGTTGTAGTAGGAAATCTTACGATCATGCATAGTGGTCGTTGGAAATCTTACGACCATAGAGGGTGGTCGTAGGATGGTTTACAACCAATCAGTTTAAGCTTTTCCCTTATAAATGATAATGAGTATATTTAAGACTAACATGAGGATATTGCTATTTATAATAACAATTACAGATAAACAACTTAATTAGAGAATTATTAGATCATCGTCAGGTTTCAAATTAACTGATGTAGCACACATGGGTGAGAATATCACATAATGTATTATCAAAGTCGTGGAAAACTTTGGTCTTACAAACAAAATATTCTCAATTACTTTAGACAATGCCACTTCGAACTCTAGGGCCATAGATATTCTTACTCTAGTGTTGAGTACATATGTTGATTCTTTCTTGCTACATCAACGATGCATTTGTTATATTATTAACCTTACAGTCAAATGTGGTTTGAAGAGGTTGAATTCGCATATTAAAGCTTTTCGCGATACGATATTTTACTTGAATAATTCTAACGTAAGAATAGCACCATATAAGAACTTCTGCAGGGCAATTGGTGTACGTCCAAAAAAGTTCGGTTTGGACATGCCGGTAAAATGGAACTCTACTTGATGTTTAAGAGTCTTTTACCATATAAGAGCACATTTTCTGTTTTTATTCAAATGCACTATCAGAGCACTGACTATAGTGTACTATTGACTGAGCAACATTGGTTCGTTGCTGAGAAGATACCTGAGTTTTTAGAAATTTTTTATGAGGCCACTATTGCTTTGTCTGCTATCTATTATCCAACATCTCCTATTATTATGCATAGTATTTTACATATTGCTAGTTAATTAAAAAATAAGAAAACGACACAGTTTAAAGAGAGGCTATTGTTGCTATGAAAACTAAATACCTTAAATGTTGGACAGAAATCCCTTTCCTATATGCATTTGCATTTATTCTAGATCGTAGAGCTAAAATTGACAGATTTGCTAATGTTCTTGATCTTTTTAGTGATGCTACAGGGCTAGACTATTCTAACTATTTTGCAGATGTTTGTTCTCGATTACATGAGGTTTTCCAAAGGTACGAAAATAAGTTCTAGGGAGCCCGCTTGCAACGACCTCCAGTAGCACCCACCTCAAGTAACAAGACAAATCTGTGGGGCAAGATCTGGGGTGCAGGCTCTTCCTCCAGGTCTAGGTCTTCTTCTTCTATAGCGGCACCTTCTCAACAAAGTCCAAGACCGACCTCTCACCCAAAGAGTGGGGAACTATCCGCCTATCTGAACAGCAATACGTTGAATTTCAACTTAGAAAGCTTTGAAATTTTGCAATGGTGGAATAACTATAAGTTAGCATATCCCGTGTTATCCATACTTGCACGTGATCTGTTAACTATTCTTGTCTCGATGGTTTCCTCCGAGTCTACTTTTATTCTTTCTAGAAGAATATTGGAGGAGAGAAGAACACATCTCACAAGTGAAACGGTGGAGATACTTCTACCTATGAAGGACTGAGAACAAGCTGATTCACTAACACAACTCTCTATGGAAAATCCAGAGCTGTCGAAGGTGTTCAAAAATTTGTACCTCGACGAACAAGGATGTATGTAGAGCTATAGGCTGTACGCTTTTTCCTTTACCGAGGTTTTCTCATATTGAGTTTTTACTTAGCAAATGTTTTAATGAGACAGTCATTTGAACATTAATAAAACTCTTTATTACATTTTCAATATGCTTATCTTTTTTTTTACAATTTTCATATCTATTTCTAAATTCTACACATTTTTCTGTTTTTTTGGGATTTTTTCTGATTTTTTTGAATTTTTGGGCTAAACGGGCTAATTGGGCCGACCTTGGCCCGCTGGGCCAAACGGGCTTGTGCTGGCCCGACACGGCACGAATGGTCGATGGGCCATGCCTGGGCTGTCTCGCCAACACGTGGGCCGACACAGCACGACTCGTTTAACACACGGGCCAGGATGGGCCATGCCTAAACGAGCTTGTGCCATGCCGAGCCGGGCGGCCCATTTGGCCACCACTGGATCTAGGGGCTGGGGGTGGCGCAGATTTGATGCTTTCGCGTGCTGCTGTGCCAGCCCACCTACAACATGCTACCGTGCCATCCCTCTTTGTCGCGGTGTAGATTTGACGCCACCATGCAACCCTGTTGGAGAGGATGATGGAGAGGGGAGAGAAGAGGATGGAGGAAATGTTGATGCCATTGTACGCTCTAGTGAAGTAAGCAGGACAAAAACCAGAGAGGGTGCTGGTGGGACCAAGCTATCATGAGGCGAGCGTAGTAAACATACAGTTAAATACCACGTGCAATCCAAATTGATACATAAATTGATGAGAAACAAAGTCAAAAAAGGAAATACATAAAAATCATAACCTATTAATGGCCCATTTATACGTTCCGAAAAGCCAAAAATATGCACAAGTAGCAATCTTAAAGAGTTGGAAAAAAATTAACTAGATTAGTGATGCAAACTATGACATAGGTACTAAGAGGGTACCAGGGGTGCGGGGTGTGGAGAGCGGAGCTGGTGCTCTACCCCCTCGCACCACCTGGTAGATTCATCGCTATTACGTGTCTTGTGGCATTGTTAGTTACGCAACAAGCTGGTATCAGAGCTAGTTAGACCTCCTAACATTTCTTGGGAATTTCAAGTGTCTGAGCTTAGCAGTTAGCAACTTAGCATGCCCATAAGTGGGGAGATAGGGAGCGCTCACCCATTAGGTTAGTCTTTTAAGGGGAGATGGCACAAGTATCACTTTGTTGTTGCTAGTCTAGCTCGTTTAGCAGCCTAAGGACTTGGGAGCCGGTACACTAGTTTAGCTGATTATCGTGTGACACTGTTAGTTGCGCAACAAATACAACAAAATACCTTACATTGGTGATGCAGGAATCGCAAAGGGTTAATTTGCGGTTGATGTGTTGTGTAGTGCTAATTTTTTAAAGCTGGTGTGGGAAAGCAGATACGAAAAATCTAGCACCTTAGTTTGGCAAATTTGATTATAATTTAACATTTTTTTCAAGAACCCGTAGGAGGTCTGTGCGTATTTGTATTAAAGAGAAGGGGAAGATACAATGGGCTAAACGAACCGAGGATCAATTGCTGCCCAAGCAGCCAAATCACAACAATCAAAACAAAATACAAACTATAGGGGAAGTGCCAGCGCCACGACCTCTCGTCAACATGGGGTCTCCTAGGGCTTCAACCATGGCTGCCATCACAGCTCGAGGACGAGCTGTCGCGAAAGGAGGGGAGTAGTGTCATGGGCCAGGGTACTGTTCATGTGCGTGAACAGTACCACATGTACTGTAGCACAGGAATAGGAAGGGTCCCAAATAAGAATATCTATTTCCTTAAATAGTTTATTAGTTTCCTTGTATAGGGATTAGGTAATTGGAAAGGTTATCTATTAGTTAGGTAGGTTATCTATTAGTTAGGAAAGTCATCATTTAGATTGATTTTATCCATAATTGTTAGAAGAGCCCTCTATATAAGGAGGCTTATTGTATCCATTATCAAGCAAGCAAGAAAGATGAATTAATCTAGTCTCCCTCCCAAGGTTCTATCATCCCAGTCTATAGTCTAATCTTTCATCCCACCAAACCGATACCGCCCGACCTTCTTCCTGGCGGTGATTACCCCTATGATCTAAGGATCATAACAGGAACTAAGAAAATAACTTATCTAGACAACTAGCTCCTGCATCTTGCCACAACTTACAAACCTCCTTGATTTCAGCAACAATATGAATAATTGTTTATTGGAATTGTCAAAAATTCTAGCATTCCGTTCCAACCAAATATACCGCATGGTTAGAATGGTGATTGAATTGCAACCTTTCACTAGATCATTATGAAACAAATTCTTTGTTGCCAACCACCAATGATGTAAGTTCTGAACGCCATTTGGAGTGAGCCTTTGCTTCTTAATCCAAAGAAAGATCTGAAACACACTTGCCGAGAGATACTGCATTGAACAAGAAGATGATCTATCGTTTCTTCTTCTTGATGATAGAGGGCACAAAGGAGATGGTGAGGGAGACCACAACACTGTAATCTTTCAGTAGTCCAACAACGATTGTCAAGAGCTAGCAAAAAACTTATATTTCAATGGCGCCCAAGTTCTCCATGTTAAGGGTATTAGTGGTATCTCCTATTGTTAGGGTTTAGTCTTGTGTGTGTCCCTCTTGTACTATATATATGCCCTATGGGCTATTGCAATAGATATGCTTCATTCATATTAACATGGTATCAGAGCCTAGGTTTAGAACCTAGCTCAGCCGTCTTTCGCCGTCTTCCGCTGCTGCCCCCGGGATGGTGCTCTCTACTCCCGGGGGTGGCCACGTCGCCGCCGCCACTCCTACCGTCGCCGGGTCTCCACGCGCACCGAGCTCTCTGCTCCCCGTGCGCCCAAGCCTTCCAGCGTGCGGCGAGCCTCCTTGCGCGCCCGAGCCGGTGCGCCGGTGCCGCCGCCTCTCCGATCCAACCGGCCGGATCGCTCCTCGACGCCGCGGCGCCATCGTGCGCCTCGGCCATGCGCGCGCCCATGGCGGCCGCCGTGCCGCGCCGCCGGATCGGCCGTCTCGCGGCCGCAAGCCGGATCCGGCCTCTCGCCGCCGGATCCAGCTTCCCGCCTCGATCCGGCCACGGGCTCTTCCCTGCGCCGGATCCTGCCGCCACTCGGGCCCTCTTGGCCTCTCCGTCGCGGGCTCGCGCTTCTCCCCTCGCCTCGGCTTCCTCCCCTTTCGGCCGCCGCCGCCTCTCCCGTGGCTGCCGCCGGATCCCGCTACCGCCGCCACTGCAAATCAGCGCCCGGCCGTGCGCACCCGCGCCGGCCTCTGCTCCCGGCTCCTCTTCGTCGCTCGGTGGAGGAGTGAGATGGAAGGGAGGACGAAGGGAGGAAGAAATGGCAGGGGGAGGAAATGTGGAGGGGGGATGGCAGATGTAGATGTTTGGTTGGGGTGGTGGTGGAGCGGTGTTGGTGTGGCTGCTGCTTTAATTCGCTGTGCCTTTGAGTCCTTTCATTTGAGTCTTCCGTTTGCGTCAATCCAATTCCGTAGTATCTCTCTCTCTTTAAGTTCGTCAAAGTCGTACAAGTCCACAAATCCTTGTCAGTCAGCCGATTGCTTTGCTAGCCACGATTCATCCTCTTGGATTGAATGTGGTCCTCTCCTTTCTTTTGCATCGCAGCAGCCGCCGCTCTTCTCTCCAAGCAGCTGCTGATCGTAGAAGTCTTTATAATGCCGTTGCTTATCTTTGAGCCGCCGCCCCGAGCTTCTAAGGCCGTCGCACTTCTTTTGCATTGCGCCTCCGTTGCGCTTCTTGTGCACTGCGCCGCCGCCGTCTTGGGCTTCGATCTGCGCTGTCATGCTTCTATCTCTCTCTTCGGCTTGATTTGACAGTTCTCTCTATTTGTGTCACCTTCCACATCCTCTCTTATCATGTTGCTGCGGTCAACTTTGCTCCCGCTTACCTCTACTTTCTCAACCCCTACACTTTGTGCTTGTGGGTTACAGCATGTTTCCGGATGGGAGGAGATCCTTTGGTACCGACACAATTTTCCAAGAGCTGCACGCTATGACGACATCTTCAAGACTCGGACTTCGGTTTTCCCCTATTGTAGTGTTGTCGGTGTTTTAGAACCGATCTTACATAAAGATTATTTGATTCGGGGGGTCTCCACAATTGATCACGCAGACAAAGGAGATACGGGGATTTTTATACAGGTTCGGGCCTTCTCCAGTGAGAATAACAACCCTACTCCTTTGTGTATTATATTGGGTATCCTGATTACAATCAGTGAAAAGACTTGCGCTAATACTGCTACTGATTGTCTCTCAAAAAGTCTCCTCCATTATCTCCAAAAGACACCTATTTATACTATGCTGCAGTGGCGGTTGTCGTTCCAGATCAATAGACGCTCATTATTACGTAATAATGAGAATAATTACCGGAGTAGTAACCTCCCCACGCTGTCTAACGGTTACCAATCAGAGATAATAGAGAATTATCTGTAGTTATTTCAGATATAACTACGTATCTTGACTACTCAGATCTTCACAGTAAATAGGGCCTACTGGCGAGTGGACCCAGTTAACTGTGAAGAAGTTGTAGCAGGGCTGGTCGTAGCAGGACTTACGGCCAGAGGGTAGTCGTAGGAAAAGCTTACGACTGGATACTGGTCGTAGAAAGACTTACGACCGGACGTAATCGTAGGAGAACTTACGATTACGTGGTAGTCGTAGAAATACTTACGACTATAGGGGTGGTTGTAGAAGAGTTACGACCACCTAACTTACTCCTCCCTTATAACATTAAGGGGTATACCGTGTGACGTCATATTACATGATTAAGGAATAATAAAATGAGGATTATCAGATCCTCGTCAAGTGTCAACCCTTTCCAAATACAATGCTATTGCATACGCCTTGCATTTGAGGGGGGTGTTGAGGGTATTAGTAGTATTTCCTATTGTTAGGGTTTAGTCTTGTGTGTGTCCCTCTTGTACTATATATATGCCCTATGGGCTATTGCAATAGATATGCTTCATTCATATTAACACTCCACAACTGCTTATAACGATTGATTACGTCATCCAACGGTTGATTGATCTTTCCCTACTTTTATCTTCCATGGATATTTTCTTTAGTAAGTACTTCTATATTTTTTTGTCATTTGGAACTCAACAGTATCTTCTTTTGCAACATAATTCAGTAAAAAGCAGCTAACCAAACACCAAAATATTCAAAAGCGGCTCCACTAAATGATAACCATACTAGTACTACTTGTTGGCAAGTTCCACTGTTGGAACAAATGATTTTGCGTGCCTTATTCTTTTATCTACTTCGGGACTCTAATATCTTTATGTTCATTAACACCATCCTTTCATCCCTTAGGGTTCATACATGGAATCATCATGGGTTGGCGAAGTGCATGACGACGCAGAATTTGAGTTCTCATTTGGTGATTGTTTGATGGGCATTACAAGTGAGTCATGTGGGAGCATGTCTAGAATGAATCCCAAACTACACATTCATAGAAGAAACAATAACTCATTGTTGAGAGAATCTTTGATGGGCGTGAGAAATGCAAATCAAGCAACAACACATATTTAGAGCGCCTTCCGTGCTTACGCTTCTAGGAAGAGAAGACATAAGCCTGCTAATTTCGAAGATGAACATGGAACAACACAAACAAATGTTGATTGTAAACGATTATAGAAAGTATAGGAGGAAGATTATGCTGCATCGAATAGGTTGCCGACATTGCCCATATATATTTGTCGGATTATGAACAGTAATCGGCATGGAGATTACAACCGGATATGATACCGGATATGGTTACAACTAATATGGTTACAGGAGATTCACAAGATCAAATGTAATCTGAACTACCATAACTGCACAATATACATATGGAAATAATATCTCTAACATCCCCCTGTAGTTGAATCGTTCGGTGATCGAACGCAAAGACTAGAGCGAAAATCTTGAAATAACTAGATCGAAAGGCCCTTTGTCATGATGTCAGCAAACTGAAGAGAAGACAGCACATGCGAAACACAAACATGACTAAGAGACACCTTTTCTTGTACAAAATGAATGACGATCTCGATGTGTTTGGTATGTTGATGCTGAACCGGGTTAGACGACATATACACGACACTGACGTTATCACAGTAGACGATGGTGGCTGAATGGAGCAGATGGTGCAGCTCGGTCAAAAGTTGCTGTATCCTACAACACTCGGCTACGGCATGAGCGACAGCGCGATACTCAGCTTCAACACTAGACCAAGAAACAGTAGTTTGGTGCTTGGAGGACCAAGAGATGAGGTTGTCCCCAAGATACACACAGTAACTAGAGGTAGACCGATGAGAATCCAGATAGCTAGCCCAGTGAGCGTCAGAGTACGCTGTGAGGGAGTCGACTGGGGAGGCAAGGATCTTGTTGGTGATATGCCCTAGAGGCAATCATGGAGATTGTATCACGTCTATGTTTATGAGTCCTTGAATATTCTGTTCCTTGAATGAATCGTTAGTTCTGAAGATCAACGAGTATGTGACTTGTTGGTGAAATTCTTCAACTTGTATGATGTCGTTCTAAAAGTATCCCTGGTCGAATGTCACTGATCAGAACACCAGTGACTCTACGACCAGCGCATATATTGATTGATGACCATGTTTCACCGGTCATGGATATAGGGATATCGAATCAATAATGTGAACACATGTTAGAGAACATGGGGTTGGATTGACCCACCTTGAGACACTATTGAGATTGTTATGATTCTGTGTGTCATTAGTTGGTCTCAAGCAATGATGATGTATAATCCTTAGACCTGAGATCAACATGGTTCCCTACATGTATAATAGCACTCTTAGGGGTTGCCAAACGATACTCAAATCGGGTAGTTATAAAGGTAGCTTTGGGTATGCTATGAAACATGCGGAGGATGTGACTGGTCGGATATGGGATTTGCCCTCCTAACATAACGGAGAGATGTCTCGGGCCCTCAAGTAGTCGGATAAAGAAAGTGCATGGACATACCACCGTGGTCGAAGTGTTCGACTCACGTAAGGTTATCCGACAACTCGATCGAGAAAATATTGAGCAGTCCATGGATGACACATTATCTCACCCGAGTTCAAACCGATATCGTGAGGCAAAGGAGAATACTAGAGTAAGTCGCTTAGTTCGATCGGATCCGACGAGTCGTATGGTGATACGAGCAAGTCGTGATCGATCGAGCGAAATCACGAGTGGTGAAACACGGTCGTAAGGAGTTACGAATCGTCGTGACCAAGTCTTGAAATGGTCGTATAAAGATAGGACCTGGTCGTAAGTGATGAGGACCTAGTCGTAGATCATATTGCATTAAGGTTCGTCCGATATAATTTGTGTGTATTCGGGAATCGTTATGTCCTGCTAGGGACCGCTACGACTCGTGGTTGGAAAGGGTTTCCGAGTCACAACCGATTACACATAAACCTAACGGGTCACACACTTAATGGGATAGAACAAACCAGTACAAATACGATTCGTTAAACGTGTTCGGATAGGATCCGACACGGGGCACTATATAAGGAGATGTTTGAGGCTAGTGTGGGCGCGAGACAGACACGTGAGTTGTTTCCACCAAAACCCTAGCCGCCATCTTCTTGAGAGAGCCTTCCCGTGCGACTTGGTGCTAGCACACCGGCGTACGGTTGTTCCTTCTCTGGATCGGTCGCTGTTGCGCTGAGGACGATCCGCGATCTTCACAAGGAGCTACGGAGGTTGCTGGAGGAGACGATCGACTACGAGGACGTTGGACGATCATCTATGACCACTACATCGGTGCGTTTATCGTCGGACTAGGTCGCTCGACTCTACTTCACACAGACCGCACGCGTCGGTGGTAATGATCTGTGATCATCTATCTTGCTTGGCATCCTGGTTTACGTGGTAGAAATTTTGAATTGTTGCTAGCGTAGCCTACCCGTATCCCAACAGATCTCGAGTCCGTGGTCGAGCGAGCCCTTGACATATCACGGGATGCGCTTGATGAGGGCAAGGTGCGGTTCCTGTGGTGCATGCATGTGGAAACAAACCTGTTGAACAAAGTAAGCAAGGTCCGGTCGAGTCAAAGTCGGATATTGTAGAGCACCAACAAGGCTCTGATATTCCGTGGGGTCGGCGATAGGCGAGCCGTCAGTAGAGGATAGCTTAGCCTGGGTGTATACCGGAGTGGCGGTAGCGTGGCACTCGGCCATACCGGCACACTGGAGGAGATCAACAACATATTGACGTTGAGAGCGAAAGAGACCTTGAGGTTATCGGATGACAGCTATCCCAAGGAAATGATGCAAGTCTCCAAGATCAATCATCGCAAACTCAGTGTGAAGACAACGAATGAGATGACCAAGAAGGGCATTGGTCGAGGCAATGAGGATGATGTCATCATCATATAACAGGAGGTAGGCAATGTCATGACCATCTTTGAACACAAACAAGGAGGTGTCTGAGGAGATGCGACAAAGCCAATTGCGCGAATGTATGTGGTGAAATGTTGGTACCACGCACGGGGAGCTTGTTTAAGACCATAGAGAGACTTGAGGAGACGACACACATGCTGCGGCCGAGTAGGATCAATGAAGCCAGTGTTAGTCGCTGGACTCTTGCTTGAGGTGATAGCAAGATCCTTACTCTCATGGAGAGGATGACACTTGGAGATGGGGCAATTTTTCTTGTATATTTCTCTTCACAATGCCATACCAACCTGAGGGGTTGGGGATACATATTTATAGGGCTAATCAGCCAAGCATATGCCAAGCATATGCTAGTCTAAGATGCTCTGTCCTAGATGCTCTGTCCTCTAAAGCTAGTCCTAAAGCTAGTCCAAGATGCTCTGTCCAAAGATGCTGTCCTAAAGAGATGTTAACCGCCAGTCAAGGATGTTGTCCTTGAAGGGCGGCAAAAGCCAACACAGAGACTTATCCATCAATCTCCCCCTAAGTCTTGTGTGTCTCCTTGTGAGGAATCGAGCCATCCCGATCCTAGAGCGAGCGTCGTCCTTATTTCAACGCGAGGCGCCCCAAACTGACAGAGCCTCGAACGCTGAGTCACGCTCGAGAAGAACTCCCGCCGCCCGGCCATGTGGTGGGTGTCGCGGTGTCGAGCACCACCCGTCGGTCTTCTTGCTGGCTCTTCAAGGTGGAGGAGAGCCGCGGCGGCGCGCGGAGGTAGTTCGATGCTCGCTGAGCAATGAACGAGCCGATGCTCCTCCTCCTCGCTGCGCGACGTGGGCTGGCGCGTCGTGGTATCGACAATCTTTGGCCCGGTGACCGTGCTTGCGCAGCTTGTAGCAAGAGTCGTCCGTCGCGCTCTTGCTTGCCGCAGCGCCGCCGGGCGCCTCACGGCCATTACCCTCGACGCCCTCGCGCCCGTGCTCGGCGTCTTTGCGCGGCTTGCCGCGCTACCACGCATGCGTCATGTCGTGGAAGAAGGCTCCCTTCTTCCTCGTCACCTTGGCCGGCCCCACTCTCCCGAGCGAGGAGGAGCTTCCGCCAATGGTGGCGGGTCCCGAGAGATCGTGGCTCATCATCGTTGACGACCTTGAGGCGACCTATCGCCTCCTCGATCGACATCGTGGAGAGGTCCAGCAGAGATCGGATCGACCGAGCCATCCGCTTGTACTTCTCGGGGCGCAGCGAAAGAGCTTCTCGGCGCTCTCTCTCGCTCGTAGGTGTCGTCGCCGAACCGTACTCAACTTCGCAGCAGAGTGTTGAGACGAGAGCAAAGTCATCAACGTCCTCACTTGGCTTGAAGGCCGTGGTCTCCCACTCCGCGCGGCGCTGCTGCGGTGTGGACTTGCGCGCGCGATCGCTGCCGTCGTGCCGCGGCGATGGCGTCCCAAGCCTCCTTGGCGATCGCTTGTTGGAGAGCGAATCGCATCTCGGGCGGGGCTGCAGCGATGAGGCATCCGGCGCCGTCGATCTGGTCGTGGTCGACGCCGCCGTCACCGGACCGCCTCCCACATGTGCCGTATCCGAGCCTCACCTTCATCACCGCGCCCGGTCGACGTGGTTGGCCTTGGTGAGGTAGGCCACCCACCGCCGGGGCGGCGTCCCGACAACGACACGGAACCCGTGGTAACCACGATGCCGGTCGGGAGAGAGCCACGCCGCTCGTGAAGGCGCGCTCTCTATCGACCGCTCGCCGCTGTCGTCGGCGCGCTTCTTCGAGGCGCCACCGCCGCGCGCCTCCTCGAGCGCCACCGCCGAGCGCCTCCAGAGCGCCACCGAGCGCCACCGCCGTCGCGCCTCCGGCGCTCCTCCAGGCGCCACGCCGCGGCGCGCCTCCTCCGAGGCGCCATCAGCGCGACCCGCGCTGTCTGGATTGCCGCTGCAAGCTTCGGCGCGTGCGCGGCCCCCCATCGCGCTTCGCGCCGCGCCGCCTCCTCTCGGCCGCTCAAGGTCCGCGCGGCGCTGCCATCGCGAGAGATGGAGCTGCTGCTTCTTGCCGCCGCAGACCTTGACCTCTGCTGCGCGCGCGCGCGCTGCATCTGCCGCCGCTTCGCCGCCGCCTCCATGCGCTGCTGCCGGCTCGCGCCGCCCGCTACCGACGCTTTGCGCCACTGCGGCGGTCTCTGCCGCCGCTCGCTCGCGCTGCTTTGCCGCGGCGAGCTCGGCCGTCCGCTGACGTCGCGTGCTCGAGGCGACCGAGCGCTGAGACTGCCCTGCGGACATGGCGCACTACTAGGGGGGTGTTGCGTGGAGAGGGTCGCTTCGACGAGCCGCTTGCGTCTCGGAGAGGGTGAGCGTGGGCGGCGAGCCGCTTCTTTGCTCTGGCCGAAATCGCTGCGAGGTCGCTGGACTCTTGCTTGAGGTGATAGCAAGATCCTTACTCTCATGGAGAGGATGACACTTGGAGATGGGGCAATTTTTCTTGTATATTTCTCTTCACAATGCCATACCAACCTGAGGGGTTGGGGATACATATTTATAGGGCTAATCAGCCAAGCATATGCCAAGCATATGCTAGTCTAAGATGCTCTGTCCTAGATGCTCTGTCCTCTAAAGCTAGTCCTAAAGCTAGTCCAAGATGCTCTGTCCAAAGATGCTGTCCTAAAGAGATGCTAACCGCCAGTCAAGGATGCTGTCCTTGAAGGGCGGCAAAAGCCAACACATAGACTTATCCATCAGCCAGATGGTTGCTGACAATACACAGTTGTCAAGTGTGCCGTGAAGGAAGGCATTCTTGATGTCTAACTGATGTATGGGCCAACCGCAGGAAACTGAAAGGCTGAGGACGATACAGATAGTGGCTGGTTTTACAACAGGACTGAAGGTCTCGTCGTAATCAATGCCGAGCTGCTGAGAGTAGCCACAGACGACCCACCGAGCCTTGTATCGTGCAAGAGATCCATCAGAATGGAACTTGTGTTTGAAAATCCACTTGCCGGTGACAACATTGGCACCAGGAGGCCGGGGAACGAGAGACCAAGTGTGATTGTCAAGGAGGGCATGATGCTCGTCGGTCATGGCATGACGCCAATTGGGATCTTGAAGGGCAGCCCGATATGTTTCGGAATTGGAGAAGCCGAAGATACAACAGTCGAGAGGTTCAAGTGATCCACTGGAAAAACGAGCCTTGCTGGAGAAGCGCAAATTTGCCGAGCATGGCGGTGAAGAACGTCCGCCACTTGGTGTAGTTTGATGCCTTGAGGTAAAGGACGATCGGGATGTGGGTCTTCACGCTTGCGACATTGACTATAGAGGAGATGGGCGCCATGGCAGGTGGAGCGGCCAAGGCGTCGGCGTCGGTGACAGAGGTGGTGGAAGCAGGGGATGGCGGCAAGTTGGGCAGAGAGGAGCACGACCGGGTTCGAGAGAATGCTAATACCATGTAAACGAGTATAGAAAGTTTAGGAGGAAGATTGTGCCTCACCGAATAGGTTGCCGGCATTGCCCATATATATTTGTCGGATTATGAACAGTAATCAGCATGGAGATTACAACCGGATATGGTTATAGGAGATTCACAAGATCAAATATAATTTGAATTGCCATAACTGCACAATATACATACGGAAATAATATCTCTAACATTGATGAGCTCAGAACTGCGTCATGGTCGCAGTACCACTATCCTGTTCTGAGCACTCAGTTTCGTGATAAAGCAGCTTTTTTTATTCAGAAGAGGCTCCGAGGATGGAAAGAACACAAAAGGTTTCTCAAGGCACTCATGTGTGTTAAAAAACAGGTAATGGAGCCATCCAAAAGTACTATGGAATTGAATATTTAATTTTCAAATATTTGACTTTTATTCAAATATTTGAGTAAGGTTCTTCTAGCTTAGCTTGTGCTGCTTGTCCACTAGACTCATTCTTACAGTGAACCAAAAGCCTTTGCATTAGCATAAATGTAGCACAATAGCAGTATGTTAAGAATTCCTCTAGAATTGCAGTGTTATACTAACATCTTCAACATATTATTTAGCAAAGTTGTTAACTATCCGATCTGTCTTATTTAAACAGGCTCATGTCAGAGGTCATCAAGTACGTAAGTACTACAGGACTTGTGGAATTGCTGCTACTGATGAACTTGGAAAGGCCGCAGGAAGATGGTTTGCAAAAGGAACTGGCCGCAGGAAAGGAACTGGTTTGAGAGGCTTTCACAAACCCGCAACATTGAGAGCACAAAAAAAAACCCTTTCTGAAGCGAAGGAAGATTCTTCTGGTCCAAGGTATCAAGATTGCCACGGGCGGAGCCGGCCATAGCTCAAGCCTCAGGCCGAACCAGTTGTTCTTAGGCCGAATTCATATTTTCATAATTTTTCAAGAGATTCTTTATGAGTTTTTGATCCTAGGCCTCGGGCCACTGCCCTAGTTGCCCGAGGTCCGGCTTCGCCCCTGAAGATTGCGAAAGCTTTTTCTAGAATACGCAAAAGAATTGCGGGTCATCCCATTAAGAAGGAAGATTGTGATAGTTGGGCAAAAGTACGTAGTAGTAAGTAGCATCAAGTTCCATTTTTGAACAACAGGAAAAGCTTGTCCTTTGAGAGAGCAGAAGAATAGTATAATTATTTTTCAGCAGTTTGTCACATTTTAGTTTAACCATAAATTTTTGTTAGAGGAATAAATGACAATACACTCTTATATTAGACATTTACAGATTTAGTTGTTATGAAATAAATAGGCCAGCATGTTTTCAGTGCTGAATGTTTTCACTCTTGAGGCTAAGTTGGATCTCGTATGCTAAGTCTCAAGCTGAATGGCGATACTGTATTAGTTGGATGTGATTGTCAAGGCTATTTTTCCAGTCAAAAAGGTTATTAAGGCTATGTCAAACATGAAGTTACATGTCTAGAACACAAAGTCTGGGCTAACCACTCAGTTCATTGAATTTGCACAGGTTGAGGAGCAGCATTCTACTCTCTATAAGGATGTAGGGTTGCCATGGGAAAACAGTGGCAAAAACACCACCTCCACCATACATGCATGCAACAGGTATTTATATTTTCCAACAAGCTTGTTTCCCACTATTGCAGTTGTAGTACACCCCCCCCCCCCCCAGTTGGTTGCTTTGATGTATCCCTTTACTATTTTAGGCTTCTCCACAACTTCTTGGCAGAGACAATATTAAACAACGGATTACAGAAAATATATTGTTTGGTAGCAATGGTGGAAGTAATTGCACTGTCATTTGCATTGTTGCTGGGAGTGGTCTTGGCAAGACTTCACTGCTCTGTGTCCTTCACAATGACCAACAACTGTTGGATGCTTTTTGACAAAAGGATATGGATACAGATGTCTGATAAATACGACAAATCAATGATGTTTAGGAAGATAATTGAGCATGCCATGCGTGACCATTGCAGCATTGCCATCCTCAGTTTTCTTCAAGAAATAGTTGAGGAACTTGCGGATAAGAAATTCTTGCTTTTCTTGGATGATGCAGACACAGAGGACCAACATTTTTGGACTAGCGCATTAGAAGTTCTAAAGGCTGGTGCGAAAGGAAGTGCTGTTGTCATAGCTACAAGGCGTACCACTGTTGCTGCTTTTACAGGAGGAGCACTGCATTCCTATTACTTGGAGCCTTTATCTGAAGAAAGTAATCTAATGCTTCTCCTGCAATGTGCTTGTATCGGCCAGGATTTTCAGAGCAATCCTGATTTAGTGGCGATTACTAAGCGGTTCATTGCAAGGTTTGGGGCTGATCCCCTAAACTTAAAAGCACTTGGTGGTTTTCTGTTCCATTCAGATACTATTCCATTGGATAAGGGTAACTTTGAAGGAAACATGGTGCCATGTTTACAGCTCTGTCATGACATTTTACCAATCCATCTCAAGCAGTGCCTCTCATTTTGTTCCTTGTTCCCAAAAGGCTACATATTTGATAAACATCACATGATCCTCTTATGGCTCTCTCAAGGCTTCATCGTGCCTGCTGAAGGGCGCGAACTTGAAGACGTTGGAGTTGGATATCTCAATGAGTTGTTGTGCAGATCGTTCTTTCAGTATTCACCTTCTCACAATGAAGAAGATGACAAGTTTGTGATGCATGTGCTTATTTACAATGTGGTGGTGTCTGTCTCCCATGTAAAATACTTCAAGTCTGAGGATCTCCTGGGCCATATACCTGAAAATATTTGTCATTTCTCACTTGTTTCCTCACAATTTCAGACTGTTCAACTGATGTCTAGAACAGAAGAATTGAAGGATTTGCAGACGCTTCTGGTTGTGCAACCTGAGTGGCAACAGTACAAGTTGTCTTTCCCTACCTTAAACCTTGTCGGTTTAAACGATTTCTTTCTGAAATTCAGATCCTTATGATACTGGATATGAGCTACACTGATATAGAAGAGCTGCCCAGCTCCATTGCTGGCCTGAGAAACTTGCGGTATTTATCTCTCAACAACACAAGCATCAGGGCTCTTCCATCTGAGCTCTGCAGCCTCAGCAATCTGCAGACACTGGAAGGTAGAGGCTGCCGCTTCCTCACCGAGCTACCTGAAGACACAAGGAGGCTGCTTAAGCTGCGCCATCTCGATGTGGGCAAAGAACTGGGTTTTGTTCTCATGTCGCCTGCTGTTGGACAGCTGACTGAACTCCAGACATTGCCGGTCTTCCATGTCAGTGGTGGCTCATCGCATGGCTCCCTAAGCGAGCTGGGAAACTTGCACCGCCTCAGGGGTTGCCTTCTGGTTGCAGGACTTGACTCAGAACTGGCAGTGAGGCCCGGGAAGCTAACCTGAGGGATAAACACCACCTCCAGGATTTAACACTGCATTGGCACGACGATGGCGTGTGACATCGACGAAGAAGAAGGGGCAGAAAATGTGGCTGAGCAGGTTCTTGAAAGCCTCCAGCCTCACACCAACCTCCAAGAGCTCGCCATTAGACGCTACGAGGGCACTGCATTTCCATCTTGGAGGCAGGGTTCTTCTTCCTTGCCCAGCTTAGTCTCGCTCACACTCGACAGCCGCTGCAACTGCCATTGCCCAGCTCCCATCACTAAAGTCCCTGAGCGCACGGAAGATGTACGACGTGCAATGGCTAAGCAGCGACGTACACGGTGCGACCACGTTCCCATCTTTAGAGCTAGTATTAAACCTGTGGGAGATGTATGGGTTGGAAGAACTGTTTGGAGTATCAGAAGGCGATTGCCCTCGGCTGCGCAAAATCTGCGTTAGTAGGTGCCCGGACCTTAAGAGGCTGCCCTGCACCTCTTCTTTGGTAGAGCTGGTACTCCATTGCTGCCATCAGCTCCCTGACATCCCGGAGCTTGTGTCGTTGGCGTCCTTGAAAATCGAAGGTTTCCACGGCGTCTGGTCGCTTAGCCTGCCACGGCCACCTCAACTGCCGGCGCTGAGGAAGCTGGAGATTAGGGGCTGCAATGAGCTTTCGTCGGTGCACGGATTGTTGGCACCCACCGCCGTCGAGAGGCTGAAGATTGTAGGGTGCCCCAAGCTTGATCTATCCAAGAACTGGAGGCGCTACAACCCGAAGAAAGTATGCGTATGCTGTTATTTTAGCTTGATACAAGGTTGCGATCATGTTGTGATTGATATACATATTTGGCGCCAGAAAAATGAAAAGACTTCCTAATTTGCAGGCTTAATTGGTGCGAGGTGAGGCTGTGACATGTCTTGAATCCTCTTCTGGTTGGCTGCTTCCAAGTGAGGTAGGATTTGTTGTACCTGAGAGGACAGTTAGTTACAACATCTTTAGCCATCCTGAAGCTAAAACGCATCTTGCCCACTCCTGAAGCCATGGGTGCATGAAGAAGTTAGAAAGAAGTCCACAGTTAAATATCACATAGTTTGCAGCAAATGCATATCCTATTACATGTTGCTTCCTTAGAGACTAGGCTATAATCACCGAGCCCGAGTCAGGGTGCACATCACATTGATCGTAGTTACCTACTCTTCTTAGATTGTAATAGGACAAACAAGGGGATGCCATATGGTGCATTGTACAATACTACATGATAAGCAAAGATTCCTCAATCCACCCCATGTGGTCCAAGGTCCAACAACTTTGCTGATTGATCTTAGGCCAAGTAGAAAGATTAACAATTTATTTTGACCAAATTGGTGAGACTTGAGATGAGCACGTTTTGGTCATGTCATTTTTTTTTTGTATGCATGTGGTTGGCTGTTGGGATTTGGGAAGAACACATGCACCAGAGGAACATATCAAAACGTCTCTTGGCACACATTCATGACCTTTCTATAGCCTACTAGATACTAGTATACTTTTGTCTCTAATCCGTTAACGAGAATCTAGGAGAAAGGGGTTGATGGTGTCGTGAACTCATGATCCAACCATCCAGGACAGGAATACAGGATTCAGATGGGGGAGGTGGGCCCACACGCACCAGGAAAGCAAGTCTTTGGCTGATTTGATAGCTTTTTATTTATTTTAGCCAAGCTAACATCCGATCAACCAAAATTATAAAAATAACATTACAGTAGATTTCTACCGCGCTCCCAAACTATAGCTGGTACCTGCCGTCCTCTCTAACCGCGGCAGGGACCGTAGCCGTTCGGATCGCGAAAGGCACATGCAGCGGACAACGGACCGGGTCCAAAGCAGGCCGCGCGGCAGGAGCCTACAGTAGACCCGGAGCACAGCAGGCTCCTGCAATGTGGGCCCACCTTACAATTTGTAGCCATACTACAACGCCTTACAATTTGCCAAATGAATAGAGACACTCTAACGAGAGAAATAGGAGAGAGAAAGAGAATTACCTTTGGGAGGCATGTTTGGAGCGCAGGATGCTCACATAAATGTCAAAGTTCCTACGGATTTCCATCGTTCCAAACATAAGTGCCACTTACGTTTTTCTATAGCTCGGTGGAGAAAGGACCAATTTGCTTCGTCCGTTGGCTCCCTTCTGCCGCGCTCTTGATACACTGCAGGAGTTTGCTGTGCTCTTGGTCCGCTGTAGGCTTTCGCCGCGCTGCCTGCCTTAGACCGCGGCAAGCGACGTACAGCGGTCCGAGTGCGTGATAGAATGTAGCCGTGATTTAGAAGTACGATAAAGGACACATATCAATTGACTAATCTACCACAATGTTATTTACATCATTTTGGATTTATTATTTCATCCCAAGAAGCGGACAAACGAGGGAAAAAAAACTCATCGGCTCCGAGCCCCATGGTCTATGTTGTTGTCCCTTGTCACTCAACGCATCTTGTCAGCTCTCGTTTTCAGAGTTCTCTGTTGGCTCAGGTTGAAAAAGAGAGAGAAATCACACCGGTTCATCATGGATAAGTTGATTGTAGCCATACTACAGCGCCTTGCAATTTTGCCAAATGAATAGTAACGATCTAACGAGAAAAAAAGGAGAGAGAAAGAGAATTACCTTTGGGACGAGAACCTTCGAGAGGCATGTCTGGAGCGCAGGATGCTCACATAAATGTCAAAGTTCGTACGGATTGCCTCATTCCAAACATACGTGCCACTTACGTTTTTCTATAGTTCGGTGGAGAAAGGACCAATTTGCCCCCATGTGTTCTTCCTTTTTTTCCCTCTTATCTGCGGGCAAAGGGCGGCAAGGGGTGACACGGTTAAGGTAGATATGGCGAGGTCAAGCAAGTAGGTGATGTCCCAGGCAACACCTCTTCTTCCCTCCCCGTTGGCGACATAGGAATGAACTAGTGGATATATCGGGCTTGTTTGGTTTGAAGACCAAAATTGCACATAAAAGTTAAGCCAAAAATTGATGTCACCAAAATCGAGGTGGTCAAATCGGTCACCCGAATTTTGGCAGAGTTTGGCAATAAAAATGAACTAGAAAACCAATATAAACAGAATCTTAAAAAAAAATTAGCATCAAACCAATCATGGCCAAATTTAATCAACGTTAGTAAAATTTGGCTAGACATATTGAGTTCTCCTGAGCACCTAACCAAACAGCCTACCTCCATTCTGCAAGCCATGGCTGGGCCCTATCACAAGGAATAGGGCAGAAATTTATGACGATGTTAGGGGCATTTTGGTCTTTACTGAAAGAACTGACATTTTCAATGGACTTGGCCGGTCAAAACACTAGTCATATTGGCGACAATGGCATGGAGCTAGAGCACAAGTGTTCATCAATCCGGCGGCACATACAAAACTATAAGAAACTGATGGCAAATCCAAAATATATATATAGCAAAGTTGCAACGGCATGTACAAAAAACCTCCCCTTCTGAAACCAGTTTTCTCATCGCGGTGTCGTACATGGGACGGGGGCGAGTGAAGGCACGACTCGGGAAGGGCTTAACTTCTCCCAACCCGATTTTCTCAGATAAACAAACCATCAAGTTGTGAAAGCCGCCAACACCAAGCACTTAATCAAGCCATCTATTTTTCTTCTTCTCATCGTCCAGAGCTCTCCCAGTGGAGCTCTGCTCCTATTCAGTATTGTTAACAAGGTATCATTAGTGATTAGTGCAAGAAGCTTTATTAGCCAGGGGACAGACAGGGATAATGTTGCTGAGGCACTCTGTTGCCCTGAGATGAAGTTAGCCGTATGGATCATCCAGGTCAATAATTAATATTATCTCCATGTCACAATATTTGGTACTGCTGTTTTTTCACGGCCTTCAAGATTAAACTTTGACCGCTAGTTTTACACTGATATATTTATAAAATATCATGGAAGTATAATATTATCATTTTTATACCATCAATCTAAATATTTAGAAAATAATTATTGATCAAAGTTTGATAAGTGGAGTAGCAGTTAGTCGGCAGAGAACACAATCACAAATTTGCAACTACATGGTCCAGCTGACTGGTCCTATTCGCAGGGGTATGTCAGTGAGGTCATCCTACTTGAATAGGGGTATTTTGGTATTTTTGGCAATCATGCTTTTTTACAATAGCTTGACTATGAGTGCATGATTATTTCAGTCCCATTTTTTACATTGCTACTAGAAAAAAATACGGACTCCGTGTTTTTATTACAAGATAGATACATATACGACACACTACAGCCACACAAGCACGGAAGCAAATTCTTTGAGAGAGGGTCTCACTGAGAAGCCCCTCCTCCTACCGTCTAATCTCCCCCCCCCCCCCACACTCTTGCACTGTAGCAGAGTAACAGTGGATGTGGGGAGCCTGCCGAGGCCCTTCCGTAGAAAATTTATTTTCCACAAGCACATATGTGAGCATAGGTCGGTGATAAATCTACGACCTTACAAAGTTTCCATTGAAAGTGCACTTATATGTACATCAAGGTGAGTACCGGGATTTGAACCCTAGTTGGTGGAGTCTCCCATCCGTTTATTTTACTTGATGTCCTAAATCCGTAGTGTCAAGCTTTCTAAAATTTTACCATCAATATATTTAAACCTTTCTAGATTGGCTATATGGAAACCATATTATTAGATTTATTGTTAAAAAATACTTTTCATAATATTTTACTAGTATATTAATATAAAATTATAAAAAGTAATGGTCAAAGACATCACGGAGACCATGAAAAATCAAAAACGTCAAATGTGCTCCGGATGGAAGGGTGCGCTGGGGACTCCATCAGTTTGATTCCGGGGATAGAAGCTGACGATTTTCTTATTGTGTGAGGTGGCCCCGACTGCTGAACCAAAGACGAGCTTATATAAAGAGAGTGCGAGAGGTCAGAAAGAATAGCGTATGGCCGCCAAAGAAAAAGAAAAGAGGGAGTAGCAACATCAATTTCTCGAATACACTCGTTGCATCTAACCAATTTTTTTAAAACATAACGGGAGAAGTTGTGCCAATTTACTAAAGAAGAAGAGAATTACAAGCATCATTCACAAATGGAAGACACCAACACTAACAACGCCAACAAAAGTGGGAATTTGGGGAAAACGATCGTAGCCCCGTACCTGAAACTCAATGCAACACCAACTCCACTGTGGTGATTGTTCTCAGCGCGGACGGGTGGGTCGCCTCCGGTGTCGTCTAGGGACGACAGACACGGGAGGCCGAACGGTTCGTCTCCGCTTCCACTGTTGTTTGGTTTACTTTACTCTTTGCATTTGACCAAATCATGTATAATAAGGTAATCAAGTTTTTTTTTATATATAAAATGTGAGCAAAATACCCTAAAAATATCACAATACTTACCAGCTTCGAACCTAAAGCTGTTCGAGAACAGTGACAGAGTATTTGCGAAATATTTTCCAAAACAAATGCTAAGTGTTCGAGAACGGAGGGAGTATTAAAGAAAACAAAATTTTACTATTTGATCAGTACGCAGGTTGTAAAAAGTACTTACCAGTTTCGAACCTAAAGCTGTCTGTTACATTTAATGCCTCAAGACAAATAGCATCATCAATTGCTATCAGCGACTAATGATTTAACACCATCGAGTCCAACTCAAGTTGATGTTTGCATGCCAACAAGCACAATAGTACGTTCCTGTAGATCTAGATCTCAGGGGAAAAAAATCATATAGAACCTGGTCCATAACTTCTCCACCGTGTAATACGTGTATTTTCACGAATCTCAAAGCGTGACATACTATTCTTCAGTATTCAATTCGTAAAAATTCACATAAGTGATTTATAGGGCTGTGCGTTTTGAGATTCGTGAAAATACATATATCACACGATGAAATTAGTCTATTGAGATAAAGTTGTGGACCAGATTCTATAGGAATTTTTTTACCTAGATCTCATGGGGAATCCTCGAGGCAAAGTCGTTTTCCACTGTTCTTCTTTTTCCCACAGAAAGGGGATATCTTTTATTTAATCCAACGGGGGTAGTGTTTGCATTCATCGCAGATGAACTGCGTTGCAAAATCAGGAGCACGCCTTGATGGGTGGTCTGTGCTGTAATCTAGCATGTTGTGCTAGTTCGTGCGCTACCGTATTTTGCTCTCGTCGGATCTTATTACGTTCGCTTGCCTTGCATCAATTTCTTTTTCTTTCGATCCTCATCAATTTCTGCTCGAGTTTCCAGATTTTAAGTTTTGCACGAACCGTAGCGCAAATCCGATTATTGAAGAATAATCAGCTTCAGCATCCATTGCAATGCTAAAGCCAGTCCTCCTTAGCACGCAACCACTCCAGTCTTCAGCCACTTCAGCATCCACACGACTGAGCAGAAGACCACACGACATGTGCATGTTCATTACGGTCATTTTCCACTGTTGATGCTTTCTTACCTTCTAGAAACTTGGTTTGAACACATGCATGCCTCCTGTTTTTTTTTTTTTGTTTGTCAAATCGTGCTTGTTATAAGTTCTTGGCAACTTCCTCTTTCTTTTTTTTTGAGAGAGAGAGGGAACTTTTGGGATCACTCAAAACTCAAAAGTGCATTTTTTTTCCTCATGGACTGCAGTACTTGTTTAGTTTTACCAGACTCCACTCGTGCACAAGGAGTGAGACCGTCATTTAATTTCTTATAATAGTTACTCTCCCCTGAAAAAATTCTGTAAGAATTACTGTAACTTGATTAAAACAAGCTAGCAAACTTGTTATTAGCATCCATTTAAGTTCTGCAAGTTGAAAAACTATTTAGAACAGCGATGCACAAACCACTCGTATATAATTTCATTTTCAACAATTCCTCTCTCTGCCGTCACCGAAGAAATGAACATATCATGAAATTTATTCCGTTCAAATAAAATTAACCTGTCAACATCTGTGGGCTGTGGAATCTCAAAAGGGATTACGACTTGATCCCGGAAGTGCACTGGTAATTCGGTGAAAGATAAGAAATACATTGTTTGCATAAAAACCCATATAATTTGTAGCAACTATTCAGAATATCGTGAATATTACCGAAGGTGTCTTTTTTAGATTCACTAAAGGTATCCTATTTTCACGTTCTACCTATCACTATACGATAGTGATGTCTGAAGTAGGAGTAATTGAGTTTTCCGTCTCTTTGCTGCACACCACGACACCATGCTGTCTAGATTTCACCGATTCTAAATATCTAGTAGAATCAACCTTTTGAATTTCCTTTTCCTACCGAAGTTTTTGAATTTTCTTATAGATTAATTCCTTATATACTACTGGAATTTTACCTTTTCTTATTCTACTCCCACTGTTCACAATATAAGTACATTTTTATAGGTAATGTTTTGTTTTACAATGTAAGTCTATGGAGGAAACACGTGTAGTTATTGCAATATTATCACTCTTAATACTGTAAAAAGAGGATGAGTAATTGTAGTATGCAATTTATTAGCAGCATGTATAGTCTAATTTCATTAATCTATATATATTAAACAAGTAATCCGACTAACTACAATTAATGCTATTTTTCTCGTCCCTCATGCAGCCACATAATCCATAGTGGTCACCTTGATTTGATCAAACATTACAACCAACAAATTGATTCCCACTGCAACACGTGGGGTATCCTTCTAGTTATCTCTTATTTGTGCCTCTTGTACCGTCAGACTATGACTATATTATAAAAAAGAGGTAATTGAAGCAAAGATAAATTTAGATTTTTAAGGCGAAAGCCAAATTTAGTTATGTATGCATTTTTGTACTCTCTTGTGGAATCCCATTGGACAATCCTAGAGGTGGCAAAGGCAACTCTGGGTATGGGGGCATGCTAATTAGGTCCACTAAATTTTACTGAATTCCACGTATATGTTTAAGTTTTGGAATGGCCACCGTAAAGCCTCCTTTTTATGGGAAAAAAAAGGAACACTTCACCTACCATCTAGAAAAGGTACATCTATTACCATCCATCAGAGATGGCTAGAGATGGACCGTGCCAGTCAAGCTGGCCCAAAGCACGATACTATTGGATCGGTCTGGGCACAGCACAGCCCACACTGTAGCAAGGTCGGACCGACACGGCCTGAGCTCCTGTGTTGTGCTTGGGTCCACACCCTGGCCCGGCGACACAGTGGTGCAAACAGCCGAGCACGGTGGGGGCACGGCACGGCACGGCACGGCGGCGACAGGGCGTGGGGCGCGGTGGGGTACAGCAGTGGTAGGGCACGATGGGGGCGCGGCGCTGCAAGGGCAGGGCGTGGTGCGTCGCCGCACAGCGCTGCAGTAGGGGCAGTAGGGAGTAAGGGGAGGCGAGAGGCGGGCCGAGCTAGCACGGCACTATGCCAACACGCATATGGCCGTTGGACCCGTGTCGGCACGACACAACACTGTGCGGCCCGATTAGCCCGGCTAACGTTCGGATTTTTAAAAAATTCGACCGTTTTTTGGATGTTAGGGGGGGTTTAAAAATAGCAACAAAAAAATAAAAATCTTGAATTTTTTATATAAATTGCCACCATATCCCTTCTCATTTAACACATATCCATTCCTTGATCTCTCTTATGAATTATGTTGTGCAAATTTAGATTTCTTGTGAGATAATTCGGCAAAAAAAATTATGCTAAATTTTGGAAAATTCAAATTCCAGTAGCAAGTCAGCAAAAGAGTACAATAATGTTTTTTGCATATTTTTATTGTTATTATTTTTCAGCTAAGATGAAATAAATAATAGTGTAAGTTACGATTTTGCAGTTTTCGTTATAAAAAATTACGATAGCTTTGCTCTTGGTGATTACGGAATTTAATCGGAGGATATTGCATCCTTCAAGAATGTCACTGCCTCAAACCAACGGAGTTATTACCAGAAGGGCAAGAAGAAGTACCGTCATCAGGCTCTACGATAGCATCTTCGTCGACAACCACCGGAGCAAAGAGATCTAAGACGAGTACATCGGGAGTCTGGGAGAATTTTGACAGGACAACCAAGGAAGACGCACAAGGAGTTTAGGTACCATATGTTATTTGTAAAATTTGTCGTCATGAGTTGTCTGCAAAGTCCTCAGGTGGAACGGGGCACTTGCTTAGACATGTTGCAAGATGTAATGCTACACATGGATTGGTGATGAGGTAGACGCAGCTGTAATACAACCCCGACGGTACGGTACGTAGCTGGGACTACAATCCTGAGGTAGCCCATCAATACCTTTGTCGTTTAACTGCTTCTAAAGATTTACCTTTAAGCTTTGGGGAGTCTATGGCTTTCGAAACTTACATAAGGATCGCACATAATTTTAGATTTTCTACCGTTTCTAGATAGACAACAACTAGAGATCTAGTTAAATACTATAATGAACATCATGATAAATTAAAGGAACTATTTAGTACGTGCTGACCTCAAACATATGGAGTGGTCGGGCTAAGGAGGATTATCAACTGAGAAATAGAGAAAAGAATTATATATTTCAAATTAATTGATGTAACACACACATGTGAGAATATTGCAGACTGTATTATTAAAGTCGTGAAAGACTTTGGTACAGACAAAATATTCTTAATTACTTTAGACAATGCCGCTTCAAACTCTAGAGCAATGGATATTCTTACTCCAATGTTGAGTACATATGCCAATTCTTTCTTGCTACATCAACGATGCACTTATCATATTATTAACCTTATAGTAAAATACGATTTGAAGAGGTTGAGTATGTATCTTAAAGCTTTCTGCGATACGATATCTTTCTTGTTAACTAAATTGAGGCATGAATTCAGCTAGCTAGCTCACTCCTTGGACGTTCATCCTAAACGTGCAGGAGAAACCACGATCTACTTCATCGAACCTAACACACTGAAGTGTTTGATTTGCTTCATGCCAATCCTGCAAGTGCTTTGTAGAATTCTCCTAAACCACGCCTCAGAAGTAATAGCAGTAGAACTAAATTTGAAGTTATTAATTACAAGTATGTAATTGTCTTTAAACCCAACAAGAAACTTCAAGTTTAGTTCTACTGCTATTACTTCTGAGACCGTGGTTTAATAGGATTCTACAAGCATTTGGAGGAGTGACATGAAACAAATCACACATTTCAGTGTGTTAGGTTCGATAAAGTAGGTCGTAGTTCATATATATATACCGGTTTTAAAGGCACAAGCAACCACTGCTTGGAGATTTTATAGAGAGGAGATCATCACAGACGGTTTCTTATGACAAATCGTCTGTGATACATCAGCATCACAGACGATTTTATCTATCTGTGATAGTTAACTATCACAGACGATTCTAAGTAAATAACTATCTGTGATAGTCCTCATAACAGACGGTTAAAAAATCGTCTGTGATGACCTCATGTTATTACTGACCCATAAACTCAGACGACTCACAAAACCATCTATGATAATATTTTTGAACTGTAAGTGAAGCCCTTTTCTGTAGTAGTGAAACAATGTGCTAATCACACCCCCTTTACCGCACGTTCGCTCGCTTGAGCAAAAATTATTTTGTTCAACAAAGACCAATGACATATCCTGCCATGGCATAACAATTTTAACAATAGTGGCTGCTTGTCACAATTCCATATCTCATTAAGTCAAATTAACATTATTGATCAAGTGCCATGAGCACATCGTACAACTAAGCATGACTAATCATCTCTACGATACCCATGTTAGTGATACAATTATGTCCTACTAGTAATGACCATCCTATGGTGACAAATGATTCATGGTATTCAAATAATCAATGAAGGCATAATGATAAATAAGTGATTAACTATTCCCAAAAACAGTTCATATAAAAGTAGCATGCAATTTAATATAAAATAAGATACTTTTGAAAAACATAGGTTCAATATGATCAATGGATTATGACTTGCTTTGGCTTTGCTCAGTTACCACACTTGGATTTTCAAAACTTGATCCTGCTCTTGCTCCTTGAAACAGATCATCTAAACGAGAGAGAAAACAACACACGAGACACAAATAAATCCAAAAGAAAAACAAATAAAATCCAAAAACAACGAAACAATCTCCAAAACAAAGAGCTCGATTTTAGACGAATTTAGGAACTTGAACTGACTGGATCGGAGTTCAGACGAAGGAGAACGAACTTCGAAAGATTTGCCGGAAAAGAAAAAGGAGAGAGAAAATAATATTATCGAGAATGCTCATTCGGCTGAAAAAGAAAAAGACACTGACTAGTGGGGCCCACTGGTAAGTGAAAGAGAGGAAACAAAGAGATTAACAGGTGAGACCGAAGTGCCAGAGAGAAAGAGACAAAAGGAGGAGCTGACATGGGGGACCCACATGATAGAGAGAGAACATGGGAGCAAAACAGAGAAAGGAGGCGGCAGCACTGGCGCAAGGCGGCGGTGAGGGGACGGCGGCCGACAGCAAAAATGGGTTCCTAGCGAAGAGGGGAAGGTTTGGGCGACGGCGGCGTGGCGAGGGCGGGAGTGAGGCGGCGACGGAATGGAGCTTCGGGATCGCGGCGGCGATGGCGGCTCGGTGGAACCCTAAGGAAACGGAGAGGAGCACGGCTTCGACGGCGGCACAGTGAACACGACGGGTGGCTCAGGGCGGTCGGAGGTTGGCTAGAGTGGCGACGCGACGAGGACCAGCGACAAAGAATATGGACGGTGGCGGTAAGGCACCACGTCACTGGAGAAGCGACGGGAAGGGAGGGGATCGAAAGAGGACAATGAGGGACTCGAGGATGAAGCCACTGTTACTTTGTCCATTGTGTATTATCCAACACCTCCCCTATAATTGTGTATAGTATTCTACTTATTACTACTTAGTTGAAGATATATGAAAATGACACAGTTTTACGAGAGGCTATTATTGCTATGAAAACAAAATACCTAAAATATTGGAGAGAAATCTCTTTTTCATATGCATTTGCATTTATTTTAGATCTTAGAGCTAAAATTCAAGGATTTGATAACGTTCTTGATCTTCTTAGTGATGCTACAAGCCTAGAATATTCTAACTATTTTGCAGATGTTCGTTCTAGATTTACCAATGTTTTTCAAAAGTATAAAAATAAATTTCAGGGAGTTCGCTTGCAACGACCTCCACTACCATCCACCTCAAGTAACAAGACAAATTTTGGGTGTAGGTTCTTCCTCCAGGTCCGAGAGTTCTACACCGTCAAATTCTCAACCAAAACCAACCTCTCACCCAAGGAGTGGAGAACTATCCATCTATCTGGATAACGATACGGTGGATTCAACTCAGAAGACTTTGAAATTTTGCAATGGTGGCTTACTCATAAGTTAACACATCCCGTGCTATCCATATTTACACGTGATGTGTTAACTATTTCTGTTTCGACAATTTTCTCCTAGTCTACTTTCAATATTTCTGGAAGAATATTGGAGGAGAGAAGAACAGGTCTCATGGGTGAGATAGTGAAGATACTTCTAACTGTGAAGGACTGAAAACAACCTGATGCATGAACACAGTACTCTGTAGAAAATCCAGAGTTGTCGAAGGTGTTCAAAAATATGTACCTAAACAATGACACTTAGAACATGGATGTATGTAGAGATATATGATATACTCTTTTTCCTCTGCGAATTTTTTTCTCATGTTAAGTTTTTATTTAGCAAATGTTTTAATGAGATAGGCATTTAAACATTAATAAAATTATTTATTATATTTTTAATATATTTATCTTATATTTTTAATAATTTTTATATGTATTTTTAATTCTACACATTTTCTAATTTTTTTTGGAATTTTTAAAAAATTTCGGGCCGAAACGAGCTACGCGGGTCAAGCACGGCCCGTCGGGCTAACCCTGCGTGGACGGCCTAACACGACTTGAGGTACTGGTGTGCCATGCTTGGATCAGCATTCGGACCAACGGACCGACATGACTTGGCCTGTACAGTTGAACGGGCTAGCCGGGCCTAATCGTGCCAGGCCAGCATAGGCTCGGGCCGGGCCGTGCCAGGTGGGCCGTTTGGCCATGGATGCCATCCATGCTTCTAGACTTTGTGAAAATTTACACCAGCTACTTTGAGGGCAAAGGAAACCACTCGTTGACGAAAGTTTGGTGCACAATAAATATTACTATGAACATTTGCACTCTCATCAGGGAGATCATTCAACATTCATTCGTACTGGCGACCAGTTCATCTAAGAACCAAATTTGGTACACAGCATGCACCCCTGTGTCTCACTCCACTTGCAAAAAGGACAAGTATACTCTTTTATCCCTGGTCATTTTTGGAACGCAAGAATTGCACAGAAATTTCATATTATTGTAAGAACATAAAAAACAAATCAAACGTTTCAAACGGTCTCCTGTAAAACCCATTTGGAATGCAGGAATTTGTCTCGATTAAACTGTTCCTGTTAAATTTCTGCATTCCAAATATGAAAAATTAGTCCAACCTATTGGTATCCACTTTTGCACTCGGGTGTGAACAAGCGACCAAAAGATCAAATTAGCTACCAAAATGGTTTCCTCCCAAGTCAAAGGAAAAACTAAAGAAATATTAAAAGGTAGCAGTTTAAGTCAGCATTGCACAGTTCCTCATGGCAATATGTAAATTCCATGTGCACATATAGTAATATATTATTAATATTATTATTGTTATTGCCATTAGATTAGATTAACTAATTCTGTGGATGGACAGCACCAGGGGACAAAAGGCCAGTCTCTGTCTTGAATTGCAGAAGCAACGAGCTGATCCCCCAGGTTGTCACTATTTTGGTCTGTAACGTCACGTAATTGCTAAAAAATAGCACCATTTTCATCGTATTTACAAAATTAGCTCCTAGACAAGCGCGGAATTGCCGGAGTGTCTACCCGTGTCTTATTCCGCGGTCGTCGAGCGCGGCAAGGGCACACACTCACGCGATCACGGAACTGAAGGCGCGGGCACCTCCCGCGGTGGCGGAGCGCGGAAGGGAGGGTAGGGGCAGCGCGCGGGCCGTATGCGCCGCTTTGCTTCCGCGCTCGGTGACCGCGAAAGGTCACCAATTTCCTACGCTCAGCGACCGCGGAAAGGAGACGGCGATGTTCCGCGCTCAGCGACCGCGGCAAGATGCCGACACAGTGTACCTCCCGCACCCGTCACTTCGATCCCACGTTCGGCAGAATTCCCGCGGGCGTCGCTTTCTTTCCATGCTCACGGACCGCAGAACGTGCCACGTGTCACCACCCCGTTCTTCGCGGTCAAGACAGGGCTACAATTGTAAATTCGTTGAAAGGGAGCTAAATTTGCAATTAGGTTGTGCTACATGCCAAATCAAAAAAAAAAAAAAAAGGTGGTGTTACATGCCAAATCAAAAAAAAATCGCTGATCCCCTCGCCACCATTTGATAGTAACTTCTCCCCCCTTGATATATATCTCTCAGCTGCTTCGTCCTTCGGGGAAATCAAAGACACAGGAAGAGTTCTTGTATTCCACTCTCCCTCCAAGAAGTACATGTGCTTTTACTTCCTTGTCTGCTTACTGTTCAGTTCTTGTTTGTTAGAGGCTTTAGAGGTTTTCGTGGGAGTTGGTGACCATTTCTTGGAGTTCTTGGCCCTTCCTTCCATGGGAGCTTGGAGGATCTCTGCAAGTGACCATGAGCCAAAGTGAGTGGAGTTCTCTCATCGTTTTCTTTTCTCGGGTGATTCTTGATGGGCAAGGCCTCCCCTTTGCTTCGTGTGAGTTGACCTAGGTGGGAGTCACGTTCTTGACTGTGGGTTCTTGATTCCTGCTGTTGTTAAGGTTGAGGGAGTAGGAAGACGACGTTTTTGAGGGAGTAGGAAGACGACGTTTTTGTCAAGTTTGTGTAGGGAATTTAACCCTGGATTGTTTATTTCGCCTGGAAATCGATTTCTTGGACCCTTCTATTGTTGGGAGAGGTTGATCAAATCAGATGTATGTCTGATCCTTGTCAAGCGCAGGGAACATCTTTTTTTTTTTGGTTATGTCCGAGGTAGCAACTGCTATTTAAATAAAGAAAAGTTGAATTGTTGCTCAAGATTGCTAAAACAGTTTGGATCAGCTTGCGTTCCATCACCTGGGGTTCGAATTCTCAAAGGCTGTCATTTTTTATTTCTGGTATAACTGCGAGTGATTGGGTGTTTCTAAAACCTTCTGGAAGCATAAAGATCCTTTTTTAAGGTTGGTGCCTGCGTTAGGATTTCGCTGATCTTATTGTTCACCATATTACTGTGCAAACCTTTACAAGGTTTATGGGCTTTGTTAGGGTTTTGATCCCTTAATTCTTAAAAAGAGCTACATTTTTAGTCGTGCTTGAAATGAAATTAGAAGGTTTTTCTGTTCCCAGCTTTCTATAGTATCTTTATGCTGAGGAGAGAATGATTGTTCAACTCAAGTGTATAACCCTGAGTAACTAAATGCTGGCTTTATAACTTAACGTGGGGTTTAGCACAGAACTAACTGCTACCTTATCCTTCTATTCTTTGGTTGTAGGTTTTGACATCAACGTGCTTCGTAAAGAAGCAAGGAGCAGGTGGTTAAAGCCTTCTGAAGTCTACTATATCTTGCAGAATCATGAGAAGTTTCCGATCACCCCTGAGCCACCAAAGAAGCCACCCAGTATAGCCCAGCTCGTTAAATTTGGGAAGTTTACTTTTACTTCTATCTTCACTTGGATACCTTGACAGTATTGTTTTGTTTGTTCTTTAGGTGGTTCACTATTCCTTTATAATCGTCGTGTGAATCGGTATTTCCGGAAAGATGGACATGCGTGGCGGAGGAAAAAAGATGGAAGAAATGTTGGGGAGGCTCACGAAAGATTGAAGGTTTGTTCATATTGACACATATCTAAGAAATAGATATCAGTGCACACAAGTTGCGGTACTGTGTACTGGATCTCTGGTATCAAACGATACAACATTACATTGGAATTAGGACAAGGCAACAAGCACATAGCCGAACTTTTTTTATTTTTTAATCCATTTTTAAAAATATTTTAAAGATAATCTCTCCCTAACTTTATTTCGAATTCTGACTCCTTTGACCACGCCACAACGTGCCGCTGTGGCGTGGTAAAAGTATGTTGTCACGTTACGGACATTGGCGTGGCAAATGAGCGTTCACGCTACTCCTCTTGGCGTGACAGGACTTAACCCTAAAATGAACGCGTGTTGGCTCGGAGAGCTATCGTGACAGGTTTGACCACACCGCGGTCGGTGGCGTGACAATACAGTTTAGTCACGTCACAGGTCATGGCGTGATCAAATAGGTCAGAATTAGAAATAAAGATAGGGAGACGTTATCTTTAAAATATTTTTTTAAAATGGATTAAAAAAAATAAAAAAGCTATCATTTTTTAGTCATTTTTTGCTTTCATATTTTATAGTTGAAATAATTTTACTTAATGTCATCTGCAAATTTTCAAAAGAGACATTACTCCATGTTTTTCTAATGGTGGTTTGAATATGTAACTTAGAAAATAACTTAATTTTATAAGAGCCTGTGCAAGTGATATTTACATGTACTGGACCTATAAACAATATGTCAGGCTTGTATATACAAAAAACCAGTCTCTTTATATGTTGTGTTGTGTGTTGTCTTATTTATTTGGAGTTATCTGCTAATTCTATTAAAAGGCATGGCTAGAAACAAGAAGGTTGTATGGTTAGCCTGAGATTTTTCGTTGATTAATGGATGTTACAGATTATTTTATTATCAGAACTTCAGAATTGAATTGTTAATCAGCACACTTCATCACTTTAACCTTATATATGATGTTTTATTATCATCACAGGTTGGAAATATTGATGCTCTGAGTTGCTATTACGCTCATGGAGAGCAAAATTCATGTTTTCAGAGGCGATGTTTCTGGATGCTGGAACCGTAAGATAAACGTTGCCATTTAGCTAGCTCAAAATCTTCTTAAGGCTCCTTGCAAAATAAATAAATAAATAACTTCTTAAGACTTCTGTGAGATTGTGAACTACGTTGCCATTTAGCTAGCTCAAAATCTTCTTAAGGCTCCTTGCAAAATAAATAAATAAATAACTTCTTAAGACTTCTGTGAGATTGTGAACTACGCGATGTATATGTTTTATGTGATCACTAAGTTGCAATAGTGCTAAGATACTCAGTGCAACTTGCTATATGTTTACGATCAAGTAAACTGTTTGCAAATATTGTCTGTGAAAAGAGTGGTTAGTAATCTTTGTTATGATACCCATTCTCCCTTTTTGCAGTGCATATGAACACATTGTGCTGGTACAATATAGAGAAGTAGCTGAGGTATGTGACATATCTTTGTATGCAAGTATACATTTGCATGTTATCCTTTCCTCTAATTATTTTTGTTGTTGATTTGGCAAAATTGCCTACCCTCCAAATAAATATTGTGAGGACTGACTGACTCAGCCGACACTGACATATGCACACATAGAAATGCTATTTGGCATTATCAGTTCATGCTGCAATTGAGCTGGTCATCATGTGTCAAAACATGAAGAGTCGTAGACCAAAGAATCATTTCAGTAGTCACTGTTTTGCGCATTTTCAATAGTGCTTATTGGCATGAGCCCATGTCAGGATCCAGTTACACAAACTATCAAGAATTGTTTAAGCTGACAGTGGATCTGTTCCTCTAGCAAGCAATCACTTGTGGCTGTAGAGTGCTCTTGTAATATTGCAGGAGGAACACCAAATAAATAAGAGTGGAAATTTCAGTTATGAATACACATGCATGCACTACTGCTCTGCGTCTTAATTATTTTCATGATGGGTTGTAGTTGATCATGTCTTTTCACAATTCCAGAGAGATGCTTTCATGATATTCCAAATAAAATGAACAATTGAGCATGAACTTGAAAGTAAGATTCAAATGAATTAGATTTAATCTCAAGCACTTGTATAACAATTACTTCTTTTCTTTGGATCCACACCTGTTTTATTCAAATACAGTAGGATCACATCCAATGAGTAATTGTGTGCCTGGAACTTTCTTTCATCTCCAGGGCAGATATTATTCGGCATCATTGTTGAATGGGCCAGCAGAATCTCTTTCAGCCTTAAGTTATCCAAATGCCATATATGGAAACCAATATCACAGCTCGACTTCTGACGTTAGTGAGGGCAGTGAATCCCGTCAGAGCTATTCTAATTTGAGCTCTGTAACTGAAGTGAGTTCCTATTCTGCAAACAAAGAGTACAACAAAAATAATGACACACAACTAAGCATACCAGAGCTTGACCAAACAACTACAATGGGAGCACCAGAGCTTGGCCGGACTAGTCTGGAACGAACTACTGAAGTTTGTCAGACAGATAAAAGTAATTCAACAAATAAATCTGGCCTCAATCTTGCTTTGAAGAAGATTGCGGAGCAGTTAAGCTTGGGTGATGATGATGATGACTACATTTACTTAAACCAAGCTCTGCCTTTGAACTTCGTTACAAATATTGAGGCTGCAGATAGGCAGGGCAATCACACAAGCAGCCGGCTAGGAAAAGTTTCAGGTATTCCTGCATTTCTTTAAAGCTAAATCCATTAATTGTTTGATATTTGTAAACAAAGTCATATTCTTTTGCTGGCTTATTCAGGTAACAACCAAGCAAAACAAATTCAAGCAGAAGGAACACAAAATGGTCTTGGCAGAGGGATATCACCATCATGGGGAGATGTGCTGCAGTCCAGTTCAGGTTTGCCGGCTTCATCTATATACGAGGTAAGTGTTAGGAATAGCAACTTGTATTTCTAAGGGGCCAAAGGGCCAGTATATATATACAAAGTACAGGTGGTGAATATGCAAATAACCCCTCAAAACAATGAGGAATAAAACACTATACACATATCTCTAATACCACCCTCAAACTCATGGTGGATCAACAACACTGAGTTTGGAGAGGTAGAAGCTGTGATGTGCTCGAGTCTGGGCCTTCGTAAAGAAATTCGATATTTGAAACTCTGAAGGCACATACTGAAGAGCAATTACCTGATCATGCACACAAGACCTCATGAAGGAAGCATCAACACCAATATGCTTAGTGAGCTCATACTTCACAGGGTAAAACAGACCAGTGGCGAACAGATGCCACCGAAAGAAGAGTACGAATAGTGGTCATGTGGGCCACAGAAGCAAATGTCTCGTCGTAGTCACGACCATGCTCCTGCTGGAAGCCACGAGCAACAAGACGCGCCTTATAGCGCTCAAGAGAGCCATCAGAGCGAGTCTTAATCTTATAGACCCACTTACACGTGATGGGATGAGAGTGAGATGGAAAAGGAACAAGATCCCAAGTACCAGTACGCTCGAGGGCAGCAATCTCCTCGGCTATGGCATGCTGCCACTCAGGGTGAGTAACAGCATCCCGGTAGGAGACAGGCTCACGAGTAGCTGCATCAGCAAAACCAAAGCGGGCAAGGGGCCGAATCGACTGGCGATCGCGGAGAGCGTAGCGAGGAGAAGATGATCCATCAGGGGAAGATGGAGCATCAGAAGAAGATGGAGCATCAGGAGAAGATGGCTCATCTGGAATATCCTCAGTACGGGGTCGAGTGTAGAAGAGAGGGTAAGAGGGGGCTGTAGTGAGAGGAGCCTGAGGAGCCGCAGGAGGCGAAGTAGGCGGCGACAACGGCGGAGAGGCCACAAGAGAAATATGTGGAGACTCAGGGGAATGGGTGGACAAGGGCAAGACAGATATAGGTGTATCTAGAAAAGTAAAAAAGAACAGAGACTCCACAAAGGAAGCCGAAGGAGAGGCAAGACGTGGGTAGAAGGGACGCGACTCATCGAAAGTCACGTCCCGAGAAACCCGCATCCGTCGACCAACAGGATCCCAGCACCGATAGCCCTTGTGCTCGGCACTATATCTCAGGAAGACACACTCAACAGACTGAGCAGTCAGTTTGGTGCGTTCTCGAGGGGCGAGGAGAACGTAGCAAACGCTGATGGATAAGTCTCTGTGTCGGCTTTTTGTGTCGGCTTTTTGCTTTTGTAAAGGACAGCATCCTTGATTGGTTGTTAGCATCTCTAGGACAAAGATCTTGACCAAGATCTAGGACAAAGTTGTTAGCATCTTCTAGGACAAAGTTGTTAGCATCTTAGACTAGCATCTTGGCATATGCTTGGTGAGTAGCGACCTATAAATATGTATCCCCAACCCTCAAAGTTGGCATGGCATTGTGAAGAGAAATATACAAGAAAATTGCCCCATCTCCAAGTGTCATCCTCTCCATGAGAGTAAGGATCTTGCTATCACCTCAAGCAAGAGTCCAATGACTAACAAGTGGTATCGAGCTATACTATCCTCAGAGCCCGAGCATCTCCCGCCATCTCCTTCTCCGCCTTGCAGAGCTCCCACCAGAGCAGCAAGCAGCAGCTCATTGTACCTACTCACTCCTCTCCGAGACGAGCAAGAGCTCATCGAAGCAGCCTCTCTCCACGCAACAACCCCGAAGCGCGCCATGTCCGCAGGCGCCTCGGCCTTCGCCGCCTCGAGCACGCGGGCGTCGTGCCGACGGCCGAAGCTCGCCGCAAAGCAATAGCGAGCGAAGCGGCGGCAGAGACCGCAGCGCGTGAAGGCGCCGAGGCGGGCAATGGCGGAGCCGGCGGCGCAGCCAGCGGCAGAGCGGAAGAAGCGGCGGCGGCGCAGCGTCAGCGTCGCAACAATGAGGTCGAGGCTTTGCGCGGCAGCGTCGTAGCTCCATTTCACGACGATAAGCGTCGATGCAGACCTCGACCACCGGCGAGAGCCACGGAGAAGCGGCGCGCAGATGGCGGCAAGCATGCCCACGAAGCTTAGCGGCGGTCAGACAGCGCGGTCGCGGCTGGTGGCGCTCTCGAGGAGGCGCGCGCGGCGGTGACGCTCTGAGGAGGCGCGCCGCGGCGGTGGCGCTCTGGAGGAGGCGCGACTCGACGGTGGCGCTCCGAAGAGGCGCGCGACGACAACGGCGGCAGACGGTCGATAGAGCGCGACCTTCACGTGCGGCGTGGCTCTCCCGGACCGGCATCGTGGTTACCACGGGTTCCGTGCTATTGTCGAACGCCGCCCGGCGCGGGTGGCCTACCTCACCAAGGCCAACTACGCCGAGCGGGCGCGGTGATGAAGGCGAGGCTCAGCGCGGCACATGTGGGAGGCACCGACGGGCGACGCCGACCACGACCGAGATCGACGGCGCTGGATGCCCTCATCGCCGCAGCCCCGCCCGAGATGCGCTTCGCTCTCCAACAAGCGGATCGACAAGGAGGCTTGGGACGCCATCGCCGCGCACGCGCATCGGCAGCGCATCGCGCCGCAAGTCCACACCGCAGCACTTCGCGACGGAGCGGGAGAACTCCGCCTTCAAGCGGTGAGGACGCCGATGACTTTGCTCTCGCCTCAACACTCGCTGCGTAAGCCGTGCGATTCGCGATGACACCTACGGCGAGAGAGAGCGTGAGAAGCTCTTCCGCCGCGTCCCCGAGGTACAAGCGCATGGCTCGCCGATCCGGTCTCGCTGGACCTCTCCACGATGACGATCGAGGAGGCGTTGGTCGCCTCAAGGTCGCCGGCGATGATGAGCCACGAGTCTCTCGACCCGTCACCATTGGCGGAAGCTCCTCCTCACTCGGGAGCGCTGGTCGCCGGCCAAGGTGACAGGAAGAAGGGAGCCTTCTTCCACGACAGCGGCGCGATGCGTGGCAAGCGCGCAAGCCACGCAAAGACGCCAGCATGGGCACGAGGACGCGCGAGGGTGATGACCGTGGGCGCCCGAGGCGGCGCCGCGCAAGCAAGAGCCGCACGAGACGACTCTTGCTACAATCGCGCAAGCCCGGTCATTGGGCCAAGGATTGTCGACACCACGACGCGCCAAGCCCACGCCACGCAGCGGAGGAGGAGGAACAACGGCTCGCTTCATTGCTCGGCGAGCATCGAACTACCTCGGCACCGCCGCACGCTCTCTCTCCACCTTGACGAGCCAAAAGCACACGTCCTCCTCGGCGACAGTTCCGGCAACGACAAGACTGACCGGGTGGTGCCTCGACACCGGCGCCACCCATCACATGACCGGTTGACGGGAGTTCTTCGCCGAGCTTGACTCTAGCGTCCGAGGCTCCGTCAAGTTTGGGGACGCCTCCGGCGTGGAAATCAAGGGCGTCGGCTCCGTCATCGTCACCACCGATCGGGATGGCTCAGATTCCTCACAAGGAGACACACAAGACTTAGGGGGTGAATGATGGATAAGTCTCTGTGTCGGCTTTTTGTGTCGGCTTTTTGCTTTGGAAAGGACAGCATCCTTGATTGGTTGTTAGCATCTCTAGGACAGCATCTTGACCAGCATCTAGGACAGGTTGTTAGCATCTTCTAGGACAGGTTGTTAGCATCGTAGACTAGCATCTTAGACTAGCATCTTGGCATATGCTTGGCTGAGTAGCAGCCTATAAATATGTATCCCCAACCCCTCAGGTTGGCATGGCATTGTGAAGAGAAATATACAAGAAAAATTGCCCCATCTCCAAGTGTCATCCTCTCCATGAGAGTAAGGATCTTGCTATCACCTCAAGCAAGAGTCCAGCGACTAACAAACGCAACCAAACAGACGAAGGACAGAGTAGTCAGGAAGAAGACCATAAATACGCTCAGCAGGGATCGCACCCTGAAGAGCAGAAGAGGGCTGGAGTTTGAAAAGATAGGTGGCAGTGGAAACAGCTTCGGCCCAAAAGTGAGGTGGAATAGAGGCGGCAATCATCAGTGCACGAGCCGTCTCAAGGAGGTGGCGATGCTTGCGCCGGCGACGACGATTCGAGCATGAGCACCGTGACAAGAGAATCGAAGCGAGTGCCTGCTCGCAGAGGAAGGCGCGCAGTAACGAGAGAGGTACTCGCCAATGAGTCGGACGAAAGATACGAATAGGGGGAGAGGGCGTGTGTGGACCATAGTGGCAAATTGTTTATAGATAGATAAGACCTCACTACGAGAAGACATGAAATATATCCAAGTGTGGCGAGAAGAATCATCTATAAAATGATATAATATCGATGACCCCTTTCAAACGGCGAGTCGGACCCAAACATCCGAATGAACAAGATCAATAGGACGCCGAGACACTAACTCACCGTGAGGATAAGGAAGTCAATCTGCTTACCTAACTTACACTCGACAATCTAAAGATACGTCTCCTGAGACAGACCCCAGAAGACCACGACGAACTAAAGACGGCATGCAGAGATCCACACAGATGACCAAGGCGGTGATGCCACTGCTGGAAAGAGCTGGTAGGCGGAGTGGCAGAAGCTGAGAGACTGGCGGCGACGGTGGCAGCGGAAGGAAGGTGAAGCCAGTCAAGCTCCCAGAAACGTTGTGAGTCAAGGCGCCGAGAGCCAGAACCAACCAAAGTTCCCGTGTGGCGGTTCTGAACACAACAAGAGTTAGAGTCGAGAATGACCCGACAACCAAGGTCAGTAATCGGCCCAACAGAAAGAAGCTGCATAGTAAGGCGAGGAACATAAGCAACAGAAGGAACATGAAAAGATGAGTTGCTAAGAGGTCCTCGACCAGAGACAGAAAGAGATGTACCATCAGCAGTAAGAACACTGACATGAGAAGCAAGAGGTGTAATGAAAGACAGTGTGGAAGAATCAGGAGTCATGTGAAAAGAAGCTCCAGAATCAAGAATCCACGGGGAGGTACCTAACTGTGTAGAAGGTGGTTTCTCAGTGCCCGAAGAGTCAGTAGCAGAACCTGTAGAACCTGTCGATGGAGAACCTAAAGCGGCAAGCAGGCGTCGAAGTCTGGCTATCTCCTGCTCAGTGAGAGAAACTGCTGAAGGAGTCGATGCAGACGTCAATGTAGAAGCACCAGTGCCAGTGCTAGTAAAAGAGCGGCGTGAAAGATGCCGCTGCTTCTTATAGCACTGGGACTCAATGTGGCCGACCTTGTTGCAGTAGGAGCAGTGAGGACGACCACCGCCGGATGGAGGGCGGCCACCATCACCTGTGGCAGCTGCTAGAGGAGGCGATGTCTTTCAAGCGTGGAGCGATCGGTGTAGCAGTGGCGAGCGGCGAGCACGGAGGGGAGTGGTATCAGGCCAGCACCACTCAGGCGAGTCTCCTCTGCGCGTATCTCGGTAAGAGCCTCCAGGAGAGTGACACAAGGGTGGCGTGCAAGGAGCTGGGCACGCCGCTGCTTGAACTCAGGACGAAGGCGAGTAAGGAACTCGTGAGACCAGCTGAAACTCAGTCAAGACGCATACCAGCAAAGACGGACAGGAGTGACAATAGCGATGCGAAGAGAATCCACTGATGCCGCATGCAGAGCTCTGAGCGTAAAAAGCGTCAACAGTAGCATCACCCTGCTGAAGAGAGTGCTCCTGGCGAACCACGGATAGATACAGGGCATCACCAGAGGGCTCGTAGCGCTGACGAAGATGAGTCCACTGAAAGCCGGCGGAGTCCCACAACCTCGTAAGAAAACGAGGCCGATATCGGCGATGAATACAAAGAAGAACCCGAGCATCGTCATCGTACTACTGAGTGTAGGCGGTCAGTCGATCCTTGTAGACATCCAGATCTCCTGGTAGGCAGAGGCAGCCTCATCATCAGCAAAGCCAGCGGCCTCAACCGCAGCCTTGTCAGCTGTCGGGGGCAAGGCAGGCAGGTGACATCGCCAGAGAGGACGCCCCAAAGACGAAGACCACGCATGTGGATGCGCATGTGAGACACAAAGTCGGTGTAATTAACACCATCGAAGATCACCGGGTAGCGAGGGAGGGAAACGGTGCCTATTGGTAGGCGGCGCTGGACGGCGCGACGACCAAGACAACGAAGTCTAACAGGCAGCGTTGGACGGCGTGGCGGTTAGAACGACGTTTTTTTTTCTTTTCTTTTACGTGCGGGCCGGCTCAATCAAGAGCACTGCGCGACCCAACATGACCAACACACACGCGGGAGGGAGAGGACTAGGGTTCCCCCTTTTGGCGTCGGCAGCCCCGGCGGTGCGAGTTAGAGGCGATGGTAGGTCGGGGCGGCCAGATCTGGCCGGGAGATGACCTGGCGCCGACGAAGAGGCCCGGATCTCGCCGGATCCGAGGCAGCAGCGGGCGCGCAGAGGCGGTACGCTCGACGGGCGACGACAGGGCCAAGCTGAGGCTGGTGTTGGGCTCGTCGAGCAGAGGCCGGCGTTGGGCGCGTCGAGCGGAGGCCGGCGTCGGGTGCGTCGAGCGGAGGCCGGCGTCGGGCGATGGCTCGGGCAGAGACCGGCGTGGGGCGACGCGTCCTTGGCAATGGAACCACGGGAGCAACGGCGACAGGGGAGCAGCTGGCGTGGGGAAGGGGAAGGTGAAGCCGGCAGTGGCGGCTAGGGAGGGGAAGCCGACGGCGGCGGCTAGGGTAGAAGATGACGAGTTGCGCGTCCGGGAGAGGTAAACCTAATTGGCTCTGATACCATGTTAGGAATAGCAACTTGTATTTCCAGGAGGCCAAAAGGCCAGTATATATATACAAAGTACAGGTGGTGAATATGCAAATAACCCCTCATAACAATGGGGAATAAAACACTATACACATATCTCTAACAGTAAGGAAATTGTGACTTTGATTTTTCTTTTGCTTTGTGGTACACATGATTTTTTTCTAATGTATGCAAAGTTTAAAACAGTCTAAGTTGGCCTTTTGATTGCTTTTTAAGAAAGCTACCTACGGAGTGTTCCACATTGAATACTTTCACAGTTTTATTTCTCTAACTAATCCTTTAGGAGCATTTAAGTCACTGCATGTAAGTTTATGGGTATCATACTACTACAGCGTACGTATAATGAAATGTGTTAATGTTGGAGATATTAGAATTAGGTAAGAGCCCAAATCGTGTGCAAGTCGGACTGTAGTATTTAGCACTATAAATAAAGGGTATGTGGATCCTAAGGGACACAATAAATCCCGAAATTCAACATGGTATCAGGGCCATCCCCCACCATCGAACCCTAACCGTATGCACCTCAGATCCAGATTCGCCCGCCCATCGCCGGGCGCGCGGGATCGTGCCTCGCGGGCGCGCTGGCCACCACCGCGCCTCATGTGCCGAGCTCGAGAGAGGCTCTCGGGCTCAAGAGGAAGAAGAGGTCTGGCTTGAGAGGAGCTTTGCTGTGGCCGACGAATCAGGGGCGGAGGAAGAAGGTTTGCTCGGGCTCAGGAGGAGGAAGAAGCTTTGCTGGGCTCAGGAGGAGGAAGCTCTGCCGTGGCCGACGAATCGGGGGAGGAAGAAGCTCCCTGCCGTGGCCGAGCCGAGGAATCGGGGGAGGAAGAAGTTTACTTGCTTTGTCGTGGCAGGAGGGTCACGGTCTCGATCCGGTGTGGAGGCCTGGAGGGGGTGGAGCGGTGTCGGTGGGGAGATCCGACCCGGTGAGGAGATCCGATCTGGTGTGGATTTTGGACTTGATTTTTTAGGATCTAGTGTGGATTTTTTTAGGAGGCTCTGGCGTGGATTTTTGTGTGGTTTAGTGTGGCTGCTGGTTCCGGGGATGGTTCAAGAGGTGTTGATTGTGTTTGTGATCGTGGAGTCGCGATCTGTTGATACGTGAAGAGATTGATGTGATCATGAATACGAGCGGCAATAGGCAGGAGGAGGACGATTTGGCAATGGTGTGTAACCGGTGTTGAAAGTAGAAGATAATCCTGAGGAGATCAAAGCTGCGAGAAAGACGGAGGAAGAAACTATGCGAAAAGCTACGAAGAAGAGTATTGTGACCATGGATGGGGGTGGAGAATCCTCTTTGGTCATAAAAGGTGAGATGAGAAGTATATTATAGGACCTTATCACGATGGGTTTGATAGGTCCTAAGGCTGAAATGACATCATCAGAGTTGAAGCTGGAATTGATGCCGAATGATATGAAGCTAGAAGGGAGCAAGAATTACGTGAGTTAGTCCAAGAGAGCCCAGTTAATTCTGAAGACGAAGGGGGTAGAGTACTATCTGTAGAAAACCTACGTCGAGCCTGCGAACAGAGGGAGTACTGATTGGAGGGTGTGGAACACCACCAACTCTGTGGTGATGGCATGGCTGTTGACTTCGGTGTCCCTGTCCATTGCTAGGATGGTGGAGGCAATCCCAAGTGCAACAGTTATGTGGAAGATGCTGGGGAACATGTACTCTGGAGCTGGCAATGTGATGATGATGGTAGAGGTTCAGGGCAAGGTAAATGCTCTTAAACAGGGGAAGAATGTTCAAAAATATGCCGGTGAGCTGCAGCAGTTGTCGGTAGATTTGGGGCCAGGGGTCATCGTCTAGGTCGTAGCAGTTAGGCGAGCTTGGGGCGTGGTCGGGAGCATGGGGGAGTCGCATCCGGGTGAAGGTGGCGCAGATCTAGGTGGCAACGGCTTGTCGGGCGACGGAGGCGCGGCTCCAGGCAACGACGGTGTAGATTCCGGCGGCGGGGCGCGACCAGGGGCAGGGGAGGCAAAGCCGGGCGCACGGGAGCACAGGGAGGCACAACAGAGCAACGACGGTGCGCATCTGGGTGAAGATGGCGCAGATCTGGGCAGCGACAGCCCATTGGGCGACGGAGGCGCAGCTCCGGGAGTCGGGGAGGCACAGTCGGGCATCAGCGGTGCAGATCCGTGCGGCGGGGCACGGTTGGGGTGGGGGGAGGGGGCTTCATCTGCGCGCTATGCAGATTGGGAGAGGGGATGAGAGGGAAGCAATAGAGTTTGAGGAACAAAGGAGAGGAGGAAGATGAGCTCTATGGGACAAGAGAGAGAGGAGCTGCAGACTGCGTCGCCCCTCCGTGGATCCAATCCAATGTGTTAATTTATTTTTCTTATTTTATTGAGAGAGAGGGGGGAGCTGTAGCCCGAGAGATGCAGTAGTGTTGGTTTTATTTTTATTTTTTTATTGATTCAATCCAAGGTTCTTATGTGGCTGGACGATCCTTTGTGGACAAAAAGTGATATTCTGTGCATGAGATTCTGATATCACCTGTCTACGTGTAAGCAACTAGCAGTACAAGTCATAACAATATGAACACATATTTAAACATCAATACAAAACAATAGTGTTAACTGTCAACTATGAACTATCATATTTTTCTATTTTTCTGTCACCATCTAATCGTCATCTAGACATCTGCCTAGACGCCTAGGCGTCCTGGTGCCTCCGGAGTGTCTCGCCTCGCCTTGTCACCGTGAGTTATTGCTTCGTCCGAACAACAGAGAACACAGCTCGGTTTTGTCGCTGCTCCTTCCAAGAAAAGAATTGCTTGCGCCGACCTGCTGGTCTCTGCCCCGACGTGATCAGTTCCTGCTCCGACTTGACTGCCTGAAAGCGACGTCACGCACAAAACACAGCAACAAGTGACCTTCTGGAACAGCAGCACCCCTGCGCCTCTTTCTTTCTTCACGTGCTGCTGTGAGAAGCACCCCCTGGTCCTTGTCTTCTGCCTTCTGGTGTTAGGAGCCCCTCTGCCTTCCTCTTCTCTTCACGTGAAGCAAAACACAGCACTCCGCTGCCTTGGATTCTTCGGGAGAGAACGAACGCAAGACAAAGCGAAAAACCCGAGAACACGCTATTTCTTTCGGGAGCAGTGCTTCTCTTTTTGTGTTTTTTTTATATTTCTTCTAAACTCAACTCACACATCTTTTACATGGAAAAAAAATCCTATAATAACTGGTCTACAACTTCATCAATGTAGACCAACTCCACCGTGTGACACATGTCTTTTCATGAATTTCAAAGCACACAACCCCATAAATCACTGATGTAAATTTTCACGAATTGAATACTAAAGACTAGCATGTCACGCTTTGAGATTCGTGAAAAAACACATATCACGCGGTATAATTGGTTTACATTGATGGAGTTGTGGACCAGATCCTATAGGATTTTTTCCCTTTTACATGGCATTATGGCCTGCTTTATATACACACACAAACCGAAACCGACTCACACATACGCACATCTCCCTACTCTGATTCTTACATCCAAACCGGACACGGAAACAAAGCGCAAAACAAGATTAAATCCAATAAAGTGTTGGAGATATTAGACTTTATGTAAGAGTTCATGGGGATTCCAAGAAACACACAATAATTCCCGAAATTCAACAGTTAAACGTTTTTGAGCCCGTAACTGTGTTTAGGACGCACTTAACCATGTCCAGAACTATAACATCTGTTTTACTATGTAAAGAGATGCCATGATTCTTTGTCTGCTATTACCCTCATCGAAGTGTATTGACACCTTGCATTTTACATGAGCAGTCAGGTGCCCAGTATCAGCAAAATTCAGGATATCAACCTCCAGGAGACCTAGACGATTGTAATTTGTGCCTACAACTTTCTGCTGCGAAAAGATTTCTTTTAGGACCAGAAGACTGTATCGACTCACCATCTTATAACTTCATACCAAGAAATGAAGGAAACAATGGCATTGATACTCTTTCAGCTCACGACAGTAGTCTTCAAAGCTGTCTGAACCCAGATTGGAAAAGGACAGCACCTCTAACACTTGAAAGCAATTCGTATGGCTCTGAAATATCAGAGTTGTTGTTGGACCATGGTCAGTTTGAACCCTCCTCCGGAGCAGATACAAGACTAACCTTGGCACAGAAGCAACGGTTTAGCATCTGTGAGATCTCTCCAGAATGGGCATTCTGCTATGAGATCACCAAGGTACACCACAAAACTTTTAGCTTTTCTACATCTAAACACCAATTGTTCTCATTTCTTGCCGTTCCTGTCCTCAATGTAGGTCATCATTACTGGAGATTTCTTGTGTGATCCATCGAATTTATGTTGGGCAGTAATGTTTGGTGACAGTGAGGTGCCTGTTGAAATTGTTCAGCCAGGTGTTCTCCGCTGCCACACACCATTACACAGTAGTGGAAAGCTCACACTCTGCATTTCCTCTGGGAATAGAGAGGTTTGCAGTGAAGTTAAAGACTTCGAGTTCCGTGCAAAGCCAACGGCTTCCAGTTTCACAGACCTTGCACTGTTGTCAAGATCTCTGAAGTCTAGCGAAGAGTTATTGCTTCTTGCAAAGTTTGCAAGAATGCTTTTGTGTGAGAATGCAAGCTCTGTAGTTTCAGTTAGTGATCCTCAATCTGGACAGTGTCCAAAACTGAAGATGAATGAGGATCACTGGCAGCGGTTGATCGATGAACTTACAGTAGGGCGTGAGAATCCATTAAGCATGGCTGATTGGATTATGGAGGAACTGCTGAAAAGTAAATTACAACAGTGGTTATCAGTGAAGCTCCAAGGATGTGATGGAACAACTTGTTCTCTGTCGAAGCATGAGCAGGGTATTGTACACTTAATCTCTGCACTAGGCTATGAGTGGGCACTGTCTTCAGTTCTCAGTGCTGGTGTTGGTATAAATTACCGTGATTCAAATGGATGGACTGCACTTCATTGGGCTGCTTATTTTGGAAGGTAATTTTATATTGTATTGCTGGTGACTTCGATCCCATTTTTACTAGCCAGAAGGTTCTCCATAACAATTCTTATGGACAGAATACACATCCTTTTGTTGACTGAACAAACCATTTCCCTTTTCCAAAATTAAAATGTTAGCATAATTGTATTTGGGTACCCTCCATGCCACTTGTTATGAATATCGTGTATGTATTCAAGAATCCTAATGGGCAATATATATAAGGTATAAAGGGGACATAAGACTAAACCCTAGTACAAGGGAAATATCATAAATACCCTTAACACCCCCCCTCAAATGCAAGACGTATGCAATAGCATTGCATTTGAAAAATGTTGACACCACAATAGGGAAATCCGAAGTCCGAGTCTTCATAATGTTGTCGTAGCATGCAACTCTTGAAAAATATATCGAGTATCAAAAGATCTCCCATCCGAGGTCGTGCGATAGCTCGTAAAGCACAAGGTGCAGGGGCTGAGAAAGTAGAGGCAAGCGGGAGCAAAGTCGACCGCGGCAACACGACGAAGATGATGATGAAACCGATAAAAATAGAGAAAATTGTTAAATCAAGCCGAAAAGGAATAGATAGAAGCATGATGACGTAGATCGAAGCTTAAGATGGCGGCGGCACGGTGTACAAGAAGCACAACGGAGGCGTAGTGCGGAAGAAGCGCGGCGGCTAAGAGAGAAGCGGTGGCACCATAACGACTTCTACGATCTGTAACAGTTCGAAGAGAAGAGAGGCGGCTGCTGCCATGCAAAAGGAAATTCATATGCTTATATGACTAACAATAAATTTGTAGACTCGCATGGTTTAGATGAACTCAAATATAGAGTGATACGGACTTGGATGAACGCAACAGAAGAAACAACACGGAGAAATAAAGGACTCAAATATAACTAGCAGTAGTACTCAAAGCAGCGGCTCCGAGATCTGATTATCAACCATCGAATCACTCTTTTCACGGTCTCTAGACTCTCCACCGACTTCTCCGTCCCTGCTTTTTCCCCGATTCTCTCGAAGCGAAGCTTCCAAGAAAACCGGCTGTGTGAGGAGGCGGAGGCGGAGGGAGCGAGAGAGAAAGAGGCAGATGAGGGAAGGCGATCGGCTCTTGCGTGGCGAAGAAGGCGGCGTCGAGGAGCTCCAAGGCCAGGCTACAACCATGCTCTCCTCCCCCTTCTCCCTCCTTTCGCTCCCCTTTTCCTCCCCGCTCAGCAACGGCGGCGCGGATTCGGGAGCCGAGCTCGAGCAGAGGGGCTCGTGCCGGGGGTGAGCGCGGGCGGAGTAGGGGGCTCGTGCCGGGGGCGACTCAAAGCGGCGACCACGTGCTGTGTTGGAGTCGGCGCTTGGGGAGCTCTGCCCGACAGCGTGGCTTGGGCCAGATCCGAGTGGATCTAGTCGGGAAGAGGACAATGGTGGCGGCCTGGCGAGGCGACAGCTGGATCCAGGGCGAGGCACTCGGAGCAGAGGCGGGGAGTCTGGATCCCCAGATCCGGCGAGGATGAAGCCAAGCCGACGGTCAACGACGACGACAAGGCCTAGAGCGACGCGGGCTCCGGAGTAGGCGACGACGACCGGATCCGAGCGAACCTTGAAGACAAAGATGCTGTTGCTTCTACGAGGGGCTCTGGCTAAGTGGTTGACCGGCCCCGGGAGTGAGATTGCTCCTCTCAGGGGCGGCGGCGGCGGTAAGAAACCCTAACCCTAATCTTACTCTAATATCATGTTATGAATATTGTGTATATATTCAAGAGGTTCAATAGATAATATATATAGGGTACAAAGGGGACACAAGACTAAACCCTATTACAAGGGAAATACCATAAATACCTTTAACACCACTAACATGGTAACAAAGTAATAGTCAATTGTTAGACCGGGTCAGAACTCAGAACTAAAGTACAAATGATGAAATGATGTAATACCCCAGCTCCAAATAGGCTTAGGTCTATCCACACGCCGGATAAACCCCGCCCACTCGCACCAACCCCGCTTACGCTTTTGTCTTCACTTCGTGTAAAAGAGTTAACCCAGGGGTTTGAAATGCATTCGGCAATGGGGGTTATGTGTTGCTCCAACTCTTACTCAACTAGCAAGGTGGGACTAAATCCCCAGCACTTGCACTCATACCCATACATGGGCCACAATTGGGCTCAATTCATTCTTGTATTTGGGCGGGGTCTCACATGGTCATCTTCAATTAAATAGAAATCTAAATTTTGCTTACAAGATATTTTGGACTGGTACTGGATTCATTGCACACACAAAAAGCAATATAGACCTTGCACACATTGCAATTGATTGGCATGGAACTAGCAAGCAACCTCGTAAAACATTATTAGTAAGCCTGTTTTTTATTGCAGGGAAAAGATGGTCGCCGCACTTCTTGCTGCTGGTGCATCAGCTCCAGCAGTCATCGATCCCACTGCACAAGATCCAGTGGGCAAAACAGCAGCTTTCCTGGCTTCTGAACGAGGACACATGGGCCTTGCAGGTTATCTTTCAGAGGTGTCACTAACTAGCTATCTTGCATCGCTCACTATAGAAGAGAGCGATATTTCACAAGGATCAGCTGCAGTTGAAGCAGAGAGGGTAGTAGAGAGCATATCACAGAGGAGTGCCCAACTGCATGGTGGCACAGAAGACGAGCTCTCATTAAAGGACTCTTTGGCAGCCGTGAGAAATGTTGCTCAAGCGGCGGCTCGAATTCAGAATGCTTTCCGTGCCTTTTCATTCAGGAATAGGCAACAAAAGGACACTCGACTCAAGGATGAATATGGGATGACCCAAGAAGATATAGATGAACTTGCAGCTGCATCAAGGTCATACCACCAATATCATGCTTGGAACGGTCAGAATAAAGCAGCTGTTTCAATTCAGAAGAAATACAGAGGTTGGAAAAGACGCAAAAAATTTCTCAACATGCGCAGAAATGCGGTTAAAATACAGGTAAGGAAATATTTGGTTTCGAAGCTTTATTCCAATTGAATTCATTTTACATGATTGGATTTTTAAATACATGATCTCTGGCAAGTTGTCTTGTACTTAATTAACCCTAAAGGGTTTCCTTTGTACAGGCTCATGTAAGAGGCCATCAAGTGAGAAAAAAATACAAGACTTTTGTAAGCACTGTAAGTGTGCTAGAGAAAGTGGTACTAAGGTGGCGTCGGAAAAGACATGGCCTCCGTGGCTTTCGAGCTGAGCAACCGACAATGATTGAAGCAGTAGAGGAAGAGGAGGAAGATGATGATGACTTTGATGATGATGAAGCGATCAAGATCTTCCGGCGGCAGAAGGTTGATGAAGCTGTGAAGGAGGCTGTGTCAAGAGTGCTGTCCATGGTAGACTCTCCTGAAGCAAGGATGCAGTACCGTCGAATGCTGGAGGAGTTTCGCCAGGCAACTGTAAGTGGTTAATGGATTTAGACATTTAATGAATATTCTGATCATAAGCCATGTTGCCCAAGGAAACTAGTTCGTACTAGAAAGCAGAAACATTAGAAAAGTAAAGAGCAATTTACTCAAGTAACAAGTGAAAAAGACCGAGGGCGTTAACCCCTTCAGAGGGGCCAAATCCAAATGTGGTACAATCTTACTCTTGGATACAGAAAGCATACAGTAATAGTTGGTTCAATAGTGTGGATTTCCATATAAAATGGTTTCCCATTTTTTCCTTAGTGCGTTACTGGATGAATTGCAATTATGTAGAGCTATGCGGAACAACCATTGGAGTATATTCATTTTTTCTCTTTTTATCCAAAATCAAGTCTCCATGGTATGACTTACCATGCTGAGTTTAAATGCAGGCTGAATTGGGTGCATCAGATGAAGCAGCATCAATACTTAACAATGACTTGACTTATTAATAGGAATCGACAACTCCATGTACCGAAAAAACGCATCACAGAAAAAGCGTTTGCGGAGCTGCCTACAAGGCTACAATGATGTGAAGTAATTAGGAATTGATACATTCTGCAGCTAATTATGACCTGCTAGTGTTCAGTTTGTACAGTGTTTGCCCGATTGTTGTAGATTGATGATTCTATATAGTATTCTCTGTAAATTATTTGTTAATTGGGAATGGCAGCTTATGAACACGGTATTCAGCTGTCTGTAACTTGAAGAGGGGGAACCCATGTTGCTTAGTAGGATTTGATCAATACATTCTGCCATTTTCCAAGAAATGATGTATGACTTGGGCGGTTTGGGCAATCGGTTTACCAACGTATATCTTGGAGAATGTCCTTTGTAATGCTAACGAAACTAACTTAATATTCACCTGACCGAATAATTGTATTGTATTACATGTATGGGAAGGAAGTTGAGAACCGCTTCTCTCCACAGATGCTGAGCTGACTCGTGAGCTTTGCTTCATGCCCTATGCTCTTGTGTCTTAAAGCATGCACACAAATGCTGGATCAATTGAAGGTATTTAATTCACGTTGAGGCCAAATTGGTATAATTATATAGAGTTTTACCCACCAATAGAACTCAGATCTGTTATAGATGTATCAAGATCTTTAATCATTTTCAGTGAACAGAGAAAAAAATAATGTGCATCCCATGCAAGGAGCAAAAATTTACGCTCGACAAAGGACGAGTTTTCGTCTAAATGTCACTGTTGGTATCATAATTAATAAAAACAGCGCTCGATCAGTCGTAATGCTAAAAATAGCACAACGGACAAGCTGGCCAATGATATGCGTCCAAATGCAGCCCCTGAGGGTGGACTCATTCGACACCATTCTGGCGGGAGGGGGGAAGGGCACATCACTGTTAACTTGCCCCAAGGCACTGCCTTCGCCCTCGGCGTGCCACGCTGGCCTGTGCCACCCGCGTCCGGATTCCCACTGCCGCGCCCCAGGGCAGAGTCTCGCGCTTGCGACGTACGGTCCCGGACAAAACAATTAACTCGCTCACGTCTTTGGGCACCACCAGAAACCACTGATGGGAGCTTCTAGGAGTAGGGCGCTACATGTGCACAAATTGGCTAGCCAAATTGTTACACTCGAAGGGCTTGTCAAGTGGACAGCCGAGCACATACCTTTAAAATAGGTACATGGAGACTCAAAACATCATTAGTAATTTCTCCACAGAAACCAGGACCAGACAACACACCTTGCAAATGCAATTAGTAGAAGAAATTCATCAGAATTCAGAAATCTGACTCTCTTTTTATTTTTTGAAATATCTCTTTCTACCTATTTAGTCACTGAAATTTTGCATCGTGTATCACACTGGTCCCAACTTGCCCTATAGTTAGAATTTTTCCATGATAATTCGAGTTGTTAAATCAATGAATTTCAATGCACCTAGTAGAGTGGATCATGTTTGATGCACCTCCATATATTTGAAATGTGTATTTATCCTTTGCCAAGAATAACATCTGATAGAACCTGAATTCTCTGTTTCTCCTCTTTTTTTTTCTTCATATGATGTGCATCATCTGCTTTCCTCATTGGTTTTAGTTGAATATGTGCAGCATGCTTTACATAGAGACAGCTAATCGGCCTGGCCTACTTCTGGAAATAATCAAGATCATCACTGACGTAAACATTGATGTGGAATCAGCTGAGATTAATACTGAAGTATGGCAATTCTATTTCTTTGTTACGGTAGTCAATCAGGCTGTGAAGGCCCTAGTTCATATCTGATGTCTTATTCAGGGCTTGGTTGCCAAGGACAAGTTCCATGTGAGTTACAGAGGTGCAAAACTAAACAGTTCATTATCTCAGGTATTGCCACGTCTTTATTAGCATCTTTACTTCCTTGGTCATCTGAGCAACATTGTACTGATATCTCTTAACACGCCTTTGTATAGGTGTTGGTTAATTGTTTGCATTGTTACCTTTGGAGGCTCGAGGCATATGATATCTTTTTTTTGCATCTTTACTTCCTTGGTCATCTGAGCAACATTGTACTGATATCTCTTAACACGCCTTTGTATAGGTGTTGGTTAATTGTTTGCATTGTTACCTTTGGAGGCTCGAGGCATATGATATCTTTTTTTCTTGTCCCGGACCGTACAGCGCAAGACCATACCCATGAGGCACGGCAGCGTGCGAGGCTGTGCCCTAGGGGCGCGGCCGTGGGAATCCGGGCGCGAGTGGCATGGGAGTGCCACATGGCACGCCAAGGGCGAAAACAGTGTTAGCGGTGCCCTGGGAACAGGCCACGACTGCTCCAATGCTCGAGGGCACAGACAAGCCTGGTCTGACCCAGGGGCACGGCAACGACAACATGGCGCAACGGAGGCATCTGCCCCAGGAACGGTGGAGAACAAGTCCGACCCCTTAGGGGTCAGATTTGGACACGTGTTGACGGTCAACTTGTTCGTTGTGCTATTTTTGGCATTACAACGGATCGAGCGCCGTTTTTGTTAATCATAGCACCAACAGTGACATTTAGGGCAAAAACTCACAAAGGACAGGAGTCTACAGAAATCTTGGTCGCAAAAAAAGGAGTATACAGAAATCTTGGAGCCAACGTCAGATTCAGCACCCAGGTTAAACATGCATATCCACTGCTATATCCAAAGCCAAATTCGTGTCCAATATACACCTGATGTGTATTTGCATTACTAGCTAATCCGTATTTATCATTGCTCATATCCATTTTTTGAATCCTTAAGAGAAAATCATTACAATATTATATTTGTAATCTGATCGTATCCCATCTGTTTTCCCTTTAGAGAGACCAGCGTGTACAATTTCGCCTTATCATGCATCTAGTTGTAATCTCCTCGACCTCCAAAAAGTGATTAGTGATAATAGTTCACACTGAGCAAGGGCTCTGCCACATTGATATGTCCGATATTAGATCACGGAGTTGATCGATGAGGAGCTTTACGTGCTTGTTTTTGTTTTCAATTTCCTGCAGTAGAATCCCAATGTTAAAACAGGTTTGCATTAACAGAGAACAATGTCTCACGATCCTAAATTAAAACAGAGTGAACTTTAGAAGTTATCATAAGTCTGAGCTCCAACTTCCAAATTTCATGGATGCTACTATAGATGGAAATCTGGAGTAGGACACATGGGATTAACTTATTTGTGGTGATTATTTCATATGAATTGCTTTGAATTTTCTAGGAAGGAACGATGCAATCCAACCATTGGAAAACCTTGTTGCGCTGCACTAAAAATATACATGAACCTCAGTAAGTTCAATAAATCATGCGGATGATGCCAAATAAACCACACATGCATTTTTCTACACACCTTTATACACTGAAAAGGAGATAAAATTCAGTATTATCTCAATTTATGATTTAGCATAGATTAGGAATATGTTGGGATCTGCCAGGACATTACAGCTATCAGCTATGCAGAGGATGACAAGGACATGATGTTTATCAAAAAGTCCTAATCAGCATCAAACGTGGCTATATACAAATTAGCAAGCCAAAATCAAATGGGCACGAGAAAATAACCTGGCATGCAAAATCAACCAAGCACGAAAAAATGATAAAGATACTCTTTAACAAACATGAACCTTTACCAGAATAATTCTAGAACCCTATAGAATGAACACGTTTTTCATGAATCCAACAGAATGAACATAACCATACAAACACTGCCAGGAACATAATAGCTTGGTATAGGAAACCAGAAATGGGGCAAAAGAAAAAGAAAAAGAAAAAGAAGTCGCAGACCTTCAGGTTTCAGGACAAAAACCAGTCATTTTGGGGGCATATTTTTTGTTGAGATTTTTCAAATCCAAATGATTGAAGCATCTGTAATAAGCACTAATATAGACATTTCGTTCAAAATAGGTTATTTGGGGTGAATTGGGCTTGTACTGGCCGAACCAGTATCAGTTACCAGCCGGTTCCTGACAAAATCCTGAACCTTGCATATCTATTGACTAGATCATTCTCAAGGTAGTACCTTTCTCAAAGCAGATGCATGCTCTTTCAATCTCTCACTCCCAGCTTGATCAGCATTGAAGTCTGTTGATTCCATCTCCTGGAAAAAAAATTCAAAACATCATTACAGAGCAGTAACAAATGTGAGTATGTGACAAAATTCGAATATATTCTCAATAAACACGAGCACTGGTTTTCAAGAAACTCTAAGTGGAAGAATGAGCGGGACTCAAATCAATTTTAGCTAGTGTTTCTCATGATTCAATCATAGCTACTGCAAGCTTATTTTATCCAAAATAGTATATAAGCAGAACTAATAAGAAATTTGCTCACAGAGCAAGAAGAAAATTGATCTCCTTTTCTTCAAGGATAATTAAGCTCTCTATGCCTATAGATAGTATGATAATTGATAAACAAGCTCTAGCTACCCAAAATTTGTGCCCTTTGCCATGTACCAGTCAATATCTGTCCTATTGAATTTGAGAAAACAAACTTGCTCTAATAGGCAGGTATCTTTATTTGGTTGCTGTCAAATGTATCTTGAAGTCCATACAGCCCTTCTTCTTGGATCATTTAATTAAAAAAAATATTAACATATTGAATTACTCAAATGCGGCAAAATTCGTTTGCCTAAGATGCTATTTTTTTCAATCAGACAAGAAAAGGAACTTTTTAATTGTCTCAAATAGTTCTTTTCTCACATAAAAAATTCATATGTTATAGTTGTACCACCAAGTCACCAACCATTTCCTGGCTCCTTAACAACGGACACCTAAAGACAGTGTTTGACACAAACATTTATAGTCTATGTCAATGTCCATGGAGCTCTCAGAGCATCACCTAAAGATCAATCCTCCCATAAGATCAAAATTTTTACAGCCATTTCTTGGCTCCCTCACATTGCAATGTCACTATAAGATCAGAAGTACATCCTTATTGGGTTCACCACAGTACAATACAGGCATTAGGCTATGATAAACTCGGTCCACCAAGTTCTCACCTGAGCGCAGGACGACACGGCGGAGATGGACGCGCGCAGCGCCGCCACGGCGACCTTGTACCGGTGCCTCGCCTCGTCGAGCGACCCGCCGGAGCCGGGCGCGCCCCCAGCGCCTCCCCCGACGGCGTCCGAGGCGTCGGAGTCAGCGGAGTGGGGCGGCGGGGGAGTAGCGTGGTGGTGGTGGTGGTGGTGCTGCGAGCCGGCGGCGGAGGAGGACCAGAGCGCGGGGTTGCAGAGCTCGTCGTTCATGGAGGAGAGGATCTGGAACGCGGCTGCGATGGTCTCCTCGAGGTGTCGCTGCCCCTCCGCCGCCAGCTCCTGCCGCCGTCGCGCCGCCGCTGAGGCCATTAATTAGTCTCGCCGGAACCCTAGCCCGCCGCCGCAGATCTGCTTTTAGCTCGGTCCTGGCTGCTAACTAAGCTGACTTATGTCTGAGCACACCAGAACTAGAGCTGGCCAAAACGGGCCGTGTCGGCCGGCCGGTCTGAAGCCATGACATCGTTGGTCTGACCCAGTCACAATAAGCTCATACCGCGATATGACAGTCTGGTGTTTGATCGTCACCCTAGCATAAATAGTGTTAGGCCCACCCCTAGAAGATTTAGACATAGCACAATCCGTTAATATATATATATATATATATATATATATATATATAATTTTATTTTTAATATTTAATAACAATTCGGATGGGAAAATTTCATACCATATTCGTATCTATATATTTTTTTGTGAATATGAATATGAATAGGAGAGAAATTGTTAAACGAATGGGAAAATCTATACCGTCTTCGTATCCTATTGAATATGGTAGTCGAATAATACGGATAATTCGTATCTGTTTTTCATCCCTAGACCACATTCCGTCTAATTATCTGCAGTGATTCTTCAAAAAAAAAAAAATACAGTGACAACAACTCATTGCCTCCTTGCTCAATACTCAAGTCGTTATTCATCATGAAATTGATGCAGTAGAGGTTCTTTTTAATTCAGAAGTGACCTGTTCACATGTTGCTTTTGTAGTGTAAACTCTCTTAATCTGCTTATAGAATCACTATATACATTATATTTGATCTCTTGTTTGTCTGGCAAAGTAGTCAAGTTTGACTTGCTGAACTTGGCGTGTTCCTTCCAGACTCCATAAATGTGGGAAGTAATTGTGCCACATATAATGCCTGAATTCAATATATTTTCATGAATATGCACATAGCCTTTCCAGGTTGTGATGTTTAATTGGAAAAACTGTATACCAAATCAAATCGTCATCGTCACCTCAACCACTATGATTGAGCAGTGGACGACTGGATAGTGCCTATAAGTAAACAATTAGTTTGTTCAAATCATTTGCCCGATTTTCCAAAGCACGAAGGATATAGGAGTTATCTAGATGACCTCGGTTGCTTGGTCAAGCAATTGTTGATGTGCAATTGGGAATGATGCAATCCATGCATTGTTGCTTGCCTTGCAGAATCGGTTTCCTTTTCTTTTTACATCTCTTATGTTCATGGATTGATCTAGTGTACATTAGATGTGTTCACGTTTGTCTACGAAACAATAAAGAGAGCATGTATAATGGTATAGATTGGTATGGAATTCTCAAACTGAAATTGACCAATAAACTTCATTGCTATCCAGTATTCCAAATTATGTGGAGGAAATGGGGAATCTTTTACTCTCTGCTAGTGTTCATGTTCACAACCCCCACAATCGAATGAATGAAACAAAAATATGGAACTTGAGTAGTTATTTGGTTTTATTTTCTGCAGCTAATCTAAAATCTTTTGCTGTTTTGTTATTCAGATGTGTGTCCTTATCTTTGTTGGAACCAACGGCGAGACATACTTCAACACAGCTTCACTTGTAACATGCATCCAGAACTTCCCAAAGAGCAGAGGCCCAACAGTGGGCATCCTGAAAGGATTTGCCGGCCTTAGCAGCGCAATTATAACTCAGTTGTATGCAGTAATGCACACACCAAACCATGCAACGCTTGTCTTCATGGTCGCAGTCGGGCCATCGCTAGTTGCCCTTGGCCTGATGTTTGTTATTAGGCCCGTCGGAGGTCACCGACAGGTGCGGCCATCTGACAAGAACAGTTTCATGTTCATCTACACCATTTGCTTGCTCCTTGCCTCATATCTTGTAGGTGTCATGCTAGTCCAAGATTTTCTGCAACTGAGTGACAATGTGGTTGTTTTTCTCACCGTGATTCTATTCATCTTGCTTATTTTACCGATCGCGATCCCCGTGACCTTGACATTTTTGTCAAAAACTGAACATCCAACTGAAGAGGCTCTCCTGTCTGAACCATCAAAAGGAGATACAATTACTTCACAAGAAAAAGAGGACCAGCCAGAGGTAATTTTAAGTGAGGTGGAAGAGGGGTAGCCTAGAGACATAGACTCATTACCCCCATCTGAAAGGAGGAAGAGAATTGCAGACTTGCAGGCCAAGCTAGTGCAAGCTGCAGCAAGAGGTGGGGTTAGAATCAGGAGAAGACCACACCGGGGGGAGAACTTCACCCTGATGCAGGCACTGGTCAAGGCTGATTTTTGGCTTATTTGGTTATCACTTCTGCTTGGGTCAGGATCAGGGCTGACGGTGATTGACAATTTGGGTCAGATGAGCCAGGCTGTCGGGTTCAAAGACGTGCATATCTTTGTGTCATTGACAAGCAAATGGAACTTCCTTGGAGGTGGCTACTTCTCTGAGATTATTGTCAGGTACCATCACTATGTTTTCTACATTTTGATCTAGCATTCACTATTAATACAGGGAAAATAGATTTCTTTTATTATTTGGTATCCGAAGTTTGTCACTAAAAGTAAAAAACTTTCTTTATTTTAGGCTGATTCATTTTACTTTAATTCAGATATTCTGCTAGCATACTTGTTTGTTAACCTGTAGAGTTCGTTCCAAAGTAGCAATTTCCTTGTTATACTTTATCTAGTTCATTTCTTCAAACTATTTATTATGTGGGTTCACTTAAGTTTGGATAGTTCCTTTGCACATCACAATTTTTTATCAATCTTTCTTTATATCTTGACTAACTAATAACTATTCTTCAGGGAACGTACATACCCAAGGCACATAGCACTGGCAATTGCTCAGATCCTTATGGCTGTTGGGCATTTCCTCTTTGCAATGGCTTGGCCTGGAACTATGTACATGGGGACCTTCCTGGTTGGGCTTGGATATGGAGCTCATTGGGCTATTGTGCCTGCTGTTGTCTCTGAACTTTTTGGCGTAAAACACTTTGGCGCAATGTACAATTTTCTCACAGTAGCAAACCCCACTGGGTCACTAATCTTCTCAGGTCTTATTGCCAGTAATTTGTATGACTATGAAGTTGAGAAACAAGCACACCACCATCAGAGCTCAGTATTGCCGTCTGAACGAATGCTTCACAACATGGGTTTTCTTGCAGATGGGCCATTGAAGTGTGAAGGAGCTGTTTGCTTCCTTGTCAGCTCATTGATCATGTCAGCATGTTGCGTTGTGGGAGCTAGCTTGAGCCTCATTGTTGTTCACAGGACCAAGCGGGTGTATTCTCACCTCTATCGAACTGTTTGGACATGAAATTTCTATGGATAGATAATGTTGAAATCCTCCTGTTTTTGTTCCATGTACCATACATTATTGAACATATGATTCAAGACACACAAAGTTTATTTGTAAAGTTTCAGATCATTTCAGAGCTTGTATTGTAAAAACAGCTGTTCCCAAATGGAAGTTTACAAGTCATTTTTGTCTTGGGATAACTGGGGTGTCACTCATGCTTGGAGGCTGGTACTTGCAGCCCTGCAAAAAATTGTTAACTCATAGGAATGTCTGTGACTGTGTATTGATCTCTGAAGGCTACTTTAGCTGTAATGATCCTTCTGTGCATGATTGTATCTTTTATGATTCTGTCAGTGCTGAAAATTTAAATTGCTACTTATTGTACTATCTTCCTTGCAGTATATGAACTTTTGTACCATCCCAAAGTTTGGATGTATTTCAAATTGTGTGAAAATATGATTTTTTAAAAAAACTTTCTAATGCATTTGGATGATATTCAATTTCTTGGATTTTATTTGAAACTTTGTTGAGTTTTGACTTTCAAGAAACAATTAACGAAATGTAACCTAGTTTAAATCGATGAAATTTGAAAAGAAATTTGAATTAAATTGAAGCCTGAATTTAGAGAGACAAGAAGAAGAAAAAAGGAAGGAAAATAAAAACCTTAAGAATTTGGTTGGGCCAAAATCAAGCCGGCCACCTCTCCTTCCCCTCCCCTCAGGCCAGCACCACCCGGCCTCCTTCCCTCCTAGCTAAGTCGTGCAGCCTAGCCGACCTCTCCTCATGCTGTAGGCCACGCCAGCCTCGGGTTTTTGACTAAAATGGCACTGTTGGTGTGCGCAATAGCAAAATTAGCCTCTTTCTCCGTGCACACATCAAAGGCAAAAATGACACCTTATCCATGCCCCAGAAGACCGGATTTGCTGTGCGGCCCGGGGGCGCGGAAATGCCTCATCTAGCTCTCATGAGCGCGGAAATACCTCGTCCAGCTCCAAGGGGCGCGGATTCCCTCTCTAGAAAAGGCTGAGAGTTGTAGGAATTTCTAAATATAGCAAATGAGCTCCAAAAATTATGATTTTTTTTTGCGAAGGCTTCTAACATAGTGTACTTGCTTGTGTAATTTTTTCAGAATTTATTTGTACTGTATTTTTCTCAAAAATCCTGTTAAGGCTACTGATTGTATACAAATTAAATAATCGATTTGAGGAAAATTTTAAAAACATGCTCAAGATAATTTCCACATTTATTATCAGTATAATTATCACAATTTTACAATTTTTGGATGTTACAAATTGAGTAATCAAATCAGACGAAACTAAAAATCGTAGATAGTAAAAGTAGTAGTACGATTAGTACTACTTGGAGCACAAAGGAATAGTATTGGTGCCCGAAGTCGACCAGAACGTAGAGGAAAACGTACTTCAACTTTACGACAACATTTTGATACGGTTTTCATCTTCTTTACGGAGGTAAAAAAAGAAGTAAATATTATCATATGTACCAAAAATTTCATTCCGCAATTTTTTTTACGTGGTCGGCCACCTGGCCCACCTCTACCGATCAGAACAAACTTTCGTTGTCAGGGGGAGGGTGTATTATTACATGTGATAAAATCATATGTAACAATATTTTAAAGATGAAATCACCTAATTTCATTCCAAAAATGCATTATCACATGTACCAAATAGTTGTAATTAATAATCTTACTTAATTAATCCATTTTTTTCAAAGTCTTGGGAAAATGCAATATGCAAAGCTTAACAATGGGCTTATATCATTCTTTTGCACAAAGCAATATTTTAAATTTTATCAGTTTTCATAAAGCAATATTTGACAAAAGTAGTTTAAATAATTAAACTAATTATATCACTACTGGAGGTTCTAGCTACCAACCACTAGTATCAAGGCTAAAGCTGCAAAGGTTCAAAGGACAGGACTCTAACTGCCCAACTCGCTCAAGTTGCCAGAATAACTATCCGAGAGTCCCAACCGATCCTGCATTACCAAAGTTTATTTCTTTTAAAACAAAACCAAAATCTACCATGTAAAAACGCATCTCGCCCGCCCTTGACTGTGGGCATGGCTATTCGAATAGTTTTACACTATACAGCTTGACCCACATGAGATAATCGACATAAAATGTCAATCATGACAGGCTTCCTTGGGCGTGCGACTAAGCGATTATCACAAGACCTTTACAATACCTCATCTTTACACCAGCCCGCCTGATAAGCTTAACCCCAAGTCATGGACATCATTTATCATCGACCTAGAGCTCACCGTTGTGGGGGATAATTTGTCCAAACATGGATGTCTGTTACCATCACCCGGAGCAAGCCCTAGCAGACATGGACGTCAACTACCATCGTCTGCACAATCCCAAAAAGGAACACCTAACAACTACAGCATGCAGGCTTAATGCTTGGACTTGGTAAATTACTTGGCTAGGTACTCCCCATTTTGGACATGTGGTTGTACGATATTTTCTCAGTTTGGATACACACAAGTATCGGTCCTTAATTTGACTTGGGCGGAACTTAACACAATACATATTCATGTGCTATAGTTGCACACATGAACTTACCATCCGCCCAAGTCTAAACAGATTTTCACCATTTTATTTTATTTTGAAAACCAACAGCAATACCTATTGCCATACAATTATCAAACCAGTTTGCGTAAAATGGTATTAATAGTTCCCTCCCATGGGATGATCATGATTGATAAAACGTGTCTAAGCAATTATACCGTTTTAACTAATCCAACAATATTGTAATCATTATTGTGGATTTAGTATGTTAGGGTGACAATGGCTCATGGATATCAACATCAAATGAAAGTATAATCAAATTAGGATTAACTAACAACTTAAGATTTGAACTCATCATTTTATGTAAATAGCAATGCATAATAATTTTGAAACTTAAAATGGGATTTGAAAAAACATAGGTACAACATGATCAAAGGAAACTTTCCTTCGTCAAAGGTTGAGGTCACTCCTTCCGGTTGGTCCAAAACTTGCTTTGGCGACTTCGGGCTCTACAAGCGCGGACCGAGATAAATAAATAACAAAAAATCAAATAAAATCCAAAAAATATAAAATTATACGAAAAGATATATATTGAATATATATGGATTTAGGAATAAGAATAAACTAAATCAGAGTTCGTATGAAAGAAAACGAGTCTCCAGAAGTTTGACGGATTGGAAAGATGTTGAAAATGAGAAGGAGAGGAATATTTCTAGAATATTCCTTTTGGGAATAAACGATTAAGTCAAAAGAGCTGACAGGTGGGGCCCACTTGCTAGTGAGAAAAAGAGAGGAATAGAGAGGGACAAACAGAGGAAGTGGGTGGTGGCTCGGGCGCATGGTGCCAGCGACGCAGGAGTGGTCGGCGAGGGCCAAAATGGAACGGTGGCTGGGAGGTGGTCCTCCGGGTGGTGATGGCACGGCCAGAGCAGCACCGCGGCAGCTACAGCGGCAACTGCAGTGGCTCAGTGTCTTTCTCTGGAGACTGACATGAGCATGGGCTCAGCGTCGTCAAGGGGGTCATGTCAGGTCCTTCGAGGAGGCCGAGGCAATGAGGCAGTGGCACTGGTGTCGGGGGAAGAAGGTGGTCATGGCGGCAGCGCAACACGGTGGCACATTGACCTAATGGAGAGGGGAAAAGGTGGGGGATGCATGCGGACACGAGATGACACACATGGCTTGGCTCGGGGCTCACTGGAGAGGGAGATCAGGTGAGGAAGGTGGTTCGATCGGTGACAGGGAAGATGACAAAATTCAGGGACGAACTGCAAAGAAACCTAAAATTGTTTTCAGGGGAAATAATCAAGGTCCTTGGGAACACGACGTGACGCAGTTGTTGTAGCAAAATTCTCACCAAAGCGATGGGGAGGCGACACGGGGGGTGCGGCCGAGGCTCGGGAAGAACTTCTCGCGGCGACGATGGTGCTCCGAAGGCTATGGGAGATTAAGGGGGTGTGAAGGGGGTGAATGAGGTGTCGGTGCTCCGATTTATAGAGGAAGGTAGGGTCCAAGTGGCGCAGGCACGAGCGTGATCGACGATGATGATGGCAGCACAAATGGCAGCATTGATGGTGTGTGGAAATGGTGACGCGTGAATGCGGTAGTGAAGACGGGGATAGGGACGCACGGGCACAGTGTGGACACGGGTGAGTGTGCACAAGCGTGGTGTGGGCGGGAATCACGGTGCGCATGGCACCGGCACGTGGGCGGGGTGCCCGGCGCGGCGTAGCCAAGGGAAGGTATGAGCATGGCGCGGCGAGGCACGAGCTAGTGCGGCCTGGGAGGCATTGGTGCTGGCTCGGGCATGAGTAGAGCAAGAGGAGGCAGGGCAAGGAGATGGGAAAAAGAAGATGGGCTGGCTGGGCCTGATTCCAGATGGGCTCGACACAGAGAGAGAAAGAGGAAGATGGCCTTCGGCCCAAAGGAAAAAGTGAAGGGAAATTCAAATAGCGAGTTTGAATTTTTAAACTTGAGAGTTGAGATTTGAATTGATTTAGAATTCTAAATTGATTTGATTGAAGATGGAGTTTGAATATGGATTGAGATTTGGATTTGAGATTGAAGATTTGAATTTCGAATTTGGATTGATTTAACATTTAATTAATGGCATAAATTCCAACTAAAAGCCAACACTTTGAATTACTTAATTTAAATTAAATTTTCCAAAAGAGGCAAAATTTGGGATGTTACAATACCTTATGGTTTTTTACTTGTAAAACGGCCGGCCGGGCTAAATACCTTTTAAAGAACAGTAGTGGAAGCAGAATTAAAGCATAATAGGTGGAACCCTTGGGATATACCCACAGGGAATCAACTGGAGCTTGTGTGTAATATCACGTTTGAACTTTAGCGAATTAATTGAATTAGAAAGGTAATTAAATAGAATTAAAAGGAGAAAATTTAGTTTTTGAGAGGGGAAAGAAACTTGGGCCTTCAGCCTAAGGTTTTCGCCCAAGTAGGGGCCTGCCATAAGGGGGAGACAAAAAGGGGGGGTGGTAGCCCCTAACCCTAGCCGCCCACCCTCTTGGCCACACCTCCCCTTATCGCCTCCATCTCCCGTGTCGCCCCCAACTCCTTGCGCTGCCACCTCCTCCTGCCGAGCCACCTCCCTGCTGGCACCCTTCATCCCAAGGCCGACGCCCTTGGTCCTTCCCCTCTACGACTGCTGCTGGTGGGTGGTGCTGGGTGCACAAGGAGGAGCAAGGGGAGAAAGAAGGAAAAGGAAAGAAGGAAAGAAGGGAGAAAGAGAAGGGTTTGCGTGGAATTTCATGATCGGCGACGATTTTTGTATGGGTAACATCTGATAATTCCTATATTTATCATAGATTAATCGTTGCATGATTCTAGATCATTTGGTCCAAGGGAAGGGTTGATTTCTGTAAGCTCTAGTTCATCGAGTTTCAACGCAGAACCTTGTGGGGGCAATTAGAGGCCCATAAGTTAATATTCAAGGTTTTGTCTAATTAGCAAAGTTGCAAAAAATTTTGTTAGCTTTCTAGAAAGGTCTAGAACACTAGATTTGGAGTTGTGAGCGAAAAGTTAAGACCTCGGGAAAGTCACTATCCAAAAAATGGACGTCCAAAAAACTTGAATAAGCTAGGGAATTTTGTGTAGATTCCATAACTCGAATCGTTCATTACTTTTCAAGTTTTATAATTAAAGATAAAAAATTATGAAGTGGTCTATCCTGATAGATTTTGGGATAGTTTTTAGGGAAGGAAACGAGGGAGTAAACGGTGGATTTAGAAGTTTGTCATAACTAGGAGATTGTATACATTGTTTTGGGGATTCTACAAAGTATGTGGTTCGCTAGATTTGGGATTCAGATGAGGGAGTCAGAGCATTTTTACTACTAGGACAGCGGGTAGTGCGTCCGGTAGAATCGAGTTAATTGTGTAGTTTTGGTGTAGACATGCGAGGGCGATTTGTGTAATGTTTTGGTGCTGTGATGATGTGATTTTGAGAATGTTTTTGAATTATTTGTTCAGGGGGTATAGCCTCTAGTTCCTTACCGTCGTCTCGCTATCCGGCTCCGAGAGGATAAAGAGGCAAGTGCGTGATAGAACAATGATCGATGGTTTGATCGATGTATTCCTTATTATTCATTACCATTATGTTGTTTATAGTATTACTTTGTTTAATTACAAGTCTTGTGAATGTTTATGAAGTCATGAATAGTGGATAATGGAATAATTGATGAACTTAAGTTGAATTGTGCATCATGTGCATCCTTGCATAAAAGAGAAGGTGATCACATATTGTAACATTCAAATTTTTTGAGTTTTAAAAACCATTTTGAGTAGTTTAGCCCCTTGGAAAAATTCAACAAATTTTATTTGAATTTAATAAAGCAAAAGAGGGATTTTCAGGTCAAAACAATTTAATGTGACTAATATAAACATCAATTAATTTCAAAACTATTTTATTTGACTTCTTTGTGCTTGGAAATATTTTCTAGATTTTTCTGGAATATTTTCGAGTTCATATACTATTTTTAAATTGTTATTTGGATTATCTGGTATTTATAAAATAGAAAAGCTATTTAAAATCTCTGGAAAGTCCTTGGGCTAAATCCTTATTCCTAGCCCAACCCTATTCCCTCAGCGCAGCCCAACCACCGGCCCATTTTCGCGCGCTGCCCGCTCCTCTTTCTCTCTCTCTCGCTCGCTCGCACCCTTAGGCCCACCTATCAGTTGCACACATGGCGTGTGCGACGCAAACTCACCCTAGCCACTGTTGCTGGGCCCCACCATGTTACTGTTCATTATCTCCGATTCAGTTACGAGCTGGACTGCGCCGCCACTCGGATTTCTTGGCGTTTGCGCGAGGGACTCTCCTGGTTGCCACACTAGAAAGGGGGAGGTAGCCCTCGGCTTCCGCATCCCATCCACACCACCGCCACTCAGAATCCCAAGCCCTAGCCGTCGGAATCGCACGAAGAAGAAAAGCCATCGCTGAAACCCTCGTCGTCGTGTTCCTCCGCCATCGGTGCACCTCAAGCCTCATCGTCACCACCGTTAGGATTGCAAGGAGCAGATCTATACCGCCGTCACCTTGGAGTCGTTGGAGCATCACCGAAATCCAATTTCCATTGACGACCGTGCGCCTTCGCCACTTCGACCTCGCCGTTGGCCAACTCCATCATCCCCTTGAGTCTGTGAGTGCACCAATGAGTTCACCGTCGCACCAGCTACCTAACGTGCATCTCCACTTGCTCTGTTGTGGCCCAGAACGCCGGCGACCATAGGTCCCCAAGCCATGCTGCCATGGAGCTAACACGGAGGCCAGGTGTCAACCACGTGTCTGCCATGTTAGCATCCACGTTAGTCTCGTGTACACGTGTCCGCCACATCAGCGTCGCGTCAGCCTCACCCGCAACCGCATCAGAGTCGGTCCACATGGACTTGGTCCACAGTAGACCCACTACTACAGAAAAGGTCTTTACAGACGGGTCAAAAACATCATCACAGACGGTTTCGTGAGCCGTCTGAGTTTATGGGTCAGTGATGACATGAGTCATCACAGACGGTTTTCAAACTGTCTGTGAAAAAAGCTATCACAGACGGTTCGTAACAAGAACCTTCTGTGATAAGTAATTATCACAGACGGTTCTTGTTTAGAACCGTCTGTGATAGTCTATTTTCACAGACGAGTCTGAACAAGAACCGTCTGTGATAGTTTTTTTCTATTGCAAAAAAAAAAAATCAGATTTTGAGCAAAACCAATCAACTGTTGGACAGTAATTTTCATATGCAACCTCTAGCAAGACAACTAAAATCCAATTAAAATTCTGATGGCAAACACATTATAGGAAAGGGAAACCAAAAGGTTTCACAACATTCCCTCCGAATGGGAAAAAAAATAAATTTACAAAGTTAAACTAGCTATAAACCATCTGTGCCTTCAAGCTCCTGAAGAACTCATCGGCTTCTTGGATTGGTTCAACACTGCTTCTCTCTGTACCTCACCAGCATATCACAAGTTGTTCTTGCATGTTGTCCGAGTTCGACTCAAGCTCGTCGGTAAGGAGAGAGATGACTGAAAAACCTCCGGCGGCGCTCCGGCATTAGGTACAAATAAAATAAGAATCATCAAATAACCAACAAATTGTGTATGTTTTGGGGATATACACGTATCTTCCGGCAGTCTACCTCCTGCGGTAGACATGGAACACCTACGCGTCCCTCCTCCTCCTCCTCGTTGGCTGCGTCTCCTCGCCGAACCGCGTCGGGGAATCAAGGGTGGTCGTCGGAACTCGGCGTGGGGAGGGGAGAGGGAGAGACTGATGGAAGACAAAGCGGGGGTGGGTATAATATATAAGGACAGCGTCAAAACATTTCGCCTCCCGCGCAAGCGTTCAAAAATTTCTGCGAATCACAGATGATTTCAAATAAAAACCGTCTGTGATAAGCTGGCATCACAGATGGTTCATATTAAAAACCATCTGTGATAAGCTAGTATCATAGACGGTTCATATTAAAAACCATCTGTGATTTTACCATGGCTTGGAATTTCCGTACTATGTGATTTTACCATGGCTTGGAATTTCCTCTCTGATTTTACCATGGTTTGAAATCACTTATTCTCTGATTTTACCATGCAATAATTTGAAATAGTGTTTTCTTTCTTTTTTTCTTAGATTTAAATCTTTCGAGAACTCGTTCTTTCTCATACGAACTTTGATCGAACCCATTCAAGTTTCAAAATCCATCTAAATTCAAGCCCTACCTTCCTAAGATTTTTATTTATTTTTTATTTATTTTTTTCTCTGTTTTGTATTTATTTGGGTATTTGTTTTCATTTGTGAGTAGACGTTGTTACTTCGAGAGCTTTTGAGGAAGGAGGAGTTGATCAAGTTCAAGACCAGTACCAAGACTTGTTTCTAGGCAAGTTGTACCTTTGACCATGTTGAACCCAGTTTTTAAAAACTATTTTGATTCAAATTATTGCATGTTATTTCAATTATTTAATTCTTTAAATGTTTTGGGATTAGTTATACACATATTTGATTACATCCACTTTGCTCATTATATTATCATGATCTTTTGTCACCCTAGCTTGGTTAATTATTAGTTGGTATTATCATAGCACCACCGTGGGTTGGTTAGACACAAATAATCTGCTTAACCATGCAACGAGATATTGATATCATTTCGAGTTGCAAATCTAAATTTGATTAAGTGATTATAGAACTTTGTGTGAAAACTATGTGATGTATGTTGTTACTCGTTGATGACATGTGATGAACTTAACCAATAGGGTGGGAAAAGGTTTAGACTGAGGTGAATGGAAAGAATGGTGTTATGGTGGAACTTCGTGCTTGGGAAAATATGAATCTTGGTAATTTGGTTATAAATTGGACAGTCTCGTCTTGGTCAATTAATGACTTAACTTTGTGCTCTATTGAACTGAGCCATAACTGTACGACCACATGCCTGGTATGGGACAGACCTAACTTAGTAAGGTATGGAATCTTGACATTGACTACTCAGGCATGTAGGTTAGACTGTGTGCAGGGTGGAGGTGTGTACTACTGTGGTTGGGTCACACTTATGAGCGGTTCACCATCTCTAGGTCTAATGATGTGTGTCGGACCAAAGCACTCCGTCAAGGTTGGTACGACGGTAAAACACATCAGGAGGGTCAATTGTCAAGATAAAGTTTCAGAAAGGTTTTGCTATGATTGGTGCTAACTACACTACTTATATCTTGTGGGTAAAATATACAAACCTCTGCAGAGTGTTAATAAAAATCTATTCGAATAGCCACGTCTGTGGTCATGGACACACTCGGGGATTTCAAACGAGGGGTAGATTTTCATAAAACAATTGGGAAGTGGTAGCTGTGTGATTTAAACTTATATGGTTGTGTGAAACAAATTGATTAGGCTTCGTGTTCTTTGTGAAAATAATTGTTAAACTGTTATTGTTTATTCTTTTTAAATTATGCTTTTAATCTATTATTTGTATTCAAAGCAAGTGTCGCTTTTTTGCAAAATAACCATTGAAGCGATTTTCTTTGGAATAAACTATCATTTATAATTACATTCTGTGGTACAACTTGTTGAGTACTCGGAGTACTCATTCTTGCTGCAATCATTCAACTGAAGTGGAGGAGTCTTCGCCTACTTTCGAGGAGGGTGATCGCTAGGTCTTGATCCCAGTTGGTTGCATGTGGCAAGTAAATGGGTTTCCACTAGAGTTGTTTCCCTTCCACTGTTGTCTCTTTATTTAGTGTTAGCCCTGCATGGCTTAATAAGTGTAAACTCAACCATATGGTCAGAACAGTTATTTATTAATAAAATTAATTGTTTATTCTTATATTCGTCTTATGTAGAATGATATTCATCTATGTTGATACTATGTGCACTATCTTGATCCTGGACTAGTGCATTATACATAGAGGGTCTAGATTTGCAAATTTCTGTCCTGACACATAACTACCTCATTGGTAGAGACTCCAAGGGAGTGGAGAGGTCCCCGATACTTTGAGGGTGGGCTTGATGAAAGGGTGAACATTGTCACGGGTGTTCACTCATGATATACCGGTATAAGCGATGAAATGAGCATGCAGACATGTAGTAAAGAGCTGCATTACATTGAATGAAGAATGATTATGACATTTGAGTATGAGTATAAAGAGAATTGAGTATGAGCATAAAGAGAATTAAATAGATGATGTTATTGATGATATTGATTATGGTTGATAAATCAATGTTCATTGTTTTATTATTGTGCTTGCTGAGTTGTGGACTCACTCTTGCTCTAGTATTGTTTTAGGTAAATGTTGTCGGCATTTTGCATGGGAAGGGATAGTGCACATGGAACAATTGCATTCACATCAATTACTTATTTACTTGGCCATGAGAAACCTTTATTATAGTGTGATTATTTATCCTATAGGACTTGATAAACATTGAATAATTCTATATGATTGGATGGAAGCTATTTATTCATTCAATAGACTCTTTATGGTTGGTTTTACTTAATTCTTGGATTATTATTCTGTTTTGCTACCTAGATATTAAATACCTATACTTGTTGTGTCATTATTCATGTTTTATTGTGAACTGTGGACATGTTTTATTAGGGAGATTTGATTATTTACCACTATCAAAAGATGTGTAATTCAGGATTTGCCACTCATGTGTCTATGCATGTGGTCCCGGGATCCACATGTCATAGATACATAGAGTGACAAATCCTAAAATATACATGTTTAGAGTGGCAAATAATCAAATATTTCGTTTTATTAATGGTTTGCTTGCTATAATTTATTATAAAATATTGTTAAAACTGGTAGTTAGTATAGTTTGGTGGCATTCCGGGCTCACTGTTGGGCCAGGGTGTTGCATCACAATCTAGTTCTTGGCCTTGTTTTCCAGTCTTAACAAACTTGATTAATGCCCACAAAGCTTTATTGATTCCCGCTTACCGAATAGTCATATTGAGCGAGTGTGAGTACATAGCTGTACTCCATGAGCCAGTACACATAATGTTGTTATAATATATGCAAGGCTGATAAAGATAAAGACTTGTGGTTCTTTTATTTGCATAAAGCTAAGGCTAAAATAGATTAAGTAGTAAACAAGTCTTGGGACCTAGCATTTTGACTAAACCAAGTTTTAATGAAATTCAGTTCTGTAGTATAATATCTAGCGAATGTTCCATCCACCTCTAGTGGAGAATAGTTCTCGAAGGTATCATTCACTCACGAGTAGATATCAGTTCCATCCACCTTATGCTGTATCATTTTTCAGCACGACATCCACCCGATGATTCCAAGGCTGCAACCACCTGGCAATTTTGGTCGGAATACTCTTTGGCAATTCTGAGCTGAATACCGCTGGCAATTTTGGGCCGAATGACCCTAGTAATTCTAGGCTGAATGCCCCTATCAACACAGGCCGCACCACTCGCGAATTCTAGACTACATCCCCTGACAATTCAAGGACATCCAACCGTGAATCCTAGGCTGCATTCCTTTTGAAATCCCACGGCTGCATCCACCCGATCCTCCACACTGACTATAACCAGGACAAATCAAATCCTCACGCTCCAACCCAGCATTTCATCCCACCCTCAAAGAGTTTTATAAAATCTAAAATCTAATCAAGCAAGTTATTGGCATCTCCTATGACCTCGGGCATGGCTATCCAGATAGTTTTACACTTTACAGAGGTCGTACATCTTTACCCACAAGAGACGATAATCTTATAATGTCAACACATTATCGTAGGCGTGAGACCTAAGAAAATCTTCACAAGGCCTTTACAATGCCCCCGCCCCAACACAACCCCACCTGCTAAGGTTCACAACCTTTGGGCTACAACCCACCAGAACCCCCTCTTGCGCCGTTGTGGTTTTCCTATGCCTTATAGCCATGCCACCCACTAGGTGGTTTTCCTATGACTATTACCATGCCACATTCACGGGATGATGAAGTAACGCTGAGGCGGAGCAAATTTGTGAGTTAGGTCATACACATGGTAGACTTGTGATTGCACCGTTTAGTGCATGAGAGGCCATCACAGGAACCAGTCCTTAATCAACTTGAGTGGTACTTCTCCATACCCATCTCGCGTACTCCTATATGCATCCACCACGCTTTTCATCTGCCCAAGTCTAAAAATAGTTTTTGGGGTTTTATTTTGAAATTCCTTTCTAGTTTCAATATACCAGCCAAGCTCTAATCTCGATTTCCCAAATCCAGTTTTATAGTTGTGAAAGATGTCGGGGCAAATTAATGCCTATATGTTAATGTATCTAAGCAAGGCTAAGCATGACACTTCGATACGAACTTAGTGACTATTCATGTATACCATTATTCCTAGGGTGACAAGGGATAGTGTCCAAGTTCAAAGATTGGAAGTTTATACTCAATTAACATTAAGGTATTATCTATAAGCCAAGTCAACATAATTGTATAAATTATAGCAATGCAATTTTCGTAGTTTAAAGCAATATAATTTGCATTAAAATGTAGGTGCAAAATTATCAAAGTGTTCACTTGCCTTGCTCAATGTTCTGATAACCTTGGTCTTGTTCTTACTATGATCCGAATGGTTGCTCTCTCATGACTTTAGATTCTAATTACGTAGAATACGATCGAACCGATCCCAAGAATGTCTGAAAATAATCATACGAAATCCAAGAAACCCAAAGACACTTGAAATAAAAGGAAATACCGCAGATGAAAGTAAATAAACCCAAGAGTATTTTGAAGTAGGAGATACTTCAAACAAAACTAAATATATCCAATGATATTTTGAATGAAGGAAATACTCCAAACGAAATTAAATGCACCCAAGGGAACTTGATAAAGGAAATACTTCAAACGAAATTAGATAGTACAGTGGTGTTCGATGAAGGAAATACTGCAGATGAAATATATCCAAGGGCATTTTGAAAGAAGGAAATACTTTAGACAAAAGTGGACGAATCTAAACTTTATCTGTTTGGTCCAAGGATGGGGGTTTGGATTCTTAGGTGGATTTAGGATCAAGAAACTATTTGATCCTGGAATTAGGATGAGAGGGACCGAACTCTCGGAATGTTCGTTAGGGAAGATAATTATGAACAACCGGGAGGGAAGGAATATTCACTGGAATATCCCTCTTCGATTATTTGGATGGGAGAGATTACCTTATTAGGTAAGATTCCTTAATCCACATTCGGGCTACGAATTATTAAAAACAGATAGCGGTGGACAATAGATGGAATCTACATGATGTTGATTGATGGTTGAATTACTATCATTCGCTCAGGAATACCTTATCGCTACTCATACGTGGGGCCCAACTGATCTAATGATTTATCTTGTTATTATTTCCTATTTATCAAGGAAGTTCCATAAAAGTCAGGTGAGATCTATGCATAGGTACGGGGGTTTGCATAGGGTAGACATAAGTCTCACCGACATGTGGGGTCTAGTTTACTTAATGATTTCTATTATTATTATTATTATTTTCTATTTATCAAGAAAATTCCATAAGCCTTAGCTGGAATTTGTGTATGGTTGTGATGGGCCACATATGACAGATATGGTTCTAACTAACACATGAGGCCTAGTTTATGTAACGATTTTTTTTATCAACTTATATTTATCAAGGAAGTTTCATGAGTTAGGTGGAACCTTCAGGTATTAGCTAGACATCAACCTTTTGATTTAATTAGTGGTGTCTTTGGGTTCGAGTTTCATTATTGAAGTGATCTTTACTCAGCCTAATTACATACGTGGCTATGTAAACACTAAGGTATAATCATTGCACTAGGTTGCCCTTCAACTATAACACAAACTTAACAACTATTGTTAGTTAGGTTGATAGCTACTCATTCATTATATAAGGCCGATGTGCCTTAGTCTACTAATTCTTGTTTAGTGATTATCCTATTTTAGCCTCTAATTCCAATTAAGACCAAGTCATGTGTGAGGCCTAATTATCCTAACGTGTTTTAATTGAGTTGTGCTTGTTAAATGAATTAACTCTTAACTCGACCATTGCTAATGACCTAGGGTTAACTACTGGCTAAACTATTACTTGAATTAATTATTTTTAAGGCAATGGCCCAGAGTTCAGTGGTGATTTAAACAATCTATTTGCCCATGGTTATCATACAACACTAATAAGTTTTGGCCAACCCCCTAATTAAGTGGGCCCTAGATGTATTTGAACCACCTAGCAAGTTGCTTATCCCTAACTTATTCACCATCGTAGTATTTAATTACTCATTATTACTATTAATTATTGTTTAGATCCTATGTGTCAATGACCTATTAACCAACCCTAGTAACTTTTGGCTAAAGCAATTGTCTTACTTGTTTGACAATTGGTACAAGCATATTGGTAAGTGTATGTTTCTATGATTTATCATTTTATTTGTACTCTACTGGTGGGTTCCATATGCTATTGACATGTTACCACTGTCACCCTTTATTGTCAATACTATTATGCTAAACTACTTATGGGAGGTACTATACTTCAATTGACCTAACTACCATAAGTTCTCAGCTCAACCCTAATGGGGCCTATTGATCGACTAAACCTTAGTTAGGTAATTTGGTCTAAATTAATTACAATGAGGTTTTTAACTAAAGTGGATGATTTATATATTTGCCAAGGGCAATTGTTCATTTGGGCACTCCTACATATGAGGCTATATTTTATTAGTGCTTGGATTAGAATTTGAATTCTTAAGCATAATTTTCATAGCCTAAAAGTAAATTTTAAATATCCTTTAAAACTACTCAATTTAATTAACATCTAACTATCTGAATTGATCACCTTGGTTAGCTTAATTACAATGCCATTTCTCATTAAAGATGTGTCCTAATGCGATTGAAATATTGACAAGGTTAATAATTTTATTTAAATTGCAACGAAGGTATCCACTAATGAATTGTTTTTGTATAATTCCTAATTAAATTTGAATTTGCACTCTAATTGATAATAGCTTACTGATCATTGCTAATTAACCTCTAATTACCTACTACTACAAAAATGCTAATACTGGACGCCTGATCACAGACGGTTCATCGAAATCGTCTATATCAAACACAATCACAGATGGTTTTTGTGTAACGATCGTCTGTGTTACTTTCCACACTAAAAACCATCTGTGAAGAAGTAATATCATAGACGGTTCATGATGAAAATCGTCTGTGAAATATCACAGACGGTTTTCAACAAACATCGTCTGTGATACTTCCTAGACGGTTCTTAACACAAACTGTCTGTGATAATTAAATATTTCGGCTCCCGCGTGACGTGTCTCTTCGTCTCTTGCGCCATATGGGCGATATGATGCGTCTCTTCGTCTCGCGCGCTGACGTTACGTACGATGCGTCTCTTCGACGTTTTATAAGAATGATCATCGCGCACCTTGGTGAGCACGCATAGTTTTAGCAAATATATATTACTTATATGTGAAAATGTGTCATATATATGTTCAATACATAGAACTTGAGAATATATCACAGACGATTCTATTATAGAACCATCTGTGATATGGTCTCATATCATAAACGGTTCTATAGTAGAACCGTCTCTATAGTAGAACCGTCCGTGATATGATACCATATTACGAACTGTTCTATTGTGGAACCGTCAGTGATACATATCACTCTTTATTAGTAAGAGCCTTGCTAGGATTTGTGTCCTATACTCATCAGTCCCTATCGCCCTTACTCTCGCCCCGACCTCGCCGTCGCCGCCCGAAGCCTCCTCCCCGACCCCGTCACCGTCGGTTGTGACACCACGGTCGCACAAGACACTCTCTCGGCTACCTCTACCTCTCCAACAACCTCCCTCGGCTAGCCCCCCTCGGCCAGATCTGCCAGGTTTGCGCATGGGGCTCTCCCTCTCTCCCTCTAGTGGCTCGCCTTCGGGCGGCTCGGCTCGGGCTCACCCGAGCACCGGTGGCTCGTCCCTTGCTTGGCTGCTGGCGCCGCTCGCTTGCCTCTCCTACGGTTTGATTTTTATGCTTGAGCATTGAGTGGTGTTTTGATGTTTGGTTGATTTATGCATAGTGAGGAGATGGATGTCGGTTGTGCTGGTGGTGGTGTTTGCCGCCGTTGCCGTGGCGGCACTGAGGTAAACCACTCATCTTTATTCTCTATCCCGTTCCCTCCCTTTTGCTCTGTGATGGTGTTGGTGATGATATGGATGATACTGCTAGTGTAGCGTGCATGCCCTTAAGCCCCACTCAAAGTGATTTTTTGTGGGCTTGTGAATTTCACTATGATGAATTGATGTCACAAATGCAATTAGATGTGATATTGTGTATAGATTGTTGCTTGAGCTGTTAGATTACCTGTTGTTATGTATTGTTTTGAGCATACAATTTATACATTCTGGTATACTTGTTGGCCTACATCACAGTTGATAGTATCTTGATAGATTTTATTCCTGTGTACAACAAATAAGTTAATTTATGATGATTTGCTTGAACTAGTCTGAATATATTAGCAAGTTTTAATCTTGTGCAATTAGCCTTCTGAGAGCAATAATCAATCTTCTTCATCTTACCTTTGTCTGTGTAATCAACTAGCCTCTCGCCATTCATTTCACCTTTGACAGGTACATCCTACCATTCCATTCCTGATCTCTTCTCTATAAAGTCTCCAAGTAGCGTAGTATGAGGAGGATGAAATAGCAGCCACAGGCAACTTCATCGAGCCCATGCAAGTTTAAGAAGCATGGCTGCCAGGAGAGCATCAGGACATCCAATTACCTGGATGTCGTCGATAGGTAATTGGACGTCGCTATGTTCAGAAAGTGACGTGGACGCGCAGGTACTCTGACTGGAAAGTGATTTCATGTATCAGCAACCAACCATTCCTTGATCTAAGTTTTACTGTACGACTTGACATCAATGAATGAGGTGAGCCATCCCGAGAAGAATGTGGAAAAGAATAGGGAAAAGAAAATGGGCCGGCTAGAGTTCAGCCCAAACCAAGTTTGAGGTTTTATTTTATTTTCCTTTTCTTTTCAACTCAGATTTGAATTCCCATTCCTAATTAGGGGACTTTAAATTCAAATGTCATTTTAATTTTATTTTAAATTCTCATTGATTTAGCTTAGGTTTGTACTTCGCTAATTGATTTTGTAAGATTCAAAACTCGACCATATCCCAATTAAAATCCAGAGAACTTCGAATGTCAACAGGATGTATTGAAAAAGTTTTGAAATTCCACATTTTCACGCATTAAAAATTCAGCCAATTTTTGGGATATTCCAGTCCCCTCTATCCATTCCTCACCTTTGTTTCCCATCTCATGCATAGAACCATGGAGAACGAGACCATCTCCTTCCTTCTCTCTGTTCGCGGCCGCTGCCTCAACCTAACTGTCCCCGTTGACCCGATGAGCTTCTCCACTTATGGCCCACGTCAAAACACGTTCCAAGCCCTCTCCATCTTTCCCCTCAATCCATTTCACAACTCCTCCATAGGAGCTCGCGCCAGCATCATCTTCCTCCATTCTAGCCAAAAATTGCCACCGTCGCCGCCATTCTTGCTCTGGTGAGCCTCTCTCCAAATCCTTTGGACTAGAGCATCCCCACACCCTCCTCAATCCTTCCCCATCATTCACTCGAGCTCCCCTTCTTTGCAACGCCACCTTCGCATGGACCTCAGCATGCCACCTCCATGGTCCACAACGGTGAGTTCCCCCTAACTCCCTGATGGTCATGTGTGTGCCGCTTCACTAGACTAGTCATTACCTCGCCGTCGTCGCCGTAGACTAGATCACTGCCGCCACCTTGCGCAGTTATACCGCTACTGTGGGTCATTGCTACCCTCGTCATTGCCACCCTTAGGGTTCATGAGGACGCGAGAACCCATTTCGGGGCTCCCGGGTCATCGACGTGGTCCCGCTCACTGGCGCCGAGCTCGGCTGAGCACAACCATGGCCTCCCCAGCTCTCTAGTGAGTTAGGGGGAGACACACTATCGCAACGTAATTAAGGTTAATAATGAGATTAATTAGCTATTAAGTATGTGGTTAGTTAATAGTTAATTACTAGCTAATGTTAGTATGACATGTGGACCTAATGTTATTAGAGCCTAATTTAAGTTCTAAGTCATTGACATGCGGCCCCCACCACTTTAAACGCATCGTGTAGACCCGGTCCATAGACCCGTATCACTGACCTGTGGGCCCACGACCCATGCACTGTTTCCGTGGACCTTCCACATGGATCGTCGCCCCACCTGTTAGTAACTCATGAATTTCCTTTAGGAAAATAATTAAAATAAAAAACCCTAGTGGCCCACCTGTTAGTGACTATTGTCATTTTCAATTAGAAAATAAATCAGAAAAAGAAATTAAAATACCCTAGGCGGCCACCTGTTAGTCATAGTAAGAATGTCTAACTGAAAAATAAATCGAAAAGAAAATAAAAATTGGTGGGCCCTATTTGTTAATGAGAGACACCCTCTCTCCTGTGTTTATTTTTTGGATTTTCACTAAATTTAAACTTTGAAGAGGTCGCTCTCTGTTGTTTTAACTCCAAATTCGATGATTTTTTTTGTTTTTAAATTCATCTAAATGCAAACCCTACCTAGAAGTATAAAAATATGAATTTAGGAGTTTATTTAAATTATTTAAAATGCAATTATCCCCATGACAAATGAACCCCATACATAATTAATTTAGTTGAAAGTAACTATGAATTATCGATGTGTCTTTGACCCATAGGACCAATACATTGACATGTAAAATTAATACTTAATTAACACCACTAGTATGGCTTGTTTAACCATAAGTAACTTAGTTTTATTGCATGCTAATTGTATAATAAAGTAAATAACATATAGGCCACGCACATTTAATTTTAAAATAAAGGCTTAGTTAAATGCCTTAGGAATGAATGATGGACCCTACGGTAAATATAGTTTAATTTAGGTAAATGTGGCTAGTTACATCTTTCAATGACATGCAGGTTTAGTTCATTAATTATGATAATTAGAAATGTAATTCATAAATAGGCACTCCATATAGGTTAATTAGCAATTAGTATCATGATTAAGTGGAAGCTAAGCAGTAGGTTAAATGTGGTTAAACATGGAGTTAATTAAGGCTAAATGTATCTGGTTAAGATAATTAGTTGTTAAGCACTAGGATTAATTGATGATCAATTATGATTAGTGAATAATTAGTGGTCTACTTAGAATTTTCTATTAATTACTATAATCTTAGTATGACCTGTCAGCCACTTAGGTACATATCCAGTATAAGAATAATTTAGAGTTTAATTAAATAGTTGTCCCCACATTTCAGTTAGTAATTAAATTAATTATTCTATTGACTGGTAATTAAACCTCAAATGGCAATATGGTATGGAGATCCTAGCGATGTAAAACCTAGAGTTAATTCGGTTAGTTTAAATTATATCTATTGTATGTGGGCCCTTGCAACTATATATAATTCCCACCTATCACTCATTGAACTTCCTTGATAAATAGAAATTGGTAAAGAAAATCATTAAATGAGTAGACCTCACGTGTAAGTCATGGTGAGGTGTTCTCAATGAAACTATAGTAAGTCAAAAACAAATCAAAGTTAAGTTGATTCCATCTATCACCCCCTTATGTTATCCGCTTCCAATAGAAGAACAATTCATAAAATAAATAAATATTCTGAGATTACTTACTCTTTTTCCGTAATTGCTCCACCGGCAAATATAACGAGAACCCAATCTCCCTCGTCCTAACACCGAATCCAACAATACCTTATCCTAAATTCATCTAAAATCCAAATCTACCGCCTTATACCAAATGTATGAATGTTAGGATTTATTTGAGTTGGTTTGAATTCTCTTTGGATCTATTTGATTGCCTCCGAGTTTATTTAGTTTCATTTGGTTGTACTCAGACGTTCTTGGATTCGATCGTATTTTGCGTAATTAGAATTCAAAATCCTAAAGGAGCACCAATTCTAGCAAAGAGCAAGACCAGGACCAAGATTATCAAACATTGAGTAAGGCAAGTCACCACTTTGATCGTATTGCACCTACATTTTGAATGCAAAGTATATTATTTTAAATTATCAAATGCATGCTTTACTTTTACAATTATATTGACATTAGCTCGTAGTTAATGAATTAATGTTAAGTGAGCTATTAAATCTCATTCCTTGATCTTGGACACTATCCTTTGCCGCCCTAGGAATAATGGTAAACTTAATTAGTCATTAAGTCGGTATCTAAGTATCATGCTTAGCCTTGCTTAGATACATTGACATGTGGGCATTAATTTGCTCCGACATCATTTAAACATCAAAATTTGATTTGGGCAGCCATTGGATGGAGATGGCTGGTATGTGGAACATAGAAAATATTTTCAAAACCAAAAACCCAAAAACCATTTGACTTGGGCAAATGGTAAGTGGGGCGAGGGCCGAGGGAGCAGGAGAGCTTGTGATGTGGTGTTCCACCCGAGTCAATTTAAGGACTAAATCTTGTGATGGCCTCCCAAACACTAACAATGCAACCACAAGTCTATAAAGGTATCGACCTGACTAACTAATTTGCATTACCTTAGCGTTGGTTATGTGATCCGGTGGAATACAAGAACTGTGTTGGAGGTAGACCTTTTTTCGTACAGCACAAGAGGGCCTCCGACTCAAGTGGATTTAACCCCCCTCCCAATGATTGAAACCTTAGCAGGTGTAACTGCGTTGGGGTGGTGCATTATAAAGGCATTGTGATTATTTTCTTAGTCTCACGCCTACGATAGCGTGTTGACAATACAAGATGATCGTCTCTTGTGAGTAAAGTTGTACAACCTCTGCAGATTGAAAACTGTCTAGACAGCCATGCTTACGATCATGGGCGATGCGCTGGAACTTGCTTAGTTAGTCTTTGTTTTCTAAAAACCATTTGTGGGTGGGATAAAACGTTCTGTTAGGTGGAGGGAACCCTGAATTTTTATCTTGGGTGGATGTAACCCTGAAAAGGATATAGCATATGGTGGATGGAACCATTTTCTACTCATGGGTGGGTGGAACCTTCAGGAACCATTCTCCGCTAGCAGGTGGATGGAACCTTCGTTAGTATTATACAACATTACTCAATTTCATTGAAACATGTTTAGTCGAAATGCTAGGTCTCAGGCGTTCTATTTAATCTAATTCAAATGTGGCTTTTTACAAATAAAAGAACCTCAAACCTTCCCTTATTCAGTCTTGCATCTATTATAATTGCATCATGTGTGGTGGCTTGTTGAGTACCTTCATACTAACTGTTGCTCAATTACTATCCTTCAGTAAGAGGAGAAGACGAAGATTCTGTCAACACTTAATTGTGTCCGATAGGACGTAAGTCAAAGAGGCCAAGAACTAGGTCGCGAGCCCCAGTTGATTGCATGTGGGTATATCCTGAGGGTCCCACTTGGGTGTTGTTTCCGTTTCCACTTCAACTGCAGATATTTAAAGTATTTAGCTCTATCGGCCCGTGTGTAAGACAAGCGATCGTATGGTCTATCTATGCACTGTTTAATATTGTGCAATAGCTTTACTTCTATGAGATATGTGTTTAATATTCAATTATGAGAGCCGGCCCAATTGGTTTGGGTTTCTCTCAACGTGGCCTGGAGCATCAGTTTGCACTTCTTCCTCCACTGTTGTCCAAGTTTTGTCGTCAGAGTTTCGCTACTAAGTATTTATTTACCTTCACTATGATCTTAATTCCATTCTAAAACTAAAACACCTCTGTAAGATCGAGTAGGCCAACTAGAGGGGGGTGAATAGGCGTTTTAAAACTTTTATGCGCTAAAACCGATTTCTAATGCGGAAGCTAATACAAAAAAAGTTTTGCACAATTAAGGCCTAAATCCACTAGGCTCAACTAAGTGCACCAATAAAACAAGTCTATTGATAATAATCAATCAAGTATGGACTTGTAAGCAATTCAATTTAAGCAATGTAAAAAGCACATAGCATGACAAGCATTCATACACAATAAATGAGCAACTTACTTATATGAATGTAAATTGCAATATGGTAGAGCTCAAGAATGCAAACCACAAGATGACACGGCGATGTTTTACCGTGGTGTTCGGAGACTTGCCGGTCTCCCCTAATCCACGTTGAGAGAAACCCAAACCAATTGGGCCGGCTCCACGAATTGAGCCTTCCTCCGAGGTATCAAACACCTCGCTCCACTAGGGTTGCTTTTACTCCACTCCGGAGATGGCGAGCACCAAGCCACTCACAAACGCCCAGGTCTTCTCACAAGCTTCACTTGAGAAGATCACCGACGCACGACGCCTCCACGCCGTCTAGGTGTCGGCAAACACCAAGAGTAACAAGTCTTCAACTTTCACTTGAACCAATCAAGTGTCAAGGCTCTCGTGGATACTAAATCCACCACCTAATGCAACACATGCAATAGAATTTACCTCTCAAACCTCACTAAGTGCAACACATGCACAAATAGGAGTAGAGGGCTTGCTCTTAGCTCAAAGGAACTCAATAGGGCACCAGCAACTACCCCTCACACGGCCAAGGTGGGTATTTATAGCCCACATACAAAAACTAGCCGTTGAGAGAAGATTCTTTGAAAAACAGCCAAGACCGGTCTGACCGTAGTCATAAGCCCGGTCAGACCGCACCCCTCACAACGGTCAGAAATATAGCCGTTGGAGGGCCTCCGGTCTGACCGCCAACCAATGACCGGTCAGACCGCACCGGCCGGTCTGACCGTCCGATACACCGCGGTCAGACCGCTCAGTCCAAAAACCAGAAAATCAGCTCTCTGGAAAAAAGCTAACCGGATCCTTGCCCCGGGGGTCCGGTCAGACCGCACTTATAATGCCGGTCAGACCGCTCCACAGAGAAAAAGTACAACTTTGCATTTCTTTTTCAATAACAACTTTGCAAAACATATTTGCAAACAATATGAAGTGCAAACAAGGTATGTAGGTGAGATTCTCAACAAGTTGCAAAACACATTTGCTAACCTTTAGAATCAAACCACAAAATGCACTTTGCTTCAACTCAATTTGCAAAACTCATTTGCCAAATTGACGCGTGATGCAAACAACGATAAAAGCGAGATTCTCAACAAGTTGCAAAATACATTTGTCAACTCTTAGAATCAACGCCACAAGGAATAAGGTACATGAACTTAAACCGTTTGCAAAACACGTTCGCAAACTAAAGTCACATGCTACAAGGAATAACCATGAGCCTCAACTATTTGCAAAACGCATTCGCAAATATAGACAACATGTTAAGTTGAGCTAGAGCAAACACAATGAGCTAGCAACACATGACTAACTCAAGCTACTAATCAAGACCCCTCTTAATAGTACGGCAACCTATACTAGCAATCCGGTCTCCCAACCAAACATCGAGACCGGTAAAAGACTAGGAACAAATCCTTAGCCCTAGCTAGTCATACCTTTGCCTTGCGCAACCACTTAAAACTTGATGACACACATCCTCTCTTCAAGTCCGGGTTATTGACTTAATGCTCATCAACATATGATGACGTCTTTCATCCCAAGTCTTGACATGCATCAACTCATGATGCACTCATCATTTGACCTCCATCAACACATGATGGATTCTTCTTGACTTGACGATCAACTCATGATCATCATCTCTTCTTTAACTTGATATGCATTTACTCATGATGCATCCTTTACTCCAAGCTCTTCACTTCGGGATCTCGACTCGAACATCATCAACGCATGATGATATTCTTCTCTTGATATCATCAACACATGATGATATTCTTCTTCTTTAAAAAATCTTGACTTGATGACGATCAACTCATGATGTCATCCGAAATCTTCAATCACATGGAACATAACCTATTTCACCAACTCATAGAAAAATGTTAGTTCCACAAGGTGATTGTCATTAATTACCATAATATACCATTAACCAATAATGGTGGGACAAGATACCACAATCTTTCCCTCTTTGGTAATTGATGACAACCAACACAATTACAGATAATTGAATGTAATTGGTATGAGTATATATAAGCCACGCAAGTTATATATACTCAAAGGATATATGAGCTTATACGAACTATGCAAGTCTCATATGCTCATATGAATATATACAAACTACACAAGTTGTATATATTCAAGGATATGAGTATATATAAACTACACAAGTTACATATACTCATATGAATATATTAACTACACAAGCTAAATATATTCAAGGATATGTTTCAAAGTAAGGATCCTAAATATATGTGGACATAAGAATGTGGATCAATACTAATGAAACCATAAAATATAGAGTGAACTCCCCCTAAATGTGTGCATACACGAATGTGTAATAAAGACATATGCACATATTCAAGTTAACCTTTTAGTGAAGTTCAACCTATATTTTGAGTCCGAGGGATGCAACAAGATATAATAAAATGATGTCGAATGCATACCTCTTTGATCTTTAAATCCAACTAAGACTCATTTGATTTTTACCTCTTTATCCATTTGAGACTAAACAGTAGGTATAGCAAAAGGAGTGTTAGTCTCATAAATAGATTTGTCATTAATAACCAAAATTCTATTAACACATAATGGCGGGTCTAGATTCTTCAACCTCAATTGGCTAAGTTCCAGTTATTTCCAGCTCTAGGCAGATCTCTGTGCTACCATACAGCTGTTACCAGCTACTACTGAACAATGTCATATTTGTGGTAGTGCAACCTAAGAAGCACCTACAACTTGTTTTCATTTACTCTGGTTGCAAAACAAAAAAAAAATCTAATCCTTATCTTACATTATTGTCTAAGCTTCTGAATATAACATTTGTATATAAGCGATCTTCCATTCTTCCTGTCCAGTTGAAAGGTGTCTAGCACATAGTTATCGGATTCGTGGCAACCACCTTCGAACCCTGGTCTAGATGGGGTTGGCGTGCGATCTGATTCACTGTGGAACGCGATCTGGTTCACCAAAAAGTGGCGAACCCATAAAATCGAGGTGGTGAGGAAAGGGAGGAGATGAAGGGGAGAGGGAGAGCTATCCTTAGTGACAGTTGTTTCTTCCCATCGTCGCTATCGCCACCATTGTCGCTCATCTTCTTCATTGCTCGCTGAAGCTATGGCTGACGCTGTGCGTCGTGGTTTCTGCTCGGCAAAGCCATCGCTGTCGCTGCTCGTAGCCAAGTCGATGGCTTTGTTTTCGGTTGCGAACTCTCTCTCTCTCTCTCTCTCTCTCTCTCTCTCTCCCATACTCCATCTTCTTGTGCCGAGCACGAGAGGTAGAAGCTTCCAAGGGTGGAGAGGCAGGAGTCGTAGTAGGTAGATAGATTGAGAGGGAGGGAAAGGAGATGGGACTAGGAGGCGGCTGAGGGAGATAGATAGATGAGAGGTGGCTGCCTGCCTGTCTAGCCTTTCCAAGGGCAAGAGCCAAGAAATGATGGGCCATGTGGATTGAGTGGGCTGTGGGTTATGGACATTAAATATTGATTTTTTTCTCGTTTTTAAGGATCTTTTGTATATAAAACTTTATGGTATGGTTAGTGTTTTGAACTATCTAGAGAGAAAATATGGTGCGTACAAGAAACGTTGGGTTTGCCAACCCCATCTTTGATTCATGAACTAAAGGGGTATACCCCTGACAAATCCTATTTTTTGTGAAGTGACATTCTGAACCTCGAACCCGAATCGTGAACCCAACGAACTGCGAAGGTGGTGACTATGGTCTAGCATCTAAGCTGATTATGCAAGTGTAGCCTGAAGATTAGCTTCCGGCTGCTACTGTCAAGCAACTGAATTCTTGAACCGAATGAGAGAAACATAATTTGCTCAGTTCTCTTCTCTACACAAACTCTAAAGCAGCTGCCACATTTTCCTTGTGTGCATGTTTTAGCCTTCTAATGAGCAGCATCTCATTAACACAATCTTTTCAGCTCCAGTTTTTCTAGTTTACTTCAGTGAAGCAACAAGATCAACTTCAGCGGAGCAACAAGATCAGCATCTGACTGCTGGCTGTAACAACTGCACATCATCACAATCCTCAACAGCTGCTATTTTCTACTGTGATCAACTACTTCTGAACTACCATAACAGCCTTAAGTGTGATCTTAATTAATGTTAAGTTACCTACTCTGAATATCTGGCATCTTCAGGCTCCATTTACAAAATGGAATGCCAAGATTCAGCTGCTTGCTGCTCGGCTGCTGCTGTCTATCAAAAATCAAGTGGCGTTCTGGAACTGGATGCAATGCAACTCAAGGCTGCAGTTCAAGTTCAAATGCAAATGCACAGTGCAGACCCATATATATATATATATATATATATATATATATATATATATATATATATATATGCGCCCTACTTTTTGTTTATAGTCTCCAATGATCCTAACTAACACTAACATCGGCACGCATCACTCTTTTAACATCTGTGAACTACTGCAGTGACAGGAGAGTACCAGCTGTGTTAGTACTAACAACACTAGTAGATATTTTGTGCTAGTGTTATTGTTATATATTTGTCTTCTCTCAGATACCAGTACAAAGTGCTGGTGAGTGATGATGTAGAGAGGGAGTGCTTAAAGAGGAGTAGCAAGGAGGGTGGGTCCCACATGGGAAAAAAGGCCTCACACACAGTCATGCACACAAGGTATCTTCTCTGGTTAGAGGGGAGAGAAGAAACTTTATGTAGGTGGTGGTTGTGATTTTAACCCTAAGCATAATTCTAGGAATTACCTATAATATCCCTCACATGATCACATCTGATTGTTAATGTTCTAACACAGCACTAGGTTACCCCACTACTGTGATTTTACACAAATAGCCCCTAATAGAGTGTCACGTATGCGTATACGTACCTGTACACGAATACATTATGAGTTTTTTTATGTGGGGCCCACCAATAGGATATTTGGGAAACTTTCCCATGTGGTGCCCCTGTGTTAACATCGAATCTCCAGCTAAAAATAATAATAATTTATCTCTTAAACCCCTAATTAAATTCAATAAATAATCAGCAACCATCTGATTTACTTTTCTTTTCTTTTGAAAAAAAAAATCTCTGCTCAAAAAGTGAAATGGCAAGAAAGCCCTTGGGTTAGGACTTAACCCTGGGTTTGGGCCTGCACTGTTGGGGAATTTAATTTGGGGCACCAAATAAGGGCAAAGTTTGAAACTTTTAAGGCAAACAAAAACAGAGAGGATTTTTTTTAACAGGGCACACATGACCTGACCTATACTTTTTCTACTGCTACTGCCCTCCCAATCTCCCATTGGTATTACAATTTTTGGAACTTTGACTAAAAGTCTGAGCTAAAAAAGCCTCATTTTTTTAGAGCTTCTCCCTCCCCCGAAATAAAATTCGGGGGCGGCAAAAATTTTGCAATTTTGGGGAGCTCGTGCCCTCGAATCCGCCCAAATTCGCGCGCCTCGTCTTGCCGATCCGCATGGGTACGTCCTGAATCGATTCCTCTCCTCCTTAGCTTTCGATTGAGATGCTTTTCGCCGCCGGCCGTGGCCTGCCGAGTGCCGCCGCAGATCTGGCGGGCTAGGATTTGAGGCCAGTTCTTGGGGAGCTCCAAATCTTTGGCCTTTGGGGTCAGCATCGCTACTGGGTTGGTGCCCCGAGGCTGCGGATCGCACGGATCGGTGGGTTTCTTCGCTCGATTCGAGCTGGGTTTGGGGTGTTCTTGAGCCGATTTGGGGCCCTCCCTGGGGGCTTGATTTTGTTCATTTCGTTGGATTTTTCGACAGTTTTGGGGAGGTCGGGGTTTGATATTCTGTGGTTTTGTGGAGAAAGTTAGGATCTTTCTCCCTCTTTCTGGCTATGGAAGATCACCTTTTGTGTGTGTGTTTTTGGGAGTTAGTTTAGCTCTTGTTCTTAATCTGCTTAGCTGATGCAGATCAAGAATGAACTATGAGGTTAGACTGCTATGAAGTTCCAATTTGGTGAAGTAAATCTCAGTGGCGTATAGTCATTCTAGTGAAGTAGATGTGTTGTACAACCTACCAATTTGTGTGGGCTCAACTACCTTGTGAATTGCAAATTTCGCATGAACTACAACTTATAAAATGATTCTGTGATGGATTCATTGTCAGTTTGTTTTTTAATTCTACCAAGAGGCTACTAACACGATTAATTCAACCTGAAAGGTGGCTTCTCTCTAGTGAGTCGCTATGTTTGTTTGCAAGTACATTGTGTGTGCTTTCGTTTTGTTAGTTATGTTTCAAGATTCCTAACCTTGCCCTTCTTCGCTGCAGATCAAGGCAATGAAAAATTCATGACTCTCGAGGTTATATGAAGAATAGTTTATATTGAGCTCTTGTTCAGTTTGTGGTCTCGGGCTTCTTTGCTCCTGCTCAAGTCCAGCTGTGTGTCAATCAAATTCAAAGGTGGAGATGAGTGTGGAGTACAATATGGATGAGGCTCTCAAAGCCAGAGATGTTGCGGAGAGCAAGTTTCGTGCACGTGACATCAGGGGTGCACGCAAGTGCGCAATCAAGGCCCAGAATCTCTGCCCGTCACTTGACGGCATTTCTCAGATGGTGTCGACGTTGGAAGTTCATCTTTCTGCTGAGTCCAAGATTGATGGAGAGAGTGACTGGTACCGGATCTTGTCTCTAAGCACCTTTGCAGATGAAGAGGAAGTGAAGAAGCAGTACAGGAAGCTAGCTCTCCAGCTGCACCCTGACAAGAACAAGTCAGTTGGTGCCGAGGAGGCCTTTAAACTTATCTCTGAGGCATGGAGTGTGTTGTCTGATAATAGTAGGAAGATACTTTATGATCAGAAGAGGAGAGATCATTCTGTTGTCAATGTAACCAATGGCATGTATACTTATGATAAGAAAGCAAACAAGAGAGCTCGAAAGAATGCTGCTGCTGCCGCTGCCGCCGCCGCCGCCGCAGCAGCAGCAGCTGAGGCTACCACTCGTCCCGCTGGGGTTGATACTTTCTGGACATCTTGCAATCGCTGCCGGATGCAGTATGAGTACTTAAGAATTTATCTTAATCATAACCTTTTGTGCCCAAACTGCCATCATGCATTCATGGCTGTAGAGACTGGATTTCCTTGCAATGGAAGCAGTTCATCATTCTCCTGGTCAACCAAGCAGCAGCCGCAGAACCACAATTCCACCAAGCATTCATATGGCTCAACAAGCAAGACTTCTAGCATTCCGGGGACAGGGCACGGGGGATACCAGCAAGATAGTACTTATGATTCTTATAACAGTCAAACCTTCCAGTGGAATCAGTACTCCAAGACAACACCTACAGCTGGTACAAATGCTTACAGTACCCAAGCCTCAGAGAAACCGAGAAGAAAACATGATGAGAGCTACAGTTACAACTATTCTGTAAGTGGCAACGCATATGGCCATGAGAGAACTACTTCAAGGCATGGCCGATTTTCAAAGCGGAGAAGGCACAGTAATGATGTCTACACTGCTGTGGATTATGGTGGAGATAACAAAGAAACAGTGGCTGCAAGCACAGAAACTACTGCTTTCACTGATGTGGGACGGGTCAATGGTACTTCAGGGGAAAAGTTCAGATCTGCAGTGAGTGGAAGAAGAGCTAATGTTTTGAGAGAGATCTCCCAGATTGATACACGAGGTCTACTTCTTGAGAAAGCCAAGGCAGCCATTCGGGAAAAATAAAAGAGTTAAACATCACATCATCTTCGCGGTTTGCAGAGAAAGGAAAATCAGAAGGAAAGGTGCATCCTAGTGACAACAACATAAAGGTGAACGGTGTCCTCTCTGACAAATATGGCAAAGGACTCAAGCTATGCAACTCAAAAAGTGTTGACATCCAAGTACCTGCAACTGATGAAAAGAATCTAGAACAGAAGCGCGTGCCTGTATCAATTGATGTACCAGATCCTGACTTCCATGATTTTGATAAGGATCGCATAGAGAGAGCTTTTGATAGTGATCAAGTATGGGCTACATATGATAGCGAGGATGGCATGCCTCGTCTATATGCAATGGTGCAGAAAGTTCTTTCAATGAGACCTTTCAGAATCCGCATGAGTTTCCTCAATTCCAAGTCTAATAGTGAACTGGCACCAATAAGCTGGGTTGCCTCTGGCTTTCAAAAGACATGCGGCGATTTCAGGGTTGGGAGATATCAGATTACTGAAACAGTCAACATATTTTCGCACAAAGTCAGCTGGACTAAAGGCCCCCGTGGGATTATCAGGATTGTTCCTCAGAAAGGTGATACATGGGCTTTGTACCGAAACTGGTCTCCTGATTGGAATGAGCTTACACCTGATGATGTGATATATAAGTATGAGATAGTAGAAGTTATTGATGATTTCACTGAGGAGCAAGGGCTGACTGTCATCCCTTTGCTGAAGGTTGCTGGTTTCAAAGCTGTCTTCCATAGGCACATGGACCCCAAGGAGGTCAGGAGGATACCAAAGGAAGAGCTGTTCCGATTCTCACATCGGGTTCCTTCTCGACTGCTGACTGGGGAAGAAGGCAACAATGCCCCGAAAGGTTGCCATGAGCTGGACCCTGCTGCAACTCCGGTGGACCTTCTTAAGGTCATTACAGAGGTCAAGGAAGATGTGGCAACCCAGACTGCTAAATAGAAGAGGGCAACTCTGAGCACTGAAGATAGCTTGGATGTCTGAAGTACCAAATGCACTTCACTGATGGCAGCAAGTCAACATTTGTTGGTCAAGTTCTGTTATGTCATCTTATTTTTGGCTGATGACTTGGACAATACTGCCAGGGCAAGCAGCTTATGTCGTGGACTGCTGACTGTTAATTCTTAGGCATTTCTAACATTTTGATTTTACCACAACACGGATATCATTTAGAGTAAAAGACCATTGGGAGGCCACTTGTGGCGATTGATGAGGCGATTAGTCAATGGAAGCTAAGAAGCCTCATGACTTCCTGAAGGTGTTACTTGTTTGTCACTCTGTTAAGGTACGGTGTTCTGCATACGAGCCAAGTTTGAGGGGGAGAGCCACTAGGCTTCCCCATGTACCCGAATCTGTGTACCCATTTACTTAAGATGTTGTATTTCCCTTAATCTATAGTAATTCATCTCTATAATGTTTAATTCGATGATTCCAAATTCTAATTGAACTTTGAGGACAAATTCGGAATTTTAATATTATATTTAGTGGATGCTCCTGTTTTCGCTTCTTTTATTGTTTGGTTAGATTGATTTTTTCCCTTCTTTTATTGTTTGGTTAGATTGATATGAAGAGGAAATCTTTGTGCTGATGCATGTTGTATCCAAGTATGTACACCTTTGAAATTATGTGCTGCTTGTCAATCCATGTTCATTCTATTTCTAGGGAAAATGGTTGCAATTATCACGTTCTGGAATGAACCATGTGAATATTTTGGTACCCGAAGTGTGTAGATCAAGCCAGAACTGAGAAGATCTGGTTCATGTAGTTATACTTCCCTGTTACCATTCTACATGTACGATGTACCCTGTCCCCATTTGGCCGATTTATATGTAATTGTGCAAGGAGTAAATTTCGTGAAACTACGTGCAGTTTGTCAATAGTTTTACGAAATTTACTCTTGTGCAAGCTTTCCCTAATTAAGGATTCTTCAGAGATAGTTATGATATGCATGACCTTTGTGTATGTTTGGAGTTTCTGCTCCAACAAACATCGAGATAGGAGATGTTGGAGATGTATGGTGGGAGGGAGTGCCCTATCCTAGTTTATTTTTTGTTAGACAGTAAAATGGTGGCAAACAAAAAGCCAGCAAGAACAGAAAAGGGCTAGGGAAAGATGCGAAAAGGCCTGCATGACAGCATGAACAACAAAGATGAGGCATCAATAATGGAATGGATTCATGGCGAGATAGGAATAGGATCACAAGAGCTAATCCCACAGATGGTATCATTGTTGATGCTTGACGAATAATGGTGAGTAATAATTCATAGAGCAAGGAGACAGCAAACACAACCACGGAAGCACGAATTTTATCCATATCCATGAAGACCGAATCTTCGCCACAAACACTTGGAAGCTAAATGCCGGTTACATCAAAAGAGGTTCCAGATAAATCTCTACCAACAATTCAACATGCAATACATTCCTTCCCTTTTCGCAACTTTCTCTCCAGACAAGCAGGTGCAAGATTGAAAGGCAGCATGAGTCAGGGATCACTACGATCAGGGGCGGATCTAAGACTAAATTTTAGATAGGGCGGAGATGCAAACGTGAACCAAAGACCCTTGATTGTCTTGTCTCGCCGGCTCGTCACGCGCCCGACGGCCTGAGCCTTTGCCGACTGCCGCCGCGCGGCCTCGCCTCGCCCCCTTGTCGTCGTGCGCTCGAGTCCTCGTCTCGCCCGCCGTCGCTTGTTACGTGGTTAGGGTTAGGGAGAAAAGGCTTGAGAAGGCGTGAGATAGTAAGGAGGAGAGGAGGCCATGAGCCTGTGAGAAAATGCGATGTAGCTGTAGGCTGTGGGCAAGTGGGCAATGCCTTCTAATGGGCTGGTCGGCCGGCCAAGCTAGGCCCAATTGAACAAAGCTCACGAGGCCACGATCAAGAAGTAGTCTCCTCTTCAACCTCCGTTTGGTACTTGGTGCTTCGGCAACCGCCTATGCTGTGAATGCTGGGGCCTGAGATCTAGCCATGTGGGAGGGGGGGGGTCCAACCAAAGGGGAGGTCGGGTGGCCACCTAACTATGCCCGAAGGGAGTATCTGCCGCCCCTGACCACCACCAATCAGGTTAACAATCTTGAAATTACATGATATGAAGGGGCATTCTCCACTTGGTTTATGATCCATCCATGGGTCTGCTTCGAACTTGAAATGCTGATGTCAGGGGTGGACCCTCCCTTCGGGCATGGTCAGGTGGCCGCCCGAGCTCCTCTCCGGCTAGACCCTCTCCCCCTCCCACATGGTTAGACCTCAGGCCCGAGCATCCACGGCCGACAAGGAGGAGATTGTCGAAGCACCGAATGCTGAGCGGAGATTGAAGAGGATGCTATTTCATGGTCATAGCCTCGTGGGTTTTGTTCAATTGGATCTGGCCAGGGGCGAGGCGAGGACAGGGGTGAGGTGACGTCGCGAGGGCGTGCGACGGCTAGGGGGTGAGGGCTCGGGCGCGCGGCGGCCAAGGGGCGAGGTGAGGCGCCGGCGAGGGCTCGGGCCGTCGGGCGCGTTGCGAGGCAAGGCAACCATGGGTGTTTGGTCCACGCTTGCGACTTCGCCCTATCTAAAATTTAGTCTTAGGTCCGCCCCTGGCTGATGTATAAAACAGCATCAGAGAACAGAAGCACAGCAGATAGCACAACGGATAAACGGAAGCAATGTTCACGTACTCTTCAATTTGCTCGGTTGCAATGTTCATGTACCCATCCAGGCAAGCCAACCAAGGTTATTTGGTTCACGTTTGTGATTTCGCCCTACCTAAAATATAGTTCTTGGGTCCGCCCCTGACTGATGTATAAAACAGCATCAGAGAACAGAAGCACGGCAGATAGCAGAATGGATAAACGGAAGCAATGTTCACGTACTCTTCAGTTTGCTCGGTTGCAATGTTCATGTACCCATCCAGGCAAGCCAAAATGCCTGGTTATGAGAAAATTTTGCCAAGAAGAAAATCAGTAAACTGGTTTCAGCTTCTCTATAAGAACCACGGCATAATCTGCTGATGTATCAAAATTTCCTTCTGGGTTCAGCATTTGATATAAGCTATCATGTGAACTTGTTATCATCAAACACATACAGCCCACAGTAGGATGGAGGAAATGAAATTAACTTAGTGTAAATAAAGTGACAACATGCACTAACACTAGAGATTTAATGTAAAGACATTTTGTTTTGTTATCATCATTTAAAAAAAAAATGCTTGTATGATATAAATAATAGTACACCCAACCATGGGCATAGTGCAGAAAAATGCAAAAGCATGGGATAATACAATGCATGATTTCATGTGACAATAATTTTTTAGTATGTCCGATAATACATAGAAAGACAGACATACAAGAAAAGCGCATGATTTCATGCGCTCTATTGGAATGCGAGTTTTTTGCTTTTCCGAAATGTTAATTTCTTAGTGCAAACCGTTAAAGATTACGACATGTTGTTAAGTACACACTAATTAAGCATCTTAACATGTCCAACCCACCCGGTCCGCCCCGTATGAGACCGTTGCCAAAGACACATCCAAGTCTTGCATGTTCGACATTACCTAAAGCTACAACAACCTAATGCATATATTAGAAGTAATCCACCGTTCAATCAAATAAATAGCTCACACGATTTAGTCTACATTTTCCTACCTCCCCAAAAAATAACTACACTTGGGTAATCCTTATATACAAATTTAACCTAATCAATGCATAATTAAAAAAACTACTATATTTCTAGAGAGAGAGAAAAAAACCAGTAATCCTTACGACTAATTTATTCGGAGTAACTAACTACGAATAATTAATTATAACTAAATAATAACGACTAATTAATTATGACTAAACTAATTATGACTAATTAAATAAGAATATTAAACTATGATTAATTAACTGTGACTAATTAATTATAAAAATTACAACTACTTAATTATGACTAATTAATTACAAATAAATTAATTACAACTAGATAATTACAACAGGGGGCGTGACAAGGGAAGTACCCTCCCTTGGTGCACAAACTTGACACATATCGTTGCCAGCGAGTCCGCAGTGCCATTTTTGGCTTAGAGTAAACAGTGTCATTTAAGCCAAAAACTCATGAAGGAAAAGGGTTGAGGCGAAGGCGCGAGGCAGACGAAGAGATTGTTGCTCGTTCCGTAGCCTCTAGGATACAAGATTGTTTACGGCAAACAATCGTGTACATCATTGTGTGGCCGTTTATAGCACTTAAAATTTATGGAAACACTAGTAGGGTATCCGTGTATTGCAACAGAATCCCAAAAGAGAGTGATTCATATCAGCAGACGGAATCCTAAATCGCATAATAAATATCAATTTTCTTTCACACATATAAACAAAAATATTAACTTCGCCTATTGCATCACCTCCTACTACTACTACATGGAAATTAAAATATTGAGCTCATAGATTGTTTACCTTTGGAAGTTGAAGTTGATGTCGACTTCCTTGTCCGATGTGCTGCCCATTTCCAACCATTGCCGGCTGATAAGAAAGAAGGTTACACGTCGATGGCCACCTTCTTCCACCCTAAATCCAAGCCATGACTCAGTTCTCACAGCCATTGGCCTTTGCAGCCCTTGTCAGACACATTGCAGCGAGGAGATGGGAGGCCAGGGGAGGAGGCAGTGGCGGCGTCTTGGTGGTAAGCGAGGAGAGGGCGGTGATGCTTGCTCAACCGACGCGGAGCAAGAGGCGGCGGCAGTGCAAGGGGGATTAGGATAAAGAGGACGTGATGCGGTGAACGCGAGGCGGCGGTGCGGCAAGGGAAGGATGCCTTCGTCTCTGTCTCTTGCTCGTGCACTGTCATTGTCTCACCTCCCTTCCCCAGCGCCGCCGCTTCTCCTCCATGGTATCACCGTCGTAGGTGGCGAGTCGTGGCGCGAGACAGGAAGGAGTGGGACGACGACGAATTTCGGTGTGTGCATATGAAGAAGAAGTGGGGCGGCGATGGTTTGGGTTGTTGCGGAAGAAGGCATGGATGCGTTTACGAGTCACAGGTGGGTGGCGAGGCGAGATCTTGTCTCTGTCATGTTAGATCGACATATTGGTACGTCTCGATAAGGAATTTGGGAGGGACGGGTGTTGTTGACTTCCTTTGTTTTCTTCAAGATCCACTGTAGGATCCCCGTCAATTTTTTTTAGGACTCTATCGACGCTCAATCATCTTGATGATTGCCCTCCTCGTCCTCTTTTGAATATCTGATAGCCCCCATGGTCACCTCCTCTCCTTGCAACCATGGAGATTGGAGAGTACAGTATATATGCAAGTGAAAGAAATAGAGATACAGTTCCTGCCAAAAGAAGAAAAAAAAAAGCTAGAGATGCAGAAACCAGTACCGTGGTTACAAGATGATGTGTGGTGGCAGCTGTTTGCTAAGAATGGTTGGGTGCTTCGTCAAAGCTAGATATATCTTTGGAGATTATATGGCATTTGTTGCTTTGCTTCTAATCGATTGTAGTTTGGTACTATTTTCATGCGATTGATTTGAGATTTGTGCTTGTTGATTTCTTCTCATTCCCTTAAGTCTTTAGGTAGTGATTTTCTCTTTAATTTTTCTGCCACTACCTACGGTATGATTCGCAAGCTTGTACATGCAAATTTCTTGTCAATTCTAAGACATTCTATCCAGCTGAATAAATGTTACCATAAGCTTTCTCATCAGGATGTGCGTATTCTTGTTGTTTCTATATGTTTCATGGTTTCGTCCTGTGATTTAGCGGCCGGAGACGCAATAGCCGGCTGCTATGGATGAGAACAGAGCTAATTGCCGAATATAATGGGAGATGATTGAGCAGATGGGTTGTCCTACGTGAGGCGAGGAATCCCACCGTTGCACTTAGAATGGCCCCCCCGTAGGGTGAAGCAAAGGCAAAGCTTGGGTGGATGAAGCATAGGCAAAGCTTGGGTGGGGGCGAGAGCCCCGGGGAGAATCTTCTTGTGAACACTTCACACGCTCGGCTGTCAGGCATATAAGACGGCACAGGCTCTAGCTTGGAGACTGTACAGTAGCATGAATAGCAAATGAGACATCAATGTCCTCATGGCGTGGTGGTGGTATGATCATAGATTCGTAGGAATCAATCTGATATGATGAAACGATAATAACAGAGAGTAAGGAGGCGACAACAAACACAAAGCTGAAAATTTTCAGCCAGAAATATTACGAAGCTAAATATTGGTTACATCAAAATAGTCTCCGATAAGTCTATCGACATGCGATACATTTTTTTCCCTTTTCCAAACCTCCCCTCCAGACAGCAGGTACAAGATTGAAAGGTAGCATGAGTCAGACAACCAATCAGGTTAACAATTTTGAAGTTACGGGGCATAGAGGTCTGTTCCAATTGGTTTATGCGCCATCCGTAAGGGTCCGCTTCGAAGTGCTGATGTATAGAACTGCATTCAGGCAAGAAGCGTCAGAATAGACACGTCCCAGCAGATAGCACAACACAATGGAAACAGCAGGGTGAAAGGCAAAACAGTGAATTGGATTTTGTAATCCAGGACATATACCATTGTTGCCTCTTATGAAAGCATCACCATATTTGTTCTTCAACTGGCCATTCACGTACTCTTCGGTTTGCTCCATTGCAATGTTCATATAACCATCCAGACAAGCCAAGATACCTGCTTTCGAGAATTTTTTTATCAGAAGCAAATCAGTAAAACTGGTATCAGCATCTCTATAAGAACCATGACATTATCTGTCATCTGGTCAGGAAGTACTACTTTTCCTTCTGAGTTCAGCATTGATAAAAACAGAGGGCATGATGTGCACTAATTATCATTAAACAAAGCCCACAGTCAGATGGATGAAATAAAATGAATTTAGTGTAAATAAGGTGTCAACATGTGCTAACACTAGAAATTTAGTGCAAAGACATTTTGTTTTGTTTTGTTCAGTTCATAAGACGTGTCTGCATATATAGGTTATACATCCAAGCATGGGCATTATACAGGAAATGCAAATGCAATAGTAATGCTCGTCAAGCAACAATAAAAGGCAGATTTTTTTTTTGGGAAAATGAAACTCGTAACTTGTTTTATGTGCAACACATAGTCACAGGGATCACAGGTCGATGCCGCATCCCACGTACCGGATTTATCGACCCAGGTACGATTCGTGGAACATGGTACACCATTCTTATGTAATATTTAAAAGGAAATGTGGTGTTCCTCAACCCACGACCCCATCCTATGTAATTTAGAAGGAAATGTGGTGTTCCTCGACCGACGACCCATTCCTCGACCTGGTCGACCACGTTACCGGTGACTATGGTGCAACGTCCATTTGAGAAAGCAGAGCGTGATGTAGTATTCCAGTGTCCAAACAATTCTGCAATGTACAGTTGTACACTGTGAAGTGTTTAGCTACTAGTCACTAGTGACAAGCAAATAGTATACACACTATACAAAGTTAGGCAAGAAAATGAAACCTAAAGAAAGCATGTATAAGCTTTTCAGGGAGCTTACTAGCTTGATTAAGAAAATGGTTCAATAAGGGTAGCCACCAGCTTGACACTTACCAAGTTACCATTGTACTTTCTGTTTACATTTACCATTGGAGTCACTTCTGATAATTTCATGTGACAAGACTATGCTCTCAGTGACACCATTTATCATCTTACTCTTCTAGGATGGTTATATTTAACTTGGAGAGTCTTACTGATAAATAGCAGCAATTTTGCGGAATCAACATGAATTAATAACATTCACATGTCTTAGTTATCTATGTTTTACAAAAGGATGGCTTTTAAAATCTACATATATCCCAAATGCTACCAGTCACATGAATTGACAAGATAAATGAATATTAATAAGGATTACAGTACTGCAGCCTAATGACAGCTAATTGTCTCTTGAGTAAAACAAAAATTAGCATAAAGCCATAAACACCATCAGAGGAATACAAATCACTCCATGACACTCAGATATTCAGAGACTACTGTCATACAACAGCATGGCCTTAATGTCACTTGGTATCTGTATTATAGGAATACCGTCAACTGATCTAAGACAACATACTGCTTCTTACTGCTCCCGGACCTAGGCCCAATAGAGCACTCTCTCCTTAAGGAATCATTTATGTGCCCTTTGTAGCAACCAATCCATAATATTTGCAGCTCCACATGAGGACAGTTTCATAAACATTATATTCTCGATATATTTGATCACAGACTCACTGTTAATCTAAAAAAGAAGACATAGCGAATTAAAATCCTGATACAGCATTTTTTTCTTATTAGGTTTATCTTCTTTTGCAAGATTGAAGAATCATAATTCCACATCCAATGGGAAATGGACTAAAAACAAGAAGATGTAGTTTCCAAATACTCCTACTACTACTTTGTCTGACAATTTTCTGCTGTCAAAAGAATTTAAACTTTAACCAGCGCTACTACCAAGCTCGCTCCCAGCTCTCCTCGCGCCGCCTGCCACTCCAGCAGTGGCGGCCACTTAAACACGCCTACTGCACCGGCAGCCTCTCCTTGCCGACCCCCTGATGGACTCACTGTCGTCGGAGATGGACTTCCGTGCGGCAGTTCTTGGCATACGGTCCAAGAAAGCGGCATAGCATGAATCATCCCTCTTTAGCCCTGACTCCGTCCAACCCAGGCGTTGTACCACAAACCACCACCACCCCGGGCGGTCGCTGCTACCTCCGCCAGGCAAGCGTCGGGGAAGGCCATCTTAGATGGTGGTCTTCTGCGAGATCGTCGTTGCCATCTGCCGGAGGTAGCCATCACCCATGCGGCCGGCCAACGGCACAACGCTGCCTCAGGAGCCCAGTCGCCCCAATCGCAAGGGGTGCCGCAGATGAAACCTGGCAAGAGGTCTGGTCCAAGCACTCATGGTGTAGAAGGCCGAAGCTTCCCCGTCATCCGACTCCGGTTCGCCAGCCGGTTCCCGACGACTTGGTTGGTCTTTGCTTCAACTGTTTCTCGAACAACCACGTTGCGGCGGCATATCGCAACCCCACTCGTTGCTTCCGCTGCAAAGACACCGATCACACCTCACTCCATTGCAAGAGGCTGCTTTCCCTTGCTCGCGAATGCCCGCAGGCAACTCTCCCGCACCCTCGGTGCATACCCCCCACAAATCTTCCTTCCATCCTAGGAGCCGGTCCGTTCGCTCTTAGGCCTGCTCAATGGCACCGGGTCTCCACTACACCGGACGAGCTAGCGTACAGCCTCCACTCTCCGAACACTCCCCGGGAGTCAAGGCAGGTCTCCACCGCATTGGCCACCCAACTTCCCGCTCCGGAGCCAGGCCAGGGAGGGCCTGCTTTCCAGGGAGGCGCTAGGTCGACTCCAGAACCGGGTCTACATGGTGATGTGGACGATGAGTTTCCTTCAAGAGATCCACTCCACCAGCGGGAGGCCGAAGTCTGTGTCGTCCCAATGACTCCCGCCATGAGGGAAATGGAATGCTATCTTCAGCGTGCGCTCATTGTCTGGGTGGGCGGAACCCAGCCGGCGGTGTCCGTGCAGCAGGTCTCGCAGGCGTTCATCTCCGAATGTGACCTGCCAGTTTCGTCCTTCTCAATTCACCCTTTTTACCCTAAAAATTTCCTGGTCGTTTTCGATTCCAACTCCATCAAGGACCACATTCTGCAAACTGGCTTCACTTTCAACGCCGCGCTTCCACCTTCTCGGCAGTGGTTCAGACTGTCTAGGGCTATTGCCCGCCCTATGCGTTTTCGTGTTGAGCTCAGCTTAGAAGGGATCCCGATCCACGCTTGGAGTCTAGCAATGCTCTCGGCCATCCTATCCCCTTCCTGCTGGATCGAATCCTTTAATGAATCATTAACGTCCAACGCTGATCTCTCTGCATTCCGGTGGTTGTAGTCCACGAACGATCTCGATTCTCAAGGAAAAGCTCGGTGATCGCCAAGCGGGCGCTACGGATGGATCGTTCTTTGGATCATGGCTCGCAAGTTTTCTCCTATCACCGACAGAGTCTCCCAAGAAGCCCTTTGCTACAACGTGATCATCCATATTCACGGCGTGGACGACTTCGCCGTGGCGGCGGAATCGCGCTTGTCCTTCGCCCCCTCCAGCGACGACTCCGGTCTAGGGGGCTCCCGGAAGCGGACTCGACGAGTCAGGCCCTCGCCATCACGTTTTCTCTACGACCTTCGGTCTGATCGACGGCACTACCCCCCCCCCCCAAGTGGCAGGGAAGATGGTGGTCCTCAAGGTCGCTCCCGTTCAAGCACCTAGCGCCTTCCTTCCATGTCAAAGCAAGTGCGATTGTTAGGGGGGCCTACCCACGTCGGGATTTGGGCGGGTTGCAAGGGGGCAGTCTGGCAAGGCTGCCGAGCGGGAACCATCCCACTCACCGGCTCGTCAAGGACTAAGGTGGTGGCTGGAAGTGCGGCCACTTCCGAGCAGGATTTGAATCCTTCAACGCAGCCTTTTTGGCCTGGCAACAAGACAAAGAAGGCGCCCCGGCAAACGGCACCCACTACTCCTATGATCAGCCTGCTGCGCCCCAGCCTCCTGCTTGGCGCCACGTGGGATACCAAACGGAAACGACGATGGGGTGCAATCGCCAAGCCCGTCCAAGCCTAAAACCCCCTGGCTGGGCCTGATCCACTCCAAAACTAGGACCACTCCAGCCCGGCGGGAGGCGACCGCCACAACTCCTCGCAGCCCTCTTCTCCTTCTGGCGTTGGCTCTCAGGCAATGCGGATGCCTCCTGGATCCTTGTGCCCCTTGGACCTTGTAGGTTCAGAGGATGTTTTATGGTCGCCTCAAGTCAGGCCCGACGAGGTGCAGCCGCCTGAGAGCGCGCTGCTGACCTACTCGTGTAGGGTCAAGCGTGCGCTTCCTCCTCTGCTACTACCTCTGTCGGATGTTCAAAACCTCGCACGAAAGCCCTCCCTGCCAATTTCACACCTCAGCGAGTGCGCGATTGGCGGCTATTGCTCAACCTTTGGGTTTGGCGGCTGACGAGACTCAACTCATCTTTGGCGGCAACTATAGGGGTGACAACCACTTGCGGAGAAGACACACTTACCAATTTCCAGAAGGTCTTCGACAATCAGCTCTCAAGTGACCAAATCGCGGCCTTGGAGGTCCTTTTCAGGATGTCCATACCTGCTTCGCTGCCTTCAGACAGTCACCGTGGCGACACCCTCTTTGGTGGCTCTCTCGGTCCCGGCATGTTAGCCTCTTGCTATTCCGGTTATTGGGCCATTCTTCACGTTACATGGACAAGTTCAACTAAAACTTCATCAGTTGTAACGTCCGGGGTCTTAATATGAAGGCCAAGAGGGACGTGGTCCGGGAGACAATTTCTTCTTCGCTAGCAGCGGTCCCTTGTATCCAAGAAACAAACTAAATGTAATTGATACCCATCTCTCTTTGGAAATCTTAGGACCATCCTTCGATGCTTTCTATTATCTATTAGCGACCCACACAAGAGGCGATTTGCTCTTGGGGTGGAATCTCTTTTTGCTACCTGTAGTTCCCCTCCTATTCGCGAGTTCAACGTCACGGCCAAGATCGAATTCCCTTGTGGTTCTTCATCTTGGCTAACGATAGTCTATGGTCCGTCTGAGGACAATCTCAAAGTAGAGTTCTTAAAGGAGATGTGTGATATTCGTAGCGCTATCTCAGGGTCGTGGATGATCTTGGGAGATTTTAATCTAATCCTCCAAGCGGCAGACAAGAACAACAGGCGGCTAAACAGGAGGCTCATGGGTCGGTTTCGCTGATTAGTGGACAATCCAGAACTTCATGAAGTTCACCTTAATGGTAGAGCTTTCACATGGTCGAACGCCAGGGAACGCCCCACTCTCGAGCGCATTGACTGAGTGCTGGTCTCCAGGGATTAGGGATTGATGTTCCCAGCTTGCTCTTGCGCGTGCTGCCCTCCACAGCTTTGGGTCATTGCCCATTACTACTTTCCTCGACATTCTGCTTTGGCGCTAAAAAGAGGTTTCGTTTTGAAACATTCTGGCCAAAGCTCGATGGGATCCAGGCCACGATGTATGTCAGACCCTCTCTGCAAGCTGGACTCTCTCCTTAGGTCGACCAGCAGAGCCTTGCAAAGTTGGAGCCTGCGCCGGGTTGGGAATGTCCGCCAACAAATTCTAATGGCCAAAGAACTGCTCTGGTGATTGGACCTCGCCAAGGAAAACAGGTTGCTTTCGTGGCTCGAACACTGGTTTCGGAATGAGCTCAAGAGAAAAATGCTTGGTTTATGCTACTTCGAACGAACAATGGCTCGTCAGCGGTCTCGCTTGAACCGGATACACGAAGGGGACGCCAAAACTCGCTACTTCCATTTGCACGTCAACCAACGTCGACACCATAGCTACATCACTCAGCTCAAGGTCGAGTCATGGATACAATCGCATGATGAAATGTCCGAGGCGATTGCTGTGCATTTCGAGAATCTCATTTGCAAACCGGCTCACAGGGTTCACACATTGGATCTGGATGTTCTTAACATCTAGGTGCATGACCTTGCCGCATTAGAGACTTGTTTCTCTGAGCAGGAAGTGTGGGCGCCATAAGCAGCCTACCGACTGACAAGGCTCACGGTCCGGACGGATTTATTGCGCTCTTCTATTAGCAATGTTAGGCGATCATCAAGTTGGACATCATGGCAGGCTGGCAGCTATTCGCAAGCTTGGTAGTCTAGAGGGCAACAGTGTTGCCCGGCTTAATTAGGCGCTCGTCACGCTTTGCCGAAGAAACTCGAGCCTTAAGGAGTGCAAGACTATTGCCCGATTAGCTTGATCCACAGTTTTGCGAAGATCTTCTCCAAGATACTAGCCAGGCGGCTGGTGCCAGTAATGGCGAAGATCATAGCCCCTAACCAATCCGCTTTCATCGCGACGCGTTCAATCCAAGACAACTTCTTCCTGGTCCGACAATCCTCCCGCGTGCTTCACCAGCAACAGAAGCCTTCGTTCCTCTTCAAGCTAGACATCGCCCACGCTTTTGATTCGGTTTCATGGCCATTCCGGTTGGAAGTGCTGCGCCATAAGGGCTTCAGCCTGAATTGGTGTGCCTGGCTTGCGATCATGTGGTCATCAGCATCTACCCGCGTTCTCAATGGACAGCCTGGTCGCACCATTAGGCACAGTCGAGGGCTTCAGCAAGGCGATCCGCTATCCTCGATGCTCTGTCATCGTCATAGATGTTCTCAATAACCTCATCGCATCGGCAGAGCATTCTTCTCTTCTCCAACCCATTGGAGCTACGTCAAAGATACCTCATCGACTTTCACTCTACGCGGATGATGCAGCTCTTTTTCTACGTCAAAGATACTTGCATCGGATATTGCTACAATCCGCACCATCCTGCGTGTGTTCGGCAAAGCTTCCGGATTGAAAACAAACCTCGCAAAGAGCTCCTTCTCTCCAATCCGCTGCTCTCCGCATCATCTTCAGCTCATTGTGGAGGGGCTGGGCTCCCTTGCAAGTATCTTGGTCTACCGCTTTCCTTGCGTAAGCCCGTTAGGAATGATTTCGAACCACTATTGGACAAGATTGTCGCTCGGTTGCAGCGCTAGCAAACCAGTTTGCTCTCTCAAGGGGGACGGCTGGTATTAGTAAGGACGGTTCTAACGGCGCTTCCAATCTACATCTTCATGGCACTTGAGCCCCCCCCCCCCTCAGTTATCAAAGCAATTGACAAACAACGACATGCATTCCTGTGGAAAGGAACTGAGACGGTTGCCCGAGGTCATTGCCTCGTTGCCTGGCTGATAGTCTGCAAGCCTACTCGCTTTGGGGGGTTGGGCATACACAACCTAAGGATACTTGGTCGTGCCCTTCGTCTTCGATGGCTATGGCTCCAACGATCGTGGACTGATCGTCCATGGCATGCCCTTAAGGTTGGGTGTACCAAGGCGGAGGGGGACATGTTCCAAGCATCGCTTGCAATACGTCTTGGAAATGGTAAACGAACCTTGTTCTGGTCGGATCGCTGGTTGAATGAACAAAGCAGCAATGCCATTGCACCCTCTCTCATCAACGCGGTTCCACTCGCACTCAGAAACAAGCGCACCGTCCAGGAAGCATGCTCAACGGTCAGTGGATAGCGGACATCTCCGAGGGCCTGGATGCGCGTGCCTTAATGGAGTATCTTCGACTATGGGACCTAATGCGATTGGTGTGCTTAACGCCTGAACTGGAAGACTCTTTCAGGTGGAGGTGGAATGGCTCAAAGCAGTTCTCGGCAAGCTCCGTGTATCTTGCTTTCTTCTTCGGGTCGCATTTGTTCGCTTGCGTGAAAACAATTTGGCAAGCTTCTGCACCCCTCAAGTGCAAGCATTTTATGTGGTTAGCTGTTAGATGGCGATACTGGACTGCGGATCGTCTAGAACGTCATGGCATCGCAAACCAGCGGGTTTGTGTTTTCTACTGTTCTGATAGAGAAACGGTCGACCATCTTTTGGTTGGTTGTGCAATCGTTGGCCAAATTTGGGCACGTTTCATGCGGTGTGTTGGTCTTCACCGATGTATCCCAGCTGGACAACCGTCCTTGGAAAAATTCTGGATTTCTGCTCACCAGTCGGTTTCGTCAACCCACCATAGAGGACTGGATTCCTGCATAATCCTCATTTCCTGGATGCTCCGGGAGGAGAGGAACAAACAGGTCTTCGACAAGGTTTCATCTCTGTTGGGGTCTCTTCTTCACCGGATTTTCGACTAGCTCTGGCTCTGGCGAGCGTCGGGAGCTCAATGTTTGCGGTCGCTACCTTTGCTCTGTTGTTGTTAGTCGCCTTTGGGGTTGCATCCCCTTTGTTCTAAGTCCGTTAGCCTATAGGTTGCTTTCGCTTGGTTCTTTTCGTTGTTATTGTGTTTCTTTCTTCTCTTTGTTTCTTCTTTTGCGCATTTTTTACTTGTTTGGTGCTCTAAACTCTACTTAATAAAATGATGTGCAACTCTTTTGCGCGTTCTCGAGAAAGAAAAAAAAACAAGAAGATACTAGTATATTCGCTTTCTATATACATGTGATGCTTGTCAAGCAATGGGAACAGGTTGATGAAATGTTTAATCCCCCTTTATCTTGTCTGATATCTCACATGAAATCCATTCATCAAAAGATACAATAATTCTGAAGTTAACACATTTGAAATCTTGCAGCTTTGCAAGTGTTAGTCTTAACATCTCTTACTAAGAGTTGAAGTGAAGCACTCACTGAGGCTATCAGCATATTTTCACATTTCATCGCTGTATCATCTAACAAAAGTTATACATCTAGGATTCTCAATTGTTCTTTTAAGCAAACTAATATGGGGCTGGCTACAGTTCTTGATATGCACAATTCTTACCATGCTTAGCAGGATGAAACATATATGGGGACCATGCCCACGTGAGGACTCAATCGCCAACCATCCGATCTACATGATATGTGCTAACCAGACGGTTGGGGATCAGACCCTCACGTGTGGATGGTCCCCATAGAAGTGATCTTCTGCTTCGAATGTGCATTTAGCGTAACAATACTTCACATACTAGACTTCTTGAGTTGTATATTTAGTACAACAAATTTGTACATTTAAAAAAACCACCATAACGAATAAACGTACGTATCAAAATGTATAACCTTGTTGTACTTATACTTCACATGCTAGACCTATTGAGTTGTATATTTAGTACAACAAATTTGTACATAAAAAATCACCATTACGAATAAATGTACGTATCAAAATGTATAGCTTTGTTGTACTTAGCTCGCTACAACCACGAGACTAATTATTGAAACCTAAATAGTATACACCATTTAGTTTTCATATCTGGTTCTTCGAGGTGTAATGCTGCTACATGAACTTGAACATAGAAGCAACAATCGCAGCATTGGAATCACGCTCCTTTGCTTCTGGAGAGCAAATTTCATAAAGAAATTAGCCCTAAGCATTTAGCAATTCTCACTGATAAATCAACCCCATGTTGGCCGACCTAACCTCTGAGATGAAAAATGGGGGGAACTAAAAAACTGAAAAGAGTGAGAGAAACGCCAGTATATGGCTTACAAGCACACATGGCCAAAAAAAATCTAAAAACAAGACAAGATAACGAATTGCAAGCTTGTTCTTCCTCCAGTGATAGGCTTCACGAACTATTGCAAAGTTCAAGGCGTTTCCAGTAACCCTAATTTATTTACCTTAACAAAAGCCCGATAAGTCGGAGGAACCTACTAGGTTTAACCATCAACTAACCCAAAAAAAAAACTAAATCCCGCGAAAAAGAAGGGAACAAAAGAACATCCTGTGTTTCCTAGGGTTACTGCTGTGGAAACGCGAGAGAGAGAGAGGGACCTCGGTAGTCGACGCCGGAGTTGAGCTTGACGACGACGGGGCGGCCCCTGATCGACTTGAGGAAGTCCGAAGGCGTCTTCACCGCCCCACCGCCGCCACCGCTGCCGGACTTTTCCGCGCCGCCGGTGCTCATATCTCTCGCTCGTGTGGGTGGGGAGGCTGCGAGGGTTTGGTGGGTTTGGTGTTGGGCTTGGTTGGGTTGGGTTCTGATTGAAAGGCTTGGCCTATTGGAGTCGGAGTTCGTCACTCAGGGCTCGATGTAGGAGCTCGATGTAGGGCTGGAAAAATAGCTCGAGCTTGTGAGCTTGTTTGAGCTCGTCACGGTTTGACTTGGCTCAAGTTTGGTTTGTGAATTTTCGAGTCGAGCCGAGTCCAACTTTTGGCTCGCAAAACTTTCAAGCCAAACTCGAGCCGGCTCATGAGCTGCTCAAGCCCGACGGCCCTATCTGATATCTTGTTATTTCTTTCGCAGCTTCGCTCCCACGGCTTTACTTCCTCCCGAACACCCCCAAATCCCCAATGGGCTGCCTCCATCCACCCGAGTCTTCCTCCATCCACCCGCCGCCTCCCCCTCCCCCACCCCCATCTCCACATCTGTCGCCGCCTCACCATCTCCACTGCGCCGTGAGGCCTCCCCATCTCCACCACCACCGCCGTCGTCTCCCCCATCTCCACCCACCAGCCGCTGCCTCCATCCACCTCCTCCAACAGCCGCCTCCCCTCCCATCTCCGCTGCATGCCGCCAGGCCTCCACATCTCCGCCTGAGCCCGCTCGCCTCATCCTCCTCACCGGCCAACCTGGTCCATCCGCCGCTGCCTCCTCACTAGCCAGCTGCTCCATCCGCCGCCTCCTCCTCCTCGCCCGCCACCGCCACTTGCTCCATCATCCGCCGCCCCGTCCTCCCCCTGGCTGTGTTCTCTTCTCCCTCTGTGCTCCTACATCCCCCCGGTGCTCCCCTCGTCCTCCCCCCGGTGGCCCGGCCCGTGCTCCACCCGGCCCCGTGCTCTCCATGGACGTGGACGTGGGCCATGAAGCTTCGCTTGCCGTCGCCGAGGAGGTCGACAAGGTCGAGCCGCTCTACTCCAAGCTCGTCGAGCTTGCTGTTCTTGCGAAGTTACGATTTCATTTGTTAGGAACTGATGCTTGTTTTGTTGGATCATTGGATGTGCTTATTTTGGATGAATTGATGCTTGTTGGATGTGTTGGAGGTGGATGACCTAATAGAAATTTTTGTAATGCTTGTTGGATGTACTGGATCTGGATGAACTGATATAATTTTTTGTAATGCTTGTTGGATGTACTGGATCAGGAGTTCAGGATGAACTGATGCATCAGCTGAGCTGCTTCCTTGGCTCGCGAGCCCGTTCGAGCTAGCTCGAGCCTTTCTCCGAGCTGAGCCGAGCCGAGCTAACTGTGCAAACGAGCCTGTCCGAGCTGAGCCTCGGCTCGGCTCGTTTCCAGCCCTAGCTGGGTGGACGCTGATCTCGTCCTTTTGTTTTTTACCCAACGTTTCTGATGCAACAACGAGGTTAACCATGTATTCTGCATTGTTACTTTTTTTATTAATTAAAGGAGTGCTTATCTCCACCGGTTTCAATTAGTGAAATCAACTATATGCAATCTTGAACGTCGAGCACGGATGGGCTGGGGTCACGCCGGCCCCCACGCCAACTGAGCAACACGCAGTTCCTTCTGCGTTATTACTTGTTAGGACAGACGGTTAAACCGAACACAGCTTAGGTTAAGAAACCGTATTAAATCCTCTATTGAAAAAAAACGAGTTTGTCTTTTCTTGTCATCAATATCAGGGACGATTTTTTTATTGGAACTTTGCATATTTACGTAACGTTACGTAGGTTGATAATCGCGTTGCCGACGAATAAAACTCTTAACTCATGAATAATAAATTATAGACAAAAACACATAGTTGTAGTTCTAACTTTCTCTCTTTATTGATCTCTTTGTCTATAAATTTGTATGTACAATAAAAGCCATATACCCTTTTTATATAAGAGATGTCCCACTTCATACGTTAACAAGCAATATAAAATTAAACTAATTAATGAATCTTACGAGCCGATAGCCCCTCATGGCCTCATGGGCCAACAGCCTCATGAACCAAAAGGAAAGAACAAATGGGGAAGAGAGAGGAAATGTAAGTAGAGTTGCAAGATGATGATTTGCAGCAGATCACATATATATTACGTACGTACATACAAAGCGGCTGCTAGTCATGCCTCTAATGACTCATGAGTTAGTATTAAAGTATATTGTCTGTGTTTCCTCATCAGTTTAAACTTTTGGATGGATTGATTGATGTATGTAATTAAATATGGTATTAGAGCCTAGAGGTGTTGAATTCAAAATCATGCCAACGCAATATTTACGTTCCACTTCTAGTCCATGCATTTCCTCATCAACTTAAGCTTTTTGGTGAAGTGATTAGTGTATACAACTCAATAAGTACAAGTTTTACAATGAGAAAGGGCAATAGCTGCAGAACAATGAACTCGAAATAACAGCTAGAGCACCTAGATTACATAACATTTACTGTTAACTACCCAAACAAAACAAAACAACCATTTCTCCTCTCTCTTTTTTTTTTTTTGCCTCGGTAATACTATTTCGGAACCGCGAACCGATAACTTGAGCGACTGGTCTGGTTTCAGTAACTATGATTAGAAGGCTAACTATGTCCGTGTGGAATAATCAGCCAATTCTGTCCCTGTGGAAGATCCGGCAATTTATCGTGGAGCTCCGGGTGGCGCGTGAGCACGATATCCCTCATTTCCGGGGCTCCGTCAAGGTAAATAATCTTTGGATAATGATAGTAGACATATGTACGAAGGCAAGAAAAAATATTGGACATCGTCTACTCATTCACTTCACTTTTCTTTCCACGTGCTCCTCTTTCCATCCACTCATTTATCCTTTTTCCCAACTCCTCCCAGCTACTCATTCCTATCCACCAATCCTCATCAAACCAGGCTCTTCCCGACTTCCCGAGACCCAAACCAAACCTCCTCAGTATTAATGCAAAGAAAGGAGGAGATAGAGGTGGCAGGTGGCAGGTGGCGATAGAGGGGAGCGTCTACATCACAGATGCTGGCGTGGGCGTGTTCGTGAGAGTGCATGTCTGGCCGAGGTTCCGGGTCGGTGTGCGCCAAATGCTATCGGGCGGCGGCGGTGCGCTCCTGCGTGCCCTCTACGTGCGTGCTGGTGCTCGCCTCCCTCATCCCGGCGCAGTTCCTCCCGCCTCAGATGCACTCTCCCCGCGGTCGCACGTTGAGGACAATGCCGTTGTCCTGGCGCCAACTGATCAGGAGGAGGAGTACAACGAGCCTCCGATGGACGCGCATAGGTACTTCCTTGGCAGCTGACGCCGATGGTTGCAAAAATGGTGAATTGTTGTGATGTTACGACCCGTTGAAAAAATTATTACAACCCGTTGTAAAGAATGTTGTATAATATTCTTTGAGATGTTGTGTCTGTATAAAAAATGTTGCATATGTAGAAAAAATATTGCATCTGTAGAAAAAAATTTCATACTGTTCATAGTGATGTTGCAAGATTTTGGCCCGTTGTAAAAATTATTGCAATCCGTTGTAAAGAATGTTATGTACTGTTCTTTAAGATGTTGCGTCCCGTATAAAAAAAATTGCATGTGTAGAAAACAAATGTTGTATCTGTAGAAAAAAATATTGCATACTGTTCACGGTGGTGTTGCAAGATTTTTCAACTCGTTTTTTCAAATGCTTTGTCTTGATTCTGAGATTTTTGATATGGGCATCGTTGTTCGAATTTCGAAATGAGTGATGGTATTTCTCTGATACAACTACTTAGCAATGGCATATATCAAAATTTCCCTTATTGATATGGAGGGTTATTGATGTTGTCTGCGCTGCAGGAGATTTTTGGGATGATATTTGCTCACGAACGAGATGAACAGCCGAAGGACATCACCTAAATCCAACAACGGAAAGCTGTGTACGGCGACGTCCGAGCGCTAGTCGCATCCATAGTCTTTAGTTGTCCATCGTCTTCATCCTCAAGTCCATGATCCGGTGATGGCACAAGACTCACCTTCTTTAGCTCATCTTCGTGCTCGACCTTGGCGGCGATAAGCTCCTCCCTCGCTTTGTGGAGATCCTCTCTGGCTTGCGCGTTCTCGGCGTTGGCGACCATGAGCTCCACCTTCACTTGGTGGGGCTGCTTCTCCAACTGGGCGTTGGAGGCGTTGGAGGCCATGAGCTCCTCCTTCGCTTGGGCGTTCTCGGCTCTGGCGGTGAGTAGCTCATTGTGGAGCCCCTCCTCCATCGTCTCAATAATGCCATGCCACGCGCGCTTCCTCTCGGTGTGCACCTTGTTGCAGCTGTAGACTTGAACACTCGACGACGGCGGAGTGATGACCGGTGTCATCGTGTGCGTGTCCCTTTGGTCCATTGGAAGAGGGAACCCTAGTGGCGTCAACAAATCGCAGTGCTGCAGCATCGGAGGCTGACCACAACTGACGACGGCTATCGGTGCGCTCTCGGTGAAGGCGTTGGCCTCCGTTTTCACCATCGCCGTGGGAGCGACTTGGGGTGCGGACAGCTTGCGCGGGGAGAGGAGTATCCTCACAACACTGCCCGCCGGTCCCGCTTTCGTCACTAGCTTGTTTATGGCCTTGGTAGCCATATCAGTGAGGCTCGGCTCGCGGACGGCCGCCCTCCTCGACTTCCCCCACTTCGTCGGGCACGACCATGGCGTCGTCGACGGGGACAAGAGGAAGAACCAGAACTTCCACCCCTCGTTCTTCCTCGTCTTGCCCGCAAAGAGGAGGCGGCACAAATCTGGCCGTCGAGAGGCCGCTGACGCGGCGTGGAGCCAGAAGGAATGCCACCCCAGTCCCTTGCTCTTGTACATGTAGATGGAGAAGAAGTGCTGGAACACAGACAGCATCGGCTCGACGCCGTCGCAGAGCAGGACGAACGAGGCCATGTTGCACCACGCATTGGGTGCGAGCTGGCTCGACGCGAGACCGTAGTGCCTGAGGACCTTCAAGTAGAAGGGGTAGATCTAGAGGGACGTGCATGCCGACGTCCAGCGCGTCGGCGTACACGCGTAGATGGAGTAGGCCCGCAGCCCGTCATCGACGCAAACATGTTAGTTTATGGATTTGGTCTAAATAATATTTTTCATAAATCCTAAGAAAATCCTAAAAATTGACTCATGTGCGGTAGAAGGTGAGAAATATCATATTGTTAGTCTAGATGGGAGAAGACCAACTTATAATATAGACTTGGTATTATCTAGTTGAAACAAGTAAAAAAAACACACGTTAGCGCTCTCTCGCCTCACCACGCCACCGCCAGCCTTGCACCTCAAAACCATGCATGGCATCTATACGTATTGAAAACTAAATGTTTGAATTACACTAATTAGTTATTGCGGTAGCTTCCACCTATGTCGCGGATTCCGTATGAGGATGAGGACATCCCCATTTAGTGTAGACGAAAGAGATCAGCCTCTCCCTTCGTCGACGTGCACTAACGTAGGGAGAACAGTGTCTCCGAAGCCGGCGTCTCTCGTGATCTTGCATGGGGTGGGCGAATCAGGTTTTGGGAAGCGGTGTTCGCGTGATTTCTCACGGCTTCTTCCTTGCATCAAACTCTATCACGACTTTTGCCAGAGCGATTCTTTGTAAGTTGTGGTGATATCACTTGATATGGCTAGGTTTTGCTTTCTAGAAATTAGTCCTGTGATAATGATGATTCCTACTTCTGTTAATAGTGTTATTGTTCTAGGTTTTGCTTTGTTAGCGTATATATATGAGATAGATGTATTTGAGTTCACGATCATTCTACTATTCATAGTTTCAAATATGCCTAGTATATATGCTATTGTTGCATCGATTATTGTTTTAGGAATTAAAATAATTATAAAAGTGTGTATTTTCCTAACAATCCAAAAACCTGATAGGCACTTTGTGATTGTTGGTTTTGTTGAGGCTATGAAACCGGAGAAGTTCACCGGTGTGAACTTCAAAAGATGGTAGACAATGGTCCAGTTGTGGCTCTCGGCTATTAATGTATTTTGGTTCATGATATCAGGTCCTGCGGGACCTCATACTACTGCACAACAAATAGAGTACGACACGGCTATGACAATATTTGTCGGGTGCATTCTAAGTGTGTTGTTTGACCAGCTTTGTGATGTGTATATGCACATGAAGAACGATGCAGATCTGTGGCATACACTCGAACACAAGTTCACTGCCTCAGATGCTGGACATGAATTGCATGTCATGAAGCAACACTACTACTACTACAAAAAGGCTAATACTGAAGGCCTCATCACAGACGGTTAACTAAAACTGTCAATATTAAATACAATCATAGACGATTTTGGTTTAGCGACTGTCTGTGTTTCTAGCTGCTCTAAAAACCATCTATGAAAAGGTAATATCACAGACGGTTCGTGTTGAAAACCATCTGTGAAGTATCACAGACGGCTCTGAATAAAAATCGTCTGTGATATTACTAAATATCACAGACGGTTTATATTACTAAACATCTATGATATTTCGCCAACCCTTTATATCCCTCTAGATTTGGCGCCCCTTTTATTCAAACTGAAGCGACATCGCGACCTCTCAACTACCCCAGATCGGTTCCGCTACCCAAATCCCCATATATATATTGCTTGCCTACTAGTCTTCAACAACTCCAGATGAGGAAGTTCCTCCCCCAAACCGAAGTGGCACCGCCTCCCCCAAATAGATCAAAGCGCCCTGTCCCCCGACGACGCCGACTACCACCGTGAGCTCCTCCGCCTCTGGTTGTGACGCCACGATTCACTGCAGAAGACACTCTTGTCGTAAAAGTGTCTTGTGTAGTGTCACCGTCGTGACACAACGGTGACGCTGCCGCCGCCTCTCCTTCATTGCTGGTGATATCCCCATCCGATCCCCTCCCCTCTCTTCCTTGATGCCTCTAGTTTGTGTGCTGGGCACTGGTGTACAAGGCCGGCATGGGGAGCCATGGCGCTGCGTTGAGCACCACCGTCTCGTACTGCACCAACTTGACCATCCTTGCTCTCTATGTGAGGCTGTCAAGCACTTGCGAGAGGACATAGATTGGGTTTTTTTAGGGAGGCGTTCTGCAGGCTGCGTCAGTTTGTGAATCTCGCCGTGCCGTTGGCCACGATGGTTTGGTGAGGCAATCTTGAGTTAACCCCCAAACCGATCGAAGTGCCCTGTCCCCTGACGACGCAGACTACCACTGTGAGCTCCTTCGCCTCCGGTTGTGACGCCACGGTTCACTGCAAAAGACATTCTTGTTGTAAAAGTGTCTTGTGCAGTGTCACCGTCATGACACAATGGTGACGCTGCCGCCGCCTCTCCTTCATCGCTGGTGATATCCCCCATCCGATCCCCTCCCCTCTCTTCCTTGATTCCTCTAGTTTGTGTGTTGGGCGTTGGTGTACAAGGTCGGCATGGGGAGCCATGGCATTGCGTTGAGCACCGCCATCTCGTACTGCACCAACCTGACCATCCTTGCTCTCTACGTGAGGCTGTCAAGCACTTGCGAGAGGACATGGATTGGGTTTTCTAGGGAGGCGTTCAGCAGGCTGCGTCAGTTTGTGAATCTCGCCGTGCTGTCGGCTATGATGGTTTGGTGAGGCAATCTTGAGTTAACCCCCAAACCGATCGAAGCGCCCTGTTCCCCGACGACACCGACTACCACCGTGAGCTCCTCCGCCTCTGGTTGTGATACCACTGTAGAAGACACTCTTGTTGTAAGAGTGTCTTGTGTAGTGTCACCGTACTGACACAACGGTGATGCTGCCGCCGCCTCTCCTTCATCGCTGGTGATATCCCCCATCCGATCCCCTCCCCTCTCTTCCTTGATGCCTCTAGTTTGTGTGCTGGGTGCTGGTGTACAAGGCCGGCATGGGGAGCCATGGCACTGCGTTGAGCACTGCCATCTCATACTGCACCAACCTGACCATCCTTGCTCTCTACGTGAGGCTGTCAAGCACTTGCGAGAGGACATGGATTGGGTTTTCTAGAGAGGCGTTCTGCAGGCTGTGTTAGTTTGTGAATCTCGTCGTGCCGTCGGCCATGATGGTTTGGTGAGGCAATCTTGAGTTATTTTCTTGTATTTTGATGGGATTAATGGCTTAGTAGTTTGAGTTTTTGACTAATTCATTTGTTGCAATTTGGAGTGGTGGTCGTTTGAACTGCTCGTACTGCTCTCTGGAATTTTGCCAAATCCTAAGCTTGAAACTTTAATCTTGTCGATATGGTAATTGATTTTCCTTTGTATTTTCTTCTGATTAGTTATCCGAAGATTGATTAGTTATTGCAGAATCAACACTTCTTCTCTGCTGTTCATGGTACCACTTGGCCTTGGCACATCTATAAGGTTTGCTGCCTCTCTGATTATCGTGTGTGAAAATTAATTGTTGATGCCTCTAGTTCTTGTGATGATTGATGGATAGCTAGGGTTTTGGTCCTTGTTAAAATTCATGTTTTATTGCAAGATGAAGACATGGCGCTAAAGTCTATTGCACGATGGTGATCTCATTCTCATATATAGGACTGCTTTGGTTCATCTGCATTCTTTGATTGAGAATGTTGATGAACTGAAGGAGGTATATTTATGAGAATGAGATCACCATCTAGCAATAGATAGTATAGCTATCACAGACGGTTCTTAACTAGAATCGTTTATGATAATAGACTATCACAGACGTTTCATAGTAAGAACCATCTATGATAATAGACTATCACAGACGGTTCATAGTAAAAACCACCTGTGATAAGTGTTATCATAGACGGGTCAAAAACCGTCTGTAATGCCCTTAGGGTATTACTGACCCATAAGCATAGACAGTTCAAGAAACCGTCTGTGGTGATGTTTTTGAACCATCTGTGATGAGCTTTTCTGTAGTAGTGCCATATCATGATTACAAAATGGTTAATAATCATTCTGTAGCCGAGCAGGCTCATGAACTTACAATTCGTTGTGAGGGAACTGGCCCACCTTGGTTGTCAATTGCCTAACAAATTTGTGGCTAGGGTATTTATTATCAAATTGCCTGCAACTTAGAGGAATTTTGCCACATCTCTGAAACACAAGAGGCAAAATATTTCCGTCGAGGATCTGGTTGCTAGTCTTGATGCTGAAGAGAAGGCTTGGGCAAAGGATATGATACCAATGGTGCAAGAGAGACGGTTTAAAGTGAACATCATACATCATATTAGCAAAGGGAAAGGTGGGGTTGTTTCGACCACCAACTTCAAAAAGACCAACAACAGTAAGAAGAAAGTGAATATGGAGAATATTACTTGCTTTGTTTGTGATGAGCGTGGCCATTGAGCCAGAAAAAATGCAGCAAACAGATGGGGCAAGAAAAATCATACAGTGTAAAAGAAGTCTGCTAATGTGATTATTGGTGAGACAGAAGCATCTGGGTATGATATTTTACCTACTGTTTTTTCGACATGGTGGATTGATACAAGGGCTAATATTTATATATGTGCTTATACATCTATATTTTCTTCTTACTAGGTCGCACGGGGTTCTTTTGTCCTAATAAGGAATGGGTCACATGCTTTTGTTCTTGGTGTTGTCACGGTAGATCTGAAGTTCACTTTGGGAAATATTGTGCGCTTGAAGAATGTGCAGCATGCCCCTACAATAAATAAAAACCTCATCAGCGGCTCCCTACTATGTCAAGATGAGTTCAAGATGGTATTCGAGTCGAATAAAGTAGTTGTGTTAAAATTTAGACTCTTTATTGGAAAAGACTATGAATGTGGAGGCTTGTTTTATTTTTTTTCCTTTCAGATTTTTGTAATAAGGTTGTGAACCATATTTATGACTCTACGAATGGTGGTGAGGCAAATGTGTGGCACTCATGTTTATGTCATATAAATTTTGGTTGTATGTCTCGGCTTTCCGGGTTAAATTTAATTTCAAACTTTTCCATAGTCAAATATTCCAAATGCCAAATTTGTGTGCAAGCGAAGCAACCTCAAAAGCCTGACAAGGCCGTGGAGGAAAGAAATTCGGCAAAATTAGAACTCATACATTCATACTTGTGTGAGATGAATAGCATACTGACAAAAGGAGGGAAAATATATTTCATGATTTTAATTGATGATGCCACTAGATATTGATATGTGTATTTGTTGAAAACAAAATATGAGGCATTATACTATTTTAAAACATATAAAGTTGTGGTTGAGAATCAATTAAACAAAAAGATTAAAAAAATTAGGTATGATCGTGGTAGAGAGTATTTTTCTAATGAGTTCAATCAGTTGTGTGGAACATGGTATTATCCATGAAATGACACCTCCTTATTCGCCCCAATCCAATGGGGTTACCGAAAGAAAGAACCACACCTTGACTGACTTGATGAATGTCATGTTAGATACTGTAGGTATGTCTAAGGCATGGTGGGGGAGGCTGTGTTGACCGCATGTCATGTCCTATATAGAGTCCTTACTAAAAATAGTGAGGTAACTCCGTACAAAGGTTGGAAAGAGAGAGAACCACCACTCTCATATTTGCGTACTAGGGGTGCTTGGCGAAATTCAATGTTCTAATAACTAAAAAGTGCAAACATTGACCTAAAGCGGTGGACTGTATCTGTCTAGGATATACTCATCATAGTACAGGCTATAGGTTTCTATTAGTTCAATCTGGGATATCTGACATGCCAATCAATATGATAATGGAATCCCGAGATGCTATTTTCTTTGAAAATATATTTCCTATAAAGAATTCACATAGCTCTTCTAGTCAAGCAAATGATTTAACTCCTAAACCTACCGCTCCAATTGAGTATATTGAACACACACATGAACATATACATAAGGAGGATGACATTGTTGTGGCTCCTCGAAGGAGCAAGAGACAAAATCTTTTGGTGATGATTTCACTGTGTACCTTATGGATGATGTTCCCAAATCTATTTCAGAGGCATATGCATCTCCTGATGCAGAGTATTGGAAGGATGCGGTTCATAGTGAAATGAATTCCATTATCGCTAACGAAACTTGAGAAATTACCAATCGTTCATTTGGTTGTAAGCCAGATGCAAGTGGGTGTTCAAGAAGTAGTTTAGGCCTGATAGTACTATCGAAAAGTATAAGGTCCGGCTTATGGCTAAAGGTTATACTCAAAAAGAAGGTGAGGGTTTCTTTTATACTTACTCACCTATTGCTGGATTAACTACTATTCGAGTACTACTATCTTTGACTACCTCACATGGTCTTATTGTCCATTAAATGGACGTAAAGACAGATTTCCTCAATGGAGAGTTTGATGAGGAAGTTTATATAGATCAGTCTGATGGATTTGTAGTACCTAGACAAGAGAGCAATGTCTGTAAGTTATTAAAATCTTTGTACAACCTCAAACAGACACCTAAGCAATGGCATGAGAAGTTCGATAGAACTTTGACATCTGCAGGGTTTGAAATAAATGAAGTAGATAAATGTGTATCATGCCGCTATGGTGGGGGTAAATGAGTAAATCTATGTTTGGATGTTGATGACATACTTATCTTTGGGACAAACATCGATGTGATTAACGAGCTTAAGTCATTTTTATCCCAAAATTTTGACAAGAAAGATTTGGGAGAGGCTAATGTTATTTTAAACATCAAGTTGATTAAGGATGAGAATGAGATTACCTTGTTTCAATCCCATTATGTGGAAAAGGACTTGAGCCGTTTTAGCTATATGGAAACAAGCCCTCTCCAACACCCTATGATTCTAGTCTAATACTTCGAAAGAATCAAAGACTAGAAAAGGATCAATCGAGGTACTCTTAGATTATTGGTTCACTCATATACTTAGCTAGTGCTACCTGTCCTGCCATCTATTTTGTTGTAAGCAAATTGAGCCGGTTTACCACTAATCCGGGAGATGATCATTGGCACGTATTTGAGCGGGTCATGTGCCATTTGAAAGGTACAATGAGTTATGAAATTCACTATACTGGGTATCTTGGTGTACTTGAGGGATATAATGATTCCAATTGTATTTCTGATGCTGATAAGATAAAAGCTACGAGTGGATATGTATTCACTCTAGGCGGTGCTGCCGTCTCATGGAAGTCTTGCAAACAAGCCATACTGATGAGGACAACCATGGAGACAGAACTCACAGCTCTAGACACAGCCATTGTTGAGGCAGAATGGCTGTGATAACTCTTGATGGATTTATCAGCGGTTGAAAAATCAATTCCAGCTATCCTTATATGCTATGATAACCAAACAATTATCATAAAGGTGACAAGTGCAAAGGATAATTTGAAATCCTCAAGACATGTAAAAAGGCGGTTGAAGTTTGTTAAAAAATTGAGAAACTCTGGAGTGATAGCCGTGGATTATATCCAAATAGCTAAAAATACGACAGATCCCTTTACAAAGGGACTATCATGGAATGTGATTGAAAGTGCATCGAAAGAGATGGGAATGAGACCCACGTGAGTTACACACAGTGATAACCCAAACATATATGATCAGAGATACCATGAAATAGGCCGTGAAAAAAACAAACTATTTGGATAACAGTATAACAATAGAGTATATTCTTATTTTATATCTCACTCCGTTGAGATATAGTACTCTAATTACTGTAAGACAAGATGACTTTTTCTTAATGTGTTCTGAGGCTTAACAACAAAATAACGTCCTACCGGGTATTCTTGTAAGAATACACATATATGAGCCCGACTGTTGGTCGCAGTCCGTGAGATATGGGTGATCTCTAAGAAGCTCATGAAGAGATATATGAGTATGACCTATATACTCCACCCGAGGAGTAGCCTATCGACGGTCAAGTATCAACAAAGGCCATAGGTGAAACTTGTCCGTGCAAAACAGCCAATTTAAAGCTTAGTCCATTATATAGTTGTGTGCGAGTGTAGCTTGAGGTTCTAGGTGGATGTTCAACCTTAACCGGTCTCCAACGAAAAACTGGTATATCAACAGCACTTTTGAATTATGGGCAAATTCGTGATGCCTTGGGATCTGGAGGGGAATGTTGGAGTTTATGGGCTTGGCCCAAATAATACTCTTCATAAATCCTAAGAAAATACCAAATACCCACTCATGCATGGTGGAAGATAGGAAGTTTAGTACAATATTACTAGTCTAGGTAAGAGGAGATTAACTTATAAGGTGGAGTTGGTCTTACCTAGTTGAAGCAAGCAAAAGAAGAACATACGTGCGCTCGCACTCGCCACGCCACCGCCCGCCTTGTACCTCAAAACCATGCATGACATATATACGTATTGGAAAGTGAATGTTTGAATTACAGTGATTAGTTATTGTGACAGTTTCCACCTATGCCGCGAATTCCATATGAGGATGAGGGTGTTTCCATTCAATGTAGACGAAAGAGACCAGCCTTAGAACTTTTGCCCTATCCTCCTCTGTGATGCACCGCCTTGGCTACTCCATCCCTTCGTCGGCGTGCACTGACGTAGGGAGAGCAGTGTCTCTAAAGCGGCGTCCCTCATGATCCTGGACGGGTTGGGGTGAATAAGATTTTTTGGAAGCAGTGTTCGCGTGATTGCTTACAACTTCCTTCATCACCTGCTTCACGTCGTCTTCTTCGCATCAGACTCTACCACAACCTTCATCGGAGCGATTCTCTGTAAGTCGCGATGATATCACTTGATATGGTTAGGTTTTGCTTCCTAGAAATTAGTCATGTGATGATGATGATTCATACTTCTGTTCGTAGTGTTATTGTTCTAGTCTTTGCTTTGTTGGCGCATATATATGAGATAGATGTATTTGAGTTCATAATCATACTATTGTTCATAGTTTCAAATATGCCTAGTATATATGCTACTGTTGCATCGATTATTGTTTTAGGAATTAAAATAATCATAAAAGTGCGCATTTTCCTAACAAGGCAGGCTTGTATTCTTCTGGGATGTCGTGCTTGGCCTAGATGACCTCCATGCTTGTGATCGTCAAGGTGTTCTTCTCCACCACCGGTCATTTCAGGTCAGCACCTCCGACACCACGGTCATCATCGGAGTAAGCAGAGGTGGCGATGTCAAGCTATGGAGTTGACTCGTCGAGCACCACGAAAGAGGAGGAGGTGGCAGTGGACGATGTTGCCATCGCCAAGTGGGGCTGGATGGCATTTAGCGGTATCGACCAAGACACGCCCAGTCTAGACCATGGAAAATAATTTCGCTGAAATTCGATGATTTCGCCCCCTCCCCTCTGAAATTTTGATGATTTGTTAAAAAAATCAGAAATATTTGAATTTGGAATAATTACATCCTAAATCTGGCAACATTTGAATTTGGACAAAATTCGATCAAATTTCATCCAAATTTCAAGTCCAAATTTTGTCCAGTTTGAAAACCACTAAAATTTTCAACCGAAATTCAGAAATTTTGATGATTTCGGCCGCTTCAAATTTTTTCCAAAACAAACTAGTGTTCCCTGGTCTAGACTACTCTAGACTCTAGAGAGAGCCGGCCAGTCTGGACGCAGGTAGCAGCATGAGCACGTCGCCATCCGCCATAGCGTCCCCTCTCTCTCCCTCCCTCCCTCCTGTGTGTGTATCATTCGCCCATTGAGATTGTTTACTGATGGACGGACCTAATAGGTTTTCTCTTCTTTTCAACATCAAACAAGATACAACGCTATGGCTTAGAGCTTGCTAGGTAAACTTCCGATCAAACCGAGACATCTGCTTCGGCAAGGGTGAGGCTACCCATCAGCTAGGCATGAATTGCACAAGGATTTGAAAGAAGTTGTGTGGCATTAATCACTGAGTGTTTGCTTCGTGATTGACAAAAGTTTCAGGAGCACCTTTTATTCCTTTTTGCAAAAGCATAGTGCGTAGTGCCAGGAGCTAGGCATTGTTTTGATTGCCGGCCGATAATCAACTGAAAATTGGGATTATCAGTTATATCGGATCCTGGTAAAAATTCAAATCGTTCAAAATCGGCCAAAAAGTTTTTGATTTGCTTGAATTTGTTTTTTTATTATTTTAAAATCCAAAAAAAATCAAATTTTGATTTGAAAATTTCGGCCATTTTTTTTGGCCAAACCAGTCCTATCGGACCCCTTAAAAATTTTAATCCGGTTACCCAAACCCTGGAGCCAGGTACTTTCAATGAGAATCAATCATCGATTCAGTGAACTTAGTATCCTCTAGAGGTGGCCAGATGGGTTGTGCTGGCTTGAGGTACGAAACTGTTGGCACAACCCAGACATGGCACGACCCACACTGTACATCGGCTGGGTCGGCACGGCACGAATGCTCGGGCCTTGCTTGGGCTGGCTGCTCGACACGCTAGGCCAGCCCGACACGGCACAACCCAGGCATGACCCATATGACCCGTGTAGAGGGGAGGTCGGGAGGGGGAGGGAAGGTAGAGAGCGGTGGTGGCACGGCGAGGAGGAGGAGAGGAGGAGAGGAGGAGGAGGATGCTGGTGCGGGCGAGGGCACGGGGATGACGCGGAGGTGGCGAGGCGCGGAGCCAGAGGGAGAAGAGATAAGGAAGGAGCCATCGGGGAGGGAGAAGAGGGAGGAGCCACGAGGGGAGAGGGCCGGCGTGGAGGGAGAAGGGGGTGGTCGGCACAAAGGCAAGGAACCACGGGGGGAGGCGATGGGGCAGAGGTGAGTGCGAGAGGAGGAGGGCGGGGCGGCAGAGAGGAGGAGTCCGCGAGGCAGCGCGAGAGAGAGGCAGCGAGGCGGCGCGAGAGGAGGCGGCGGTGGTGCGATAGGCGACAGGGATGCGTGTCGCGTGCGATGTAGCGCCGCGGGTGCGGGCGAGAGGAGAAAGGGAAGCGGGGCGGGTGGGCGTGCACGGCGCGGCACGGCAGGCACAATTTTCCTGTTGGGGCACTTTTTGGCACGGTGGGCTGTGCCCGACACGGTACGATATGACCCATTTGGCCCGTTTAGCCCGTAATGTACAGATTTTCAAAAAATCCAATCATTTTTTGACCGTTTGGAGCTTTAAAAATAGCAAACAATTTTTAAAAATCCTGAATTATTCCATAAGTAGCCACCATACCCCCCTTATTCAGTACCCATCCATTCCTCAATCTCTCTTTCAAATTCTCTTGTGCAAATTAAAATTCGTTGTGAGATAATTTGGCAAAACTCAAATTCAGTAGCAAGTCAGCAAATGAGGTACAATAGTGTTTTTTCATATATTTTTTATTATTTGTTATGTTAATATCAAAATAATAATAGTGTTACTTTCGATTTTTGCAGTTTTTCTTATTGGAAAATTACGATAACTTTGCTATTGGTGGTTACGGAGTTTCCCCGGAGGAAGTTGCATCCATGGAGACTACGGCTGCCTCAAACCAACCGCAGTTGTTATCGGAAGGGCAAGACGTAGTTCCGTCATCAGGCTCCACGACAACATCCTCGTCGGTGACCACCGGAGCAAAGAGGTCAAGGTCATCTACATTGGAAGTCTGGGAGAATTTCGATAAGACAACCAAGCAATACATACAAATAAATGGTGTACCATATGTTGTTTGTAAAATTTGTTGCAATGAATTGTCTGCAAAGTCTTCAGGTGGAACAGGACACTTGCTTAGACATGCTACAAGATGTAGGGCCAAACAAGGATTGGTGATGAGACAGGCGCAATTGCAGTACAACCCCGACGGTAGGTATGTAGCTAGGACTACGATCCTAAGGTAGCCTGTCAATATCTCTGTCATTTAATTGCTTCTGAGGATTTACTGTTAGGCTTTAGGGAGTATACTGTTTTTTAAACTTACATTAGGAATGCGCATAATCCTATATTTTCTATTGTTCTAGACAGACAACAACTAGGGATCTAGTAAAATACTACAGAGAACTTTGTGATAAATTAAAGGAACTATTTAGTACGTGCACATTTTCGATGGCCCTAACCTCGGGCATACAGAGGGGTTGGCTAGGGAGGATTATCTTAGTGTAGTTGCTCATTATATTAATGACGACTGTGTAATGAAGAAAAGAATTATAGGTTTCAAATTAATTGATGTAGCACACACAGGTGATAATATTACGAACTGTATTATCAAAATCGTGGAAGACTTCGATCTTACAAAAAAAAAATATTCTCAATTACAGGCAATGTCGCTTTAAACTTTAGGACCATGGATATTCTTACTCTAGTGTTGAGTACATACGTTGATTCCTTCTTGCTACATCAATGATGCGCTTGTCATATTATTAACCTTATAGTCAAATACAGTTTTAAGAGATTGATTTCGTATATTAAAGCTTTTCACGATGCAATATCTTACTTGAATAATTCTAATGTAAGAATAACAACATATAAGAACTTCTGCAGGACGATGGATGTATGTCCAAGAAAGTTCGATTTAGACATGCCGGTAAGATGAAACTCCACTTGATGCTTAAGAGTCTTTTACCATATAAGAGCATTTATTTGTTTTTATTCAAACGCACTATCAAAGCGCTGACGATAGTGTACTATTGACTGAGCAACATTGGTTCGTTGCTGAGAAGATACTTTAGTTTTTAGAAAAAAATTATGAGATCACTATTGCTTTGTCCGATGTCTATTATCCAACATCTCCTATTATTGTGTATAGTATTTTACAGATTACTAGTTAATTAAAAAACTATGAAAATGACATAGTTTTATGAGAGACTGTTGTTGCTATAAAAAGTAAATACATTAAATATTAGAGATAAATCCCTTTCCTATATGCATTTGCATTTATTTTAGATCCTAGAGCTAAAATTGACTGATTTGCTAATGTTCTTGATTTTCTTAGTGATGCTACAGGGTTAGACTATTCTAACTATTTTGCAGATATTTGTTCTCAATTACATAAGAAAATAAGCTCCAGGGAGTACACTTGCAACGACCTCCACTAGCACCTAGCTCAAGTAACAAGACAAATCCGTGGGGGCAAGATCTGGGATGCAGGCTCTTCCTCCAGGTCCAGGTCTTCTTCTTCTATAGCGGCACCTTCTCAACAAAGTCCAAGACCAACCTCTCACCCAAGGAGTGGGGAAATATCCACCTATATGGACAGTAGTACGATGGATTTCAACTTAAAAGGATTTGAAATTTTGCAATGATGGCATAACCATAAGTTAACATATCACGTGCTATCCATACTTGCATGTAATGTGTTAACTATTCCTATCAACGGTTTCCTCCGAGCCTACTTTTAGTCTTTTTGGAATAATATTGGAGAAGAGAAGAACACATCTCACAAGTGAGACGGTGGAGATATTTCTAACAGTGAAGGACTGAGAACAAGTTGATTTATGAACACAACACTCTATGGAAAATCCAGAGTTATCAGAGGTGTTCAAAAATCTGTACCAAGACAACAGCACTTAGAACAAGGATGTATGTAGAGCTATAGGTTGTACTCTTTTTTTGTTGCCACGGTTTTTCCATATTGAGTTTTTATTTGGGAAATGTTTTAACGGGGCATCAATTTGAACATTAATAAAGCTCTTTATTGCATTTTAAATATGTTGTCTAATTTTTTACAATTTTCATAACTATGCTTGAATTCTACACATTTTTTTTTTGATTTTTTGGGATTTTTGGGATTTTTTTTGTTTTTTTAACTTTCGGGCATTACAGGCTAAGTGGGTCGACCTTGGCCTGTGGGGACAAACAGGGCTTGTGCCGGCACGACACGACATGAAAGGCCAATGAGCCGTGCCTAGCCTGGCTCGACGGCACATGGGCCAGCACAACATGATCCGTTTAACTCACGAGCCAGGATGGGTCGTGTCTAAACGGGCACATGATGTGCCATACCGGGCGGTCCATCTGGCCACCACTAGTGTCCTCCCTTTTCTCCCGTTATTGCGCTAATGTGAAAGTTAGCACTTTTGCTCCCGGCGCATAACTGTAGCAAGCTCAGATAGTGATCTAAGTTCAAAGAGGATTTCGTCCTCTAGGGAGGACACCCTCATTCCCCATTCGTCATTCACATGTGCCATGAACACCTTGCGTTCCGCGTGCGTATACCAAATCTTTACTCCTACAAAAGAACAGGTCCGAATTTTTTTATCGTATTGGCACTTTCATTGGTTGTTTTAGCGAAAATGGTTTTCTTCCTACCGTATTTGCAAAAATGACGCCTGGACCACACGGTGACCATACGGACAACTATTGGGCTAACACGTACCCATGTCTGCACTGTCACTGTGCAGTAGTAGCAAAAACCGCAAGACCACCATGCGGCTGAGGAGCTACCGCACGACCACTGTGCTTTCGAGGTTGGATCCCGCACGGCCACCGTGTGAACAACCCTCCTCCGTACCTCTATTGCCCCGTCGCTGTTGTCCCCCTTGCCCACAGCGCTACGCCTCAACAACTCCTCCGAAATTTCCAGCACCAACACAGCGACTCCCCCTTCGCTCGGCTATAAATATCGAACTTTCATAGTCGCTCATCGCTCATCTCAATTTTGTTTCATTTCTCATTCTCACACTCGTCGCTGAGAACTTAGAGAACGTAACATAATTTTTTTTTTGGAGATTATAGTTCAGAGCAGTCGTTACGATCGTAGTTGTTTTGATTGCTTCCCCCAAAGTGCAGGTAATTCTTTGTCGGATGCCTTTGTCGTTATTACCGTAGTTGTAGTTAATCAGTCTTAGTCAGCTAGCCATAATTTATGCAACTTGTATTCTGAAGTAAGTAGGTCGTGGTAATTTAGCTATAGTTTATAGCTGTTTATAATATAGTCGTACGTAGGGTATCTGTAATTTATCGGTGCATGATACTTTGTGTTGATTAATTAGTCATAATAAATTAGGCTTTGTTATTTTTAGTATGAATTAGTTAGTAGTTGAAAATGAGTTGAAATTAAGTAGTCATAATTAATTAGTTGTAATTAGTTTAGTGGTGATTAATTAGTCCAACATATTAAATTAGTGGAAATTAATTACTCATAATTAATTTAATGCTAATTAATCATTCGTAATTAGTTTACTGACAATTAGTTTGGCATAACTAATTTAGTGCAAATTAGTTAATTGTAATTAATTTAGCGGTAATGAACTTGTGGTAATTAACATTGCTGGTGATATGTCGTAAAGGCAATCATAGAGATAATTGTATCACGTCTATGTTTATGTGTTATTGAATAAGTGTTATTCTGTTCCTTGAATGAATCATCTTTTATAAAGATTAACATGTATGTGACTTGTTGGTGAAGCTCTTTTAACTTATGATGATGTCGTTCTAAATGTTTCCTTGGTCGGATGTCCCTGGTCGGAACACCAGTGATCCTATTGGTCAGCACATGTATTGATTGATGACTATGTTTCACTGGTCATGGATATAGAGATATCGAATCAATAATGTGGATACATGTTAGAGAACATGGGATTGGGTCGACCTACCTTGAGACACTGCTGAGATTGTTATGATTCTATGTGTCATCAGTTGGTCTCGAGCAATGATGATGTATAATCCTTAGATATGAGATCAGCATAGTTTCCTAAATGCATAAGAGTACACGTTGGGGTTGCCAAATGCTACTTCGTAACTAGGTAGTTATAAAGGTAGCTTTCAGGTATGCTATAAAACATACGGAGGAATATGACTGGTCGGATATGGGATTTGCCCCTCCTAACATAACAGGAGAGATATCTCTGGACCCCTCGAAGTGGTAAGATAAATAAAGTGCATGGCCATGCCACTGGTGGTCGAAGAGTTCGACAACATAAGGTTATCCGATACTTGATCGAGAAAGTATTGAACAGTCCATGGATGACACAACATCTCACCTCGAGTTCAACCAGATATCGTGAGGCAAAGGAAGAATACACGAGAAGGTCTTTCAGTTCAATCAGATGTGGACCAATCATATGCTGGTCGTAGGCTGATCAAATGTAATTACAAAATGGTCAAAACCTGGTCGTAAGGAGTTAAAAACTGGCCATGACTAAATATGAATTGGTTGTATATAGATACGAGCTAATCGTAAGTGATGAGGACCTGGTCGTAGATCATATTGCATTAAGGTTCGTCCGATATAATTCGTGTGTATTCAGGAATCGTTATGTCCTGCTAGAAATCGCTAACGACTCATGATCGGAAAAGGTTTCTGAGTCACAACCGACTACGCATGAACCTAACAGGTCACACACTTAACGGGTTGGAACAAAACGTATTCGGATAGGATCTGTCATGAGCACTATATAAGGAGATGCTTGAGTGTAACATCCCAAAGTTCTGTTACCAAAATAAAATAAATAAATATATTATTGGATTTTCTAGTTGTCAAATAATTCTATTGATTTTACGGAATTTAAAACAAGTTTTCTTTGTTAAAAGAAAACAAAATCAATATTTAATTTCGTGGTTTCAAAGCCAAAAGAAAATTTATTGAGTTTTATGAGTTTTATGGGATTTGAAGTGAAAAATAAATTTTAAGTAATTTCTGAATTTTGGGAATTTTAAAAGCTTTTACTATTTATTTTAAAACAAAAATAATTACTGTACAAAAATAAAAACTAAATTTAAATTGGAATTATTTTTATTAAGTGAAAAATAATTCAAGGCATTTTTATGAATTTTTCTAGAATTTTTGGACGCTATTTGCTATTTTCTAAAAATCAATTTGATTTATTGATTTTTTTTAAATCCGAAAATCAAGAAAAACTGTTCGGGCCTCCCGTACCTTGTGAACAGTAACTATGTACAGTACACTATGAACAGTAAAATATGGTGTTCGGACCGTCTGGACAATTTCTTTTTATTTTTATTTTTTTTCCTCGCTGAATATCTATTTAACTTTGAAAATTCATATTTAATTCATTTCAACTCCAAATCAAGTGAAACCAGTTTTGATATTTTTCATTTTAAATTAATTTTATTTTAAAATAGGTTTCAAACTTGTTTAGTGCATATAAAATATAGTTTTGAAAATTGATCCTTAAAGTGAATTGTTTTCACACTACTGAAATGCTTTTAATTTGGAAAATTCATATAAAATGTTTCTGAACTCCAAATGAGTTGAACCAAATTATTTTGGTCCTATAATTTTATTCTCTATTTTATCCTTCAAACATCTCGACCGAACTCATAGCGATGCCGAGGCGAACATTCAGTTCATTTGATGAGTTAAATCAGAGATGGGTTGATCATATTCACCTATTTAAAATCTGAGCCTCAATTCAAATCCTTGTTCTAAATATATTTGATTTATTGCTAAATCTTTATTCCAAAATAATAAAATAATATATATATATATATATATATATATATATATATATTAAAAAAACAAACTTCCGTTGGTCACCCATCCCAACTCTACCACAAGCCCAGCACACTTAACTTTCAAAAACTTCCCAAATGCACTACCAAAACATATTGTCACCCTAGATTAAAAAAAAACTAGTTGATACAATAGTATGGACTAGAATCATTTGGAAAATATTGTGCTTAGTCATGCTTATAGATCACATATGTTTCATTTGGGGAATTTCAGCCAAAAGTTAAATGTTGTTTAAATTGTACCCTTGGCATTGGTGTGTCATGGGAGTTTTACAACTGCTTGAAAAATAAAATAAAATGATGGTTTGGACTTGGGCGAAATGGTTGTCTGGTGGGTGCAGGTTTATGCACGGGCTCAACCGGGTAGGTTGAGGCCCAGGGTTCTGTTAGTTGTCGCCCAGATCAATTAAGGACCGGTCTTCGAGCCGCATCTTGCTAAGCCATATCGTACTACCACATGTCCTGTATGGGCGGGACTGGTGATTAATTGCAAAGTTCCATCATGGTCGTTCTGTGATGCGGTGGGTGGTCTTTCATGACCTTTGTTAGTCCCACTTGGCGCAAGAGGGCTGAACCTCGCGACGGGTAGTCCAAAGGGGTGAAACCTTAGCGAGGAGGACTATGGTGGAATGGCGTATTGTAAAGGCCTTGACACGTACTCTAGACCGCCACCTAAGGTAGTGAGCGGTGGTATCGACGGATGCCAAACAACTAGAGAATTCGTGTCTTGTGGGTAAAGTTGTACAACCTCTGCGAGAGTGTCAAACTATTCGAATAGCGTGTCCACGGTCATGGACATCTTGGCAAAGCCACTCAAAGTTAGACTTCAATTTCAAAATATTTTTGTAAACAGTTTGACATGGATGGGTATCCATGAGAAAAGTTATGGGTTGAAGCCCCTGGTTGGTGCCCGTGTTTATGTTGGTGTTAGGTTGGTGCTCGCACTATTGTTATCAATTCAAGATCAATTTTAGATTTTATAAAACTTGAGCTTTTGAACTTAGTATGGTATTTAACGTCAAATGTTGTTTTTGCACAAATAACCCTATAAGCCTTTCTATTATTACATCCATTTATGAAGGTCTTGGGTTGATCATATTCACCTATTTAAAATCTGAGCCTCAATTCAAATCCTTGTTCTAAATATATTTGATTTATTGCTAAATCTTTATTCCAAAAATAATAAAATAATATATATATATATATATATATATATATATATATATATATATAAAAAACAAACTTCCCGTTGGTCACCCATCCCAACTCTGCCACAAGCCCAGCACACTTAACTTTCAAAAACTTCCCAAATGCACTACCACCTTTCCTTCCTTCTTTCTTTGATTCTAACCTCTCTCTCATTCTTTTATTCCTTCCTTCCATTCCCTTTCTTCTCCACGTAACGCAGCGTACGCATGAGCATCGCCATTGAGCCACACACAAGCTTTGAATCGGTCAAGATTTTCTCCATGATTCCTTCCGAAATCTCAGGCATTCAAACCACCTCATCTAAACTCCCCCATTCCACCCACCTCCCCCTCTTTCTTGCGCACGAATTCGTCGGTTTCTTCCGCAACCGCCACGTTCACCACGCATTGAGGTTATTGGGAGGCGCTACCCTACCGCATTGTCGCGCGTGATAGACGAGAGACACAAAAGTCGTGATTTGAGTTGCTCCACCGAAACCCTAGCCGCCATCTTCTTAAGAACCCTGCCGTGCGACTTGGTGCTAGCACACCAACGGTGTTCCTTCCCTGGACGTGTGGATATTGTAGAGGTGCTATTGCAATTGCAATTGCACTTGAGAACGATCCACGATCTTCGCAAGGAACTTCAGAGGTTGCTGGAGGAGATGGTCGACTCGTAGGACGTTAGACGATAGACTACGACAACTACATCGATGCGCTCTTCGTTGGACCAGGCTGCTCCGACTCTTCTTCCACTACACTGCGCGTCTGGTGGTAATGATCTGTGATCATTTACTTGCTTGGCTTTCTGATTTATGTGGTAAAATTTTAAATTATTGCTATCGTAGCCTACCCGTATCTCTTCAAACATATCGTGTTACTTTGAGTTATTGTTTAATAGTGGTAAGTGCAAAAGTAATGAATTACTCGTAATTAATTTTTTGAGGAGTAATCAAAATTTTGGTAATTAATTATTCGTATTTAATTACACGTATGTAATTTATCACTTGCATGCAATTTGTTGTCATTGTTTGTGGCATGGGTAATTACTAAAGATTAGATTACTTGTAATTTTGTACTATTAATTAGTTTAGTCATATTAAATTTGTGGTTATTACATACCATGTTTGTTACACTGCGTACAGCGGATCGGGTTCTCGTGGCATTAGGTAATTTGGAATATGTAAGACGTAGTGTTTTATGGTGATGGTCTCGTACGGGCCGAACCCGATGGGTTAGACCTGTCGAGATGCTAGTACAAGGTGGTCCGAACAGAGGGGCTCGATGCGATGAATATTCACGAGCTTCGAAGCTGCATCCGGACGGAGTTCATCACGGAGGCAATGACAAAGAAACTTGTGATCGGGGGGATCACCTGCACGAATCGGGGGGGAGCTCGAGATACGCTGCAACTTCTTCTAGTGGATTGACGGCCCGAAGATGTACGATAGGACGTTCATCCAGCAGAAGTACATGCTCAACTACTCAATGCGGGCCAAGACCTTCATGCGGTGGAAACCTTATGTGCCTCACCCTATTCAGGGGGCACTGGAGGAGCCTAGGACTCGCCCGACGGACAAAGGAAAGGCTCCTGCTACTGAGATCGACAGCCGTCGTAGCATCTCCCATCGCCTGGGAGCACTCTGTATCGAAGAGGTGAGTTATGTACAATTCACATCCTGCTTTTGTCTTTGCCCTTTTGTTCTTCTAACAACATGCAATCGTACAACCCGTATCGCAGAACATGAGGGACTTCAACACACGACACCGATGTGGGGAGTCCCGAGACAAGGGGAAGGGGAAGGGTCCTGTGACTAAGCCCGGCCACCATAGCGTATTCGGCCGCCCGGGCGCACTCCAGATCGATGGCGTGAGTTATGTAGAATTTACATACTGATTACATTTTTTTACTGTACGGTCCACTTACGTCATGGAATCATATGACATGGATGACTTCAACACACGACACTGACCTGGGGAGTGGAAGGGGAAGGCTCCTTTGACTAAGACCAGCCACTGTCGTAGCATTTCCAGTCACCTGAGTGTACTCCATATCGAAGATATGAGTTACATACAATTTACATCCTGGTTACATTTTTTACTATATGATGCACTTACATCACGGGATCGCAGGACATGAACGACTTCGATACTCGCCGCTACCATGGGCAGCCTCGATACAAGGGGTAGGGGCAATGGCGCCGTGAAGTCTAGTTTGCATCCTCCTTCAGCCCGATTGCAATAAAATACACACATGTATGATATAATGCTTGTAACCGAACCGCGCACGACATGTATAGAAGTTTGAGTTATATGCCTGATCTTTTTCTTTTAGGGGTGACTTACTTTGGTTGTGCAATGTGCATGAAACTATACATGGATAGTCCTTATTAATGATTGTCTTCCACAAATGGAGGTGTGAAAACTAAAAAGTACTATTGAGTTAAAATGTCTTTGTACCGAGCAATTCCATTTAATGATGGTCCTTCAGTGTTATAACTTGTATTAACTGCTCTTGTATGAGTACTATGGAGAGTTACATGTTAGAGAATGAGTCTCGGGCATGCACTTTACAATTACACATTTCAAAGCTTCCTCGATAAATCCCACGAGTAACAGCAGATCTGAAGTACAAGTTTGAGCAAGTGAAAGTGAAAAGGATACAGAAGCAAGCAAAGATGAGCCTAAGTTAATTATGCTAGATAAGATCTCTGGGAAACATAATACGAGTGTGAGCCCATGTGCATTAGGTTTAGGGTACCAAGAACCAAAAGGTTTTGATGCTCTTGGCAACCTTAATACAAACAAAAACGGTTTTCCAATTGGATGCACTTGTCATCCAATTCCCGTGGCTGATGAAGGTAAAACCACACGGTGGCCATGCGGTGGAGGAAGAACCGCACAGTGCCTGTGCGGCCGAGGCTCCATTTTTGCAAATACGACGGAAAAGATAGTCATTTTCGCTAATTTGTGCAGGAACAGTGCCAATATGGCAAAAAAATCAGTCTTGGTGGTGGTCTATCTGACTTCGAACCACACGGGCTATCGGATGTTGGTGTACTGTACATTGGTGCATCTACCTATACCAATGCAATGCATGTTAGAATTTTTACAACCGCAAGAAAAACTTAGAACACCTCCTGAGGCATCAAGCTTTGTTTAATTTCTATATAGACTAGAAGGCAACCTGCGCCAAATGGCGCGGGCATGGTCATTCATAGATGTGAAGAGGCTTTTTTTCTGCATCTGTTGTCATTTGCTAATGCGATTAGGGAGTCTATTAAATTGTAAGCACGTAAAAGCTACTATTTTTTCGTAAAGAAGGTGGTAACAATAGCAAAGATGCATAAGCACTGAAGTATCTATACAACATAAGGGAGGGTTTTCCATAGCAAACAGAACATATACTTTGCATACTGTGGCCGTTTACGCCGTCCAAAACATAGCACCCGTCGGTAGATGAGCCCAAATAATTTCGGCAAACACAAAACTTCCAATACCTGAATAATCCAAACAACAATATAATCAGCAAAAGAGCAAACGGCTTAGTTCAATAAATAGTAAGCACTGAAAGCTCTAGTTTTCTTGACCGTTCCTGATACGATCTAAATAACACATATGGTTAGCACATTTTGCAACATTCAGGACTATCCACTGGAACAGTAAAATATGCATGACATCGAACGAACGTAAGATATCAGGCAATAGTTCCAATGTGCAAAAGGTGATACTTTTGGTGTCATAATCACCCAAAAGTTATGTATGGATCAATAGGATTCTAGATTATAACTGTTAGTTCTCATTAAGTAAAAATAAATAAATATTTTGCTTTCTTTGTGGGGTGATTCAAGCAACAAATCTGGTTAGCATATTTTCAGAAAGTTCAGAAGAAAAGCTACCTCGACCATATTAGAAAACACATGATATGGAATAAAATATTAAGGTGTTAGTCATATGGTCACATTCAGCACAAGCTGGTCCTTGACAGCACAAACATTTTATGCATGTTACCAAAATCTCCAAAAATGAGGTATGTATGACATAAAGACAAAAGTACAAATTATTTTTTACAAAGAGATCATACACCAAGCAACAGGAATAGGATTTCAGCAAGAAATACACGACCAACTATCGGTGCGGATATTGGCAGGCAGTGATGGATACAATGAACTACAACCCTATTCATCGGCAATGCTTAACTATACAGCTAAAATAAACAATGAGAGTAACCTTTTATATAGCTAAACATGTAGAAAGATGGAGTACTAAACGTTGTAACATTTGGCTGAGCTAAAGCACTGCAAAGAGGAAGGCAAATTGTAGCAGTCTACTACCTCTATAGCAACTGGCCAGCTATCTTATAGAATAAGGAAACATCTAAACCAATTTAGTAGATAAAACTAAATTTGAAAAGCTATATGGTAAATGTAATTCTAATAGGTGCACCAAACCTAGGACCTGACATCCAAGATCTATTGAGTAAATATGAAGTTCTTCAGTAATTCTTTTTGTCACGGCATAAACTTAGTAAAGGCGAAAAAAGGGAACATCATCCAATAAATTTCAGAGGAAAAACGGTTCTACATTGCACCACAAATTATTGCAAACATAGTATATTCACTAGGTTGAAAGCACTCAAAATAGTAAAACATCTAACAACCAATTTTTAAGGTACAAAATATAGTACAAAATCACTGAAAAAATAGCCCACACAAACACATAAGAGATTATTACTGATGCTACACTGAAAGCCAACAAAGTTACCACACTTAGATTTGACATTCAACATTTATCTTGATGGAAGTCTCGTTGACCGTGAAACCCCATTGGTTAAGGCATCATAGCAAGAGTCATACAAATATCTTAGTACTAATTGAGCTGACTTTTTTTGTATGGTATGCTGACAAAGCTATTCCACTATTGTTCAAAACAGAAATGCAGGCCACCTAAAATCCTCAACAAAGTAAGCAAACAAAGAAACGGTCTCTTACCATTGATCTCTGAGATAGGTCCTCTAAATGACATGTTCTCTATGACTGAGACCCTCAAACACCATTGCATACAGTAAGATGGATACTGGTAGTGTCTTGGCAGTTCTTACTTTCCCAAGTAACAGAAATGTCATGCAAAATCAGTTATCGAACTGCTTACGACTATTTCTGAAGTTTTATTTTTTTAGCTGAACTAAGGAGAAACCACTCTTGATCTGTGCTTTTGATTCGATGGCAAGGGACAAAAGCAAAGAATATGCATTACCGTCAAGACACTATTGTTTTGCAGTCGAAATTGATCGTTGGAAGGCACGCCTTGCTCCTATCGGCTGTGGGGAATATGCAGAAGAGCGCGTAGGTGAGCAGCGCAGCGTTGAGCTCCTAGTTGAGGAGCACAGCAGTCCATAGTGCCCCAGGAGGCAGAGCCCGAACGACGCCTGGTTACCGTCTTGTCTGCAATCATCAGTGGCAGCAAAATAAAATTCAATCATAATTCTAAATTAATACTGACACTATGGACAGTTGATGAAACAACATAAACTTGCAATAGAACTTTTCTGAGCTCTTCTTCTTTGATTTTGTTGCATTATTCTTTCCCCCACAAAGCGAATAGAAGAAGCTCGGCTTAGGGGTGGCATTTGCCCGGAGGTGGCGGTGGCAGGGAGGAGGAGATGCCTAAGAGGAGGAGGACGAAGAAGAAGCTGAGGACCAGAGGTGGAGAGCGGCCGGAGGTGCGTGGGAGAGAGGAGGTGGAGCCTCACTCCCTCATCCTAGGCCGGCGTAGGACGACAACGTCAATCGCGGGGGCTGATGCTGCCACAGGAGGTGTAGGGGTGGCATGAGCCCGAAGGTGGCGGTGGCACGGAGGAGGAGATGCCTGACAGGAGGAGGAGGAAGAGGAGGCTGAGGACCAGAGCTGGAGACCAGGGCGGAGGCGAGGCGGTCGGAAGCGCATGGGAGAGAGGAGGCCAGAGGTGAGGCGGTCGGTGACGCATGGGAGAGAGGAGGCCAGAGGCGAGGCGGCGCAAGGAGGGGTGACCGGAACCGCACAGGAGAGAGGAGGTGAAGAGGATGGCGCAGCGACGGGCAGGGGAAGGCGCTGGAGAGGAAGAGGCTGAGGACCGAAGGTGGGAGCATGCTGGAGGCAAGGCAGCACGAGGGGACCAGAAGCAACCGGAGGCGACAAGGAGCGAGGGGGCCGAAGGCGTGCGGGAGAGAGGAGGCCAGGGGCGAGGCAGCGCAAGGGAAGGTGGCCGAACGTGCGCGAGAGAGCAGAGGCAATGAAGAAATTGTGTAGCGTCGCAAAAGGGGGATTCGGGGAGGGCAGTGCGCGTGTGAGATGAGGCAGTGCTCGGGCAGGCGGAAGACACCGTGCGGTATCAATCGGATAGACCGAGAGCGCCCAAGCCGATCCGACGACGGGCCACGCCACACGCGCGGACGGAGCCGATCGGACGTTGCTGAGGTGAGCCGGACGCGATCCAACGACGGTGGTTTTTCGGATGACGTAGAGGACGTGAGGAGGCGCGCTTTCGTTCAGGAATTAATAGTAGGTAATTAAACATCAACCAAAAAGAAATGATTGCGCACTTCTCCCAATGAGGTTGGGTTTTTCAACTGTAAAAGCTATCTTTCTCTTTCTCAAAAAAAAGTTAAATTTCTTTTCAAATTCTACTGAGGTTTTATAATTATACAAATTTGTTTGTATGTTGGCTTGCTCACTAGTCACTACCATGTTAGCTTTAAACATTGTACTTTTACTGAATAAGTACATTATGTGCATATTTCGACATTCAAAAAAACTCTTATGTTTCAAAAAGGAATTATTAGAGCCCTATAGGTACGTACATTGTCCTTTGTTGAATACAGGACAAATGAATAAAATACACTCCATTTCTTCTCATATTTGTGGAATAACATTGCAAATACAATCCCAAGCAACAACGCGCTGATGGTGCATCTTGTTTGTACTAGTGTTACAATTACATCAAGAATAAAATCATGCGCCGGCGGAATAGAGATGGGGAAATTTAGGGTGTACCACTCCAAAGATTGGCATGGCCCAAAACGCCACTCGAAAAATTGACCTCCACTACATAACACTCCAAAGATGTTTAGATTCAGCGGATACCATTACCTCCTATTTCCTCTGAATTAATGCTTTTCCTACCTTTTTGGCCATGGGGAAGGACCATTTTGCCCCTGGTTCCCAACAACCTCATGCTGACAGCTGACCCACACAGTGTTGAGTGCTGACCGGCTCGGTCGAGTTCTAGTTTGACTCAAGGCAGCTCAGGTCTGGCTTGATCTACATGGTTCGGCTCAACCGAAAGGAACTGAGTTTGGCTCAGTTGATGTTGGGGTAGTTGAGCCACTCAGTCCACCCGCGGTTGAGACATCTTGGCAGCCTACTGTAGATAGTACTGTAGCTGAGCACTGTGAATAGTACTGTAGCTGTGTACCGTAGATGATAATGTTCCTGATTTCACTAATTAAAATTGGGAAAGATAAACACCCTTTTAATAATAAAAAAACGAAAGGAGATGGGCTCGAGTCAGCTGTTGATGGGCTCGATGACTTGGGCACTTGGCTGCGTTCAACCAACTCGACACGGTAGCCAACCCAGACCACAGAGCTTCGTCCTCCTCGGTTCGGTGGCGAGGGAGGAACATAGGTGGCGGTGGCGGTGGCTGTAACAGCCTCGATTTTCGGGACTGCCAAACCCTTCGCAACTGCCCAGGATGTACAGTTGCGAAGCAAGTAGTGTCACGAGTAAGCTTCCGATTGCAACAAAAACCATATTTTTATTATACGGCTAAGGTTTAACAACCTGCTTTGACTGACACTGCATCCAAGCCCAAAGTTAATATAGTACAAGACAAAAGAACTTCCTACCACAGTACACTTGAGCGCAATGAGACCTAATAACATAGTCACTACGCCTTGTGGTCCACCAAAGTCCTGCTCACAGGATCCTCCTCGCACTTTCCCAAGTTCCTTCAGAGATTGTTTGCAGATTTTGCAAGAATGAGTACTACCACCGACTCAACAAGCCGCATGAAAATGCTAATTAATTACATGCAAGGAGTTCAATGGATGGTTAGGGTTTACCATACCGTGTATGTGGATGCACTTTGCATTTTAAACAATTTATAAAACAAGAAACGACAATAAGTAATAGCATCGTGGGTTTCTCAACAAACTCAATTACCAACTTAACATCTCAAAACTCTACTTATGCCTCAGATCGAATCACCCATTAACACAAACTTCATTAACCTAAGCACGACGTATTCGAATACCTTTAATTATTCACTCGCAGAGTTGCCCAACTTACCCACAAGATATCTCACGCCATACTGCCGAACATAGACACGCAACATGTTAGCGTGCGATCGAGCCGAGATAACAAAGCCTTTTCACCGCCCAACCTTTCTAGTCTCTACACGGTAGGTCTACATCCATACAATCGGAGACCACCGCCAACAAATGAATCCGCAATCCGAGTCCGACGGCCCATACCGTTGTGCAATTCGGAGGGTGTCCTAAATGGTCCACCTCGATCCACCCCAATCCGCGGTCGTTCTATTACAAAAGCAACAGCTGACATCCTATAGATGTTCAATCGGATGAGCAGGTACTAAGCTAGGGAGTAATGACCACGCTTGTGGTTGAGCGGTTCAGGTTCATTACTTTGGCACAAGGTTCTTGTCCACTGTCATCCGCTGAGGCGATGGCCTAACACCAACTCGTGGTGACCACCTCCGGATCTCACCGATGACTCACTTTTAAACGAGTATATTGAATTATCCAACTTCCCGATAATCCTCAACTCTCCACCAAAACCTCACCGCCTATAGCCAATACTTGCTTTTGATTGACGATCACATTTTTGGTGATAAAGTTACCTTGTATAGATAATATTTTATGTGGACTAAATTTGTCAAGATGAATATGGCCTACAAGAGTTGGATGGGTTTGTTTGTGGGGTATTTAGGATTTATCTAATTGTCATGGCATTCAAAAGTATTATTTTAACATTTAAAGTAATTGGCACAAATACAGTAGTGAAAATAATAATACATAAATGAAATGTAGGTTCAAAATGATTAAAGAATGCGACTTGCCTTCTTGCACAAATTCTTCTTGATTTTGATCTTGTCCTGCGTCTTCTGGAGCTTGGTCGTCGAAGTCGTGACCTAGCGCGAAACAGTACAATAAAACAATTCAAATAAAATCCGGCTCGACAAGGAATGAGCTGGGAACAACATGCAAGTAAATAAAATAAGAAAAGAAACACAAAGGAAGGTAGATGGTGTAGTGGAGATTATTTGGTGCTTGATTGGATCGAACGGGACTGAGATTTGGATCCAAGTACAACAAAAATTATTGTAAATGGAGATAGAGTCATAAAGGAAGGTGGTGTGGGGATGCCGAGATTTATCCGCATCGCTTGACCGAACGGAGTTGATATTTGGATTCACAGTTCGAAATGGTCGAAAAGAGTATAAAGTGTCTAATTAGGTTTCAAAGGAAACAGGTCGCGATGAATACTACTATTTTACTATTCATATCCGAAAATGAGTCGCTGGACAATAATAGAGTTCACTGCTTTAGGTTTGGAGTGAATAGTAGCTAGGGTTCACTGCTTTGGACGAATATGAACAAATTGCCTATTTTCAAAGTTGTGAACAAGGCTATTTTACTATGCGACAAATAGTAGCGAATTTGTTTGTGTCGATGAACAAGAAAAGGCTGAATTAAAGGAATAGATAGCGAAAGGGGTTTTCGAGGTTCGAGATGTCAAATTTGACATATAATGTCAAATTGGGGTTTTAATAAAATGGTGTCTGATATCGAATAGTATTAAGTTACTATTCAAGTATGACAATGGTCCATTGTATAGAAATTGGAGTTATTGTCTTTAACTAAAGTGAACAAAGATAGGACCAATTTTCGAGGATGAACAAGAAAGGAAATTATCGCGCATTTTCTAGATTTTGGAATAGTATTTGATTTTCGGGTGAACAGTAAAAGGCAAAAGGTATTGTGCAATGAACAGTGAACGGCGGTTTTGATGGAACAAGAAAGCCGCCCGTTCCACATCGGCGCCCACGCTTAAAATGGCTGTGCCTTTTAAGGCCCAAATAGGGCTTGAGCAACATACGGCGCTTGCCAAGCCGCTCGCCCGGCCGTGGTGGCGCCGATGAAGATGGCGGCGGCCCCGGTGGGAGGTGAGGGCGGAGGAAAGTGCGGTGAGCACCGGGGTGGCACAGGGGTTCCATTTTTGGGCTTCGCCGGGGTTGAGGAAGCTCGGAGATAGGGTGGCGCGGAGGTGGCGATGACCGAGTAGGGGCGAGGTCGGCGGCGCTACGGCGACTCCCCAGCGAAGGGGAGAGGTGCTTGAGCACCAGTGGGTGGAGGGGAGTTTGGGGGTGGTGTCGGTGAAGCTCGGGGTGGTCTGAGGTGGCGGGGCGTCGATGGCCGTGAAGGAGGCGGCGGGGGAAAGCGGCGCCGGTGAAATTCCGGCGGGTTTGAGGGGTGGAGGAGGTGGGGAAAAGGAGCGGAGGAGGGAGGTGGAGCTTACAGGGGACTCAATTCGGAGTTTGGGTGGTCGGAGGCGGCGAATTGGCGACGGGTCCCTTGGAGAAGAAGAACAGTGGTGGCGCGATTCTCCGAAATCCGCCGGCTCTGGAGGGGAAGGGGTGAAGGGGAGGTGCGGAGGGGAAAGGGCGACGAAGGGTGCTCTTCGGGGACCCCTTATAGGGCGAGGTTGAGGCGGTGGAAGCAAGAACCGGGCACGGCAGAGGCGGCGACGCGTGCGGCTGGGGAAGGAAGGCGGCGCCGGGAGAGAGAGGGTGACGGGGTGAGGTGGCGGCGGCGAAGGTAGTGGAAGGCGCTGGAGGTGATGAGGTGGCTTGGCGGTCAACAAATGCGGCGCGAGAGATGGCGGCGACGAGAAGGCGCGAGGCGGCTCGGGCGGCGCTGGAGGAAGGAAGAAGGAAGAAGGCACCCGGGGAGAAGACGTCTTCGGAAGAAGAAGACAGCCGGACGAAAAAGGAAAGCGGGAAGAAGAGAAAACTTACCGAATTGGGCAAGTTTTTGAATTCAAACAAAAGCTTCAAAAAATTTTGAAATCCTGAATTTTTAGGGTTATTTCAGTGGCGCTGGGCAATGGTGTGCTCAGGCAGCGGAATGGCGACGAAAGCGCGAGTACGACGCGCGCGTTCCCAGCTGAGAGAAACTGATTTGAGGCGGCATGACGTGTTGAACGTGGCGAGAACGGCGGTAACAGCCGCAGAGAGAGAAACGGCGCTGGTGGCGATATCCGGTGTCCTCGGCTTTGATTGGCTGGAGCATGAGCACAGCGTGGATGCAAAAATCAGTCCGGTCGTGAAGTACCGAGGAGGGACCGGTGACGGCTAAGGCGACGCGGAGGCGCTCGACAGCATGAGGCTAGGGCAGCGGGGCAGCTTGGTCGTGGACAGGGAATGGACTCAAGAGATGGAGCCGGCCACGACGACGCTGACGACGAGAGGTGAGAAGGCCTAGAGCGGCAGAACTCTTGTGGCAGCGCGGTGGAACAGGGTACGGGCGGTGCGCGGGGTTGGCAGCATGGTTCCGACGACTATTTTGCCGGTGGAGCGGCTCTGTGTGGTTGCAGGGAGACATGAAAGGCAAGGGAAGCACCTATTTGGAGGGTACGTAGGTGCTTGGATGAAATAGGATTGTGGCGCTGAAATGGACGACCATGTCACGAACCTCTCCTCAATCCAACAATGTACTATGACAATCGAGAGTGTATTCACAGGATTCAATATCACAGAATGGAGAATTGGGAGATACAGAAGAAGAAGAAGAATAGAAGAACAGATGGGAAGTTTAGTATACTTGCGTATCAAAATTGATGTCTCTGCTCTCCCAATACATTTACCTATATAGTCTCAAATACTACTCTGCAGCTAAAGATGGGCTACCATTCGACCATGGCCCAAATGGCCCATTGGGACTAGATCGTATCTCCTATAGTTTGTATTGCCGCTCCCTCTTCTGTATCACCAGTCATGACATGTCCCCTTCTCAAAACCACTTGTCCCCAAGTGGTGCGTGAGTAATACCTCTTTGGAGTAGGCATCGGTCTTCCCATGTAAAGAATTCATCCAGCATCCCCACCACCGGCACTAATTTGTGGCACCACTCGACCACCTCGTTTCACCAAACGAGTATCCTGAAAACTGCATGGGGCAGAATGAGCAATTTCTAAAGAATGAAGAGTACTGTCAGGGCTTACATGATTTTCAGGACGCAATGCTGTTTTCAGTTGAGACACATGCACCACTGGATGAATTTTCGCCGAGTCTGGCAACTGCAGGTGATAAGCAACCTTGCCTACTCGTTTCAGAATTTGATAAGGGCCATAAAACTTGAAGCTTAACTTCTGATTGTCTCTGCAGACAATAGATGACTGAACATAGGGTTGCACTTTGAGATAAACCCAATCACCCACTTGGAAGTGACGTTCAGAGCGATGCTTGTCTGCTTGCATTTTCATTCTATTTTGAGCTCGCTGTAATTGATGTTGCAGCAATTGGGTCATTGTTTTGCGCTCTTGCAGCCACTGTTGGAGATCTGACACTTGACACTGCTGGGTATTGAAAATGCCAAAAATGCCTAGGTTTTTGTCCATATAAAACCTCAAATGGTGTGGTACCTAGTGCTGAATGATAAGACGTATTATACCAAAATTCTGCTTGAGGTAACCACTCGGACCACTTCTTTGGGTTGGCATGCACAGTACAACGCAAATAGGTTTCTAAACATTGATTAAGTCTCTCCGTTTGGCCATCAGTTTGGGGGTGGCATGAGGAACTCATGTTTAGTGTTGTATCAGTGAACCTGAACAACTCTTTCCACAAGGCACTTGTAAATACTCTATCCCTATCAGAGATAATAACTTGAGGAAGGCCATGTAGTTTATATATGTTGTCTACAAATGTTTGTGCTACTGTGAGAGCAGTGAAAGGGTGTTTCAATGGGAGGAAATGTCCATATTTTGAGAATTTGTCCACTACTACCAAAATGGTATCATAAGAATGGGATTTTGGCAAACCTTCAATAAAGTCCATGCTTCACGTGGCTCCAAGCTTGCTCGAATAGGAAGAGGTCGCAATGCACTGTAGTTTAGTGTGTTCATTCTTTGCTTGTTGACAAACAACACAATGCTTCACATAATCTTGCACTCGTCTTCTTCAAATTTGGCCAAGAGAACAGGGCCTTGATCTTATGATAGGTGGCAAATACTCCCGAATGACCACCAATACTGCTAGAATGTAATGCCAATAAGATTGCCTTTTGAGCTTCTATATGATCTCCTACCCAAATGCGTCCTTGAAAACGAATGACTCCATCCTTGAGAGTATAACCTTGTTCATTGTGGCTGTGAGAGCCACCAAGGAGCGCTGTTTAGATTTTTCATGTTGCACATAACCTTCAGTGATGATCTCCAGCCACCTGGGTTTGCTAACCGACAAGGAGGATAGCTCTTCAAGCTCCAATGGCCGGCGAGATAATGCATCAGCCGCCCTGTTAGCCACTCCTTTCTTGTAAAGGATCTTGTATTGAAGGCCCATGAGTTTCAAGAATGCTTTATGTTGAACACCAGTTGTTAACTTCTGATCACCCAAATGAATAAGGCTTTTCTGATCAGTACGTATTGTGAACTCTTGATGTTGTAAATAAGACCTCCATTTGTCAATTGCCATAAGTATTGCTAAGCATTCCTTTTCATAGGTGGACAGCATCTGATTCTTTGGTCCAAGGGCTTTACTGAGAAATGCAATAGGGTGTTCTTGTTGCATTAACACAGCACCAATACCTTTGTCGCAAGCATCTGTCTCAATAACAAATTGCTTAGAAAAATCTGGGAGGGCTAAAACCGGTGCATGGATCAATGCTTGCTTGATGGCATCAAATGAGTCTTGTTCTGTGGTATGCCAATGATATATGGTGTTCTTCTTCAGCAGATCTGTGAGGGGTCTACTAATTATGCCATAATTCTTGATGAACTTCCTGTAATATCCAGCCAGCCCCAGAAACCCTCTCACCTATTTTGCATTTGTAGGAGTTGGCCAGTCCTTGACTGCTTGAATCTTGTGTTCATCAGTAGATACACCCTGCCCACTGATTATGTGTCCTAGGTATTCCAGTTTGCATTGAGCAAAAGAACACTTACTTGCCTTGACAAAGAGCTTATGCTGTTCCAACATCTCAAACACTTGTTGTAAATGACACAGATGGTCATCCAGGGAATTACTATAGATGAGAATATCATCTACAAAGACAAGTACACATTTTCTGAGTAAGGAAGCAAAAATAAGGTTCATTGCTGATTGGAATGTGGCCGGTGCATTAGTAAGGCCGAAAGGCATCACTCGGAATTCAAAATGACCATTATGAGTCTTGAAGGCCGTCTTGGCTTCATCTTGTTCAACCAATCTGATTTGGTGATAACCCGACCTCAAATCCAATTTAGTAAACCAATTTGCTCCCGCCAGCTCATCAATCAGCTCCTCCACAATGGGCATTGGATATTTGTTCTTGATAGTTATTGTGTTTAATTGTCGGTAGTCTACACAAAATCGCCAGGAACCATCCTTTTTCTTTACCAACAATACTGGAGAGGCAAAAGGGCTAGTGCTATGTTGAATGAGCCCAGATTTTAACATTTCACAAATTTGCTTTTCTATTTCATCTTTCTGTTGAGGGGAATAACGATAAGGCCGGATGTTAACTGGTAGTGCACCTGGAATTAAAGCAATCTGATGATCAAATGGTCGATGAGGTGGAAGCTCAGTTGGTTGTTGAAACAATGTGTCATGGTCTTGGATCAATTTCTGCAATTCTGTTGGTAAAGCTTCATTCTGCACAGTTTCGTTGACTGGACACAGTTGTATCACTTGAGCCAAAGCACCCTTTTTCACCAATCCAGAAAACTGAGTTCCTGAGATCATGGCACAAGTATTAACTGAATCCTTGATCCCCTGTAAGGTAATGCGATTGCCTTTGTGTGTGAATCTGACTTCTTTTCTTCTCCAATGAACCCACATAGGACTGCACTCATCAAGCCAATCCATTCCCAGTATAATGTCATAATATCCCAATTTGAGCACTTTCATATCTGTTACGAAGGTATGCCCTTGGACCCACCATTCTATGCCTTTGATCATGGAATTACAGAGAATACTTCCTCCATCAGCTATGGTTACCTTAGCAGCCGCACAGGGAGTGATAGGATAGCCCAACTTGAGAATTAACTTGTCACTTATGAAATTACTAGAGCTTCCTGAATCCACCAAAATAAGCACTTCTTGGTTCTGAATAAGTCCCAGAAGCTGAATGGTCTTCCTGCCTTGAACACCTGCCGCAGCACAGTGGGAAAGACTCATCAAAATCTCTTCACTGCTTTCACTCTGTTGGTCATTGTCCATGTCTGAAGTGTACTGAAGATGTAAAACTTCTAGCAATTCTTCCATAACATGAAGTTGTATCACCTTAGGGCATTTGTGGCCAGGCCCAAATTTTTCACCACACTTGAAACACTCTCCACGTGCCCTACGCAAAGCTCTCAGGGATTCAAATCTATCTTCCCATTTGGGTTTATCTTCAAACTTTTCCTTCTTGTCAGGTCCAGGCCCAAGAATCCCTTTGCCTTGATAAGTTGGCTTGAAGTTCTGTCGATGATGGTCTTTCATATCATTCTTGTATCGGCTAGGAAATGACTTCTGCTGCACTTCCTCTAACATTTCCTCCTGCGTTAGAGCCAATGAAAGAGCCATATCAACTGTTCTAGGTTTATGTAATTTGATAGCTGTTCGAATCTCACTTTTAAGACCCCCCACAAACTTAGTGACAAAAAATGTTTCATCATAAGAGTTGTTGTAAATGAGAATTCTATGCATCAGCTCCTCAAACTTACAATGGTATTCAGCAACCGTCCCAATCTATCGACTGGTATCTAATTCCTCTAGATGTTGTTGATACTTATCTCTACCAAACTTGATATGCACTGCTACACATAATTCAGCCCAACTGTCCACATTATGCATTGCTTCATAAGTTTGTAACCACAATGCAGCATTTCCAGTAAAATGCAAAGTAGCAAAACTAGCCCAGGTATCAACAGGAATTGCATACATATGAAAATATTTCTCACAGCTAGCTTTCCACCATTTTGGATTATCCCCATTGAATTTAGGGAAATCAGTTTTGGGCATTCTTGTCCCCTCATTACCATATCTGCTACCACTCCCATATACCCCCTTACCAATTGGTTCGCCAAACAACAATGGGGAATTGGGGTATGACGGCTCACCCTTGCCCAGAACATGCACTGGAGCGGCGAAGGCTCCGGCGGCGGCAGCGGTACCCCGGAGATGTTCTTCCCCATGGTGCCCACCTGGTCGAGATGTCTCGATTGGCGGATGCCGGGTGGTTGGTGGTGGTTGTTGTGGTGGTGTGCTGACCGGCGTTGTCTCCAGCGTAGCAACCCGGACACTCACCGACTCCACTGATTTCCGCAACGCCTCCATCCCACTGCTCACAGTTGGTATCCAGGCCTCAAGCCCCTTCATAGTTCCCAATATCTCGTTGATGCTGGCCGCCACGGAGGTCACTTGCGCTTTCATGGCTGTTGCCTCTTCCTCCGCCGAATCCATCCTTTGGGTCAGATTCGGTTGCTTCTTCTTCGCCAGATTTGATCGCACTTGGCTCTGATACCAAAATGTCACGAACCTCTCCTCAATCCAACAATGTACTATGACAATCGAGAGTGTATTCACAGGATTCAATATCACAGAATGGAGAATTGGGAGATACAGAAGAAGAAGAAGAATAGAAGAACAGATGGGAAGTTTAGTATACTTGCGTATCAAAATTGATGTCTCTGCTCTCCCAATACATTTACCTATATAGTCTCAAATACTACTCTGCAGCTAAAGATGGGCTACCATTCGACCACGGCCCAAATGGCCCATTGGGACTAGATCGTATCTCCTATAGTTTGTATTGCCGCTCCCTCTTCTGTATCACCAGTCATGACAGACCACGACACCGACGACGTTGTTTCCTTGCCGACGATGACCCAAAGCACGACGGGGATGAAGCGGCCAAAAAAAAAATCCAAAAACTTGTCCGCACGTTGCAAGTACCCGTCCCGCTGCCAGTAGTCAACTAGTTTTGGGCCCATTAGTCAGTTGCAGGAGCAACGATAATCGCGTATCCACCCGAGTTCCGGTGCATGTGCGCCTCCACGCGCGGTTTCGTGACCCCTACGTTTGACCGGACGCTGACAGAATAAATAGTCACTGACATGTTGCCGCCACGTCAACAGTGCCCACTCGTCCGTTGGTCACATCAAGACACTTGGTACTTTGTACCAGACAACATGACCCCACAAGTCAGTGTCTACTAATAAAGTACGTGTAAACCCAACAATCCCCCACGGGCCCGCGCTTCAACCCACACTCACGGCAGATGAACCAGATTTACTCACTGACGTATGGGTGCATACGTACTTGTAGCCCACACGTCTGCCTCTCTACAGATAGGCACGTCCAACTCATCGCCACTCCTGTCGCATCGCGGCAACATCACTCACTCTCCTCCATCAAACACGAATCCCTCATCCCCACCGCCGCCACATTCCCACACCAAACACACACTTGCCGAGACGGAGATGCGGCCACTAGCGTCGACACCGCCATGTCTGGCGCCATTGCCATTGTCGTAGCCTCTGTCCCGCTCAAATCACACCACCAAGGAGGCAGCGGCGGCCACCATCCCTACCTCCGTGTTCCCCTCTCCGCGGTCGGGTCCCACTGTCTCCTCCCCCACGCGCGTGAGGTGCTCGACAGTATCCCCCACCATGCCCTCCTCCCCTCCACTCCGGCCACACCGCTCCGGCCGTGGGCGCCCACAGAGTGTTGGTATAGTAACTGGGGAAGCAATGAATAGAGGAGAAAGATTGTGCAAGGGAGATATCTCATTGTTGGAACTCAGGGGCGGAGCTGGGCCACGGGCCTCCTAGGCAATGGCCCGAGGCCTAGCGTAAAAAGGCAAGGTAAAAATAAAAATGCCAACGTCAAAATGTCAGCTACAATCTGATTTTGGATTGAAACATGCTGGGCCGGTATTGGCTCCACCCCTATTGGAACTCAATTCTAGCGGGAACGCAAGAAAGAAGAGCAACAAGAGTAGTATTCTCAACTCAACTACATATATTCTTTCTTCTCACGAGCTTGCAAGCTACATCATCTCAAAGTTCATTACAACATATATAGTGGATCTTTTATAGGCCTAACAAACAAAATAGTATTTAATTGTCTCCGGCTAAAAACCATCCACCGCCCAGCCATTTGGTGTACAAGCACTGAGCTGTCCAAGCTTGCTCCCTTGCTGACGTTGACCAAAGAATGGTCTAGTAGAAGGACAAAACAGGTTGTTGCTAGTAGCATGTAATATGTCAGCAAATCCTTAGGAATTATCCAGTATGCATGCAAATCAAAATACAATTTGACTTTCTCAAACTCAAAAAAAAAATTTACTTCTAACATAGAGCCCCGCAAGGGCGCAGACATCCTCGTCGAGGGCCTCAAGCACTGCGACATCAGCAACGTGTTCGCCTACCTAGGCGGCGCGTCCATGGAGATCCATCCGGCACTCACGCGCTCGCCCACCATCCGCAACCATGCACCTTCTCCGCCACCAGCAGAGCGACGCCTTCGCCGCCTCCGGCAACATGCGCGCCTTGGGACGCCCAGGCATTTGCGTCATCACATCCAGCCTCGGCGTCACCAACCTTGTTTCTGTTGAAGTATAAGTGAATTGTTCGTCTTTCCTCACCAACTTAAGCTTTTGAGTGAATTGGTTGGTGTATGCAACTCAATATGGTATCAGAGCCGAGAGATCTTGAGTTCAAGACCCAATTGGTGCAATTAAATAATAATAATAATTGTAACCCACTTTTATTCCACATCTTAGGCCTAAAAGAACCTACACGTGAGAGGGAGTATTAAAGTATAAATGAATTATCCGTCTTTTCTCACCAGCTTAAGTTTTTGGATGAATTAATTGGTGTATGCAACTCAATAGTCTCCTCGCTCGCGGACACGCTGCTCGACTTGTACCGCTGGTTGCCAGCACCGGCCAGGTCCCGCGCCGCATGATCGGGACCGACGCCTTCCAGGAGACGCCCGTCATGGAGGTCACCGCTCCATCACCAAGCACAACTACCTGGTTCTGGACGTCGACGACATCCCCCGCATTGTCCAGGAGGCCTTCTTCCTCGCGTCCTCCGGCGGCCTGGGGCCAGTGCTCGTCGACATCCCAAAGGTCGAAGGGTATCCAGCAGCAGATGGCCGTACCATCCTGGGAGGCTGGGACGCGCCCATGCGCCTGCCAGGGTACATTGCACCCCTGCCCAAGCCGCCGGGCACAGACCTGCTCGAGCAAGTGAATGAGTGATCCGCCTGGTTGGCGAGGCAAGGCAGCCGGTTCTTTATGTCGGTGGTGGCTATTAGGATAATTACTAATGTACCCCTGTACCTGTACATGGCTATATATATGAAAGGCACCCCCCCACTTGGGTGTGTGGTGATTCCCCCTATCTCATTCTACATGGTATCAGAGCGATTTTGGTCCTCGGCCTAGCCCCCTCCCACCAAGCTCCCCGCGCTGTTAACCCCCTCCCGGTGGCCTCTTCCTCCCGGCCGGCCACCACCCGGCTGCCTCTCCCCTCCACCTCCCGGCCGACCTCTCCTCCACCTCCCGGCCGGCCTCTCCCTCCCGGCCGGCCACCCCCTCCCGGCCGGCCACCATCACCCACGCCCCAACCTCCTCAACACCCGCCAACAAACTCAACCAACCTCCTTATCCCACTAACCCCTCAACAACCCTATCCGGCCAAACCCCCCTCCCCTCAACAACCCTATCCGAACCCCTCCCTATCCGGCCGAAACCCCACCGGCCACCTCACCTCCCGCCAAACCCCCCAACAACCTAACAACCCACACCGCCACCCCACCTCCCGCCAACCCCCAACTACTCCCGCCTTCTGCACCAGCCGCCACCACCCGGCCACATCCCCACCCTCCTTCCACCCGCACTCTCCCCGGCCGGCTGCCCCTCACCACCCGCCACATCTCCACCCGCCATACACCTCCTCCCAAGCCACCACCCGGCCTCCCTCCACCGGCGGCCGCCTCCTCCACCGGCCGCACCCCTAACGGCGCCACCTCCACTCCACGCATGGCGACGCCCCTCGCCATCCAAGCTACCATGGCCTCCACCGGATCCGACGCCGCGCGCCCATCTTCGCCGCTTCACGCGACGCCGCGTCAAGTCGCACGCCCGGTGACTCGAGTTGAAGCGCCCCAACTTCAACCGCTGGTCTCGCTCTTCCTCTCCTCGCGCGGCAAGTTCGACTCGCCAGACGCCGACGCGGATCCGCCGCGCACGCCCACGTGATGCTCGGTGGGAGATCGCCGACTCCTGCCCACACCGGCTACTCGCTCCGTCGCGACGACGTTCTTGGCCTCGCCCTCGCCGACTGCATCGCCACACACCGTGGGTCGCCATCGAAACCCTCTTTCAGCGAACAAGGCTTCCGCGCCGCCTTCCTCACCACGAAGTTCCACTCCATGGCGCAGGTACTCTCTCCATCGACGAAGCACGCTGAAGATGAAGGCCACCGCCGACGCGTTGCGCGGACGTTGGCTACGCCGTCCTCGACTCGCAGCTGCCCTCAACCCGCTGCGCGCCTCAACCTCGCTTCTCAAGACTCCGACAACATCGCCGACCGATCCGCCGCCTAACTTCGCCGCCGCGCGGAAGCCGGTCTGGCGAACTCCGGCCGCCAACGGCCAAGGTCGCCACCGATCGCTTCACGCCGGCACCTCGCCTCGCGGAGATGTCACGCCGCGGCCACGCCAGGCACCGGCGGCGCGTCACGCCACAGTAGCGGCAACTTCAGCAGCGGTCGGTCCCGCCGCCAAGGCGGCGGCGCGGCTGCGGATGTGGCAACCGCAATCGGAAGAAAGGCGCGCGCGCGAACTATCGTGGCGGCGGCAAATCGCGGGCGCACTCGCCGCCGCCCTCGATGTGCTTACTCGTGGGGCGCGAGCAAGAAGCAGGGCGACTCGCAGGCGCGCCGCAGCACTCGTGGCGCGTTGTCACTAATAAAGCACGGTAAACCCAACAATCCCCCACGGGCCCCGCGCTTCAACCGACACTCACGGCAGATGAACAAGATTTACTCACTGACGTATGGGTCCATTCGTACTTGTAGCCCACACGTCTGTCTCTCTACGAATAGGCACGTCCAACTCATCGCCACTCATGTCGCATCGCGGCAACACCACTCACTCTCCTCCATCAAACACGAACCCCTCGTCCCCACCGCCTCCATACTCTCACACCAAACACACACTTGCCGAGACAGAGATGCGGCCACTAGCGCTGACACCGTTGACACCGCCATGTCTGGCGCCATTGCCATTGTCATAGCCTCTGTCCCGCTCAAATCACACCACCAAGGAGGCAGCGGCGGCCACCATCCCTATCTCCGTGTTCCCCTCTCCGCGGTCGGGTCCCACTGTCTCCTCCCCCACGCGCGTGAGGTGCTCGACAGTATCCCCCACCATGCCCTCCTCCTCCACTCCGCCACACCGCCCCTGGCCGGGCGCCACAGAGTGTTGGTATAGTAACTGGGGAAGCAATGAATAGAGGAGAAAGATTGTGCAAGGGAGATATCTCATTGTTGGAACTCAGGGGCGGAGCTGGGCCGCGGACCTCCTAGGCAATGGCCCGAGGCCTAGCGTAAAAAGGCAAGGTAAAAATAAAAATGCCAACGTCAAAATGTCAGCTACAATATGATTTTGGATCGAAACACGCTGGGCCGGTATTGGCTCCACCCCTGTTGGAACTCAATTCTAGCGGAAAGGCAAGAAAGAAGAGCAACAAGAGTAGTATTCTCAACTCAACTACATATATTCTTCTCAACTCGACTTCAGGAGGGTATAGTAATTCTCCTGTTGTTTTTTCAGCATGTCAATCCACTGATTGGTGGGTTGATACTGGTGCTAATGTTCACGTATGTTCTGATATTTCCTTGTTTTCTTCTTACCAGCAAAGGGCTTCCTCCGTCCTAATGGGAAACGGGTCGATGCTTCGCTCTGGTGTTGGCATCAGAGAACCAAGCTTACTCAGAAAGATTGTCCACTTGAAGAACGTAAAGATGCTCCTACAATAAACAAGAACCTCGTTAGTGGTTCTGTTTCTATGTAGGGACGGTTATAAGCTAGTCTTTGAGTCAAATAAAATTGTAATGTCTAAGTTTGGGAATTTTGTTGGTAAAGGCTATGAGAATGAGGCTTGTTCCGCTAAATACTTTAGAGTCTTGTTATAATCAATGTTGCAACCGTTTAAATAAATGTGAGGCAAATATTTGGCATTCTCGTTCACATATTGGTTTTGATAGTATTGCTAGAATGTCCAGATTAGATTTAATTCCAAAATGTGAAATTGTCAAAGGATCAAAGTGCAGTATGTGTGCAAGCAAAACAAATTCTGCAAACCCTTTAAGGGATTAGAGGATGAAAAGAACTTGGCACCATTAGATCTTGTTCATTCATATTTGTGTGAAATGAATGGATTGTTGACAAAAGGAGGCAAAAGATATTTTTTTTTTAACTTTTATTGATGATGCAACACGCTATCGCTATGTGTATTTGCTAAAAACTAAGGATGAAGCTTTAAACTACTTTAAGACTTATAAGGCCGAGGTTGAGAACCAACTAGAGAAGAAAATAAAAAGACTAAGGTCTGATCGTGGAGAAGAGTACATCTCTCATGAATTTTCTCAATTCTGTTATGAGCATGGAATAGTCCATGAATTTACACCACCATATTCACCCCAATCAAATGGGGTAGTGAGAGGAAAACCACACACTAACGAACTTGGTTAATGCCATGTTAGAGAGTGCAGTATGCCTAAGACATGGTGGGGAAGCTATATTGACAAAGAACTTTCGTTCTAAACAGAGTAATCACTAAAAGAGTGATATTACTCCATATGAGGGATGGAAGGGAGAAAACCCAATGTCAATTTTCTCTGAACTTGGGGTGTTTGGCCAAGGTCAATATACCATTGTAGAAAAAGAGAAAGCTTGGACCTAAAACAATCGATTGTATTTTTCTAGGATATGCTCATAATAGCACGACCTATAGATTTTTAGTAGTTAAATCAGAAATTCTGAGATTATTGCTAACACAATAATGGAGTCTAGAGATGCTTCATTCTTTGAGGATTATTTTCCTATGAGAACAAAGAGCAAGATTTCACAAACCGAGAATGTTCAAATTGAAAATATTGAAAGTGAGAATAATCAAACTTCGAACTTCCCACCATCTCAACCAATATGTGATATCCCGAGGAGGATAACAATCTAGTCACGTAAGCTCTTCAGTAAGAGCAAGAGACAAATGGTTGAGAAAACCTTGGTGATGACTTTATTGTATACCTCGTGGATGATGTGCCAAAGACCCTTTCAGAGGCTTATGCATCTTCCGATGCCGAGTATTGGAAAGAAGCAATCAGTGAGCGAGATGGATCAGTATCATGGCTAATGGGACTTGGGAGATCACCGATCATCCTATCGGCAAACCTCAGAGGATGTAAGTGGATCTTTAAAAGAAACTAAGGCCCGATGGTACTATTGAGAAGTACAAGGCAAGACTTGTGGCCAAGGGTTACACCCGGAAAGAGGGAGAAGATTTCTTTGATACCTATTCTCCTGTCGCTAGACTAACCACCATCAGAGTGCTCTTTGTGTTAGCATCTTCTTATGGTCTACATGTCCATCAAATGGATGTAAAGACGCTTTTTCTTAATGGAGAGTTGAGGAAGAAATCTATATAGATCAACCTGATGGTTTTGTGATTTCGACAGAAAATAAGGTATGTAGATTATTGAAATCCTTATATGGTCTAAAGCAAGCACCTAAACAATGGCACGAGAAATTTGATAAAACTTTAACATCTCGCTGGCTTTGTTGTGAATGAAGTCGATAAATGTGTATACTATCGTTATGGTGGGGGTCAAGGAGTGATCTTGTGCCTATATGCGATGACATACTTATATTTGGAACAAACATCGCCAGATTGACGAGGTCAAATCTTTCTTATCTCGATGCTTTGATATGAAAGACTTAGGAGAGGCGATGTCATTCGAATATTAAATTAATCAAGAACGAGGATGGGATTACTTTGAGCCAATCTCATTATGTCAGAAAATCTTAAGCCGCTTTGGCTATAAGAATTGTAAAATTTCTCCAACGCCTATGATGCAAGCATTGCTTCAAAAACCAAGGGTTAGGAAAAGATCAATTAAGATTTTCATAAATTATTGGATCACTTATGTATCTATCTGGTGCCACAAGACTCGACATATCATTTGCTGTGAGCAAATTAAGTCGGTTTACTTCTAACCTGTGAGATGATCATCGGGAGGCACTTGAGAGAGTGTTGCGCTATTTGAGAGGCACAACCTCATACTGAATTCACTATATCGGCATCCTTCAGATTAGAAGGATATAGTGATGCAAATTGATCTCTGATGCAGATGAGATCAAAGCTACAAGTGGTTATGTCTTTACACCAGCAGAGCCGCAGCTTCATGGAGATCGTAAATGTACTATATTGACGAGGTCAACTATGGAAGCGTAACTTGTAGCACTGACACAATCATCGTTGAGGCCGAATGGCTTAGAGAGCTTCGTTGGACTTGCCACGGTTGCGAAACCAATACCAAAGAATCTTAATGTACCGTGATAATCAAACAGTGTTGATTAAGGTTACAAGTACTAAGGATAACATGAAGTCCTCCGCATATGTGAAGCGTAGGCTTAAATCGTCGTAAAATTGAGGAACTCCGAGTGATTATCGTGAATTATATACGACCGAAAAAATCGCAAACCCTTTCACAAAGGGGCTAGCACGAAGGCGATTTCGCTTGCCTATGGACATGGGAATGAGGCCCATTGGAGTTACAACTCAACAAGAACCCATACCTTTTGATCGAGATCCCGTGACTTAGGCAATAGGAAAACAAGTTCATGTTGTAACAAGAGAGTATATATTCATTGAATCCATGTCCTAATAGACAAATTACTCTCGATCAGATGGAAGGATGGCATAAAGCCTTAATATATTCTCGTTGTCCAAATGAGAAAAGGTATTAGCCACAGGATACCTAGAAAGAATATACCTACTTGAGCCCAACTCGTGAGGTCGCAGCTCACGAGAATAGGCATTCTCTAGAAAGCTCATGAGCGATAAGGAGCATGACCAAATAACGCCCGCTTAGGCGCTTCTTGACACTTAGTATCGCTTGAGATTTCAAGTGAAATCTAATCACAAAAGTCGTGGAATTCAAGGCATGGTCCATTCATCACCGTGAGAAGATGAATCTTGTCATTCTATGTGCAAGTTCAACCTGCACGGGCTTACACTAAAAGACCGTATATTAACACTACTTCAAAGACAATATCTTTGATATCCTTTTGCTTCTTGCTTTGGAATTAGTGGGGATTGTTAGAAATTGGCCCATATGAGTGAGGCCCATTTTCTATAATTCCAAAGCATTTATGGGTTAGTACCATATTGCTAAGGCAAGGTAGAGGTGACCAACATATAAGGTGGAGTCCTTGCCACTCCTGAAACATGTAACACATGGATGAGGATGGCATGGGAGGGCTCGGCTAATACACACACGCACGCACGCCGCTGCTCACAGATTTTCGCGTGAAAAATCGCGTGACTTGTGACTTGTGACTTGACGCGCGACCGTGACGTGACGTGGCGCGCCATTTGGCGCACAAGTCCACCTTATTTTTCTAAACCATGCATCTCTCTCTCTCTCTTTTGAATGAGATTCAAATGTTTAAATTTGAGGCTTTATTGGGTGATGATGACAGTGCGCTACCAACGTAAATGGTCGTTAAGTGTGACAAGCTTACGCGGTAAATGGTCGGTTAAGTGTGTCGCTACTACTGGGGTAAATGGTCGCTAATCGCCGGCCACTACAGATCTATATATGTCCGAGACGCCCAAAGGTATAGCGAGTTCAAGAATAGCCTCCATTCCTTCTTCCTTCTAATCGGCCGCCGTATCACGCTGCCTCGAACCTTTGCCGACTTCTTCTTCTCGGCGCACCGTGAAGAAGCGGCGATATCTCGAACCGTTGTCGCCGTGAAGACCGCACGGGCGGCAAGAAGGTTTCGCAACAGATTCGCGCGGATCGCTTGTCGACCGCGACATCTACGCTTTCGCATCGCATCAAGTCTCGCGCCGCTTCTCGCTTCTTCATCGCACTCCATCCGTAAGTCTATCGTGATTGATAGACTTGTTTACATCCCGGTTTTCATATATTGTGAAGTACAATGAGTTGTCTCAATCAGCACTATTTTATGCATCATTAGTCTTTTGCAATATTTGCCTTCTAATAAAATCTGGAATTAAAATATTGCTCTCATTTTCAACATACTCTACTTTGTTGTTTGTAGTTGTGTGGATCATAAGCTAGTAATAAGCAACTGTGCTACTGTGTTGTCCTAAATATCAATAAATTATTTGTGAATCAGAAACAGAATCCATCTCCTTGTTTGCCAAGTGCTTTAACAACATGTTGTAGCTGTTCAGATATTTTCTTCCATCTCAAAATCACTTTTCCAATGTAAGGCAAAAAATCCTGAGCATTCTCATGAAAAGTGATTTGTTGAAACAATGTTGAAGTGGTGAATTCCTGAAAAGCTGGGACTGAGTGAAGCAGGTGGAGGTAGGACAAACTTAGAAGATGTTGCTCTGAACCCAAGAGCAGCTGCTCCACCTCCCATCACCGCAAATGTCTTCTTGAGATTCGTGCCTACAAATACAAGCAGTTCTTTTGATCATTTGAAGATGATTGAAGACTAATTTACCTATGTGAGCAGCACTGGCTAAAGGGGAGATAATTACTTAATACTAGTCAAGTGCCCGTGCGTTGCGACAGAAACATATACTATAGAAGCAAGTCAAATAAATTATTTTGAAGCTATTTTGATAACACAAATGAGGGGAAAAACATGACTAAATAAGATTAACTTGGAGTCATTTACATCCTGATGAAAATTCAGCAAGTATTACATCACCGAATGTAGTCCAAACCATGCATAACAAAATATTGCATTCATGAATTGAGTCCTTCAAATAAGCAACGGTACAATGAACTTAAGAGATACTTTACTTCAACGCGATATTAAAACAATAACAAATGAAATAACATATAATTGAAAGTACTAAAATAATTGCAATTTAAACTAACATAACCAAGGAGAGCAATATAAATAAATCTATCAACTTTGGAGATCATTTTCCCCTTGGACTTCCTACTTGTTCAACCCTTGATAATGAGGATTAGCAATCGCATTGATCCTCATCTGGACGACAAAATTGGAGGGTACTCATTAAGGGTGCACGAAGGCCTACAGATAAACCAAACAAAAAGTAATACAATATCTAGAGGGTTACCATAGAGAGGTAATTATTATAGAAATACAATATAATTAGTACATAGATGCCATAGAGACTTATACCTTCCAACTCGTCGACACATATTGAGTCTGGGAAGAAAATGACTTCATTCTCTACCATAGTCAACAACCCGTCTAAAGATGAATCATAGTTGAAATTTAAAACAATTTATATACCAGCATGTTGTGAAAGCAAAGGTATATTCTCCTTACCAATGGTCCTGTTAACCTTCAAGAGGGTAGCGGGTAGACAATGGAAGTCGATCTCTATCAGACACCAATGCTTGATGTGGCGCGTCACATGGAAGTCCTAGACTCGTATGAATATCAACTCTCGGTTATACGTTTAGCAAGTAGTGAGAATCCAAAAATGCCAATTGTACTTAATCATCAATAGTTGAAAGAGTTTGCATTGCTCGTACCAAACATTCATCAAGGCTATCTCCCTGGTTGGTGTCCGACGGGGCCATGATTCATGGTACTCAATGTCGCCGACGTGCACGACCATGCCAATGACATTTGCAAAAGTAGCAAACCAAATAATAACGGATATATGATCGAAAAGCTAGATAAGGAAACAAAAATCTTTATAGAATGTCGGCTTACCTACCAGAGTCTAGTCTGGCAAGGTGTACACATCCTAAAAATATGTCCGCGTGTAGACCGGGTTACTTTCATTTACGATAATGAAATACTATATTACCCTAATACATCAAGTTTCCCTTGCCATGCTCGGCCTACACCACGTCCCCCACTCCACCGTTGCCTATCACAGCTCCACCTAGCCTATGTTGTGCCTCCACCATCGTACTGACTGCTTAACACCTTCGGCTCCACCTAGCACCAATGTAATGTTGTACAAACTTAAAAGGAATTAGCTGCAAAACACATATGCCAATAAATTGTGCACCCAGGTCTGAATATTCCAACTTCTACCAAAAAAATAGAAGTTTGAATATTCCAACAAGGCAAATAGTTTGAAGAAAACAAATACTAGGAAGAGTTTATAAACCATCTTTTCCCCATAAAATCGGGATGAAGCAGCTACGCCATACACAAAGCGTCTATGCTGCTCCTAGTTGTCGAAACTGCACAAAATATAAGCTGAAAATTGTCTGCTTAAAATGAAAACTGAACGTTTTAAAAATAAAAAACTGAAAACTGAAAGTTACTAACATAGTAGCAATCAAGTATAAATTAATGAGGTATTGTCGCAAAAAAGAGAGTAGAAATTAAATAGAGATTTCATGTATGCTTTATTTAATAGAAATATCTTCGTACACATCGCCGCCTAAATTTTGCAAGAACTCAACCATCTTCTCGTTAGACTTGCCAAAGAACTGCGAACACTCAAGGGGTGTTAGCACAAGGTAGGTTGAAGTTACCTAGAACAAACATAATTTTTAGTGAAAAAGGACCATAATATTCACACAGTAGGGTTGACACAATGAACTAAACATCACAAAGCAGGCCCGAAATAGAACCCACAAAGGTTGGCACTAAAGAATGAACTAAACATCAACCTTTGTCTAATATAATGAACAAGCAATTAGACCTATTTCAAATAGAACCCACAATCTTCTGGCATAATCGAACTAGTAATTTGTTGTGATAACACAACCATAAACGTTAAAATTTATTAAATAACAAATGAGTTGATTACAAGATAGCCTTACAGGCAACATTAAATAAACACAATAAGACGATGAAGAAGTAGTAGGGTTCAAAGTCGCCACGCAATCGATCGGGTAGCGACTAGTCGCCACGATCCACACCTGTCTTCTTCTCTCAAATTTTATTTGCATAAAGCAAGATGAGCACAACTTCCGTGCTCGCATACACCACAAATAACGTAATGACATGCATACATGGATGTAACAAAGGATGGCTTATTGGTTGATTTGCATAGAGCAAAGATTTTCTTTAAATACTTGTACTAAGTTCCAAAGCAATTGTTCTATAACTAAGATTCATTTTATAAATTCTCAATTTTATAGTCGATAACATTCACACATGAATAGTGAAGGATACCCTCCTATCACATGGCTTCCGCCCAATTCTATTCTGATAAACCACTTGAAGAAGTCTTTTCAAACAAAACCAAAATCTAACTTTGAGTGGCTTTGCAAGATGTCCATAACCGTGGACACGGCTATTCGAATAGTTTACACTCTGCAGAGGTTGTACAACTTTACCCACAAGACACGATTTCTCTAGTTTGTTTGGCATCCGTCGATACCACCGCCACTACCTTAGGTAAGCAGCTAGAGCACGTGACAATGCCTTTACAAAGTTCTACCTTAAAGTATTTATGTCCGCTTAAGGTTTCGCTTCCATTGACCGACCGCCCTCCGGAGCCCTCTTGCGCTGAGATGGGTCATCGTCTCACCAACACCCACACAAACAACATGGCACAAATAACAATGAGGTATCACAAATTATTAAGCCGGTCCTACTCCCCATACTGAGGACATGTGGTAGTACGATGGTGGCGTAGCAAGATGCGGCTCAAGACCGGTCCTTAATCGACTGGGCAACTTTCATTAAACCCATGGGCCTTAATCTTAACCAGATTAAGCCTGCATAAACCTCGCACTCCACCTGACAACCACCCGCCAAGTCCAAACCATCATTTTATTTCATTTTACAAAGTCACGTATGAAACTCCCATGACACACCAATGCCAAGGGTACAATTTAAACAATAGTCGATCTTTGGTGAAATTCCCAAAAGAAATATGTTTGGTCTATAAGCATGACTAAGCACAATATTTAAATGATCCTAGTCCATACTATTGTATTAACTAGGTTTTATCTAGGTGACAATATGTTTGATTCGATATCCAAAATTGGCCATACAAAGGATTTTAGGCATAACTATAAATTCAAAACAGAATTTAAATTACTAATATAAATAAGCATGCAGAATAATTTGAAACAGAATTTAAATAATTTTAAATAATAGGTGCAAGTATGATCAAGAATGTAACTTGCCTTGCTTGATTGAACGCTCTTAAACGGTGTCGAAATCCGGTCGCTTGAAGTCGCCAAAATCTATACGCCGTAAACGATCCAAATTCAAATAATATTCAAATAAAATCCAAATAAAATCCAAAATAAATACTGGGAGGAAGGTATTGATTTTATATGAATATAGGAAGTTGAATCGACGGAATCGGAGTTCGTATGAGGGAGAACGAAATTGTAGAAAATGAGATGCATGCATAGAATACTATGTCGCATGGCATCAGAGCTTGCATGCACGTGAACAGAGCTCACAATGCAAAGTTTATGGAGAAATGGCGATGCCGCAGCAGAGGAAAGGATAGACGGCCGGTGAACCACAAAAATGGAATCCCGAGAGCAAGACGGACCCATCGTGGTGGTCGCGCTGCTGGCGAAAACAAAGTTTGATGAATAGTAGCACCCATGAGTCGGGTATTTTGAGGAACGGAGGAGCATCGCGAGAACGCTTGCAGGCGGTTAACAACGGTGTGACGATGTCGCTTGGGAATCAAAATGGCACCAAAATGACGATAGAAGGTGGTCTGGCCGTCATGAAAACTTTTGCTCGAGTCGAGATAGTGGGACGAATTTGTGGATATGAAGAAGAAGCCGAGGGCACGCCACGACACAATCGGCTCGGAAAATGAGTGACCGAGGAGAGAGAACGGATGAGAGATTATTAATGGATCAAAATAAATGATAGAAAATAAATAAAATCTAAAAATTACAAAATAAATACTAAAAATAGTAGAGGAATTTAGGTGAATTTAGGAAGAAGAATCAAAGGATTTGGAGTTTGTATGAGAGAGAACGGGTTTTGGAAGGAATAAAATGTTATGTACAAAGTAGCATGCAGGATTATCTAGTCGTCCGCATCGCTCATGTTTCTTCAATACGAACAAGATGCAAAACTAAATGGCTAAGCTTTCAACCGAATGAAAGATCAAGCACCGATCGAGTAGCAAGCACCATGCGGAAGATTAACTAGCGCAGATTAATCATCTTCGTTACGAATACGTAAAGTAAAGCACATGACTAGATAAAAGATTTTACTGCTCATTGTCTTCTACCTTCGCAGCAAGCAAAATGGAGCATGGCGCATGGAGGAGGTGGTCGCTATGGAGGAGGTGGTGAGCTCGAGGTAGAGCACACGACGGCGATGTCGATGGAGTTAGACAACCGCGGGGCGGCGTGGACGGCCGCGTGTTGATGGTGAAGCGCGACGCCGACTAACTTCAAACTCCAACTCGCGCAGGCTAGGCGAGAGAGGCGAGGTGGGTGATGGGGACGGGGTGAGTGAAGGAGGGGCACCTCGGCGCTATTTATAGGAGTGGAGGTGGAACGTGGAGGAGATCGCGCGTGGTGACGCTGCCGAAACCGACCATCGTGCCCAAGAAATGGGAGGCGGGTGGAATGGGGATTTTAGATGAAATGCCCGAGATTTCAGGAATGATGTGTTCTGAAAGAGGCTTCGTGAGGAAGAAGGCAATGGAACAAAGACCAAAATAATTTAGTTCAACTATTTGGAGTTCGTAAATATTTTCTATGAATTTTTCAAGTTAAAAGCATTTCAGAGTGTGAAAACAATTCATTTAAGGATTTAGGACTATATTTTATATGCACTAAACAAGTTTGAAACCTATTTTAAAATAAAATTAATTTAAAATGAAAATATCAAAACTGGTTTCACTTGATTTGGAATTGAAATGAATTAGATCCGAACACCATATTTTACTGTTCACTGTACAAAGTCTGTTCATGAGGCCGAGGCCCGATGAATTTAAAAAATCAATAAATCAATGCCAAATAGCGTTTAAAAATTCTAGAAAATTCATATCTCCTAGAACTACATTTTTCACTTCAAATCCCATAAAAACTCATAAAACTCAATAAATTTTCTTTTGGCTTTGGCCATCAAATTTCCATGATGTGAAAATCCAATAAAATAATATCTTTATTTATTTTATTTTGAGTTGGACATCAAGATGGATCATAAGTATCTACATAAACTGACCATTTGTCGCACGAGAGATTGACAAACTCACAAAATGATTGCTTCATCAAGATGGATCTGACGACCATTACGGACAACATTTGCTTCCAAGCATTTCTTTGTGATGATGGGATCACATACACGAATGTGGGCGTAAGCATGTGAGTTACTTGATTTAGCAAACGGTTTATCCTTTTGTGGCTGGTTGGTTGCCTATGGTGAGCTCAATGGCGCTATTTGCTGAATTTGGCAATTTATGTCAATAGAAATATAATCATAAGGCCAACTCTTGAAAATCATAAGACTAACTACTCACGACTCGAACGTACGTAGTGCTTACATGTTTTACAAACTGCAATAAAACAAATAAATACGAATAATCCAGCATAGTTCACACACGCACCTTATCCCTATAAAGCTGCTTGAGCTGCGCCACGCCATCGAATCCCTTGTCCACAAGCTTCCTTAGCTAGGTTCCGTGGCCTGACTCTGGGAATGGCGAGCAACTTCCTGCTCCTCATCGCTGCATCGACCCGACCTCTCTGCCTCATCTCTGGTGCAATATAGCCACCACCTCCCCCCGGCAACTCTTTGCTCCTCCTCGACATCATCCCCGCGCCTCACCGCCCCGATAAAGCAGAGTCCCCTCCTCGCACCGATGCCGGCGTAGCCACGACGGTGGTGAGGCGGCTAGGGTTTGGGTTGGGCCACGCGACGAGAAGCGGGCTAGCCAGGAGAAGCCCGGGCATGTTGGAGGACAGCTGTAACATCCCAAAGTGCTATTACTAAAAATAAATTAATAAAATTATTATTTGATTTGATTTTCTGATATTTAAAAGACTTTTATTGGTTTGCTTGAATTTCTTAGATTTTAAAAGTCAAAAATAAATTTTATTGAGTTTTCTAGAATTTAAAAAGGGTTTCCTATTTTCTAGAATTTAAAAATAATTTATGTGCAAAAATAAAAGCCAACTTTAAGTTAGAAATAATTTTATTAAATTCAAAAATAACATCCAAATTTCTAGGCCTTTTTGAAAGTTCAAAATAAAACAAGTCAGGTGAATTTTATTTAAAGCTTATTTTGAAAATTCAGAAAAAAACATTTTAAAACTATTGAAATAAACTTCAATTAAACCCAAAATTATTTTATTTGATCTATTCATGTTCCAAGGATTTTTATAAAATTTTCTTAAATTTTTGGATTTATTTTATTTTCTGGATTTTCTCCCTTTTTCCTCTTTTCTTTTTCTCATTTTTCTTTCTTTCTTTTTCTTCTCTTTTCCTTCCTCCCTCTTTTTCCTTTCTCCTTCTTCCTCCTCCTTTCTTTTCTCTGGCTGTGCTCTGCCTTCCCTAGTGCCAGCGCCATGGCCGCCTGCCCCTGCACCTTCCCGCGCCCTTCCTGTTCCTCGGCCCGCGCGGCCCACCTCCCTTGTGCGCCGCCACCGTGTGTGTTGCTTGCACCAGCCGCTCTGCGCGTCGCCTGCGCCCGACGCTCGGTCCACCACCTTTCCTATGCACCCCATGCCGCCACCCCCTCCCTCCATAAAACCGGGTAGCCACCCTCCCTCCTCCCTTTCCCCTCCTCTCCTCCCTCTCCCCGCGCCCGAAGCTCCCTCCACCGCGCCTCCCTTCTTCTTCCCAAATTGTGGTCGTGCGCCCCTCCTCTTGATCTCCTCTCCAGTCCACCTCTTGTCGAGATAGCCGCGTCATATTGCGTTCCCGAACCTCCTCTTCCATTCCCCCACCTCTGTTTGTCTTCTCCATCACCGGGAGCTCCCTCACCACCGCTCCTTCCTTGCCGCCACCGGTCGCGGTTGTGCCACCATGTTGGCCACCCTCCGGCCAACCCAACCCCGAAACCACCTTCCTTGAGCCATGGGCCACCCCGTGCTCACCTCGACTTGGCTCGACTACCACAAGTGCGCCGCTGCCACCGTGATGCCGCATCGCCTGTGCACCCCTCCCCTCGATCTCCCTCTTCGACCACTCATTTGCCGATCCAAGCGCGTCACGGCGTGTTCCCGAACCTCCTCCACCCATTCCCTAAGTTTCCCCTCTTCTCTCGCTTTATCCTCGTTGGATTTCGAGTTATTCTCTCACCGACCGAAAGCGTTTTCTCCGCCATTCCCGAGGCCGTCGTCGAAGCTCCACCACCTTTGACCCCATCCCCGGCAGCGCCTCTCCGTGTTATATGCCACACTCCCCTCCTCTCGCCGCCACCGGTCGTGCGCCTTTTGTTGCACCGGACCTCCTGCAGCCGCACCACCGTCACCCTTGCGTTCCTCTCTTTTCAATCCACACCAATGATAGCCTGCCCTACCTCCTCACTTTTCTTCCATCTTTCGGTGGATTCGTACTCTTCACATCAGAGTGTCACCGTAAACAATATTTTGTGACAGTGAAAGTACTTTACAATGTACGGTAGTAAATGTTGTACCAACAATGAAATATTTACCACAACGAATAATAATAGGCAAATGATACTGCTCGGTCGTCCGATACAGTGAAACAAATCGACACCTCCTGCCGCTGTCCAGCACCACGCCTAACTCAACTCATTAACTCTCGTTGTCCAGCACCACGACCACTCATTTTTTCCTCCTATGCCTGAGTCCGTGCGTCTCTCTCCTTATCACACCCACACAATACTCCTCTTTCCTTTTCCCATTACTCTTTCTTTTCCCCATCGCTCCTCTACCTGCACTCAAACCTCCCAAGCAAAGATCGCCAGTCGTGGCCGCAGCCTCCCGCACCGCGAGGCCACCTCATCCGACAGCGAGCACAATGAAGTGCATGTGGTCGCGCGACCAAACAAAGAGGCCGTGCCTTCGCTTCTCCGTTTGGTTCATCTGGCTTCTTGATCTAGTTCCATTAAACGAGGATAGATCCAGTTCCACGAGCAAGCTTCGAGAGCATATGCAAATAGTATGTCCACCTCTTCATGATTTGTTGCAGCCTGGATGAATTTTTTTTGGTTTGATTGGAAATTTTGTAGATCCTAAGTGTGTTTATGGTTCTGTTCTTTGAGATGTTGCAACCCGTTGAAAAAAATGTTGTGATCCGTTAAAAAGAATGTTGCATAATGTTCTTTGAGACGTTACAACCCGTAGAAAAAAATATTGCATCTATAGAAAAATATTGCATATGTAGAAAAAATGTTGTATACTGTTCACGACGATGTTGTAAGATTTTTTTTTAATGTGTTTTTTTCAGATGCTTTTGTTTTGACTCTGAGCTTAGATGATGTTCTTTGAGATGATGTTAATACTTACAGTGATGTTCTTTGAAATAATGCATATGAATTTTTAATATATTGCACACATTCTAAATTTTATTGCGTCTAGCATAACACAATATTACGCTCAGACCATATGACGCTACGGTCCGAACGCTAGTATCGTCCAAAATAGGAAAAAGTCTATTTTACACCCCTGAACTTTGCACCGAGTCCAAAATACCCTCTGAACTCCAAAACGTCTTATTTGCACCCTCGAACTGTCAATACCAGATCAATTTACACCTTACGCTGGTTTCATTAGTGGTTTTGGATGATGTGGCAGCCACGTCACTGGTTTTGGATGACGTGGTGTCTACGTGTACCTATTTGGTTGATGTGGCGTCCACATGTCCTCTCTCCACGGTCCGAACATGCCACGCACGAGCGGCGCTGGCGGGTGCGTGCGGCTTCGGTTCGTCATCGGCGGGCTAGGTCATGGCGTGTGGCTAAGCTGCGGAATGGGAGTCGCGCAGGTGGCGCGCCGATGACGGGTGGCGTGCCGTGGATGGGTGTCGCGAAGCGCGGGTGGTGTAAAGCGGCGGTGGCTCGGTGATGGTGGCGGGGAGGGTCCGGTGGCGGCTTGGGCCAGGGAGGGTGAGCACGGGGCGACTCTCGTCGAGGTGGAGCCATTGGGCTCGACAAGGAGGCTGTGGGCTCCCCGGATTATTGGAAATGTACTTAATTAAATTTATACAAGAACATGATTATTAATGAAGGAACAAGATCGCCTCTCAATTAAAGATCATGCTAAAGGTATAAATTCAACAAGTAACAATTCCAATAAATGATCCTGATATATATATATCTCACAATGGTTCCTGTGATCAATGACCATTGCATATATATATCCTTTAACAACATTGCATCATACACATACAAGTCGACATTTGCATTATTAAACATAAGTTTACAACATTCGGTTTAGTACTACAATATAGAGTGACTTGGTCACTACAACATATTCAACAAATGGAAGCAAAATAAACCGAAAAAGTCCACCAATGGCCTCATCCACCAAGCAGCAATTGCGTGGAGGAAAGAAGTAGCATTACTCGTTAGCGTCACCCGATCGGGCGCTAACGGTACTTCATAAAGAAAACCGCCTCACTCGCAACAATAGGTGATAGCACCTTGAGTACGGAAGGTACTCAAGAAGTCTTACACAAACTAATTAAAGAAAGTGTTGATTAGAGCCTAACCAAGGAAATGAATTGTTACATGCATAAGGTTACAACAGAAGGTATAAAGGTTCAAATTTGCATAAAGCGATACATCTTAACCTACAAAGGCTAACTTTTGATAAAGCAATTTAATAAATCAAAGTTTGCTTAAAACAGTAAGTAAATGACATAAAAGTAAATGAAGACAAGACATGATTCCTCATGCAAACCGAAAATAAACCGAAACCACATTTTTGAAAATCAAAACTTCTATACAGTGACATCAATTCAAGTTATCGCCCATGACCGTGGACACGCTTATTCGAACAGCTTTATACCTGCGCAGGTGTACATCTTTACCCACATGACTTAGCTAGCCCGTTGCCTTCTGGATGCCTCCGAATGATGACATACTTCCTTTGGTATGCCGACCGGGAAACTAAGATTTGGTATTTTTCAACAAGCCAACACTATTGAGTTGGACCCCATGTGTGAACCGATCCCGCTTAAACAACGATCGATAGCATCCGCCAACCTGGCACACATGTTGCGTCAAGAATGCCGATCCAAACAATTTAATGCGAATTGGGTTCCCTACCCATAGTAGAATGCTATCGGCACTATTAAGGTATCGTGATATGCGATTTAGGCACATATACGCTCACCTCCTAAGAACATCCGACATCGACATACAAGCTCACATGGCATAAAACGCGTCCTCGGACTGCAGCATCTATGCCATACAAGGTCAATACACATATCCTTACTCCTGTTTCCAACTCAATAGTCTCAACATTTTACTTAACCAAACAAAGGCCCATACATCGCATGTGGAAGTACGTGGGGACTTGAACCGAATAGTCGAGTTCGGTCCTTAATTAACCGGACAAGTCCACCACAAAACCAGCCTCTGCACAAAAGCACCATCACTAGCTCCTCTTGTCCGATCAATTTGAATTTCAAATACAAGACTGATTTAAAGAAACTGGACAAAGAGTTTAAAATAACAATAGTTCAATTAGATTCCCATGTTTGACAAGATATGCTTGTCAAACTCTAAAATTCTAGATCGCATGTCTAAGCTAAAATCAAAATATAGCTTATGATATACGAGACTATGCTAGGGTTAAGTGTATGGTGACAATTGAGGTAATCCATCATGTTTGGTCATAACTAACTACTAACAGATCACATTTTGTATTTTCGTAAAAATAGCATGCACAGATATCACTGATTTGTAAAAGCTATTGTACAAAATTTGGGATCAATATGGTGCAAAGAGGATGCTTGCCTTGGTAGTAGTATACTGCATTGCGTGTTCAGTTGCTCAGAGGCGATTCAAAACTTCAAATGAACCAGATTCTATAGAAAGCAAATAAATCCAATAAATGCCAAACTGACAAGAAGCTCAAATGAAGGAAAAGGCATGATCAATTTGGAAATGCATGATTACGGTATGCTTAAGCCATAACTACCCATAATAATGATAATAACCCTAATATAGCTTACTGCTTTCAAAAGACGAAACTAGATTTTAGTGCAAAGTTCCGCCAGATTTTAGAAGAGCCGAAACAGCAAGTTGCAATTTTCTAAAAGGAATATAGAACATGCAAAAGTTCATACATGAAACTTAGCATGATCTTTTAGGGTAATTAATATCCCAAACCAACCTTAGTCTAACCCTAACTAGTTAGATTACACCAACTAAGAAGAAATTCATTTTTGTCGGTTAAGCGACAAAAAGAAACAGAGACAGATCTCAACTAGAAGTTAAAATAGATGATGACAAGAATTGAAAGATCAACTTGTCATGTCTGCTAGGTTTAGTCAAAACCTAAATAAGATGATAAGTTGACAGAAGAGCCCTAGGTTTTGAAAATGACATGGAAAACCGAAAGGTATAATACCAACTTTTCGCTTTGAAGCAAGTTGAAGCTACTGATGCTTAAAAGAATGATTCACAGAGCTTCTTAAGTCCTTAAGATGCTCAAGATATCATAACTAGGGTTTTTGGCTTACCAGTATAGGAAAGATACCAAGATTCTGAAAATTCGAAGATGATCGACAGAGAGATAAATTGATTTAACCCTGCAAAGATATCAAATCTTTAATGCAAGGTAAAACCAGTGCTTAAGGATGGATAAGCAAAGGATAGGAGCAAAATCCCACTGGGCTGCAAAGAAGAAAGTGAGCTTCAGTGGTCAACAATGGCTGCAGCTCAAAGAAACTAGGGTTTATATATAAGGGAGTTGAGCTACAGGACAATTGGGAAAAGTCTAGAGCTTGATGAGGTGTCCATTTAGGGCTAATTATCCCAAAAATTAGTTGCAAAAACTTTGGGATAAACCTCTCCTTGATTTTCCAGAGAGAACTGCGCACAGAGAGACGGGGAAGATGATAAGAATCATCTGACATGTGGGTCCCATTGGCGATCCACAGCCGCGCACGCCACAAAAGCTCAAAGAATATCACCGTCCGATTGGGAATGGCGGATCGTGATAAATAGAGAGATTAAATGATTTGAATCGGTATCGATTAATATGGACCGCACGATCTAGATCGGTTGATCGAGATCTAATCGAAATCCCGGCGGGCTGCGGCTCCGCTTTCAAAGAGAGACGTTGGATTAAAATCCAACGATCGCCTAAAAGAATACACGCCGCCGCTTAGATGCGATGGCACAACACCGTTGGATTTGATTTCTACGGTCGGATGGAAAATTGAACCTGATGGTCCGATTGCATACACTCATATGGACCTTATGATTGAAATCGAACGATCCACCGATTTTGGGCTTTAAGGCCCACGGTCAAAAGAAGCGAACCAGAGGATTGAAATCAAAGGCCCATATAATCGCGCGCCTCGATTTCAAATTGAAATAAGCGACGCCGTTAGATCAAGAATGAATGGTGCGATCGTGAGGATCCGAGTCGTCCGAATGCATACACTAATCGACCACACGATGAAGATCCAACGCCCGCAGGAGCGCGGGCTTTATATCACGCGGTAAAAAGGAAAAGCCGTAGGATTTGAATCTAACGGCTCAGATAAAAGCGCGCCTTTAAGTTTAAAACGAAAAGGGGTGCGCTGTTGGATTGGAAATGAACGGTGGAGATTGAAAAGGGATCCGGAGTTATCCGATTGCACACACTGATATCGCTCGTTAGATCAAGATCCAACGGCGGAGATTAAGATGCACACGTGGACAGCTCGCGGGGTGTTATAGATTCGCCCGTTCGATCGAAGATCAACGGCTCATATCACGCGTGGAGTTTTGGGCTCGCGCCCGAACGTGACCGAGCCAGACCAATTGCACTGGGTTGGACCCAACCACATGAGACCGAGTCGCTACAGTGCAAGGGTTTAGGTTTAGACCGGCTTAGTTGACCAGAACCTTATTCAAATACTCCAAGGTTTGACTGGGCTTTTAAAAATAGCAAATAAATTTATAAAATCATGAAATTTTTATCGTAAGCTACTGGGATGATATATTTCCCAGATAAATTTTATAAACCACATTTTCACTTTGTAAAATACATAAATATTCATTTCAGCCGAAAATATTTATTTAAAGACAATAAATTTTTCTTTAAGCCCAAATAATTTCTAAAAATGCAACAAAATATTTTTAGCCAAGATAATTTATCTAGGCTTTAATAAAATACTTCCAGTCATAATACAAGTTTTATCTTGTATTCCTTTAAGACTTCAAATGGTTCTTTAGGGTTTTGGCTAAAAGGAAGGTTTTAATTTGTAGCATGTCGCCCAAAGTGTAAAATGAACAGTAATGCTATGAACAGTACCTCATTACTGTTCATAAAGCATTTTATTACTGTTTATAAACTTGGGGCTGTTACAGAGGCTAGAGAGGGAACGTAGGTGGCGGCGGATGCTGGGGAAGGCGACGGCCGGAGGCGATGAAGAAGCCCAAATGCGGCGGCTGTGGCGGCAGATCCTCGAGGGAGTGCTTGGCCAGCGGCGCGCGAGGGTGGAAGTTCTTGGCCAAAGGCGCACGTGCAGCACAGGCGCGGCTTGGCTGAGAGGATCCGCCTCCTCTCTGCTCTAGATCAAATCGAGCTCCAAGGCCGCCAAATCTCCGAGCCGCTCGTCACCGTCCCAGCCTCTCCGGCGATCCCCGACCACCCACAACCGCGTCACGGCGCGCCATTCATCACCACGAGCAATTACCCTCCGCCAATTTGGGGCTTAAGCCACCGAAGCGTCGCGCGCTGCCCTTCTTCCCCGACCACGGCCAAAAGCGCCGCCACGACTGCCATCCCCACTCCAGCGATTCTCCATCCGATTACTCCCTCCCTGAGCAGCTCCTAGCTTGCCTCTACCTCCCCCGATCACTCACGTGTGCTTTCTTCCTCCACGGCGACCCCTCCACGGTGAAGTACCCCGCGCCGCCCCAGGTCGTCGTGGCTAGCTCGCTCCGGCCACCCTCCGCCTTTGCCGACTACTCGGGTGAGTTCCCCGCACCCCACTCTTACCCATGCGCACCCTAATTTCCCTCCTTTTCTTCTCCGACGCCGCGCCATGTCGCTTCCATCGCTGCCGCCGCTCACAAGACGCCACCGCTCGCCTCGCCTGCCTCCGAGCCGCGCCGTCAACGGCTCCGCCACCTCGTCACCGACTCCGCCACCTCGCCAGCTCCCTGTTCCCATGCTTAGCTGCCGCCGCCGCGCCCTAGCTCGCTGGCGACGAACCGGAGTTGCACCCGCCAGCGCCGCTCATGCATGGCATGTTCGGACCGTGGAGAGAGGACATGTGGACGCCACATCAACCAAATAGATACACATGGACGCCACGTCATCCAAAACCAGTGACGTGGCTGCCACGTCATCCAAAACCACCAATGAAACCAGCGTAAGGTGTAAATTGATCTGGTATTGACAGTTCGAGAGTGCAAATCAGACGATTTTAGAGTTCAAATGATATTTTGAACTCAGTGCAAAGTTCAGTAAAATAGACTTTTTTCTCCAAAATAATATAACCCAACTACTATCCATTATAGGTACTGATATCGATATTTAATTTTTGAACGGATGATCGAGGTCGCTTTCTAACGTCACGTCGTTTCCCTACCAAGACCCAAAAAGCGTCCCTACCGGGACCAAAAAAGCGTTAGTCGCCCTTATCATTCCGGGGAGAGACTGCTCTCGAACGAACCCATCTCTTCTTCCCGAACCACCGGAGGCGACGCGGCGCGACAGCTTTCCAGTCTCCTCCCTCCACCTCTGCCTCCGCCTCTCTGGGAGATCTTCTTCTTCTGGGTAAGCCTCGATTATGGGCTACTTTCGCCTTGCCGTAATCCGCGGTCCCATCTTTCCGGCCCCGTCCGGTTCTTGATTCGATCGGGCCAGTTGCGAGTTCGTTGTTGTTACGTGTTATTAATCTGTAGGTTTTCTTGCAGCGATATCTCGCGGTCTTGTACGGAGCAGGTCTTGCTCGTCTGTATGGATCGATCTGGAATGAGTGTGACACCGCCGCTGGTTGCCATAGCTCTTTCATTTTTTTCTCGTGATTGTTGATCTTTGTGTTCGTACGTACGTAGGACCGGTATTAAATCAGGACTGAATTAGAAAAACTTGCAGCAAAATCCATGAACGACTCTGTTCTTCTGGCGTCGAATTTTGGTATCCGTTGCTATAGTGCTAATGCTGTTCTGGTCCGGAAATAAAAGGAGATCTGATTATTTGTTACCACTAAAGATATGTAATTTAGAATTTAATAGTGATGTGTCTATAACATATAACTCTGGAATCCAGTGTCATTCATATATGAAATGATAAGCAGTGACACATAATTAATTATTCCTAAAAAATGTAGTGCTAATTCTGTTCACTTGGACCTTTTTTAGAGTACGAAAGGCTACAGCCTCTCGATTTCCATTATTTGAAACCGATTAAATCCGTTATAAGGTTCGTACAAGCAACTGAAAAAAAAAGAAAGACAGAACAGTTCACTTGGACCTAATCTCGTGTTTTTTATGCAGGGGAAGGTCTTTGATCGTGTTCGTGACAGCTGATGGGCGGTTAGACTTCTGGAGGAGAGAGAGAAAAATCTGCAGATAGATCATTTGACATTGGGGGAGGAAATTCCATCTGACAATGGGGTGGTTCCGGGCTGCGTCTGGTTTAGCTCGGGTGGCACTGAGGAGGAACCTGTCGCGCGCTCCGGCGAGCAAATTCGCGGGCCCCGCACCGCGGTACTTCCACTCCACGCGGCCCCGGCGGTACGCCGCGCCGGTGCCCCGCCCCGTGCCGCTCTCGCGCCTCACCGACAGCTTCCTCGATGGGACGAGCAGCGTGTACCTTGAGGAGCTGCAGCGGGCGTGGGAGGCCGACCCCACCTCCGTCGACGAGTCGTGGGACAACTTCTTCCGGAACTTTGTCGGGCAGGCCGCCACGTCGCCCGGCATATCCGGGCAGACCATACAGGAGAGCATGAGGCTGCTGCTGCTCGTGCGAGCGTACCAGGTGAATGGGCACATGAAGGCCAAACTTGATCCTCTTGGGCTGGAGGAGCGGCCTGTTCCCGATGTTCTGGACCCGGTGTTCTATGGGTTCTCTGAGGCGGATTTGGATCGGGAGTTCTTCCTCGGGGTGTGGAGGATGGCTGGGTTCTTGTCAGAGAATCGTCCTGTGCAGACACTCCGTTCTGTATTGGAGCGGCTCGAGCAGGCCTACTGTGGCACCATTGGATATGAGTACATGCACATACCTGACCGGGAAAAGTGCAACTGGCTAAGGGAGAGGATCGAGACAGTTAACCCGAGGGAGTACGCCTACGACCGCCGCCAGGTCATGCTCGATAGGCTCATCTGGAGCACGCAATTTGAGAATTTCTTGGCGCAGAAGTGGACAACTGCGAAGCGATTCGGTCTCGAAGGTGCGGAGACACTGATCCCTGGCATGAAGGAGATGTTTGACAGGGCAGCTGATCTTGGTGTGGAGAGTATTGTCATTGGGATGCCACACAGGGGCAGGCTGAACGTCTTGGGAAACGTCGTGCGGAAGCCCTTGCGACAGATCTTCAGCGAGTTTAGCGGTGGTACCAAGCCTGTCGATGAAGGGGAGGGGTTGTATACAGGGACTGGTGATGTCAAGTACCATCTAGGAACTTCATACGACAGGCCTACCAGGGGCGGGAAACATATCCATCTATCATTGGTTGCGAATCCGAGTCATTTGGAAGCAGTCGATCCTGTTGTTGCTGGGAAGACCAGAGCAAAGCAGTACTATTCTAATGATCTTGACAGGACCAGGAATCTGGGGGTGCTGTTGCATGGCGATGGCAGCTTCTCAGGGCAGGGTGTTGTGTACGAGACCCTGCATCTCAGTGCCCTTCCAAACTACACCACCGGTGGGACAATTCATATTGTGGTCAATAATCAGGTCGCATTCACTACCGATCCAAGGTCAGGGAGGTCTTCACAGTATTGCACAGATGTAGCCAAAGCATTGGATGCTCCAATTTTCCATGTGAACGGTGATGATTTGGAGGCAGTGGTTCATGTCTGTGAGCTTGCTGCAGAGTGGCGGCAAACATTCCATTCTGATGTAGTGGTAGATATTGTATGCTACCGTCGATTTGGGCATAATGAGATTGATGAACCCTCCTTCACCCAGCCTAAAATGTACAAGGTATAGTTATTTTTTCTTACATCATTAAGATCTGGCACAATTTTATGTGTATTTGGTCTGTTATTCTTGATTTCAATCCTGATCTTTGCTTTACCACTTGAGTAATGATATCTCCAGACCTCCAGCTAGTTTATCAACTAATGGATAAAAAGTGAGAAATGAGTATTTTACTTATGTATCTGTTGGCATGCAGAAGCAGAACAATTACCATGAGTCAGCGAAAACATTCATTCTGGATAATGAAATGGTGGTATTATCCATGTAACATGTACCATTTTACATTTGGGAAGTTCTTTTATTTGCCCCAGGTGATTAGGAACAAACCAAGTGCGCTTGAAATATATCAAAACAAGCTTTTAGAATCAAGGAAGATCTCCAAGGAAGACATTGACAAGATACACAAGAAGGTCAGCACTATACTGAATGAGGAATTCAAAAACAGCAAAGACTATATCCCCAACAAGAGGGATTGGCTTTCAGCTTACTGGGCTGGGTTTAAGTCACCAGAACAGATTTCACGTATCCGAAACACCGGGTAAATGATTATTTCCTTTCAGTTTGATTGTTTCCTGCATTTCCCCTACACCTTTTGTGCAAGTAGCTTTAATGCAATGCATTTGCAATCATGCAGTGTCAAGCCAGAGATTCTAAAACGTGTTGGAGAAGCCATGACCACTCTGCCAGAAAATTTCATGCCCCACAGGGCTGTCAAGAAGATTTTTGAGCAGCGTCGTCGGATGATTGAGACTGGGGAAGGCATCGACTGGGCAGTGGGTGAAGCACTTGCTTTTGCAACTCTTATAATTGAGGGGAACCATGTCAGGTTAAGTGGCCAGGATGTTGAGAGAGGTACATTCAGCCACCGCCATGCTGTCATCCATGACCAGGAAACTGGAGAGCAGTACTGTCCACTTGATAATCTTGTTATGAACCAAGATGAGGAACTATTTACTGTAAGCAACAGGTATGAATTGTGGTCTACTAACTTGTTCCGGTTAGGGGTGTGCATGGGTCATTTCAGTTGATTTTTTTAGAGGAAACATGCATATAACCATACCAGATAGATCAAAAAAGTTATCATCAAGTTCTGTCAGCTATACTGTTGGTTTTAAGTTTCCACATAGTGATTGATAAAACTTCAAAATGAGACATTGCATATCCGTATAAAAAAATTCAGGTAAATCTATGTTCCATCAGTGATCATAGATTGATAGTGGACGTATGGCTCTGACCAATTATGCTTGCAGCTGTTATTATTAATTCTAGAATGGAAAATTGACCATGCCCTTTTTGCTTTCTAAGAAAAAGTAGTTTAGAACGAAACAAATGTTGAATCCATTATTACTGAAACTGCAATTTGGGATGCCAAAGCTCTAACTTGGTAGTCTTGGTGTTGGAGTTGTACCGCCAACTTAGCCACTTAGGTGCTGCCTGCTGATCATGATATCGTTATTTTGAGCAGCTGACATAGTGCTGTAGGGTTTGTACTGTCTTATCAATCATGGCTAAGTACATGTTGTATAAACAGGACTATTTTCCATGCATTATAAGTACTGATATGATCTAGATGAAGAGCAAATAATTAAAGAAGCATCATGTCACGACCCGAATTTGTCGACAAGAATGAGCGCAAGAAATAGGAGTGTGAGGGAAGCGGACGAGGAACCGCACGCCTGTGCTTTGGCGGAGGTGTGATGTCGGCGACGCAAAAGCACATGGCGTGGGATAGGTGGAGAAACTCCTGATAATTCTTGCTTGACTTCAATAATGGTTCGGCTGGCTATTAAGTAGCTGCCCCTAACATTCAATCTCTAATCTTATCTCTTATTCAAATAACTAATCAATCTCTAATTCAAATAGGTAATCAATCTTTAGTTCAAATAGCTAATCTTTAACTTAAACAAGATATCTTGTCTTTAACTAATGAGGATATAAGAAACGAAGAGATAGATTATTCGGTTGATACCGAATTGGATGGAGTGGTTGCATGCGCCGGTGGAGGCTGCTCCTGCCGGCGGCGGTGTTGGTAGTAGTGTCTCCACATGACATTACTCCCTCCTAAAACAGCTCGTCCTCGAGCTGTACTGTAGGGTATTGTTTTTTAAACTCTGAAACGTCTTCCAAAGAAGTGTCCGTAGCAGACCGCCCCAGCCATTGGACCAAGACTTGCCAGATGCCACGACACAACCGTGCTTTAATGATCTTCACAGGCGTTGGAATAACTTGGCCGTGGAGGATGTATGGTAGGTTCGATGGAGATGTCGGGGCTCACCGATGAACTTTTTGAGCAAGCTGACATGGAAGACATCATGGATGCGAGCCTGTGGTGGCAACTCCAAAAGGTATGCCATAGAGCCAATACGAGCAGTGATCTTGTATGGTCTGTAGAACTGGGGAGCCAATTTTGTTCGGTTTTCGCCCGTGAGAGACGAAGCGGCCCTGTGCTGCAGTCACAGCCACACCCACTGGCCCACGGAGAATACCACCTTGCGATGCTTGTCATCGTAGTAGTGCTTGACGTGTTGTGCCTGAACGAGTCGATCGCGAACCTGTTGGAAGAACTCGTCCCTGTCAGCTAGTTGACTGTTGACGGCCGCCACCCGGGCTATTCCCTGGTCATATGTCCAGATAGGCCACCTGGAACGGCGTGTTGCGCATGGCAGATTGATAGGAAGTGTTGTAGCAAAATTCCGCCCAGGCTAGCCATTGCACCCATTGTCGTGGTCAATCGCCGGTCATGCAGCAGAGATATATGGTGATGACCGTGTTGAATACCTCAGATTGACGGTCGGACTGCGGATGGAAGGTGGTGCTCATGTGAAGGCTCACCCCGAAGAGGTGAAATAGCTCCTTCCAAAATTGGCTAGTGAAAATAGGGTTGCGGTCGGAGACGATTGTCGACGGCAATCCATGAAGGTGGACGATGTCTGTGAAGAAAGTCCGCGCCACTATCGCTGTAGTATAGGGGTGTGCCAAGGGAATAAAGTGGGCTTACTTGGAGAAACAGTCGACGACCGTCAAGATGACTGACTTGCTATTGACCGTGGTAGTCCTTCGATGAAATCCTTTGCGATGTCCTCCCAGACTTGCGTGGGTACCGGCAAGGGTTGGAGGAGGCCGGCGGGGTGCAAATTTGCCGCCTTGTTGCGTTGGCATACGATACAAGCGCGAACAAAGTCTTCAACGGCTCGGCGCATGCCCGACATGTGGAAATCACCACAAATGTGATGCAATGTATTTTGCACCCCTTCATGGCTGGCATCATGGGCTGCAGCAAGGATGGCTGGCAATGATGGTGAGGACAATGATGTTGAAGAGGGTTGGACAAACATCTTGCGGTTGTACGTGATGAGCCTATCCGTCACCGGCCATTGTCCAACTAGCTTGCCACGGCTGATCTTCTCCTTGAGGGCCACCGAGTTTGCATCCATCTCGGTCTCCCGATGCAGATCGTTGAAGATGTGGAATTGGGCACTCGTGATAGCCAACAAAACACCTGGATCAGCGTCCCGGCGAGAGGCGTCCGTGACGTTGTTCAGCTTGCCCGACTGGAATTTGACCTCAAAGTCATAGCCGAAGAGGTTGCTAAGCCATCGGTGTTGAGGAATCGTGGACAGACGTTGATCCAACAAGTACTTGAGGCTATAATGGTTGGTGCGGACGACGAACGCGCCCCTCCATAAGTAAGTGCGCCAACGCCGAACGACAGACAAGCCTATTGAGCTCACGCTCATATGTCGCCAGTTTGGCGTGACACGGAGTGATGGGCTTGCTGAAGAATGCCAACGGATTGCCTCAATGCAAGACCTATTGAGTAGACGAGGAATCGCATGCCTATGCTTTGGCGAGCCATGATGTCAGCGACGCCAAAGCACAAGGCGCAGGATAGGTGGAGAAACTCCTGATAATTCTTGCTCGACTTCAATAATGGTTCGGCTGGCTATTAAGTAGCCGCCCCTAACATTTAATCTCTAATCTTATCTCTTATTCAAATAACTAATCAATCTCTAAATCAAATAGCTAATCAATCTCTAAATCAAATAGCTAATCTTTAACTTCAACAAGATATCTTATCTTTAACTAAAAGAGATAGATTATTCGGTTGATACCGAATTGGATGGAGTGGTGGCATGCGCCGGTGGAGGCTGCTCTGCGGCGGCGGCGCTGGTAGTAGCGTCCCCACATGACACATCATCGGTATTGAGATGGAATAATAGTTGGACCAAAACAACACAGAGATAGAGCTGGGTGATAAATATTTTGATTTTAGCAGAGATAGAGCTGGGTGATAAATATTTTGATTTTAGTTGGTTTAGATGGTTGGTTTCAACATGCTCATAATTGTCTTGACCTGTAAAAAAAAACTGAAGCAAAAAAGAAGAAATTCTGAACCAAACTTTTACGTTCTCTTAACCGACCAAATTAATAATTTCAGATAGAAACTAGTTTTTGGGGGCATCCTCTATGGAGTCATAACCTTGACATCTGGTAAAGTATTTAAATATATGGGGATGTCCTCACTTCATGCATGACTAAGTTTCCCTTTTGTGGTTGATCTGGCTTTATTATGACCTGATGTATGCAATAATTTTAATAGTTCCCTCTCAGAATTTGCTGTTCTGGGCTTTGAGTTGGGCTATTCAATGGAGAACCCGAACTCACTGGTCCTATGGGAAGCCCAATTTGGTGATTTTGCAAATGGAGCTCAAGTGATATTTGATCAGTTCCTGAGTAGTGGGGAGTCAAAATGGCTCCGTCAGACCGGACTTGTCGTTTGCCTTCCTCATGGATATGATGGTCAGGGGCCTGAACATTCTAGTGCAAGATTGGAGCGCTTCCTTCAGGTATCATTTTGCAATGTCCAGCTACAAAGATGTGGGCACAAGTTTCTCTTTTGTTTAAGTACTTGTGTTATACATAGCACTTACTGTATATCAGCTCTTAAGCAAGTTTCCACTACATACACAGTGCTGGAAGCCTGGAACTGCTATAATTCTACACTCTGCATTTCTTTATATATATTATGATGTCATTTGCCAATGACAAACATTACCATTTACCAGCAATTATCTTTTTGCTTATTATTATGTGTTCCCTGTTGTTACAAGCTGATGATTACGTAGCTGAATACCCTATAGGCAAAACATCTATCAGGATAGTGCACGTTAATTGTGCATGATTGCTCACCATATTGTATTGTACTTCCTCTACTTTTGACTAGAAACTGCACCAGATTGATGGATTTGCAGTTGTACTTCTAGTCTTCTATATTATTTAATTTATCGGTTGTACTCCACGTCATGTGAGAACTCCAAATGTCATGGTCTCATGGAAAGATGTTAAATTGTAGTTCATTTACACACTTTGCAAAATGTTTATGCTAAATTGCATATTTTTAAGATGTAATGTAACTGTAGATCTGGCTAAAGTCATTCTGATGCAGATGCTGATACTTTTTTGTTACCTACATTCTTTTTTGTAAAGTGTGAATGCAAATGAATGTATTGCAGATGAGTGATGACAACCCTTATGTTATACCTGAGATGGATCCAACATTGAGGAAGCAAATCCAGCAGTGCAATTGGCAGGTCGTTAATGTCACAACTCCAGCAAACTATTTCCATGTTCTGCGTCGCCAGGTGAAAATCTTAATAATTTTGTTTCTCCTTAACTCCTGCACAACCATCTTAGGCTGCATTAACATATGCCTTCCTCTATTTCTATTTTCTAGATACACCGGGACTTCAGAAAGCCTTTGATTGTGATGTCCCCAAAGAACCTACTTCGTCACAAGGACTGCAAATCGAATCTATCTGAATTCGATGATCTTGCGGGCCACCCTGGATTTGACAAGCAAGGGACACGCTTCAAGCGTCTAATAAAAGACCAGAATGACCATAAGGACCTTGAGGAGGGAATCAACCGTCTAGTTCTTTGTTCTGGAAAGGTAGTTTATGTCACTTTTGGAAGCTGTATTTTCAAGCAAGTTGCAAACTCACATCTTCAGCAAGCCATTTTATAACTTATTTTGCTATGATTTTAGGTGTACTATGAATTGGATGAAGAAAGAAAGAAAACGGATCGCAAGGATGTTGCTATTTGTAGAGTTGAGCAGCTCTGTCCGTTCCCCTACGACCTCATTCAGCGCGAGTTGAAGAGATATCCAAGTACGTTAGAAGAAAAAAAAACTTGCTCAAATATTTCCATCAAGTTGCTATCAGGAATACTCTTATTTTTTCGAGAAGATAGAAAAGCCTTGTGTGTCATTGCATTTTAGGAGTATAAAAAATCTAGAGTACTCCTTTTATCATACAAACCGACCAGTGATGAGTTTGGATGGCATGCAAGACAAAGGAAGAGACGGGACAGGAGAGGAAAGATGGAAATCAAAAGTTTCGAAAGGAAAAAAAATAGTAGATGCAATATGGAGCTCACTTTGATTTTCCGGCTTGGTTCCTTAATCCGAAATAAGGCTATAGAGAACTGACCACTCAAGAAAAACTGTACACCTATACTCATTTGTTAACTAGGATATGTTTTCGTTAGAAGTTATATTTTCGTTGATCCGATATGCAAGCAGGAATCAGAACAGTCATTTCCTAAGTTCATGGATCTAGTAAACAACAAATGAGCTCACATACCATCTGTGTTGTTTCTGTTCTGCAGATGCAGAGATTGTTTGGTGCCAAGAAGAACCGATGAACATGGGGGCGTACAGCTACATCAGCCCTCGCCTGCTGACCGCAATGAGGGCGCTCGGTCGTGGCACCATAGAGGATATCAAGTACGTTGGAAGGGCCCCATCTGCAGCCACGGCGACCGGTTTCTATTCCGTCCATGTGCAGGAGCAAACCGAGCTCGTGCAGAAGGCACTTCAACGAGACCCTATCAATTGTCCATTCTGAACCTGTAGATTCTTTGAATAGCCATGGGAACCTTTGATCCTACCATACACAAAACAGCTCTAAATTATGCCTGTGCAGCCATTTGGTGAATAATTGTTTCTGATGTACGGTACAGCATGAAAGAAACCGTCTGAAGTCCTCTCGAGTGCTTTTTTGGTGATCTTCTCTACACCCTTTTGTGTTTTTGAATGCTAAGCTAAACAAGCTGTATTCAATATTTACTTACAAAAAGAAGAGCTATATCCAATACTGATCTGCCATGTTCCTATGATAATTCCTACCACTCTGTCTCCATCCAGAGGATGAATTCTTCCAGGCCGTTGCCTAGCTGATAATTTCAGTCTTGTCTCGGCCAGAAGTACTCTGCAAGCACTGAAGCACAACATGATGCTCTGTTCCGGTTTCATCAAAGTTTGCTAGGCACTGTATACAAGGACAATTCAGTGAACCAGCCACATTGCCTGGCACTGTGTCTCCCAAGCCAATTATGTCACACAGGTACTTGTCATTTATCATGCATCTCACAGGTTTCTGGTGTTACTACTTACTACTGTTTCTGAATTCATATCAAGATGTATTACCTTTTCTTATTTCTTTTGAGAGGGAAGATGCCTGAGTTGATTGGCAGGATGTACCTTGTACCAGTCCAACTGCAACCCCTTAAGTTAGCTCCTGTAAACGAATCAATCCCCTCAATCATGCACACAGGGTACTGCATATTTTAAGAGCCGTTCACTTCTAAGTAATTGCTCAATTCTGTATAAAGCACTGGTTTAGAACGCGGGAATTCTACATGAATTTCGTGGCCAAACAATAGCTCTGCAGCTGAGTTATTATAATTAAGAAAACATGGATATTTTTTGCCATTTTAAAGCACAGAAGCATCCTATGAGCTAAAACCCGCAAGCTAATTAATTTGTCAGGACCTACCGAAATTGGGAAAAATTCCTGTGTTCAAACGGATCCTAGGCATTTCCCACAGGTGTGTGAGAGAGATCTGAAGCCAAAAACGAAAGGTGTGAAACGAAATATACTAATATTGAGGGAACCACATGTAATTTCTCACATGCTATCTACTACAACCCAGCTGTAATGGGCCTTCCAATGGGCCCTGGGCCACAGCACTACCAGGCTGTTAATTCCTCGGACGAACGAGCCCTTACACAAGCATGACGACACTGTTTCGTACACTCATGATGGAGCTTCAGTACATGGATTTTTTTAAAAAAAAAAAAAAGAATTGGGACGCACAAACAACGCAACCCCACTCGCACCATCGTACGGTACCTACGTGCGTGTGCGCGCGCGCACGCTGGGATTTTTTTTACGAATCACTACCTTGCGAAGCGTGGATACGTGTGAAAGGTCAGTTATTTATAATCTTTGTTACGTAAGATTTAAACTGATGTGGATAAAAGAGAATAAGAAAAGAAAAATATATTATCTATAATCTCTGTAATCGACTGTATTATCAGAACCAAAGAAGCTATTCAACAATATTTTTTAGGTCTATGAAATCATTAAAAGATTATGTGATCTTTAAAGATAACTCATTGTATGAGCTAAAGATGACATAAAAAGTTGCTATAAATAACAACTGTTTGTATCATTGTATATGTTCTTACCGGTACGTGAAATTAAGGCAAAAGGGACAGATCGAAGTGAGATCTCTCTGTCAGTGGCAGGACGCTAATAATCTCTTGATCCTCTGCATAGGACACATTGATTCATTAATTAGCAGCACAACGAGTACCGCTCCGTTTCAAAATATGAAGTATAATTTTCCAATTTTGTTTCATGATCGTATAAATCGCGCATACAAGTTTAATGGCCTTTTTTTTTCTCTCACACCATTTATCTTATCTTTTATTTCAATATTCATGAGTAAACATTCCCAGATATATCCACGATGTTAACACAGGGATGTCATAGTCATTTCTCTCTACTATTTTCATTTTATAACCTTCTTGATACCCATGCCCCGTCACAATATGCTTTACAAAAAATATATTGAAGTGGTGGTTAATACCATATGCATGACCTGAGGGGGTGTTTTTTTAGTTATATGTGGGAACTAATTTATTTTAGGGCAGGTAGCTTAGTGCCTGCATTTCATCTGGAAATATCTCGTAGAGAATTTAATAATATATTATCCTTTTTCAATAACTTGTACAAAGTTACCACTCTATTCGGTAGAAAAAATGAATATCGCTTTCTTGTACATACTGGTTAAACTTTTACTTTAACTATATTTGCTCCGTTCATGCATATTTTTCACCGAATTATTTCTTCTGCACCTACCGGGTAGAGGCAATTAATAAGGCCAAAATTTGAAATTATGCATGGAAAACGTGTAAAGTTAAGTATTGTTTGTGAACGAATAAAGTGGTCAAAACTTTTGACTCAAAAGTGTTAAATATTTCCGAACCGATTAAGTATCGAGATTGAACATGAGAAAATAATACACACAAACCCGTCGTCAAAAGTACGTGAAAACATCATGTTTTTGTAATTTTTGCTAATATATAACAACAAAAATTACTAGGCGTTGGAAAGTGCACTAAGTTTTTTTTATATAAAAAAGACCGAATTCTTTTTAGGCCAAAGGAAGCAACGAATCAAGGGCATATTTGGAACCTATGCATTTCACATGCCTGCCTAAATATATTTTTAACTGTAACAACAGTTAGCAACGAGAAGGACAGGTCCTTTGTCTGCACAGATGACCTAATAAAGGCAAAATAAAACCCCCAAGATACCCTTCGTAGTTAGGCCTGCACCAAGTACTCTGGGAGCAGTGATGCACATAATGCTTGCCTGTTTCAGTTCCGTGAAAGTTCGCAAGGCACTATGTGAAAGGACAACTCAGTAAGTAAAGCGCATCATCACATGCTCTGCCACCAGAGCCAATTAAACGACGGATCCCGATCCTGATTTTTTTATTATTTAGTCTCGTGCCCTCGTCTCAATAAGTAAAAATAGCCTCCTTATCTTAAAATTGTAAATTTAGCTCTCGAGCGCGGAATAACCGGAGGTTGCACGTCTCTTCCTGTGCGCTCGAGGGTCACGGAACGCGGGTGCTCAAAGCGGCATGCCGGGCGAGCGCGGGAACTAGGCGCGCGGCGTAGGAGGTGACGGGCCCGGCCTGGTTACGCGTCATCGGAGCACGGTATGTAGCGGGCTGCTTTCTGCGGTGCCCAGGCGCGGAAGCACGGTGAAAATTTTGTATTCCGATTGCATGCGGCAATGTAGCATTAAATGCATGCTTTAATGCATCAAAATTTTGCATTATCATTGCATGCAGCAATGCAGCATTAAATGCATCAAGATTTTGGATTTCCCCGGCCTCCTACGCTCAGGTGGCGTGGAAGGTGCCTGCCTCCATTCTGCGCACTGGCAACGCGGAAGGTGGCTAGGCCCACCACCTTCCGCGCCGTGCCCTTTCCTCTCGCGCCCATTGGCTTGCCGCGCTGGTCACCGGGCTTCCATGGCCCTTGACCGCGGAATGCGACACGTGTCGCCCTCCCGTGCTTCTGGCTCGGGAGGGAGCTACTTTTGGAATTTCGGTGGCAAGAGAGCTATTTCTACAATTAACATGGCACCACGGGGCCAAATGAAAAAAATTCCTCGATCCTCTGTATTACTATAGAACATCAGATGCTTTGCCACCAGAGCCAGTTATATCATGGATCCGGATCCTCTGTAGTACTGTAGATAGCAACTATGTGAACAGTGTTTTTGAGAGGGAGGGTGAACAGCGCTTGGTTGTAGTACGATAGCAGCAGAAAAAGTTGTGATGATTTACTGTAGCAGAAAATACTGTAGTGATTTTACAGTGACACGCTATTTTACTGTAACAGAAAATACCGTGTATACTGTAGATCCTATGCATTGACTACTTCAATACAGATGATCCAATCCAGCATACCTCATGATACCTTACACTAAATCATGCACTTCGTAGTTACATATTTTTTTTTGGGAAATTAACCCTCAGGTCCTTGAATTTGGAACAAAATGTCACTTGAATTTTGGATCCTGAAAACTAATTTGGTCTAGTCTTTGTGTTTACAACCTGTGTCACTTAGGTCATTTTGATGGAGATTTTGGTCTAAATGGCAATGTTCCACAGCGTATTTGCAGATGTGGCTCTGCTTGCGCGATATTTGCACATATGATAGCACATACGAGCCTCACGATGCCACGCATGCAATTCTAGTCGGCCCTAGCCCAGAGGGGGTTTGTCCGTGCGGTGCACGTGTAGACACGCCAAAATGCCTGATTAAGCTCTTGGCCTAACATGTGTCTCGTCAGCACTCCAACCGCTTGGACAACATGGTGTCCGCACGGCCACCGTCTGGACACGGTGTGTCCGCACGGGCCCCCACCTAGACATAGCGCGTCCGCACGGGCACCCCCCAGATGCGCCTCCTCCGCACGGCCACACATATTTCATTTGTAATTAATTAGTCGTAATTAATTTAGTCGTATTTTATCAGACATAATTAATTAGCTATCATTAATTAGTGGTAATTATTTAGTGGCCTTAGTAAGTCGTAATTAATTTTTTGTTATTAATTTGTGGTAATAAAGTAGTCGAAATTATTTTAGTGCTATTTAGTTGATCATAATTAATTTAGTCATGAATAATGTAGTTCTCATTATGTAACACATGTTTTCATTTGTGGTAATTAATTTAGTCACAACTAATTTAGTTGTAATTAACTTGGTTATAGTTAATTAGTGTACATTAATTTATTATCTGTGTTTAGTTGTAATTTTTATTTTATAGTAATTTATCATCATGATCAATCTTTTCACTAATAATCTATCTCTTCCATCTCTTGCAAACGATGCATGTACTAGAGCTTCTAGAACCCTTCTATGATGAGAATCACCGGTGCAAGTCGTGGATTGCTGGGGACACGGATGGCCCTTCACCCCTGGTGCTTCGGTCCAGGAGGAAATACTGGCAGCTGGACGCTCACTACGTCCCAATCCTTCGGGACACGGGCTTGTTGCTCTTTGTGAGGTTGCTCTCCGTCAGACGCCACTTCACCCTGGACGTCACTTATTCCAGACCATCTACCGGTGGACTGGAAGGCCAAGCTAGGGCATCGATTTGGTATACCTGTCCCAGATAGTGCCTGTGGCATTCCTCGAACTTGGTTGGGGCATTTCAGTCAATGCCTAGAGGATGCACCCGACGAGGTTGTTAGGACGCGCCTCGTCGATTACCTTCTTCATCTCTTTGGTTCGGTTCTGTTTGCCACCACACAGGGCGATTGGGTGTACCCCAGCTTCGTACGTAACACCAAGTCTTTGGCTGATGCTGAGGCTAGGGCGATGCCTCAGTACAACTTGGGATCAGCCGTCCTTTGCACCACATACATGGGGTTGTACGACGCTTCACAGTGTGACATCGGTGTAAAACCGAGCCTTACCGTCTACTACGTGCTTCTGTAGCTGTGGAGTTGGGAACACTTCCCTGTTGGGCGGCCATCCTTCAAGAAAGTAGTGCACCTGCACCTTGAGTTGCACGACCCGATAGACGGACCCACTATAGACCACCGACGAACTACTGCCCAGCTACGCTGGGCCAAGGACAGACCGGTGAGGTGCTACTCGTTATTCCATAACGAGTTCGAGTCATTGCACGACAATGGTATCATATGGGCTCCAGAAAGCATCTAGACCCCTAAAAATTGGTTTTGGTAATTAATGATAATATATGAATATGGGACTACTATGTTTATTGAGTATTTACAAGGTCAAGTCCCAATAGTGAGTTTGATCTTGAAGATGCATGCTAAAGGACAACATGAAGATCAATATAGATCAAAGATAAGGTATAAGTAGTCTAGGATCCTTTTATGTTTTACCGATCTTATGAGAAATGGTTGGAAGATCGGATTTTAGGTTATATGCCGTACTATTAATAGGGATAATGTCTAGTAGCTTGATAGCATGTTCTTGTGCTATTTGGATCAATTTACAATCATGCATGTATTTGGATTTTGTTTTGGAAAGCCAACTATGCATTGTCAGGAAAATCGGTAGTATCGGCGTTGTATTGGCGGTACTACCGCTCAGAGGTACGACCGAGCTTGTAGTGCAGTACTACCGCACCCCGGTTGTTCAGATTGTTAGTTGGCGGTATGTATTTTCCAGAGAGACGCTCTTTTGGGCTTGAGGTGTAACCCTCTGTGCGGTAGTACCGGAGTTTAATTGGCGAAACTACCGCGTAGCGGTATGACCGCATATCCTTTGGCGGTACTACCGGTGGATGTTCGGACCGTCTGAACGTGCAATCAAATCATGTGGCTAAGATAAGTGGTCCAAACGTTCATTTCAATCTGAGCCGTCCACATCATCAGTCCGATCGTCCAAGGATGATTTGGTCGCATCGGTAGAGCGGTAGTATCGCAGTTCTTGAGCGGAAGTACTGTACCCCGTTCATACCTATTTTTATATGGTAGTACGTATTTTCCAGTAAGGATCCTTTTTGGATCTTTTGTGAAATGGTAGTACTGCACTTGTTAAGCGGTATAACCAGCCAGTGGTAGTACCGAGTGATTGTTGGCGGTAGTACCGCGCTACGAATGAAACGGCTATGTCAGAGCAGTTAATGTCACTATTATAGCCGTTACAGAGTGGTAGGTAAAGTGCGGTAGTACCGCATGGTACATGGCAGTAGTACCGTATTTCGCTGAAAGTTGGGGATTTCCTCCCCAACGGTTATATTTGTTGATGGGGGGTATAAATACCCCTCCACCTACTCAAGGACAGAGAGCCAGACAACATTTAACATCTTTAGAGCCTTGAGCATTCATTCAACTCCTCAAATACACTTGTGCATTCATTGTGAAGTAGTTGAGCCAAATTCAAGTGCATTCATTCTAGATTGATCCATTGCACTTGAGTGCCGTCAAGCGAAAGTCGTTGATTCATTACTCTTGGTGTTTTGCCAAACACGTAGACATCTTGGCGGTGTGAGCACGATGATCTCTTCAAGAAGATTGTGAAGAGGCCCGATGCCAAGATTGTGAGTGGCTTGGTGTTCACCATCTCCGGAACAGAGGAAGAACAACCACTAGTGATCGATGGAAGGCTTATTTCGTGGAGCCGACTTGATTTGTTCAAGCTTCCTCAACGTGGACTAGTAAAGACCAGCAAGTCTTCGATACCACAAGAAAACTTTATTGTCTCATTTTTTGTTATTTCTTGTCTTTACTTATTCCGTATTTATAATTCTAGCATTTATCTTGTGTTGAATTACTTAGCTAGAATTGTATCTAGTTTAGACTTAGTTCATTATTGACTTGATTTGTTAATTAGTCAAAAAGTTTTAAAACCTCCTATTCACCCTCCCTCTAGTTGGTTATCCTTGATCCTATAGCTCCATGGAGCCCAGATTTCATGTACACGGTAGCGCCACATGGGCTATCCGTGTAATGCACATAGGACACCGGATTATTGGCGACAACCTACCACTTGTTGTTTGCACATATGGTGGAGCCTTACGCGCTGTAGCGCGTAATACTACAGTTCAATTTGTACCAGCTTGTGCCCCCTCCTAACGGTAGGATCCTACAGTGAGCCGTCCACTTATGAGTCCAACTCTATCCGAGTAATGTTTACACTTAATATCTATATCCTCTGTTTTAACATCAATCCTTCTGGAATGCAGGCAATCGAGGGTGGGCCGACATGCTGAGGACGGACAAGTAGTCCAGCATGAGTAGGTTACGGCTTGGACGAAGATGGCCACATCGAGATCTTGTAGGAGTAGCGACTGTACGTCATATGGACGTACCATCAGTACATCGAGTTGTATGTACCACGGTCGCGCACCAGACTCACCCGTCCTCCACTAGAGCGTCTGGAGTAGGTGACGCACCAAGAGAGGCTCTGCCACTCATTCGATCGATACAGCGCTTCGCGGTGTACGACACCGTAAGATACTTACAACCTTTGGTTGTTTCATTGACGATATTTGTACTGCTTGTTACTGAACCAGTTTTGTCTCTCACTTCAGTTGGAGCGGCTGAAGTGCATCACAAGCGCATTGGAGACCGCCACCCGCATCCCAGAGCACACCGTATCGGGGCTACTGGGCACTTTGAAGTACATCTTCATGGAGTCGAAGAATATAATAAAGAACATGAGCTGCGGTCATTCGAGGACGACGTCCTACACGCTGCGCATCGAGTGGGGGGTGTGCTCACCTGCTAGGTCAGCACGGCTTAGTCAAACCAGCGAGTGTCGTAGCGCCCCCCGTCGGTCATCCGCGCTCCTGATCGGTGGGGAAGTAAGTTATTGTCGGACCCCAAATTTGGAACCTGGGACCCACTGTGTATATTTGTGCTACTCCCAGGATCAGTAGATAGCGCACACAGTTACATTATTGGTTCAAACATGTATCGCGAAAATATAAAAACTATTACATAATACTAAACAAAACATAAATATACATTATGGCTTTTGGTTTGCAGAATGGCCGAATCGGCCAAACATTTCAAGAACAGCAGCGGAAGAAGAATCAAAGTACAAAGTGTGGAACCCCCACGATATGCCCACCGGCAATTGACTGTAGGCTTGCGACCTAGTTCTTGGCCTTCTTTATCTTCAGTCTTGATCAACACCAAAACCATCCCACTATAGGCCTAAGACCAGGTCTTGACCGAAGGTTGTAGTTGTGCAGTGCAGGGAATGCCAGTCGGAGTCTCACGACCAGGTGCCACCATGTTGCGCGGAAGGGGACGGTTCGAGTAGCACTCAGTGTGAACAGTCCTCGGGTGAACAGTACTCGGTGTGAACATTACTCAGCATGAACAGTTCTCGTTGTGAACAGTACTCGCAGTCATCCAACAGCCTTCTTTTGTGCTTATTGACTAAAATAATGTAAATAGCGAGCATGAGTAAACAACCGTACTCACGAGCCAACACACAATGCATTTATCATAGATGCAAGGCTGGTCAAGGAAGTTTCAGAGTTCTTTTATTTGCCCAAGGCTATGTTTGACTTAGATTAAGTAGTAAACATCCTGAGACTTAGCATTTTAAACAACAAGTTTTATAAACTGAGTTCTTGTTGAAATGTACTAGTGGAGGTCCAACCTCCTATAGCATTGAGTGCACTAACCACTCAATGCTCAGGCTATCCCGTAATTACCACTGGTCCAGACCAGGCTTTTTCAAATCCCTAGGGTCCCACCCCATCTTTCCGTCCACAAATCAGATTTTATAAAAATGAAAGCTATATTCAGCAAGTTCTCAGCACCGCTCTTGACCGTGAGTACGGCTATCTAGATAGTTTTCTTATTCTGCAGAGTTTGTGCACTTTCACCACAAGAGATTTATCAACTTATACTGCCCTGACACACTTCCGTAGGTGTGCGGCTAATGTTGATTATCACAAGGCCTTTACAATGCTCAACCTCTTTGCAACTTCGCACTGCTAGGTATCACCCTCTTCGGCCTCTCCAGCTTGTCCTCGGGAGGTCTCCCTTAGCACCGTGCAGTTCAAGTGGCTTTGTTCTCCCCCGGCTATTCACCCGCATCCACCAACGTCGAAGCCACGCCGAGGCAAACAAATAAATCAGCTAGGTCGTATGTGTTACTAACTTGTGGTTGCACTATTTTACATGAGAGGTCAATACCAGATTCGATCCTTAATTGACTTGGGCGGTACATCCATATACCGACATCCTCTCGTGCCACCGACACCAACCCCTCTTTCCATCCGCCCAAGTCAAAAATAGTTTTTCAGGTTTTATTTGTTTTGAAAATAACCATTTAGTCCAAAATACCAGCTAGGCTCTCAACCTCGACTGCCCAAATCTAGTGTTTATGTTTTGAGTGAGTGTTGTCGGGCAATTTAATGCCCGCCGAATAATGTATCTAAGCAAAGCTAAGCATGACACTTAGTACAGACTTATTAACTAGTATGTAATCCATTAAGTCTAGGGTGACAAAGGATAGTGTCCAAGTTTAAGGATTAGTAGTTTATACACAATTATCATTAAGGCATTAGCTACGACTAGACCAAATATAGTTGTATAAATCATAGCAATGCAATTTCATAATTTAAAGCAAAATAATTTGCAAAAATTAGGTGCTATATGATCAAAGTGTTGACTCACCTTGCTTAATATTCTGATAAAGCTCTATGTTTTGATATTCGCCCTTCTCGATATCCATGTAATAATCTCACTCAATGTGCTGATAATCATCCTGTTTAATAGCCAGACCATCTTGATCTTCTTGGGATCGTGGTCCCATCATAGTGTCATAGTCTAACTACGCAGACTACGATTAAACCCAAGAGCAACTGAAAACAACCAAATGAAATTCAATAAGTCCAAATACATGCAAATACACGAAAACTCCAAATGGGTGCAAACATATCTAACGGCAACTCGACAGAACGACCAGGCCATATCCTTCAATATAGCATGGAAGACTCCCTGATCGACCAGGCCTACATGTCTGTAAACCTCATCGACTAGGGACTGGTCGTATAAGGACTTACAACCAAAGGATAGCCGTAGAGAGCCTTACGACCAGGGACTGGTCGTAAAGGAACTTACAATCACAGACTGATCATAGGAGGTCTTACGATCAGGGGATGGTCGTACAAATGCTTACGACAAGGAACTGATCGCAGAAGAACTTACGACCAGGTGGTGGTCGTAGAAAGGCTTACGACCAAACTGATCGTAACAGGGGGCTTACGATTAGGAAATAGTCACAGAAACGCTACAGTGGTCGTAGGAGCTACAGAAGTCGTAGCAGCTATAGTGGTCTAAACAAGGTGGTCGAAACTAAGTGGTTGAAACACGGTGCTCAAAACACAGTTGTCGAGACACAGCGGTAGAAACACAATGATCGAACAAAGTGGTCAAAACAAAGTGATCGAAACAAAGTGGTTGAAACACCATGGTCGAAACACAGTGATTGAACAAAGTGGTTGAAACACTGGTCAAAACAAAGTGGTCAAAACTGGGTGGTCGAACACAGTGGTCGAGAATGAGTGGTCAAACTATGTGGTCGGGACAGAATGGTCAAAACCGTGTGGTCGAAACTGTGTGGTCGTGGTCATAGCGGTCTGTGTAGTCGTAGCGTTACAGTACTCATAAGTATTCGAAGGTGCTACAATACTCGTGGGTGCTACAGTACTCGTAGGGCTAGAATGCTCGTGAATGTTATAGTACTTGTAGCGCTACAACACTTGTAGCTGGTGCAGTACTCGTAGGGCCACAGTACTTGTAGTTGTTACGCGGTTGGAGGAAGTTCGACTAGGTGTGGTCGAAGGAGGTTCGATTTGTGTAGTCAAAGGAAGTTTGACTACATGTAAAGACTACACTATCATGTGGTCAGAAGATGGTTCGACTAGGTGTAGTTGAAAGAGTGGTACGACTAGGTGTAGTTATAGTTACGATTGGGAGTAGTCGAAGATACGACTGGGTGTAGTAAGGGATACGACTGGGTGCAGTTGGAGGAGGTACGACTGCATGCAATCAAAGAAGGTACGACTACGTAGTCGAGGAGTTTTGACTACGTGGTCGTAGAAGATTCTACTAGGCATAGTCGAAGGATTTCCGACTACCTGGTCGTAGGGGACTCGGTTGGGCGTAGTCGAAAGAGTTTCGAATACGTGGTCGTGGAAGGTTCGGTTGCACGTAGTCGAATGAGTTTCGACTACGTGGTCGTAGTAGACTCGGCTGGGCGTAGTCAAAAGAGTTTCGACTACGTGGTCGTGGAAGGTTCGGTTGCTCATAGTCGAATGAGTTTCGACTACGTGGTCGTAGTAGACTCGGCTGGGCGTAGTCAAAAGAGTTTCGACTATGTGGTCGTGGACAGTTCAGTTGCACGTAGTCGCACGTAGTCGAATGAGTTTCAACAACATGGTCGTAGGAGACTCGGCTAGGCGTAGTCGAAAGAGTTTCGGCTAGGCGTAGTCGAAAGTGTTTCGACTACGTGGTCGTGGAAGGTTTAGCTGCTTCGACATGGTCGAACATACCAGCGAAAGAACCAGAGAAACAATTGAGAAAGAACAGGGCAGCTTGAACGAGGAGAAGCATCTGGGCTGCTTGGAACGTACCGATGAAGCTGCGGGGATGAACTAGCTGAAGCTGGGTTGGCGATGGTGGATCGTGACGGTGAGCGAAGCTCTGAACAGCAGTGAGGGCCCAAGAGAATAGAAGAGAGTAGTCTTCAATCCTCTAGACGGCTTCAGGGGAGTAAGCAGATGGCTCCGCAGAGATGACTTGGGGTGCACCTCCCTGGCGAGGTCGATTTGACTCCCTGGGCCAATCTGGTCAGAGGAGAGGAAGAACAAGGTCAGCGGCAGTTCCGACGGGTGTTAACAGCGACGGCGGCGTTGCGGTGGCGCTTAGCCAAAGCGAGCGCTCGAGCCTTACCTGGAGCTCAAGCTCGCATTAGGGAGGAAGAACTTGGGACTAGCATTGATGTGGCGAAGAAGGCGATGAGGGGCTCGGAGCTGCTATAAATATCAATAGTGGGGCGGAAACGCATTCGGCACGGCCTGACAAGGCGGAGTGGTGGTGATGTTGACAGGGTTGGCGGCATAGTGCTGTGTAGTGACGGGTTCAGTGACGACTATTATGGCTGACTAACCGCATGTGCCAGCGCACCATCCTGGTCATACACGCACCGGCGAGACCGGAGACACGATCATCATCGACCACGGCGGCTGGAGTGGCCACACAGACCGAGCAAGGCGAGCCACGGGTCGGAGGAACAAGAACAGCAGGGAAGCAGGGGAGTACAAGCTGCCGGTGGGCCATAGTTTGACCGAGTCAAACCAGCAGGAAGAGGAAAGAAAAGATCAGGAGCATTTGGGGAAACATTTGGAGAAACCGAAAGAGAGTAGAATTTTAGGTGTGCTAAAATTCTGCTACTTGCTTTTATAATTCCGGATATTAGGGTGTTTATGTTTTGCACTCGTGTCAGCCAAGAAGAAACAAATCGAATGACTCCCGAAAATGCAGGCAAAGATGCTGATAACAAACAATCATCTAAAAAGTTTTTAAAAATCCCGTATTTTTGCATTTAGGCATTTTTGGGATGTTACAGTTATGTACAAATTTATGTTCTATTTTTTATTACGCCTTAGGTTTCGCTAACATCATGTTGTTCTCTAGCTGCACGTCTATAGGGATGCATCACTTCTGCCATCTGCACCCTGTACTTAGACTGGCGCTCCCCTCGGTCATCTGCACTGTACATCCGGGAGGTACGAGATGTTTAGTTTACGTCCTGAGTATTTATTTCACCTAACAGAATTCTGTCTTGCAGGCTTCAGTTGACCGTGGGGGTGACGGCCATCCATCAGTTGATGGGGATACGGCCCTCCTAGCTCCTACCAGGGAGCAATACACGACGCTAGGGTTTGGACCGTGGCATCTAGGGCACCCACCTGTAGAGTACGTTGACCAAGACGAGCACCGCATCTGGCGAGCTCCTCCGTGTCGCCGCACATCACACAGTCAAGGCCAGACCTCCTTCGCACCAAGGGACTTGTAGACAGTGTATCAAGGGGCAGACGATCTGGCCGTGGATTTCTAGATTCGTTCATTACTAGCATTATTGCAGGTGGCAACTAGTTTGGTATGACTCGGGTGGACAACTTCGACGTTGGATAGACTCAGCTGGGCCAGAGTTAGCTTACTGATGCACCTCCACCCACTGAACGGTCTTCATACCCCCTTCGAACTGATACACGCTCTTCGAACTGGCTAACATATCCCACGGGACATGCTCGACGAAAAACCAGGACGTGCACGTAGACGCAGCAAGCACAAAGTGGCTCAGACGAGTAATCCATATTGTATCATATGTGTAACTACACTATATATATATATATTATGTGGTTTTGTTGTGCTATATTTGTATGTATATTTTGTTTGTTATGTGTATATTGTTGGAGTAAATCGATCCGGACTAACATGAAATCAGAAAACAACAAGGTTCACATGGATTCATTAAATCACGATAGTTTGGACATGAAATTATAAAATTTGATAAATAAAGTTGACGCCATTTCGGAATGCACTTCGTGATTTGTGAATTACATGCCCCGCGCAGTTTGGTAACATGCATTACAAACGACAGCACGCACGATTGAACAAACCGGAAAACAGCTAAGATACATGTGCGGCTTTTTTGGAATCAGGAAAACAGAGGATCAAAACTAGTCTTCGCGGCACAATAGCCCGTTCCCCTTATCTCAGGACTACCCACGGTGGCGGCAAGTGTCGAAGTCATCAATGTCCTGTGATTCCATGATATAAGTAGACCGTACGACCAAATACATAACTAGGATGCAACTTTTGCATAACTCACCTCTTCGATATGGAATGCGCCCAGGTGATTGGAAATGCTACGACAACTGCCGGTCCCGGTAGCAGGAGCCTTCCCCTTGTCTTGGGACTTCCGACGTTGGTGGTGTCTGTCGAAATCCTCCATGTTCTGTGAGACGAGCTGGACGATTGCATGATGTTACAACAACAAAAGGCCAAATATATAATTAGGATGCAAATTGTACATAACTCACCTCTTCGATATGGAGTGTGCCCAAGCGACAGGAGAAGCTACGATGGTCACCTATCTCAATAGTAGGAGCCTTCCCCTTGTCTGTCGCGCATTGTGCCCAGTCATACTCAGCTTCTTGTTCAAGGGTCCTCCACCACCACCTGGCTGTCTTGGGCTCCTCCGGTGCATTTTCAATAGGTCCAGTACGTAAAATTTCCATCGCTGGAAGGTTTTGGCTCGCATCATGTAGTTAAACATGTACTTCTGCTCGATGAACGTCCTATCATATATCTTCGAGTCGTCGATCCATTGGAAGAAGTTGTAACGCATCTCCGGCTACCATTACACGTGCATGAAGTTAGAAAATTATGGAATACAACATAGGGTGTGAAAAAACGATGTGTGCGTAAGATTCTCTTACGAGGACGTTCCCACACGTGTAGTACGCCCGAGCGGCGGTGGCTGGGTGTATCGACTGGATGATCTTCGCTGGCTATTCGTACACACATTGCGAGCATGAAAACTTTGATGGTACTGGGGCATCCTTCATTGAAAAATCTGGGTAGGGTTTAGCCTTCTTCGCAAGTCACTTGTGCTCTGTAATATCTATGCATAAAAGTTAACCAACGAGTCCGACATATTCTAGGCTGACCTAATGTTTCGCTGTTGCGCACAAAACAAGGGCGAGTAAGTTCGAAACAAATATAATATTGAGATACGTACACGTTAAGAAATAATGGCGTGAAGATGTGATGTGGGCATCCCTAACACTTATACATCTTCTTCTATTGGTGGTGATGCACATACTGAGATGGACACCATAAGTGAAGCTACAAGTCATACAAGTGCAGAAGTGCATGTTGGTCCGCTGACTAGAGCGAGAGCTAAACTTCTAAATCAACAGGTGCTTTTGTTTCTTAATGAATCTTCTATTTTCATTGATGAGAATTGGGTACTACCTCATGCAAATGTTTTGTGCATTCTCATGTTTGAACATTGTGAAGTCATTGGAAACGAGAGGGAGGCCGGAGCCCAAGCAATGGAGGAGAAGCTCACGTGGGTCAATCAAGGGGAGAAAAGCCCAAGAATTCAAGCCCAATTCGGATCTTCCACAAGTCCAACCGGAATTCATCTCGGAATCAGTTCAGAATTCAATTCGGATTCGGTTTGGGACAGCCCAACAGGCTTATAATAAAAAGGTCATAACTTTTGCATACAGAGTCCGATTGGGGTGTTCTTGGACTTGTTTGAAATCTTATTCCAAGGCCCACACAATGGTTATGGCCCCAACTTCAGAAGACTTATGGTCGCGCCGCTATGACCGAAACAATGTGACGGATTTAAGTTAGGTTTTCCTTTTTGTGTGTTTTTGGGTCTTAGCCGAATTGGTGTTTGATTCGTCATGTGTAGCCGGCCCTAAGCCGTGCGTGAGTCATGGAGGGTGCCTTAAGTACCCTTGCCCCTCCATTGTATCCATTAGACCAGTTTATGCATAAGAATTGAAACATAGCTATTGCTTGTTCTTTCTAAAACCAGAGTTCATGCGAGGACTTTGAGAGAGGACTAGGCGATCCATTGGTTCGTTCTGCAATTCAAGGTCAAGCCGTCGTTCCACTGGGAATCGGGGACTTGGCGTTCGTCGTTCGTGGTCTCGCGACGAACAACTATATGGTGTGTTTTGGGCGTATTCCGAAGAGTTGAGGGTTCGTGCATTGGCGCGAGTATTCAGCTAGCGACATCGTCTACTTCGTATCAACTATCCACGGTTCCTCACTGAGAAGATCGGGCCTTCCCCCGTATCATGTGGTATCATATTCTAGGTTTACTCGGTGAGAACTTCTTTGCCCGTAGTTAGATTCGTTTTCTTTCCTATCGTCCATTAAACCGAAAATTGCAATACCAAAACCGTAGTTTAATCTGTTATTTCTTATGTGTTTAGTTAAGTTTTCATCCATTAGAGTTTTGTTTTAGTGCTGATCCTTGTGTTTCCATTGCGTAGTTTAATCTTTGTCGAAAATTGCTGATTGAACTCCCTCAATTAGCACCCAAAAACTGTAATCCGAGACGGTGTTGTTTCCTTATCCGAACTCCTTGGTGGGACTAGAGTCCGAATCAACCTCTAGCTCCAACACAATCCGAGTCCAATTGCTCCAACTTGTGTTTCGGCCACTACATCATAGCCGGCCGAACCACATTTGGTGTCTTTTTATATCCTTTCATCTTGAGACTAGCTATTGATATTGCTTTGGGCTGCTCATTGAACTTTGTTTACACTTTGCTGAATTGTGGACACGAGAGAAAAGAAGAGCAAAAGGCAGCCGCATATAGAAGAGCCGCGGCCTCAAAAAAAAATAAAAAATAATAATAAAGTGAGCGAAAAGCTAACTTTTGCATACGACCTCCGATTGGAGCGTTTCTTGATCCGTTGAAAAGGAAACGGGAAAATAGAGCGAAAAAAGAAGAAGTCTGGGAAATCTGGGGAGTTTATCTACGCGTACGCCCCTGGGCACACGTGCGGAAAACTTCGACCCCCCAAAAAACGTCGTTTAGGGCCTCAAAATGGGCCCACAAACCGAGAAAAATTCAAGTTTCTCAGAATTCGCTCAAAATTAACAGAGCCCCTCTACAAGTGATTATAAGGTGCCCCGTGAAGACGGCATCCATTTTCGAGTTGATCCGCGCCTAATTTGGGCTGCTACAGTACCGGGTCATATTTTCAGCTTGTGTTTTTCAAATTTTCTTTGAGCAATCTTGTGCCCTAGTATATTTTGTTGCAATTGGCTAGCGTCTATCCTTGTACTTGGTGCAAAACGAGCTTGTTTTATCTCTATTTCCGTTTGAGCTCATTCCTTTGTTTGCATTAAGTCTCACTTATCTTTGCGTGTGCGTTCATACACTTCGCTTAAACCTATTGGATCAGCACATAGGCAAAATACTCTAGCTTGGATCATTACTTAGCTTTATAATACCTTGAATATCAAATTGCATAGGATATACACATACCTGTCCAAGCTCCACCTACACCCGTTTGTGTACTCCCTTGCTCTTGGTTACGCTCATACATTCACGGGTTAAGGTCGTTCATTTGTCACAACCGCCGATTTGCCGTCCTTGATTCGCTTTGGAACGGTAAGCTTGTCTCGTTTTAAGGACAGTGAGTTGCGAGCGTAGTAGAGAGAGCTTTTGTTTTACTAACCCAGATATAACCTCGTTTATTGTGTGTGAGTTCTTCCATAAGCGCATGGAGCGCCATGAGTTGCCGATTATCACCTGGGAGCAGATGAAGCAGCATTTGCGGGCACGCTTTGTACCTCGCCACTACAAGCGCTCACTATTTGAGAAGTTGATGGTCGCGACAAGGTATGAGATCAATTGATGAATATCATAAGGAAATGGAGACTATCATGATACATGCGATGTCCGCGAGAATGAAGAAACGCACCATAGCGAGATTTCTAGTCGGCATGAATCATGTTTATCAAGCGCATTGTCAATCACCATCCCTATAATGATATGATTGAGTTGTCGCACCAAGCACGCGGCCGAACGACAAGTGATCGAAGACGCGGTTCACGCCTGCTCATGTTCTTCAACCATCCGACGACCATATAACAACAGCCAGCCAAACAGGAGCACTCCGACCGGAAGCAATTCGGCAATGCGCAGTTCCGCAAGTAAGAAGCTGGAGAGTACACCACCACCGGTGCGTCGGCCTGCTTCTAGTGCAACCTCGTCTATGGGGTCGACAGGCCGTTCACGTGACATTATTTGCCACAAGTGCAAGGGTGTTGGCCATTTTGAGAGGGACTGCCCCAATGTAAGAACTATGCTTATCACAGAGGATGGCGGTTATGTTTCAGCTAGTGATGATGAGTCGTCTGATGCACAACCAGTCTTGCACACTGATGACATAGAGCAATGTGAGTGTGATCCTGAGTTCCCTAACACTGAGCAGTATTATATTGTTTGCACACCCAAGGTGCTTAGTGTGATGCCATCACCGTCACTCGAGCAGCGGTACAATTTATTTCAGACTTGGGCAAAACTTGATAAGGGTAAGGTGTGCAAAGTGATTATTGATGGTGGGAGTTGTCATAATTTGGCCAGCAAGGATATGTGTCATAAGTTGGGTTTGAAGTACTTGCCGCATCCACGTCCTTATCATGTGCAATGATTGAGCGACAAAGAGGAAGTGAAGGTGAACTATATGGTGCGTGTGACGTTTTCTATTGGGAAGTACACCGACATTGTGGACTGCGATGTTGTGCCTATGACGGTGTGTTACTTGCTCTTGGGACGGCCATGGCAATATGACCGTTCTGCTGTTCACGATGGGCGGACGAATTGCTACACATTTCGATGGAACAATATGGATATCATCTTGAAGCCGCTTACACCGCAACAGATTGTGATTTTTTCAATGCAGAAAATTGAGATGCATGTTGAGACTGCCAAAGAGCGTGAGAAGAATTTAGTGATGTTAGCCACCAAATCAGAGATGCGAGAATTCAGCGATGATCCCAATTTGGTGCACTTTGTACTACTGTACAAGGACGCCTTGCTTTCGAGTAACGACTTGTCTTCTCTTCCTAGTGGTGTTGCTTGTGTTTTGCAGGACTTCAGCGACGTCTTTCTAGACGAGGTACCAGCTGGGCTACCACCAATTCGTGGGATAGAACATAAGATCGACTTGATTCCAAGAGCGTCGCTGCCGAACCGACCACTATACCGCACCAATCCCGAGGAAACAAAGGAAATTCAGAAACAAATACAAGAGCTTCTCTCCAAAGGGTATGTACGTGAAAGCTTAAGCCCTTGTGTTGTTCCTGTTATTTTAGTTCCTAAGAATGATGGTTCACGACGTATGTGCGTAGATTGTCGAGCGATTAATAATATCACAATTCGATATTGTCATCCTATACCTCGCTTAGATGATATGCTAGACGAATTGAGTGATGCTGTTATTTTCTCTAAGATAGATTTGCGTAGTGGTTACCATCAAATTAGGATGCATGAAGGGGATAAGTGGAAAACAACATTTAAAACAAAATTTGGGTTGTATGAGTGGTTAGTCATGCCTTTTGGTTTAACTAATACGCCTAGTACATTCATGCGCTTAATGAATCATGTTTTAAGGCATTTGATTGGTAAATTTGTGGTTGTGTACTTTGATGATATTCTGATTTATAGTCGCACCGAATCTGAACACATAGACCATCTTAGACAACTTCTACAAGTCTTGCGTGAGGCTAGGTTATTTGGTAACTTAGAGAAGTGCACTTTTTGCAAAGATCGTGTCATCTTTTTAGGCTATGTTGTTTCTGCATAAGGAGTTGAAGTAGATGAGTCTAAAATTGAAGCGATTAAAAATTGGCCAACTCCTGTGAACGTAAGTCAGATTAGGAGCTTTCATGGTCTCGCTGGTTTTTATCGGCGCTTTGTGAAGGATTTTAGCACCATCGCTGCCCCTTTGAATGAACTTACTAAAAAGGGTGTTGAATTTGTGTAGGGGGTAGCGCAATAAAATGCTTTTGCTGAACTTGAGAAACGCTTGACTGAAGCACCGTTGCTTGTTTTACTTGATTTCACTAAATTTTTTGAAATTGAGTGTGATGCTAGTGGATTGGGTATTGACGGTGTTTTAATGCAAGAGGGTAGACCGGGTTAGAAACTTGGCAACACTATTTATGGCCTAAAGAGTTTATTATTCATTCTGATCATGAGGCATTGAAGTATTTAAAGGGCCAAGCAAACCTGAACCGTAGACATGCAAAATGGGTTGCATTCATTGAGTCGTTTCCTTACATTGTAAAATATAAGAAGGAAAAGGAAAATGTGGTAGCATCATGCTCTTTCTAGGAAAAGTGTGCTTTTAACTCAATTAGGAGTGCAAGTTCCTGGTTTAGAGAGTTTGCATGATTTATATGCTCATGACCATGATTTTTCCGTTCCTTACGCACATTGCAACGAGGGAAAAGGCTGGGATAAATTTCACATCCATGATGGGTTTTTTGTTTCGCATTAACAAATTATGCGTTTCAGAATCCTCCGTGCGTTTGCTATTACTGCAGGAATCACATACAGGTGGATTGATGGGACATTTTGGACGTGAGAAGACGTTGTCTATGCTGAGCGATCACTTTTATTGACCTAAAATGAGGCGAGATGTGGAGAGGTATGTGCAGCGATGCATTACTTGCCACAAAGCGAAATCGAAGTTGAATCCACACGGTTTGTATACCCCTCTACCTGTTCCCAATGCACCATGGGAGGATATTAGTATGGATTTTGTTTTAGGACTGTCTAGAACTAAGAGGGGGAGCGATTCTGTTTTTATCGTTGTGGATCGTTTTTCGAAGATGGCACACTTTATTCCGTGCCACAAGAGCGACGATGCGTCGCATATTGCTAACTTATTTTTCAGGGAGATCGTGAGGCTACATGGCGTGCCACACACTATTGTGTCAGATCGTGATGTGAAGTTCATGAGCTACTTTTGGAAGACGCTTTGTAAATCGGGGCGGTTGTTATTCAAAGACAACTTGTCATCCCCAAACCGATGGTCAAACGGAGTGGTGAACCGCACACTTTCGATGCTACTCCGGACCATGATCAAGAAGAATCGCGCAGTGGGAGGATTGTTTGCCGACGTGGAATTCGTTTATAATCGGGCCGCACTCCACTACGCAGCTGTGTCCTTTTGAGGTGGTGTATGGCTTCAAACCCTTTACGCCGCTTGATTTGCTGCCACTTCCAAGTCAACACCATGTTCATATGGAGGCGTCCAAGCGAGCTGAATATGTGAAGAAATTGCATCTAAAAACAAAAGAAGAGATAGAGCGCAAGGTCAAGTCCTATGCTGAGAAGGCGAATAAGAAGAGGAAGAAGATGATTTTTCAACCAGGTGATTTGGTTTGGGGACACTATCGCAAAGATCATTTTCCAGAACGCCGCAAGTCCAAATTGCTGCCGCGAGGTGATGGACCTTTCAAGGTGCTTGCGAAGATCAACGACAATGCCTACAAGATAGAGCTTTCTGGCGATGACTATGGTGTGAGCTCTACGTTCAATGTCGCTGATTTATCACCTTTCTTTGGTGGTGATGATCCAGCATCGAGGACGACGCCTTTTCAAGAGGGAGAGGATGATGTGGGCATCCCTAACACTTATACATCTTCTTCTATTGGTGGTGATGCACATACTGAGATGGACGCCATAAGTGAAGCTACAAGTAGGGATGGCAACGGGGCCATTCCCCGTCGGGGAGTAGCGGACCATCCCCATCCCCGTGGCAAAAAAAAATCCCTATCCCCGTCGTTGGGTACTATTCTTCCCCGTTCCCCGTCCCCGTCGGGTTATCGGGGCCCCATCCCCGTCCCCATCCCCGTCATCGGTACTGCCATTTTTAGATTTCAGCTACAGTAAAGAGAAATTTCTCAAGCTATGAATTCATGGATACACTCATGGGGCGACGGCTGGGAAGGGAATGGATGGGAAATGGGAGTATGGGACTAGGGTTATGCTTATGCACAGCTTAGGGTTGGGGAACAATGGTTGGGCACTTGGGCTGGGCTATGAACTTATAAAGTATGTACTGTATTATCGGGGACCCATCGGGGAACGGGGATGGGGAGCAGGGGAATAGCCCCGTCCTCGCCAAACCCGACGGGGAATGTTTTTTTTATATTACTATCCCCGTAGGGAATGAAGTAGTCCCAAACCAGCCCCCTAATAGATGAATTCCCCATCGGGGAATGGGGAATGGGGGCCCATTGCCATCCCTAGCTACAAGTCATACAAGTGCATGTTGGTCCGCTGACTAGAGCGAGAGCTAAACTTCTAAATCAACAAGTGCTTTTGTTTCTTAATGAATCTTTTATTTTTCACTGATGAGAATTGGGTACTACCTCATGCAAATGTTTTGTGTATTCTCAGGTTTGAACATTGTGAAGCCATTGGAAACGAGAGGGAGGCCGGAGCCCAAGCAATGGAGGAGAAGCTCACGTGGGTCAATCAAGGGGAGAAAAGCCCAAGAATTCAAGCCCAATTCAGATCTTCCACAAGTCCAACCGGAATTCATCTCGGAATCAATTCAGAATTCAATTCGGATTCGGTTTGGGACAGCCCAACAGACCTATAATAAAAATGTCATAACTTTTGCATACAGAGTCCGATTGGGGTGTTCTTGGACTTGTTTGAAAGCTTATTCCAAGGCCCACACAATGGTTATGGCCCCAACTTCAGAAGACTTATGGTCGCGCCGCTATGACCGAAACAATGTGACGGATTTAAGTTAGGTTTTCCTTTTTGTGTGTTTTTGGGTCTTAACCGAATTGGTGTTTGATTCGCCGTGTGTAGCCGGCCCTAAGCCGTGCGTGAGTCATGGAGGGTGCCTTAAGTACCCTTGCCCCTCCATTGTATCCATTAGACCAGTTTATGTATAAGAATTGAAACATAGCTATTGCTTGTTCTTTCTAAAACCAGAGTTCATGCGAGGACTTTGAGAGAGGACTAGGCGATCCATTGGTTCGTTCTGCAATTCAAGGTCAAGCCGCGCTCCACCGGGAATCGGGGACTTGGCGTTCGTCGTTCATGGTCTCGCGACGAACAACTATCCGGTGTGTTATGGGCGTATTCCGAAGAGTTGAGGGTTCGTTCATTGGCGCGAGTGTTCAGCTAGCGACATCGTCTACTTCGCATCAACTATCCACAGTTCCTCACTGAGAAGATCGGGCCTTCCCCCGTATCAAGATGTGTACAAATATGAGCAGACTACCCATTTGCATGATATGATGATCCCTGTACAGGTGGATAATACAATAAATTATGACACTGAGTGATAACTATATGAGCTTGATCTGTTGGGGTAATCCTTCATGGAGTGCTCAAGAGTCTTGCATATCCTGCACTTCATCGTGCGGCTCAGGCCCCCACGCTGGCTGTCATCTATGTCATTCCGAAAGCACCGCATCTCACGTCGTCCCTTCTCAGTTGATTTCAAGGCCTTGTTCAACCCCCATTGCACCTTGTCCGGCCATAGATCCCTATAGTCCATGTCCAAGCCATAGGAGTGAAACTTTGTACTCCATGTACCGAATAGATGCTGCATGTCGTAGTACTCGGAGATATATGTCATAGACATCTGCCTCATTTGCGCACATGTCTTATACACATGCGAGCATGGCTTGTGCAAGAGCTTCGGCTTGTTGTAGGTGCATGTAGCCACATCACCTAGGGTGCATGCATGCTTCCTTTGCCCCCTGGCATGACTGTTGATATATTTTTGCTGTAGCCTGATCTAGTACTTCCTCCTGAGGCCATCGATCAGCCAGATGTCGTGCATTCAGACCTTCTGTATCTTCTGGTTCATATACCTCTGCATATTATAGGATGACTTCTTCCCTTCTTCCAATTGTCGCCTAGCTACAGTGGCTCTATTGACGAAGTAACCAACCGTGCGAGTCCATATCTCCTCAATGATCACACTGATAGGGAGGCACCGCACACCTTTGAGCATGCTATTGTGCACCTCGGGCATGTTGGTCGTTGTAATTTTGTACCTCACACCGTATGTGTCATAGAGCAGGAACCATTTCGCCAACTCAGGAGCATGAAGATTAATCCATTGCGTGAAACATATGCTGCCCCTGGATTACCCACTCGTGGCTTGCTGTCCCTCCTGTGCCTCCAGAGGGGATTCCCTTGTATGCCTCGTAGTCCGATGGTCGAGATCTTTCCATATGGACTCAAACTTTTGCCTCTAGTTCTATAGGCACAACGCCTTGAACGTCTTCATAAGTTCCTGACTGCGGAACCACGTGAAGAAGTTCAATGCAAAATGCCTCATGCACCACCGGGTTTACACGTCGTTCCATTGGTGAGGGGATTCCATCCCATTCTTTATGGTGTTAAGAGCCGACAGCAACCCGTATTGCAGTCTGTGATAAGACATACATTGCGCCGGTCTGACACAACCGCCCGCTTCACATTGGCTAGGACCCACAACCAACTGGATGTGTTCTAATTCTCTACAATGGCAAAAGCAATCGAGAGAAGTTAGTCATTCGCATCGGCCGCCACCGCGGTGAGAATAGTGCCCTTGTACCTCCCCGTGAGGAAAGTATCATCCTTCGTGAGCACATGACGATAGAATTTGAAGCCCTCTATGGCCTGGGCGAAAGCCAGAACACCCGGTCCAGTACGAAGCAATTGTGGTCTCTATCAGTATCTTCACTTTCAAGCTTGTTTATGTACGTGCCGGAGTTTGCTTCGACAATCTGATGAAGCATTCTCAGCACAAGGTTGTACGCCTCTTCATATGTCCTGTACATGGACTCGATAACCTTTTACTTGGCTCATCAAACCTTGTTGTAGCTGACTGGATAACCATCCAGATTAGCGACTTCCGACATCAGCATCTTAGGGGAGACAGACACATCCTCCGCAACTAGGTGGCTGATGAAGCTTGCCACATATGCGAAAGTCACGTTCCGATGCTGCTACAGGGACTCACTTAGCTCGCAAGTATGTTCGGTCATTGTCTTGATCGTGAAGACCGAGCCGAAGAACTTTGCTCGGTGAGCGCTGACCTTGCTAGGGCTGCTTTCCATTACGCACTTCACTGCATAATGTCCTGGGTTAGACCAGTGCACCCGGTACACACGACTGATGGACAAGGCGTACTATGCTATAGCTTTGTTGCATGACCGCCTTGCTAGGGAAGTGCTGCCCAACTAAGAGGGTGTCGGCATCAAACCCTCACTGGAACCCTTCTTCTTGCGGCAGTACAAGCAAACACATTGCGATATCATCAAGTCTCGATGCCATATAAGGCACCTCCGATGACAAAATTCCGCCGGTTGGACCACTAGCCTTGTGTGCATTGTCCTCGCTACCATTTGAGCCCTGGTCGGCATCCTTGTCGAACTCCAACCCGAGAGGATGGTCCGATAGATACTTCTGGTAGTCAATGCGTGCTGACCACCACAGTTCTGCCCACCTCATTTTGCACAAAACTATGCGCAAGTCTTCCCTCCGAAATAGCACATTTCATGCTACCGTCTTCAAGCTCTGCTTGCAGTTGCCTGCTTACTGAGACCCCGACATCATCAAGGTTTTTCCCGATGCCCTGCGTACGAATTCACATACACCACCGGCTTCCCGTATATTGTCGTCTCGGGCTGGGAGTCAATCTGCATGTACTGACCCCATGCTACCCTTCCATTCATCTTGACTAGCTCCCATATGCCCTTCCCTCCCCTATTCGTGCAGGTGGTCTCCTCGATGATAAGTTTTTTCGTCATTGGCTCTGTGTCGAACTCCCTCCGGATGCAGCTCCGAAGCTCGTGAATATTCATCGCATCGAGTCCCTCCGCTCGGACCACCTTGTACTAGCATCTCGATAGGTTCAACCTATCGGGTTCGGTTCCTACGAGACCGTCACTATAAAACACTACCAAGTCTTGCATGTTTGAAATTACCTAAAGCCACAACAACCCGATTTACGGTACGTGATATAACACACATTGTATATAGTTACCACAAATTTAATATGACTGAACTAATTAATACTATTTAATTACAAGTAATTTATTCGTTAGTAATTACGCATGGCACAAATAATAACGACAAATTGCATGCAAGTAATCGATTAAATACGAATAATTAATTAATTAACAACAAATTGACTTACAAGTAATTCAATACTAGTGTAATTTCCACTAATAAACTATGACTCAAACAAACACGATTTATTAATTACCACTGATTCATTACCACTAAAATAATTGTGACTATTTAATTTCCACTAAATTAATTATGCCTAACTAATTTCCACTAAACTAATTACGAATGATTAATTATCATAAAAATTAATCATGACTAATTAATTTCCACTAAATTAATTATGCCAAACTGATTACCACTAAACTAATTACGACTGAATAATTACCACTAAACTAATTGCGACTAATCAATTATGACTATTTAATTTCTACTAATTTTTAACCATTAACTAATTCATACTCAAGTAATAAAACCTAATTAATTACAACTAATTAATTACCGCTAATTATGAAGTACTAATAAATTATCGATACATTTGCTACGACTAAATTATTAATAGTAATAAACTACAGCTAAATTATTAACATCTATTTAATTAAGACTACAAGCTACATTAATTAGGACTAGCTGAGTATGACTAATTAACTACGACTACAGTAATAACAACAAATGCAGTGGATAAAAAATTATCTGCCCTTCGGGGGAACCATTCAAAACTGATACGGTCCTAACAAATGCTCCAAACTTTAATCTCAAAAAAAATTATTCCGATCTCTGTGTTCTCAGTGACGAGGGTGAGAACAATAGCGAAAACACAATTGAGATGACTGAGAGCGAGAGTATGATATTTATAGCTGTGTGAAGGCGCTGCGCTAGTGGCGGGAAATCCGGATGCGCTGTTGGGCTGCGGCACTCCAAGCTATGTGGGACGACAGCGGCCGAGCGACATTTGTGCGGAAGAGGTTTATCCGAGCAGGGGGCACGCAGAAGCGGCTTGTTCGTGCAAGGGCCGCGCGAACGAAGCTTGTCTGGGCGGGGGTCGCGCCTCGCGCGGTCGAGGCTTGTCCGGCTAGGGGCCGCGTGGACTCGGTTCTCTGAGCGGCAAGTGTGCGGTCCAAGCGGTGGCCGTGCGGACACGACTATGTGTCATCACACCGCATGTCCGAACTATGGACGTGCGATCGAGCTGCCCTTTTTGTTAATATGTCGTGGAGGCACACGCCAAAACTCCGTTTTGGTGAGCTAAAAGTGGTGATGTGATATCAAATCGTGAACTTTTAAATTCATAGGTTTTTCTCACGAATCTCCGGTGCAGTTTTCTGGTAGCTAGTGTCAGGCGGATAATTTTGTAGCGGTTGTGGTGGTCGCGGTCATGTTTTTTTTTTATTATCGAAAACAGTAGATAGAGTTTTACTGTATAAATTAAATAAAAGTAATTACAGAAATAATCTTGTAGCTGTTGTGGTGGTTGCGGTCGTGGGTTCGAAACGTATTCTCCTTTTACGCTTATTCTCACTCTTACTACTATCCTCCTATTTGCAAAGGTTTAGCGGGACATGTACTGATGTACCAAACCAACCCTACCTCTGTAAAATCAAATTACAGTGATCCAATCAACCACTGGAGCACTGCATATATTTTGAAATCTCTTCAAAGTTATTGCGGGATACCAACCAATGAGCCAATGGGTTATGAATTTATTCCTGCCAAGGGAAAACATTAACCCACTCATCAAGGATAAGATGGTGATTTAAACTTGCCCAATCAACAACGTTCTCGCCACTATGACTAACAAAGAAATAAACTTGTCTTTTCACATGTCAGGGAAACAAGACGACAAACTCAGCTTTTAGCCTGTCTAGTTCCTTGCAAGTAAAAGCCATCCAGATCACCGTTGGCTTTTGTGACATTTACATGTCATCCAGATCAAGATCAAGCTCACTTTCTGTTTCTTTATTTTTGTTATGGAAAGACCTTGCAGTGTCTTGATAACAAAAGAAACCCTGCTCCACACTTGATTTTCTTCCCCATTTTTTTCCTTTACCAAAAGGCGCCATCATCTTCTTGTTATGACGCTAATACACGGCAAAAACAATAAAGGGGAAAAAAAAGTTAAACAAACTCTTTAAGGAGGGGACAAGTGTGTGTACGTGCACGGACCGTGCATTGCATTGCATCCACATGTACTACCATGCTATTCCCCCATTGAGTTCCATGCCAATGAGCATGATTCACGGCACATTGTGCACAAAACAAACTCACCTAGGATCCCCATCCTCTACAGTAATGTAGAGAATCATTATATGAACAGTATTTACGAGTGTGCAAACAATACTCGGTAGTGGTACTGTAGCAATAAGGTTTTTTTATCGGACGGTGAAGATCGTTTTCTAATGCAGAGCACTGTGAATCCTCTGTGGGGAAATATTTATCGTAGCAAGAAAACATTGTGGCTATTGATCTAAACCTTTGTTTTTTGATTGGATGATGGAGATCACTTTCTAATGTAAAGTACCGTAAATCATTTGCATCGAAACCTAAATGATCCGTTTCCGCTCACCAAACAATCAACAGTATCTAAGACTATGCATGCCAGCATTATAGTAGTATGTTGGCTTGTAGCCGGTGTGCCATGCGTAAGCACGGCTGCATGGATGGATGGTTTAATGGTCTCGTTTACTGGTTTTGTTGTGTGATGATCCATGCATGCATGTCTTAACTAGTTGAACAACTGGCTGGATATGTGAGCCATTGCATGCCTGGGGGTAGTCACTTTGAGACAGCCACAAGAGCACGGCAAAGGTCTTGAAACAGTAGAAGCTTTTAGTCGTAGTTTTGTGGCATCCAATGGATGCACTGAACTTCATGCAAAATGGGGGGAAAAAATAGCCATCTGTTGCGAATATTATTACATACCTAGTCTTCCCGTAAGTTTATAAGGCATATTTTTTGAATGGTCTTGTCCACAAATATAAAACATATTTCATATTCCAATACAAAATTAGTACGATGTTCCCTCCGTACTCTTAATAAATATCCACCTTTTTTTACTTTATATTCTTTACATGTATGCATTGAATACAGTGCTTAGAGATAGTCTAGCTGTTCTCAATATCTCCTTGGTCTTGGTCTATGTGTCGAGGAAATATGCCCGATAAACTTGGACTGAGGGAGTAGATTAAAAACAAACCACTGTTTATTTTCTAAAAAAAGCTATGCCATATTGCATTCGACAAAAAGTAGTCGATCTGAACCGTGTTGCGTGATCGGACGACGGCGGCGCCAGACAAGGTGAGACTCAACTTCCTCTCAAACCTCCACGCCAAGATCCAAACACAACACATTTTCCTTCACCAAATACCTCTTTCTTGCCCTCTTAATTTTTCGCTTTTAGGTGCACTAAAAAGAGAGAGAAAAGGAAAGAAAAAAAAAACAAAAAAAGAAGAAAAGAGAGAGATGCCATATCATTTCCATGCGGATCTTGCAGCCCTTCGACTCGCTACTTAAGGTAACACCACCGCCACCGCCAGCCCCACCCCGCCCCACTACTACTAGTGTCACAGCCTTAGCGACACGCACACAGAGAAGAAGAAGAGCAGCCACCACACCACCAAGAACCAGAGTCCAGAGGCGTGGGAGCGAGCAGAGCAGAGGAGGGAGGGAGGACGCCATGGGCGAGGTGAGGACGCTCGCTTCCTGCATTTCTTGGTAGAAGAAAAGGCGGCATCTTGGTTGATTTGGTTTGCTATGGTGTTGTTTCTTGGTTCGTGTGCACAGGAGGAGAAGAAGGAGGCCAAGAAGGAGGAGAAGCCCAAGGAGGAGGAGGCCAAGGAAGAGGAAAAGCCCAAGGAGGGGGAAGAGAAGGAGGGGGAGGAGGCGCCGCCGCCGCCGCCGGAGGAGGTGGTGATGCGGGTCTACATGCACTGCGAGGGCTGCGCCAGGAAGGTCAAGAAGATCCTCAAGGGATTCAATGGTAATGCCATGCCTGAGTTTATGCTGTGCTAATCTGTGTTCTTTGCTCCTTGTTTTGTTAGATCAAGCTTCACTGTCAAGTGGGTTTTATTTTGGCCAAGTGAACATTTTAGGGAGTGGCAAGTCTGATCCTCTCTCTCTCTCTCTCTCTCTCTCTCTCTCTCTCTCTCCAATTTCTTTGATCATTTGATTCTGAATAGTTTTGTGAATTTTGAAGGGGAGTGAACATTTTGTGTATATTCATGAGAGTGGCTTTAAAGTGGTATTTTTCCGTATGGTTGTGGGAAGGAAGCTAAAGATGAATCTGGTTGTTAATCATGTTCAAGAGACATGATGTGACTAAAATTTGAGAATATTATATATATTTTAAAACTAAGTGTTTGGGTTTTTCTTTGTGCTGTTCTGAAGTCCAAGTGATATTTTAAGGTTGTTCATAAAAAGAATTCCTGTGATTCATGGTGGAGTAGGTGGGCTAAGCTTTAAGTAAATAGATTCACCTAATTAATTAGATCTTTCTTTCTCAAGAGTTGCACATGAATCTAGTAGTTGATTAGAGATCCGAATGACCTTTAACTCCACAAAGTTGGAGTAGATTCCAAGAGAATGACATCCTCGGGTACTTGTCCTTCAGAGCACATATCCTACAAAGCCCAATGGTGAAGTGGATTCCTCAGCCATCTTAAAATGCTCAAATGTTCCAAGCATCTCTGCGTATTCTCCATGTACTACCAGTTACTATCCAGGGAAATTTAAGATTCTTTAGCTCAAAGATTCAATCTTTATGATATTAGCAGTACTAATGCTGCATCTGAAAACTTTTGTGTGATGCAGGAGTGGAGGACGTGATTGCCGACTCGAAAGCGCACAAGGTGGTGGTGAAGGGGAAGAAGGCGGCCGCCGACCCAATGAAAGTTGTGGAGCGTGTTCAGAAGAAGACCGGCCGCAAGGTGGAACTCCTCTCGCCGGTACCGCCGCCGAAGGAGAAGGAAGAGGAGAAGAAGGAGGAACCCGAGCCACCGAAGCCTGAAGAGAAGAAGGAGGTGATGATCTTTACAAATGATAGACAATTCTCATATGAACATTTCTTGATTCTTCATCCATTGCAATTGTAGCCACCACAATGCAGTAGTTTGTGCTAATTTTACTTGCAACATGTAGTTTCAAAGACTGACATAAGAATGTTTGTGGATTTTTTGGTTTTGAAGCCGCCAGTGATCGCCGTGGTGCTGAAGGTGCACATGCACTGCGAGGCCTGCGCTCAGGAGATCAAGAAGAGGATCCTTAAGATGAAAGGTGCTTAATTAGCAGCTATCAGATTGCCAGTCCTTTTCACCCCTACTCATATCATCCAGCGCAAAAATATAGGCTCTCTCTCTTTTACACTAGCTCCTCCTACCATTAGTTTACTTAAGATTCATGTTTGATGAATCATAATCTCTTTTGTGATTTAGCGAGGTAAAGCCAATCTTTTTCAGATGGATTGGATTCCTCTTTTAAGTGAATGAAACAAAGCCAAAATGTGGGCCTTGTAGCTGTAGTTCCTTTTCTTGCAAAAGTTGCAAATTTGCTCTCGAGATAAGATTCGCTCCTCCACCTACCCGTCTGACCAGAAATTATAAAAAGATCATTTGGATTGTTTAAAAGATTCTCTGCTTAACATTACACAAGAGTAGTCTCAAACTCAATGACGCTTGTTCTGAACGCTACAAAATTTGGCTCAAATTTGTGCAGGAGTGCAATCTGCAGAGCCAGACTTGAAGGCATCAGAAGTGACAGTGAAGGGTGTGTTTGAGGAGGTCAAGCTGGTCGAGTACGTGCACAAGCACACCGGCAGGCATGCGGCCATTGTCAAGTCTGAACCGGTCGCTACGCCCGAGAACGCCGGCGATGGCAATGCCAAGGACGAGAAGAAGGCGGCCGAAGGCGGCGACGAGAAGAAGGATGACAAGGAGCAGAAGAAGGATGGCAAAGATGGTGGTGGAGACGCGAAGGAGAAAGAGGAGGGTGGCAGTGCCGGTGGCGAAGAGAAGGACAAGGACAAAGAGAAAGACCCCGCTACCATGGCCGCCGCCGCCAACCTATACCTGCATTATCCGCGGTTCGCGCTCCCCGCCGGATACTACCCGCCGGGGCCTGGATATGCCTACCCGCCGTCCTACCCTCCATACCCGCCGCAGATCTTCAGCGACGAGAACCCGAACGCCTGCTCACTGATGTAAAAAGTTCGAAGCATGGGGTCTAGAGTGAAAAAGAATAAGAAGGGGGAATGAGTGCATAATTTGGGGGGGCAAATGGCAACTTGAAGAAAGTACCATGCTTTTTTTTGAGGTTAGATTTCTTTTTGTAAGTTTAACTTTTTTTCTCTGTGGTATAAAGTAAGTGTGGACTTCATGTCAGTTTATGGATGTTATCTTTTGTAGAATTTTGCCTTGCACTGTTTCACCTTCGAACTTGTGTAAAAACTGTATTATACTATAATCCTTCAGGTGCACGTTGGTGCCCTCTTCCTTTCGCTTCGTTAGGAACAAAAGAACTATTCAATTTCACTCCCAAAAGAAAATAGAACAATTTTAGAGATAACAGTAGACTCCTAAGAAAGAAATCACATTGGAGAAACTAAATTAGAATATAGGCCATGTGTTTATTTTTTGTACGGGGATTAATCCGTTTCCTGTGAAATCCATGTAATCTGTTTCTAAATTAAACTGCTTTTCTATGAAACTCTTGCGAACCAAACGTTTGGAGCCTTAAATAGCGGCGAAATAGAGAACTTACAAGGGGCACTAGAGGTGACGGTGAAACGCAAAAAGGTAGGAGGAGACAAGTGCTTGTCACCTGCATGGGGCATGTGATGGCTGCGTTTTGCCCAGTAACTCTAGCTAAGGAGCTACAGCTTTGGAGTTTGCTTGCTGTGAACGTGAGAATACTCTTCCCATCATGACAACATCAAGTGCTGTGACCTCAGGTTGCTTGCCAGAATGATGGATTCACCTTGTTCCTAGCGATTCCTCTGGACCGTCACTGCTGTGAGCTACTTGCTACTAGATGTGGCTAGTTTCAGTTGCATTCGCTATTTTATACGCAGAGCTTGCTTTGTTTCGCCATCCTTCGTGCAGTGGATAAACGAGTATTAGGGTAAAGTAGCATTGTTTCATGATGAAATAGTAAAAAATAGCCTCTGATGAATGAATTGACAAAAATATTAAAGAACTGCTATACATCTTTCAATTTTAGTGCTATGTGATTGGTGAGAGAGAGGGAGAGAGAGTGGGAAGTGAGATTGGGTTAGGGATATAGGGGTGGGGGTGATATCTGGAGTATTAGATCTCCATCTAATGGCTCAAAAAGTGACTGATTTTCAAAAAAAAATCAGTCGCATGTTGTATAGACACTCCCAAAATATTATCGATACCGTGCTCAAAATACACGGCAGAGGCTTACCTGGCCTCCAGGGTGCGGTAAGCCACATGGCGAGCTCCCATCCGGCGTCAATCGGCCTATCGCGCCCCCACAGAGCGGTAACAGGCTTGCTGGGCCCCCAGAGAGCGGTAGGACACCACTACAGACCTGACCACGCCACCTGCAGGCCTGCTGTGGCTCGGTGGGAGCGCGACAATGGCGTCATTTTTGCCATTTTCATTTTAAATATGACAATTTTTTATATTTCGCTTCAAAATCATACTAAATGAGCCAAAAACTCATGGATAGAAGACGCAAAATTGCATCCTAAGAGATGAAGGCACGTATGTATCGGTGCATGGAGCTGGTGAATATGGAGACCGCGTATCAGATCATCTACCTTTAGTTTGAAAGTTGGAAATCTGGACACTATTGGCCCCATGGTGCACCAAAATTCCACATTTGCCCCCCTAGCCACGAAATTCCTTATCCGCGCCCGACCCCTCGCCGCCTCCCCATGGCAAGAACCACCTCTGACCCTCCCCACAAAGAATTGCAAGAAGAGGAGAGAGAGGAAAGAAAAGAAAGAAAAGGCAAAAATTCGCAAAAAAAAATCAAAAAATTCAAGAAAATTCCATAAAAATCATTGGAACACGAATAGATTTAATAAAATAATTTTGAATTCAATTGAAGTTTATTTTATTCATTTAAAATGTTTTTTATTTTGCTAGAATTTTCCAATTAAGCTTTAATTAATCCAATAAAATAGAAATTGTTTATTATATATATTTTTTGAAGCTTTCAAAATACTATGAAAAATAGGAAAACTGGAAAGAAATAAAAAAAGAGAAAACTGAAAAGAAATAAAAAGAATTGAAAGGAAATAACAAGGTTTAATTTAATTTAATTTAATTTGGGCTTGAATCGAGGTATAAATTATGAATTGAGCTCATGGTTTAATTTAATTTGGGCTTAATTGAGGAATGGTTTACAATTTTAAATTTAAATTATGGAATTTCGATTCTTGATTCATCCTTTCGATCCGAATATGTTTGTACAAGGTAGAATTCATTATGGAATTTTTGCTTGTGTTTGATCCACCTCTTTTTTTCATCTGGTCATTACTTGCAATATAGGAAAGAAAATGAATCAAGCAAGGAAAGCTAGCTATAAAACATACACCAATATGCAATATGCAATCATTAGTTATTTGAGATTTGCTGATGTTTCAACGCAGGCACGAAACCAGAACTACATTATAGTCCGTAGACAGAAATACGTTACACGTGGTCACATGGCATGATGGTTTGGCTAATTGTTTTAGTCATCCTCGCTACTACTACGGTACACCACGACAGAAGCATCCAGACCATGTAAGTATACATACCTTCTGGATAGTAAAAAAATATGGTGGGTAGGACAGGGAACTACTACAGAATGGCCCGACCTACTGCGTGGATCGGGGTCATTTTCCCTTCCTTCCGAGCTCAGTGTTGTACTCCTCGTCGGTCGCCTTAGCCTCGGCTGTCATTTTCCTCTTTTTCTCGCGCTCCCTCACGCGAGCCTCGCACTCTTTGCGCCTGCACACCTCGACATGATCTTTCATCTCCCGCCGGGGATGCTCGTTCTACTCGTCTTTTATCATGATTATCATCTATTTTTGGATGAATAATCTATTGTGAACATTGTTCCACATATTCAATAAATAAAGGAAACTCTGCCTTTTTTAAATAAAAAAATCTACACATGTGCATGAAAATCACTTCATGAACCTTGATGCATACATTTAGGGGGAGCTTTCTCTATTTATTGATTGACTTTGAAATCAACAAATTCTTCATTTCTTTTGAACTCAAATCAAGAATTTCCTACTTATCAAATGTCAAAACTTGAATATACAACCTTATGTATATTCAAAATCTTTCATATTCCTTATATCAATTGGGTTGTCATCAATTACAAAAAAGGAGGAGATTGAAAGTATCTAGACCATCAGAATTGATTTTGGTAATTAATGTCAACATTATGTTAATGGACTAACATGTGTGCTAAGATGTGTTAAAGGATCAGGTCCCAATGATTGATTGATGATAAGGCTATTGGAAATACAATTGTGATAAAAGATCAACATGGATCAAGACAAAGGTATTTGTATAACCTAAGGACCCTTTTATAGTGTTCACCAGTCTCGGTGTTTGGAGAAAAGACTGGGTTTATAGGATAAACGCCGTACTATAAAGAGGGATTATGGCTAGTAGCTTGTGAAACTATTTTTGTGCCATAATGATCAATTAGGGTTCATGCATTGTTTTGTTTCAAGCTTCTGGAAAATTGTTTTGAAAAATGGTATGACCGCAAGTGATATGCGGTACTACCGTAGGTCGGTAGTACCGATATTTATATGTCAGTACGTATTTTTCATAGAGCAAGTTTTTAAGTGTTTCTGATCCTCTCTGAAAATCGGAACGACTGCATTCCAACTGCAGTACTACCGCAGGTCGGTAGTATCGATATTTATATGGTGGTACGTAAATAACAGAGGAAGTGTTTTTGAGAGTTTTGATCTCCCTTGAGAATCGGTATAACCGCATAATCTGAGCGGTACTACCGGAGTGCGGTAGTACTGATGTTTTATTGGGGGTACATTTTTCTAGAGAATGTGTTTTTCTGAGTTTCTTGAACTCTGGAAAATGGTAGTTCCGTTCTAGCCGAGCAGTACTACCGTGCGGCAGTAGTACCGATTTCTAGTTGGCGGTAGTACCGCAACTTTATTTTGTAACGGCTAGTTCAGAGCATTAAATACCACTGTTCCGACCATTATACCGAAAATCGGTAGTACTGGGTTTCAATGGCGGTACTACCTCATATCCTGATTTTTTTTCAGAAAAGTGATTGTAACATCTAGATTTGTTGGTGAAGGGTATAAATACCCCCTCACCTGCCTTCTAGCAGTAACTCTTTAGACCATTGAGCAATATACTCTTGCATCGAACTCTCTTGATCCCATATACACTCTTCAACTACTTATTTGTGTTGATTGCCTATTTTTGAGGTAGTTGAGAGTGTTGAAGTGCATTGATTCATTAGTTGATCATTTAGGCACTTTAGTCCTCAAACGAAACTCGTAATCTATTACTCTTGGTGCTTGTCGGCACCTAGACGACTTGGAGGAAGAATTTACGCGGTGAGCTCTTCAAGGAGATTGTGAAGTGTCCCAGTAAGATTGTGATTGGTGTTGTGCTCACCAACTCCAATGCGGAAGAAAAGCAACTCTAGTGATCGAGGGTTGAGGCTTTAATTCGTGGAACCGGCTTGATCCATTCAAGTTTCCTCAACGTGGACTAGTGAAGACCAGCAAGTCTTCGATACCACTGAAAAAACATCTTTGTCTCTATTGTGGTTTTATCTCTTGTCATTACTATTCCGCATTTACATTTCTAGCGATTTGCTTATGTAAGAATTGTATTTAGTTTTGACAAAAGGTCTTTTTGACTTGAAAAGGGCTTAGTAGTTCTTTCATTACTATTGTGCTAGGAAGTTTTGTTAAGACAATTTTGTTTTAAATTGTTAGTTAGTTGAAAAGTTTTAAAAAACCTCCTATTCGCCCCCTCTAGTCGATTATCCTTAATCCAACAATAGGAGACAAGATTTGTACCTCGTCGAGCGTTGTCTTCCTACACACCAACGTTAATCGGACGTGCTCAACCACGCCAGCGCCGGATCTGGCTTCCTCAACACCGTCGACGCCAGATCCGACCATCCCCGACCATGTCGGTGACAAATCCACCCTCCCCGACACTACCGGCACCAGATCCGACCGTTCTTGACCACGCCGGCGTCGTATCCATAGTGACTTCTTCCTCTCCATCATCTCATGTGCGTACTTCTTCTTCCTCTCCGGTGCACCTTTGCTGTAATCTTCTTCCCCTCCGGTGTACTTCTTCTTCTTCTTTGGTGTATCGTTGTCGGTGCACCACCCACCATCTTCTCTCTCTAGTGTACAATACCTTCCGTCGTCGTCCTCTCCAGTGTACGGCACCGCCCAACCTCTTCGCCCGTCTTCTTCCTTTCCTGTGTACACATGTTGCCGCCATCCTCTCCGGTACTCTTTGTACTTGTCGCCAGCGCCCTCACCCATCGCCCTTGACTACGTAGTATTGGTCTATATTTCATTTTTCTTGAAGTAGTATAGTTGTTATAGTATTGATGTATTTTGCATTCTTTTGGACAGTAGTATAGTTGTAGTAGTATTCATGTACTTTTTGGACAGCAGTATAGTAGTAGTAGCAACGGTGTGATTGTATTGATGTATTTTGTTTTTTTTATTCATGTATTTTGCATTCTTTTGGAAATTGGACATCAGTATAGTAGTAGCATTCATGTATTTTGCATTCTTTTGGATTTTGGACAACAACATCGTTGTAGTAGTATTTGTGTATTTTGGCTTTTTTGACATGATAATGAGTGCGGTATATTAGTATAAATATAGCATTTGGACCTGCTTCGATTTCCATTTCGAAAAGAGACGCAGAGAATATGACCTGCTTGGATTCAAATTTCAAAACGGGACGGAGAGAGAGTACGATTGGAGAGAGGGAGGATAGAGTCCGATTAGACATTTAGTTGGGTGAAAAGATATAATCAGTTTTGGAAATGATTTGGTTTTGTTCTTGGTACAAATCTGGAGTACTAAATGATGGTGGCGATAATGGGTGCAGGTGGTCACGGGTTCATATTTTCATTTTTCAGATACAGAGTACAAACACATGCAAACCACTGCATTATGTTGCTGTTTAGCTTTTGGGATCCTAAGTGAGCGCACATTTTAATTCTCAAACACTAGCTCCAAGTCCAGGACATGCCCAGCCAATAGCCATGTGCAAGTGGCCATGTCTTTGTACTGACCTCTGAATTGAATGTGGCACATCACATGGTGAAGCAAACAAATTAGGGCAGAACAGGGTAAATCATGGCAGGGGTTCTTTTTCAGGGATTTTTGAAAGAATTTTCACCTGGTTTCGCAGATGAGAGGGCACATGGTTTTTACTTGAAATCATTACTAGGTACAAAAGATTTTAATGTGGGTGGGGGGAGGACAATGAGGGAATGTGTTCCAGCAAACAAACAGGACATTGTGAATTCAAATTCAAATATTGCAAGCACATTGCTTTGTTTACATCTGAAGACTATATGTATGGTCCCAAAAGCAAAGGTCCTGTCATTTTGAAATGCATGCATTCTGCCCACAAGGTGATCTTGTTTGACAGACCACTATAGGGTTTTATATTATTGGCGCCAAAATTATTTATTGTTTAAAGAATTATTTATAGCACTTTAAATGAGCAATTGTGGTTTTTTGTTGTACGGTTCAAATAGGTGACTAAATACCATTTAGACCATCTCCAATGCTGTATTTTAGTCGGTTCAAAGGAGGAGAGAGAAATCATTAAATCGATTCAATACATAAAGGTCGATTCCAACAATTTTTTTTTTTTGGAACCGGACTCTACTTAAGAGGCGATTCAAAGTATTAAACAACTCATTTATGAAAGAGAGAGAGGGAGAGTGCGGTTCAGAGATGATATTATTTTTTTATGGTTTTTTAATGTAACGTGGGTTCTAATTATTAGTAGGAATTGGTTCAATACATTGAAGAAAAACAAATTCAGTTCCTTAAATGCTTACATGGTATGACTTTGAATCGACATCGGTACAATACACTAAAGATGCTCTTAGATGTTTACCATAGAAAATCTCCTCCCTCCTTCACTTGATTCAACCACACTATTTAACCTCGAAATGTTTAACTTTGTACCTATGTATTTCAAATAATTAAGTTGGGTCCGTTCAAGGAGCAAATCTAGTTAAACTATTCTCGTGCTAGGATAGTTTTATATATCTCAGCACAAAAGAAGGTACACAGAAAAAATAAAATTCACAGACATTACAACAGACGGATACCACATGTTTCTTTTTTGTTGCCTCAACACCAGATGTTTTTTTTTTACCTTGGGAGTGCATGTCTCAGTAAATTTAAGACACTGCTTGGACCATTGCCTCAATTAAATCTGTAAGGTAGCTAATCAATGAATTCAAATAAACGCCTTAAGAAAATGAAGTGCAATAGTTCTTCTACTTTGGTTCCATCCGTAGGTTAACCCAACGGCTTGTGTACACTCAAACCGCTGGCATGTCCCTGCAGTCTATGAGAAAGCCAACCGGTTGGATTCAAGCATACTGATTCAAGTATATTAGTACGCATCACCAGCTAATGAATACCATAGTGTGTGGTCCAAACGATACAAACAAACAAACAAACTGCTATTTTGCGCTGCCAAAGTCAACACTAGAACCCACTGATCGGTCCACGATTATCTAGAATAATAATAATAGAATAAGGTACGCTTGCGAAGCACTTCTAAACAGTCGCTGACAGGTAGCCCCCTGTGGATTTAGCCGCAGGTTGCGAGCCCACCTGTCATACAGTGTTAATGGAAACTTCATCCGTGTACAGAGAGCATCTTTCTTAACCTAGTCCATCGATCCACCCAAAGCCCTATTAGTACAGCGAACACTACTAGGACCAGTACTAATCACTGTGCTTAGATAGGATTAGTAGGAAGGGGCGCGATGATGAATATACTCTGTTAGCAGTAGTAGTTTGCTACCGAGTTTTTTTTTTCTTTCTAAAATGGTGTTGTTTCGGAACAAAGTAGTAAAAGTTATAATTCTTCTCCTCAAATGAAATAACAAAAATGGTAACCGTGTTGCACTCAAAGTCCACCGTATGGGTAGACTATGTGGCGGACTCCCATTGCCTGAATCTTCTTTGCCACGCCCCCACCATGCGGGCCTGTCGTGTGGCAGAGGATCCAGGTAGTTAGAGGCGATAGAAGGCACGTGTTGCCTAATACACATATGTGATGCTATTTTTACGCTTTCACTTAGGATTGGGTTAATTTTGCTATCTATTACGGCTAGAAACAGCGCAAAAACTCGTTTGGTACGGAGGCAGTACATGGCAGTAGCTTAGCCGAGGCTGTGCATGTATGCATGGAAAGCAGCGAAATAATCGGCTGTGAGTGATTGGAGATCAACCAAAGGGGTGGGATGCGGATGATGATGAGATCATTTGAGGTGAGGCGGGAAACGGAGCAGCAGTAGCAGCGCGGCATTACGAATACGAAGAGGGACGGAGATCGCGAGATCTCGGCGACTTGATGGCCACTGCCCCATCCTCTCTTCACTCCTCTTCGTCCGTATGCGTATCATTTCCTCCTGCGAGCAGGTACGACACCTCGCTCTCTTTTATTTTTATTTTTCTCCCCGTGCACTCATCACTCTCTCTCTTTCGTCGTATCGTTGCTTCTCTCTCCCGCCTCTTCACAAAGCCTACTGTGACAGTGTCGCACAGTGAAAATGCTGCTCCTTCCGTTCTTTTTTTACATCACCTCATAGAACATGTGCTGTCAAACTTTAGTGTTTGATCACCGGTTAGTTTAAACCTATTTATATTGGTTTTTGTGAGAATTGTATCATCAGATTTTTTTGTTAAAAATACTTTTAAAATATTATATATTTATTACTACATATTACTGTAAAGTTATAAAAAATAGTGGTCAAAGTCGCATATCGGAAAACGAAAAAGGCTAAAACTATAGAGTAAAACGGAGGTATTAGAACGCATAATTTTTTTATTTGGTCATTTTTAATAATGTTTTAAAGTTAACCTATCGTTAACTTTATTTTTGATTCAGATCCCTTTGGTTATGCTATAATGCGCGGCGTGGCCAAAGCATTCTGGCATGCCACTGACCTCAGCGTGGCCAAAGTTGCCATGCAAGCCGTCGTGCACACGGCGTGCCAGCGTGGAGGACTTGCGTAGCGTAGTCCTTGTCCCTGTCACGCCAGTACTCATGGCGTGACAAGCTTGCCTTACCTGTAATGGTGTGATTAAACTGTGTCGCCACACCGATCTTTCGCGCACTCCAGAGGTGGTGCAAGCATGCAAGAGTGGCGAGGGGCCAAGTCTTGCCACGCCACGTCCATTAGCGTGGCAGGACTTATTTGTCACGCCATGACTCATGGTGTGGTAAAACGCAATATAACCATTCGATCAGTCCCGCCCAAGCCCTAACTCATTCTCTCTTCCTCCCTCCCCTTCCTCGAGTGGCTCTCTCTCGTCCCCCTATGTTAGCATGGCAGCACTTGAAGCTCTTATGTATGGCTACTTGCGTATGTAGTTGTGATGAACTAGTTATGAAGTATATCTTGTGGACCTTTATATTTATGTTGTGCCCTGCCTTTTGTGTGACACTATTGAGCATGCCTTGCCATGCCAAGAATTGAATGGAAAATTCGCCCTACTCTTGATGGGGTTTGGGGGGAATCCACCCTCCTCTTGAAATGAACCGATTCCATTAAAAAAGAGAACAAAATTTGAAATAGACTTTATAATTTAGTTTCAAATTACATGGCGCGCAGGGCTTAGTTACGTGCATCAGAAACGATAGCATGCACAAATCAACAAACCAAAATATACCTACGATACATGTTCTTTTTTTTGGAATTAAAAAAAAGGCCGATTGGAATAAAGTTAATTAGTCTTGGCGGCCCATTATTACCTTCCCCTTGTCTCTAGACTGGCCGCGACGACAGCCAGTCTCGAAGCCAGTCAAAGTTCTGCGAGATGAACTGGACGATTGAATGATGTTAGGATAACACAATGTATGACCAAATTAATAATCAGGATGCAAATTGAACATAACTTACCTCTACGATTCGGACTGCGCCCAAGTGACGAGGAGCGCTAGTATGACCGTCGGTCTCACTAGTAGGAGCCTTCCCCTTGTCCGTCGCGCGCTCGACCCGATTGTACTCAGCTTTCTGTTCGGGGGTCCTCCACCACCACCCTACTTTCCTGGGCTCCTCCGGTGCCTTTTCAATTGGGTCGGATACGTAAGATTTTCATCGTTCGAAGGTCTCAGCTCGCATCGCATAGATTGATATGTACTTTTGCTCGACGAACGTTCTATCATATATGTCTAGGCCATCGATCCATTGAAAGAAGTTGCGTCGCATCTCTGGCTGCTATTATGCATAGATTTAGTTAAGGATTTTATGGAATAAAACGTAAGATGTGAAAAATCTATGTGTATGCAAGATTCGCTTACGAGGATGTCCCTGTACATGTAGTACTCCTGGGTGGCGGACGCCGGGTGTGTGGACTAGATGATCTTAGCCAGTTTGTCGCGCACACATTACGGACGTGGGAACTGCGGTGGTACCGGTGCATCCTTCATAGAACAATTGGGGTAGGGTTTAGCCCTCTCGGCAAGCCACTTGCGCTTCCACAATATCTTCGCGTAGAAGTTCGTCGATGAATCTGATATCTCCTTTCTCTCTGTTGTGTGAACTATGCTTTGGTGAAGTATTGGGTGTGGTGATGTAGCGTTCTTCATGTAAGATTGGTCCCGATCTTCCGGTGGATGGTAATTCAATTTGTACATATTGACTTTGACGACGAGGCTACTTGACCGAAACTCGATCAAACCATCCAACAATTGCTAAACCATGCTCTTGTTATCAACCTCGCCAAGAACGATGGTTGACCTGACCACGAAAATCAATTCCTGCAAGAAATCGAAGAACAAGCAATAATTCAAGTAAAGAGCAATATGAAAATTGCTAGATATAAAAGTCGTACAAGGATAGTTGAGGTTCTATAACACGAATCTGTTGGTCTAACTGACACAAGAGACAACGTGGAGTTTACACACATGGGCTAAACTAATCTAAAAAAACCTAAACTAGAGGAGAGGGGGCGGCGGCCAAGGCAGATAGGAGCGCTGACCTTGGGTGTGTGGCCTCTCCTTGGGCCCAAACGTTACACTGTGGGATGTCAAGCTAAGGTAATCGGCCTGGTTGAGTCGAATTGGTTGCTACCGAAGTGGTGAAGTGATTCGACCCCTTGCTGTCTCTCTTGCCATGAATGCTTGGTTTCTCCTTTCCAAGATTCCTAAGTAAAATAGGGTTATATGTTTTAGGCAATAGCACATTCTCCATTAATAAAACATTCACTCATAGGAAATAATTCACCTGATAATTTAACTGTCGTGCTCGTGCTCTGGTAATGGGTCCTTGTACATCTTCAGGTTGAGGAGTAGTGGTTGCATCCACATGAGAGATGTCCTCATCATTCTCCCTTTCTTGAATTTGAGTCGTCCTCGACTCAAGCTCATCTTCATTTTCCAAATATGGCTTCAAATCTACAACATTAAATATGGAACTAACCCCAAAATCTATAGACAAATCAATCTTATATGCATCATCATTAATCTTCTCAAGAACTTTAAAAGGATCATCAGCTCTAGGCATCAACTTTGATTTTCTTAAGTCAGGGAATCTTTCTTTTCTCAAATGTAACCAAACAAGGTCACCAGGTTCAAAGGTTAATTCTTTTCTACCTTGATTTCCAGCAACTCTATATTTCTCATTCATACGCTCTATGTTTTCTTTTGTAGTTTTATGCAACTTGAGAACAAATTCAATGCATTTCTTAGCATCTAAATTTACCTTTTCCGAAGATGAACTAGCAAATCAGCACCAATGTTGTTACCTTTAATGTCCTCCTCAGATGATGTAGCTGTTGTAGGTATCAAATCATCATGATGTAACCACGGAGTAGCAAGTACTTCATCCCCAACTGTGGTTATCTCCACATCTCTTGCTTCTAATGGTGTCGGTTGTTGAACATTCAACTCCTTGTCTTCAATGTCAACCTGCACAATGTGAGAAATAACACTAGCAGTAGAAAATGATAGGTTAGTCTCAATAATAACTTCGTTAGTCTCAATAATAACTTCACTGTTCCTATCTTCTACCTCTTATTTTTCTATTGGCGTATCTCTCACTCTATCAATTTGTTGGTGATATGCCCTAGAGGCAATCATAGAGATAATTGTACACATCTATGTTTATGAGTTCTGAAACAAATGTTATTATGTTTCTCGACGCGCTCAATGTTGGATTAGGCTGCTCCAACTCTTCTTCCGCTGCACTGTGCGTCTAGTGGTAATGATCTATGATCTCTTGCTTACATTACTTCCTAGTTTACGTGATAGAATTTTTGAATTGCCAACTAGTGTAGCCTATCCATATCCCTTCACAATTGATACTCTCTCAACCTCACATATGGTGAAATTACAAATCCTCTCCTCGTCATCAAGAGCACAAATCACAAGGTCTTGCATACTACTAAAATATTTATGTTTAAGTGCATCCGCCCAAGCGCGCGTGGGAGGCGGTGTGCGTTGAGCAGGAGGGTCCTCCACCTTCGGCTCATCATGGGCCACGACTGCAGCAAGTGGTCAACATTGTTTGAGGTGCTCAACGCGTGTGTGGAGGGCCACGAGGTTGTTGTTGATCTGATCTAAGGTACTGTGAGTGCTCTCACCATGCCTATTGAGCAAGCACTCAAGGTGCTGCATGATCCCTCTCGTGCGAGGTGTGAGAGGGCCTTCGCTCTCATGCACCAAAAAGTGGTCATTGTTGTTCCCACCATGTGTAGACCCGCGTGACCCTGTCATGGTTAGTGGCAAACAGGAACACTCAAAAGGTCATGTCAATTTCCTATCACTACTAGGTCTTGTAGTTTATCAAGTCACACACGCTCAAGCTCTTACCAAACTCTTGCAAATTCTTACCAATGCTAACAGGTGATGCAACCGGTGGCTGGTTCATGGTAACTTAACTCAAGTGATGAGTAAAACGATTGCAAGGGCCAATTCGACGTGATCTGCTCGATCAGTAGAAAGTGGAGCTTGGACAGGCTTAATATTAGGTAGCAAGGAGAACAATCAGTTAATTTTAGAAATTGAATAGAATTGAATTATAGTTCGTATCTAGCACTTAACCTTTGTTGCTGATCAACCAAGGATGGATGAAGGCTAAAACAAGTGTATAACAATATATAGGAGTGGTAGACACAAGATAATTCAATAGAATGCAATTTGGAGTGAAAAGCACAAGTATTGACCCAACACTGAAAACTGCACTTTTCGGTCCACTCGACAGTACGTCGGTATTTTGGCCATAACTTTTTGTCATATGCCTCCTTTTCAATGATACTTTTTTTGTTTCCTGGCAGCTTTTTCTAAATTATTCTTTTGAGGCCACTTTCTGAAGTCCGACTGAAAAATTAGCACAAAAATCACAAGTGCGGACAGTTTCAGATTTAAACAGAAAACTGGGCCAACTTTCACCGCATATAACTTTTGACTGCCTTGCTGGATTAAGCAAAATTTTAGGCAGATGGATAATGAATTCCTCGATCTAATGGAGGTGGTTTAACTCAAAAAGGATCATGGAATCAAAAGATATGGTGATTTCTGTGGCGGCAGCAAAAAAGGGAGTCTTCTGGCCGGAATCGGGAATTAGGGTTTAGAGTGTTCTAGATGGATTTTGACGTGGGAATTTTCTTTTGGAGCTTATTTTTGGGTTTAGGACGTGATGGATGGGCAAGGGTTTCAAGTTTTTTTTTGGGATTTTTATAGGACCAAAGATATGACCAGCAACTAGACAAAGCTAAAATGGACACAAATTCAATTTAGCAAACCAAAACTAACAGATTGAAAGGCACAACGGGGTTTGGACAACGGGGATTAATAATTTTTGTAGGGAAAATTTTATGGACTCTAGGTATTAAAAACCAAAACAAGTAATTGAACTAGGGATAAAAGAATTCCTACCGGTCAACTTTAGCTCTGATACCACTTGATGTAAGATTGGTCTCGATCTTCCGATGGATGGTAATTCGATTTGTACAGAGTGACTTTGACGACGAGGCTACTTGACCGAAACTCAATCAAACCATCCAACAATCGCTAAACCACGCTCTTGTCATTATCAACCTCGCCAAGAACAACGATTGACTTGATCACAAAGATTAATTCTTGCAAGCAATCGAAGAACAATCAAGAAATCAAGTAAAGAGCAATATAAAAATTGCTGGATATAAAAGTCGCACAAGGATAGTTGAGGTTTTGTAACAAAAATCTATTGGTCTAACCGACACAAGAGACAACGTGGAGTTTGCACACACAGACTAAACTGATCTAAACAAAGCCTAAACTAGAGGAGAGGGGCAGTGGCTCCTAGTTAAGGAGAGGGGCGGCGGCCAAGGCAGGTAGGGGCGCCAACCTAGTGTGTGCGGTCTCTCCTTGGGCCCAAATGTTACACAGCCCATGGCCCAAATTAAGGTGGCACAACACTGTGGGGTGTCAAGCTAAGGTAATCAGCCTGGTGGAGTCGAATTGGTTGCTGCCAAAGTGGTGAAGTGGTTCGGCCCCTTGCTGTCTCTCTTATCGTGAATGCTTGGTTTCTCCTCTCCAAGATTTATAAGTAAAATAAGGTCACAGGTTTCTCCTCTCCATTAATAAAACATTCACTCCTAGGTAGGAATTCACCTTATATTTTAACTATTGTGCTCGTGCTCTGGTAATTAGTCCTTGTACAACTTCAAGTTGAGGAGTAGTGGTTGCATCCACAAGTGATATGTCCTCATCAGTCCTCCTCCAGTTCTCTTCTCCTTCTTTTTATAAGCGGATAGTGTGTAATGCTGAGAGTGGAGCGAGAACAGACAAGACATCCGTCTAAAAAGGTGGTGTGGCAGAGTGTGGCCATTTATGTCTAAAAAGGTAGCGTCGCAGTGTGTTGTCACTTCAATCTGAAAAAGGTGGTGTGGCAAAGTGTGGTTATTTTTGTCTGACAAGCTAGCGTCGCATGTGTTGTTTTCGGTCTACAAAGGTGGTAGTGTGTGGTGTGACAGGGTGCGGTCCTTTCGATCTGAAAAGGTGGCGTAGCAAAGTGTGATCATTTCGATGTGAAAAGCTAGCGTCGTAGTGTGTCATCTTTTCGGTCTACAAAGGTGGTATTGTGTGGTGTGATAGGGTACGCTCTTTTCAATCTGAAAAGATGGTGTGACAAAGTGTGATCATTTTGATATGAGAAGCTAGCATCATTGTGTGTTGTCACTTCGGTCTACAAATTTGGTCAACAAATTGGGCAGTGTGGGGCTAGGTCCTACCACGCCACCACTCTTAGCGTAACAGGACTAGCTACCATGCCATGGTAACTGGTGTGGCGTAATCGTGCCGCCATGGCAGTGCATGGACAAATCCAGAGGCATTGCAAGCCTGGCCCCTGATTTTGGGGCTAAGTCTTGCCACGCCGCCACTCTTGGCGTGACAGGACCAGCTGCCACGCCATGGTAACTGGCGTGGTGTAACCGTGCCGCCACGCCAGTGCATTGATAAATCCAGAGGCGTTGCAAGCCCAACTCCTGATTCGAGGGCTAAGTCCTGCCATGTTGCCACTCTTGGCGTGATAGGGCCAGCTGCCATGCCATGGTAACTAGCGTGGTGTAATAGTGCCGTCACACCAGTGCATGGACAAATCTAGAGGTATTACAAGCCCGTCCCTGATTCTGGGGCTAAGTCTTGCCACGCCACCACTCTTGGCATGATAGTACTCAGTTGCCACGCCATGGGAACTGGTGTGGCATAACTGTGCCGCCACGCCAATGCATGGACAAATCCAGAGGCGTTGCAAGCCTGCCCCTGATTCTGGGGCTAGGTCCTGCCATGCTGCCACTCTTGGCGTGACAGTACTCAGCTGCCACATCGTGGGAACTAGCATGACTAACCCAGTTTTTTGGTAGATCAATCATGCATTCATTCATCTATCCATTCATTCAATCAATCATCCAATTATCCATCCATCCATTCAATCATTTTTTTTTCATTCATTCATTCATCTCATACAGAAAGCTACAGGTACTACACTCAATTACATTACTTGCACTTGTGGATCGAGCCTGTGCCTGGGGTGAACCTAGCAGCTGGATGCTCACCGCGGGTGTCCTCAATGACATTGATGCTAGTAATGTCTGTGTGGTCATGATGTTTATGGCGTGGTGGTGTGGCCTGAGTTGGCTGCGTCGGGGTAGGTGCACCAACAACATTCGAGAGGACCATCTCGTAGGGCAATCTGGCATCCACATCGTCATCTTGTGTTGTGGTAGTGGATGTCACTGACTGTGATGAGGTAGCACAGGATGGGCCACTCCGTGCCGGAGCAGCTTGAACGACATCCCTCACGATGATGAAGTTCATTTTAATTGCGATGTGCCTACATCGGTGGCGAACCATCTACAAGGACAAACAAAAGGAAAGAAACAACCTATGACCAATTCCATGAATAATCTGCACAATTTAACACAACTACTATGTGTTAAAGAAAGGGCAGTCGAAAATACTATAGGTCGGATAGCGAATTTGATAGAGCACACACTTTCAATAACAAATATTCACACACCAAAACGATGCAGACAAGAGGGGATTATAACTCATGATTCATGAAAGCTGAAAAGTCAAATTGCTCTCTAGAAAATTAAGGATTAAGATGAACCCACTACAATCCTCCCAAAGTGATGGCATATCATTGACTTTTTGGTCTTTCAAGAAAAAGTGGAGCAAAAAGACATAGAAACATATCACCAATTAAGTGTTTCCACACGAACAACCTTAGTTCAAGTTAATAAGATGCAGAGCTGAAATGAATAAAAGCATGAAATGTACGAATGTAGGAACCACAACATCTATACAAGTTACAAAAATCACATAAGGTACAGGTAGGATAGAAGTCCAATTATGTCAATGATAGAAAATCACAAGTTTTGTCCCACAGAAGTTAAAACACTAAATAGAAAAGAGAACTAATTAAGTACATATCATCCATTATCCGCATAGCATGTAGGAAGATGCTACCATAGCCCAAAATAGTTACACCAACCAAACCAAGGTGGCAAGGCCATACATAGAGGCAATCCATTCAATACTACATGATATGATTTCACACCAAGTAACAGGATTACGAAACATTATTTTAATGACTATTAAATTCAACATCACTAAGTTAATCATAGCACGAATAGAAGATAAAAGGCACAAAGAAGGATCACATCAACATCTAGCATCACTGAGTTGATCTCAGCATGAATGAACGATAAAAGGCACAGAGCAGGATCACATCAATCTAGCATCATTGAGTTAATCACATCAAGAATTGACTATAAAAAGCAAAGAGCGGGATCACATCACCTCGACAGAGAGCTCTATCACATCACTATTTCTAATTCTATTGCCATAAATTTTAGAAAGATATATTTTCGGATTTCATTTTCAGCAGAATTTGTCTTTTTGTAAGGTAATAAAGGCATAGGACACCTCAACGATGTTCCTCATTAGGTTGTAGCTCCCCTCCGAACCCTCAGGTAGCATAAGCACCTCACCAGCCTTGTTGCTTATGCGTGCCAGTTGCCTTCCCTGTGAACGTGTAAACATTGGAAATAATCGTGCCAACCGTGACATGGGAAATTTCCATTTGGACTAAAATTAACTCACATAGTGGACATTCATGGGGCCTCTCTCCGGCTGCATGCCCATCTGTGTGAACTCATCGTACTCGTCTATGATATCCTCGTCAGAGAGTGGCCCTCCCCTATGTCTGCTTGGGTCATGGCAGGTTGAAGTTGCATGCGCGCGACGCCGTGGAGCCATCAGAAGTAGTTCACAAACTGAGGCCTCCAATGGATCTATGGCATGTCGCTGGACCAATTAGATCGGTCAGTCCACTCCAACACGTAAGCACGGTGATAATGGGCCTAGTCGGTGTGTCGGTACCTCCGCCTTCAGTTAATCCTGCCACGCAAACAAGTTCATTGTTAACATTAAAACCACAACCTACAGTGGAAACGAATGGCGATAGGTACCCTCACTCATGCAGGTTCGTATCAGTCGAGAACTCCATCGGTGGACATATTTGAAGCTTGCCAAACTATCTCATCACCCAATGGGGCATGTGGTAATCCACCACATGGAAGTAAATAAGCGGTGAGAGTGTCATCCACAAACCATCGTCCTGCGTACACATCAGGTTCAATGCCATTTCCATGACCTCATCGCGGGATATGGCAGCCACGTGACCTACATAAGAATTACAAGAAATTACTAATAAAATCATAGTTAAAACCAAATTATCAGCATGCAGCATGCAGTGTAACTCATCGAACTACACCTCGTCCAGCCGCACACCAAGCCACTCGTCAACCCGGTCACTCCAACCCGCACTATTGATATCTCCAGTCACGGCAAGCCCATCTATGGGAAGGCCAAGAATCATAGCCACAACCTGCAGCATGATGGTCATCTCGCCTTACAGGAGGTGAAATGTGTGCATCTCCGAGCGCCACCGGTCCACCAGTGCTGTAAGTGCAGCACCGTCCATGCAGGGAAGCTCGTTGGTGATAATCCACTCCTAGGGAAGGAAACTGGAATCACAGATGTACAACATGTACTGCTCATCCTAGTCCAGAGGGGTGTGGGTCCGAGGCCGAAGTGGCTGGAGTACCTACCAGAAAAATTTGCATGGACATACGTGAAGTGCACCACATGGTCAATAAGTTAAATGCAAGATCGAACAACGGATCAAGCAATATCACCACATCCTCGTCGGCTATAAGGTGTGTGCAGTGGTCATTGTCGTACTCTGAGATGAGCAATGCGTACTGCTAGTGCTAAGGCATCCTGCAATAGAAGAAACAAATTTGTTAGTACATATGAAGTACAAAACAATGGAGAAAATGCAATGGAGTGAACACAATAAAGACACAACAAAAACTCTTTGCACAATGACAACGGTGGTTACCTCAGGGGTGCAAGACACGTCATGTTGGATACGGCAGCGGCGTCGTCTAACCCTACACTGCTGGCAATCCTTATTCATTTGTTTGACTCGGTGTGGTCGTGCTCAAGACACTCCGAGCACCGGTTGTGTTGTTCGCTATCGTTTGCTTATGGCCGCTGCAGCTTCTCCTTTTGTATCCGGTGCATTTTTAATCTACTCGAATTTTTCACATCACTTAGGATGGTTTTCCGAGATCAATGCCTGCACCACCTCTGACACGTGGGACCCGCTCAGAGTCTAATGAGTTGAATGAATGCACCAGGTATCCCCTCATGCTCTGTCTCCGACGGGAAACAGATCCTCCCCATTGCCAAATAGTACTGCTTATTCCTCCGATTTGGTACAGCACCGAAAGCTACAGCAGCCGGTTTGATACAGTGTCGATTCGCTACCGGACACAACCAATCCTAATCAGCCACTCCTCATGCAACGACCATTGGAGCTACTGTAGTAGCTCTTCTACTACAGACAATCTGCGTCCCTCTGGCAGGGACATGAGAAGTTTGAGAACCCCACACGATGAACCCCACACGAAGAATCTCAGTTGGAAGACTGGCTCGACGTCTAACAATTAAAACATGTATATTTCTATGGGTGTAAAGGCCGGCCAGAGAATTCAACTTATTTTTAGAAGAATATTTGAAGCTTGATGATTAGTAAAACTCTGAAATATATCACTTTTATTTATAAAGAAGCTGGTCGCGTAACTAAGTTGATTTGCTTGGACGCCTGACGTGACCTTTTGTTTTTGCAGCCATACTGAATCTCCGCAGAACCTAGACGACATTTGCTCTTTGCCAATGCAGGCTCGCAAAGATTCTACCAGAATGTAAAACCGTGTAGGTGAAACGGTAAAACATTGGCTTCTTCGTTAACCCCAACTCCTGAAGCAAATAGATCGTAAAGAAAACGTTCATTTTAGCATAAAAAAAATCACAATCGCCATCGCGTCATGCGTGTTGTTTGCTGTCTTGTATGAGCCGGACAATTCAGTAGCTTAGTTAACATCAGACAAGCTTGGAGAGGTAACAACTGCCATGTAATTTGGCTACATAATCCTGCCCAGGGAATCGCCACATTTGAAATATATTAGTCAAACTATTTTAATTTTAATACAACAGCTTATTTGCCGTGACCATATTAGCTCTACCAAATATCATGAGTAAATTTGTCTTTGTAAAATACATTTACAATACTAGGAGTTTATCATATTCTACAAATATAACGAAATGCACCATTTGTTGTATTGTCCAATTTTAGAGCAATTCAAATATTTACCACTCCATTTGTTGACGCTTTAGTATTTTTCCACTAAACAAACTTTTTTTTATTTTATAAACAAACCTTGGGAGCTCGCGCGTGGGTGGCATTGGGCCCATGTGGGCCACAGAGAGTGGGCCCTTATGTTCTTTGTTTGGGCTGTTAGATCTTCTATGGTTAGCGAATCAGTTAGTTTTGGGGTTCCAGGAGGATGAAAAGATTCGTGGAAATTGCAGTTATCATTGTGTTCGTATGCTAGCTGCATGGGAGGAGAGGCACATGCAGAGCTCCCTACAAAGGATCAACCATGCCAACAGCATGTACGTACTACCGAGAGATTTACTGGACTGGTGACTAACGTTGTGCGTACGTGCATGCATACGTGTACAGTTAATATCGATCAAAGCGGGGGAAGGAAGCGGGAACGGGATCCTCTGCAGTATATTAACACTTCTCAGCCCTGAGATAGAACGCAGACAGATGAGATCGATCGTCACAGCACAATCCAAACACTATTTTTACTATAGTATTTCATCTACATAGTTTGTACAGTGATTTGGTGTGGTTTCTACAGTGAGATGAGATGCTACGGTACAGTGCAGATTACTATTCATACGACTGTCATTATTGCTCGCAGACGAAGGAAGCGAAGCATCCTTACCACGGCCACAGCTAAACCTGCCTTGGGAATGGCTTCCGTACCATTGCCACCCATCGTCTCCGGCTTGCCCAGCCAGTAGGTTTTTCGTGCATCCGTATATCCTTTGCTCCCTCGTCGCTTCACTCATCTGTTTCTGCATGCTCTTAGTTAGTACAATAATACATTTTAGAATACTTTCAGCCAAACTTTTAAAGTTTGGATAGCAATAATACATTTTAGAATGCTTCCGGCCAAACTTTTAAACTTTGGCTAGCAACGCAGCGATAGCGGAAGACTACTACGCACACGTACAAATAAGATTACAGGAACTAGCTAGCGGTGGTCGTTGCATCTTAAACCAGTAGGGTCAATTGACCCCACCACTGTTTTTTTTTTTTTGTGGAAAAGCCTAATTACTATCGATATTAGTAGATCAATTCATAAAAGTCTAAAGTTTTAATAAAGTTTGACCCCGCAAGGTTTGAATCTGGCTCCACCACTCTAAATTACATATATATAGACGTGGAATTTTTTACCGAAATGGCACTTTTCGCCTTGTATTAGCATAAATAGCTATCTTCCAACTTTATTTGCAAAAATGGCCACATGCCGCACAACCACCGTGTGGCAACCCATCCCCACCCGCCATGTCGCCCGCTACCGCACGGTCGCCGTGTGGCAAACTTAAAAAATAAAATAAAATAAGCCCGGTAGCTGGTGTGGCCGTGCGGCAACTACTGTAGCACATTGTGGCCGTGCGGTAGCACAGTAGCAATTTTTCCCTCTTTTTTTTTTAAAAAAAATCATTTTTGTATATTTTTGTAGGACTTTTTAAATATATAAAATGAGCTTAAAAAATTATGAATTTTTTTTTTGAGCCTCCTCACCCAGATTACTTGCTTGTGTAATGTAACATCCCTAAATTAATTAATGGGATTTAGTATACATCTTATCAGTATGCATGGTATTTTGGAATCATTTGCATCAATTATTGCACTTGAAAAATTTAAATCAAAGATTAAACCTACACTTCAAATTCTAACTCCAAACGAAAACAGAAATAGAAACTTATGATCATCATTTGGAAATAATTTATTTAAATACTATAATATTTATCATGAATAAATATGAATTTTAATAAATTTTTAGCAGCATTGTTAACTCTGTAAAAATCCCAAACACATCCCGAAGGCTGGATAGAAATTTAATTACTGCTCTCAAATGAAAAGAGATCCATGTGTGGGGCCTTGAAAAATGGAAACTATACTTAACAGAGAAGCCATACAAAAATTTTCAGAATTTTTAGAATTTATTTACTATTTCAAACCGCTTAGTCAAAACCGGAGGGCAAAATCAAATCAGAAAGTCAAAATTCCAAACACCAGCTAACAGCCCTACTGCTCATTCTTTTTATTGCCCAGCGAACCCATTCTTTCTCTGCCATTTCTCTCCCACCAAATTGAGCAAAGGCTCCATCCCCTTTTCAACCTTTGCCCATTGCCTTCCCAGCCAAGAGCCATTCTTTTGCCCAGGCCAAAAGCACCCCACTGCCATTCATTTTATTCTCTCCACTGCCAACTCCCACCCCATGCCATCTTTCTTTTATTTAGTCACCTCACTGCCTTTCCTTTGCCCCACTGCCGAACATCTTCTTCCTCTAGAACTCACCCCCATTTCTTTCTCTAAAACATGCTCATCTCCACACCTTCTCTCCTCTAAATCCCAACCAAAAACTGAGAATCAAGCCTTGCATGTCATACCTTTGTCTTCCTCATCACACAAGCTCTCCCTTCATGCAATTAGATTTTGCATGCAAGTTCATTTGAGTGAGTTTGAGAGGTAGGAGTAGGAGTAGCAGTGGCGCTGCTCGGATCGGTTTGTGCGAGGGAGCAGGAGCAAGCGCTAGGGCGGCAGCACAGTGGAGGCTCGCTGCGGCACAGCGCCTGCGGCACGGGGGAGCAGCGGCAAGGCGGTGCTGCAGTGGCGGCCCAGGCCAGCGCGGTGAAGCCAGAGCCCAAGGCGGCGCGAAGACGACGACACGAGGCGGCGGCAAAGAAGATCGCAGCCCAAGCCCGAGGCAGGTGCGACATCAACTCTGGACAGCTTGCCGGCGCAGCAGCAGCCACCTCTGTTAGTGCCTCCGTGTGCTCTCAGTGTGCATTCCTCTCTCTCTCTCTCTTTGAGTTGTAGTGCCATTTGTAAGAACAACTAAATCCATTTGCTGCTAGCCCTTTTGATTAACCTTTAGTTTACTCACTACTACAGAAAACCTCATCACGCAGCGGTTCGAATCGTCATCACGCATGATTTTGAACCGTCTATGTAAAAGTACGTCTGTGATAACGGCGGTTATCACTGAGCGGTTTTGAGCCGTCAGTGATAAAGCTATCACAGCGGTTGAAACAAGAGCCGTCAGTGGCAATAGTATCACGAGCGGTTGAACAAGAACCGCTCGTGATATCAATTATCACTGAGCGGTTCTTGTTCAACCGCTCAGTGATACTGCTTTCACTGAGCGGCTCTTGTTCCAAACCGTCTGTGATAGCTTTTTTTATTGCAAAAAAAAAAATATTGCCATTTTTCATGGATACACTCATACACATACACTGCCATTTCCGCAGCCTCCCAAACATGGATTCATTGATACACATACATAGATTCCTAACTCCTAAGCCTCCCAATAAATTTCTCAAGCCATGGATACACTCATACACTCGATCATACACAAGTACCAACAGAAGTAGAATTTGGAGGAAAATCTAACAGAAATCTGGATATGAATCTAACACAAGTACCACAAGCTCATACATACAAATCTGGATCTGAATCTAATAGAACCTCATATACAAAGTACCAATGACATCGACGTCGGAGGAGGACTGGAGGAGCTCGGCGTCGGCGTCAGAGGACTAGAGGAGGTCAGCGTTGGTGTCGGCGTCGACTCTCAACTGTTGGGGAGGAAGACCATGTCGAAGGTTGGGGACTGCGGGAGCAAGGGAGGACCAGAGCCTGGAGGTGTAGCGGGGGCCAGGGAGCTGCGGGAGGACCGGAGGAGCAGCTACCAGCCGGAGCTCGGAGGAGGACTGCCGGAGCAAGGGAGGACCGAGCCCAGAGGAGGACCGGGACGTGGGAGTGCGAGGTCGAAGCGCCGCAGGAGGTCGGCCATAATATATAAGGACATATTTTGCCTCCCGCGCGCGCTTCAAAATTTTCAAATTCCGTACGCAAATCACGAGCGGTTTCATACAAAACCGTCAGGATGACAAATCCTGAGCGGTTCAGATCACGAACCATTTGTGATAAGTAACTCATCACAGACGGTTCTTAATACGAACCGTCTGTGATAAGTACCTCATCACAGACGGTTGGTATTAAGAGCCGTCTGTGATTTGGATTTTACCATGGCTTGGAATTTTTCTTACTCTCTGATTTTACCATGACTTACTCTCTGATTTTACCATGACTTACTCTCTGATTTTACCATGACTTAAAATTTTCCTTACTCTCTGATTTTACCATGACTTAGAATTTTCCTTACTCTCTGATTTTACCATGATTTTCCTTACTCTAAGCCATGGTATACCATGACTTGGAATTTTCCTTACTCTAAGCCATGGTATCTCTGATTTTACCATGAATTGAAATTTTCCTTACTCTAAGCCATGGTATACCATGACTTGGAATTTTCCTTACTCTAAGCTATGGTGTCTCTAAGTCATGGTATACCATGACTTGGAATTTTCCTTACTCTAAGTCATGGTAAAATCAGAGAGTAAGAAAAATTCTAAGTCATGGTAAAATCAGAGAGTAAGTCATGGTAAAATCAGAGAGTAAGTCATGGTAAAATCAGAGAGTAAGAAAATTCCAAGCCATGGTAAATCCAAATCACGACGGCTCTTAATACCAACCGCTCGTGATGAGGTACTTATCACGAGCATTTGCCAGATAAGAACCGCTCGTGATGAGTTACTTATCACAAATGGTTCGTATTAAGAAAAATTCTAAGTCATGGTAAAATCGGAGGAAAAATTTTAAGCTATAGTAAAATCAAAATCACAGGCGGTTGTTAATCCCAACCGCGTGATGAGGTAGTTATCACCGACGGTTGGTATCACGAACCGCTCTGCGGAAGTATCATAGACGGTTCGTTATACTAACCGCTGCGTGATGAGTGTCCTCATCACGACGGCTCCTTCTACCAACCGTCGTGATACTTCACGACGGTTGGTAGAAGGAGCCGCTTTGTGATGAGGCACTATCACGAGCGGTTCTTATTACCAACCGTCAGCAGAAGTATCCTGACGGTTGGTAATAAGAACCGCTCGTGATGAGGCACTATCACAAACGGTTCTAAAGGGAACCATCTCAGAAGTTCAATCTGACGGCTCCTTTGGAACCGTCTGTGATGAGGCGTCCAGTATGACCTGTTTTGTAGTAGTGACTCAAACTAATTAACTTTTGAACCTGTGATTTCCAGAGAGAAAATGTGTTGACAACACCTCAATTTCTGATGTTGTTCTGTTGTAGGTATAAGAGCAGTAATCTAAAAAGTTTCAGATTTGTCTTTGGGTTAATGACTTTGTCAAGGCAGTAGTTAGAGTTTGTCCTAATGCATTTAGTCAATTGGGTACTATATAAGAGAAATGACCAAATCTGAAAATTAGTGGGAAGGAATTGTGTGAAAAAGTGTATTGTCACTAAACTCACTTGCTAGACCTACTGTTTTTCTGCTAACTAGTAGGAGGAATGTCACTTTGGACACTCAAATGAACTATCAAAGTGAAGTTTAAAGTTTTGTAGGAATTATGGCTGGTAGCATTCCTATTCAAAAGATGTTCTTTTGCTAAATAGTTGAACAGCAAGGTGATGAGATGATCTCAATTAAATTAGCTAATCTGAAAGTTAAAGTATGAATGAAGTTTGACTAGTAGCTTTTCAATTGAGAGTGAAGATATGTTGTTGTACGTTGTATGAACAGTAAAGGGAGTTCAGTGCTTAGTGCTATGTTTAGCTATTAGTTCACTCAAGGCTTTGTTTAACAAATGAGTATATGATGTAGTAAGAAGATTTAGATAACAAACACTCATCCTAAGAAAATTCTTCTAATTGAATGCATGAACAGAGAAGGGAAGGCAATTAGAGTGCTTTTGGGAACAACCGTAAGTTACTGACATTTCAAATTAAGTAATTGGAAAAATTGTGTTAGATTAAATAGCTATTGGAGATTAATTGAAAGGAGCAACCTAACCCGAAAGACAAAGATTGAAATTGGTTTGTCAAAGTAAGGCAGTGAACCTCCTTTCAGTCAAGTGAATAATTGTCAAAGTAGTTAGTGAGATGGTTAAACTTCAAAAATTCAAAACTAATTCGAATCAACTTCAAAACGAGCGAAACCAATTTTGTTGGTTTCAATTTTTAAAGAATATTAACTTGGAATAGGTTTGAAACATGTTAATGTCCCAGAAAATTTCGAAATTAGAATTATTTTCTGGAAATAATTATTCTTACACTAGAAAGTGAATTAACTTCAAAAATTCATAGAAAATTCATATGAACTCCAAATGCGATGAATCCAATTGGGTTGTTCCTAAAATTTTATTCTCTTTCCATTTTTTGTAGTTTTAATCTCCACTTATATTATACAAATTTTTGCCAAAACAGTAAAATTCGAACAGAGCAACTGTGAGCTAAAATTTCAGCTTTTTCTCATATTTCGATTTTTAAAAGACTATAACTCTCACATACAAACTCTAAATCAAATAATTTTTGTTTCTAAATTCATATAAAATCATAATATACGTACTGTATAAATTTTATGCATTTTTAAGTACTTTGAATTTCTGGCTTTATTTGGTATTTATTGCAGTATCGTCCTTCATTAGGTTTTTCGACGATAACGATTTATTCGCGAGACTATCATGAGTATAACCTGAGATTGAACAAGTGGTACAGCAAAGGTGCGAGCACCCTCCTCTTGATCATATTGCTCCCAGTGGTTTTTAAATGCTTTGTGTGAGTTTTATTAGCGCAATTGCATACTATTTTGATATGTATGTTTATGGGTAGAAGTAGTTAATCTCCTAATTGCTGCATTAGACCTCCTTTGAATGTTGATTACCCCTTTATCCTTGAATGACTAAGGTTATATGTTATATGGGTTTGTTTGCTAGTTTGTAGAACGATGCTTAGCCATGCTAGTAGTTATAGCCGAAAGCGGTTGATGGAGCTAGTCCATCGGCCGATGGATCGAATTGAATCTTAACGAACTTTGAGGATTTTATGGATTGGATTATGTTGGATTTGAGGGTTGTATCCAGATCTTCGCATCTGGGGTTTGTGGACATGTTGGGCATGTGTTTTATGTTCTTAACTTGGACGGGTGTAGGTTGATGATGAATTACTATTGTTGTTTGTCGTTACGGAATTGTGTAGCCCCGTCTGAGTGTTTAAGGACCAGTCTGTGGTGTGATGAACCAAGTCCTACGTGCAACCACACGCCGGGATAATGGCGAAGGCTTGGCTTAATAATTTGTTGTGTGTTAGCTATCAAAACACAATGGGATTGACAATTGTTATTGTTATGTATTTAATTGTTCTTTTGTCAATCTCGTGGGGGCATGTTAAATTTTTGACCTTACTTGCCCTTAAGGGTCTCTTGTTTGATGGGGACTTACTTACACAACGGGGTTCACCTGTGGTTCTAGGCGGCCAAACGATGCCCGCACTGGTTCTCGCTCCTCGGGTGGTTCGATAGTTAAGACATGACATTGTAACGGCCTCATTATGATATCTTAGTCACACTCCTTCTAAGAGTGCATGACGACAGTATAAGGTATTCATATCGTGTGGGTAAAGTCGCATAACTCTGCAGAGTAACTAAATCTATTCGAATAGCCTCGTCCTAGGTTATGGACAACACTTGTGGAAAGCGAGTACGCTTAGTCTTTTGGAAAATTAAGTTTGGGCTATGGTTGGGAATGTTATGTCTTTATGTTAGTTTGTTCAAATCTGAAATTATTTCATGAACGCGTAGTTCGCGCGTTAATTTTGTTGGGAAATGATTTGTGCCACGAATGAGATGTTCGTGTGTTGATTATATTTGGAGAGTATACCATTGATGATCATTACTTACTGTTAATAAATGTTTTCTAAATGTTTTACAAAAGGGCAAGTTAGAATCTTTTATCTATATGCAAAACTTGATTTATGCTGAAAACTGACTAGTGTAGTAGCCTTCTTTTGATACTTGCATGCATCTTTATTTCTTTTGAAGGTCTCGCGAGTACAACTTTGTACTCTAACAGTGTCTATTTGTTCAGGTGAGAACGACGGGTGCAACGACTTTAACTCCAGTTGGTTGCTTGTGGGATTGTGGGCATACCAACTCGGTTATCCCCTTTTTATTTTAAGTTTATCTTCCGCTGCAGTTTATTTGTGTTCATTAGATTTGGCCGATCGGGCCTCTTATGCATCCTTGTACTATAAGGTGCTATTTAAATGATGTTGTAATTGATTCTTTTATTCTTGTACCTTGTGTATGGATGTGATTGCAATGTTGTGTACTAGGATATGTGCATGTTAGCCACTGATCCTTGAGAGCTAGCATGTGACACATATCCGGGTCACTCGGAATCGTATTCGTCTCACGTTAAGTGTGTGTTTACGGCGTAATCACTTAGCATGATACGGATCCGATCTCGGGGGTCCCCACATGTAATTTAAAAAAATTATCCATTATAATTTTTTTCTTGACAAATTCATTTAAGTATACTGTTTGTAGGAATTTGTCAAGGAAAAATCAGAACGGATAAACTTTTATAAAAATTACACAAGCAAGTATACTGGGAGAGATTTCACAAAAAATTTATAATTTTTTAAGCTTATTTTCTATATTTAAACATTCATACAAAAGTATACATAAATAATTTTTTTAAAATAAACGAAAAAAAAAATACTACAGTGTTACCACACAGCCACCGTACGGCAACAACAGATACAAGGCATGGTGGGTTTTTTTTTCCTTTACTTTTTTTAAGGGGTGTAGCACGGCCGTGTGGCAACGGACGACGTGGTAGGTTGGGATTGTTTGCCGCACGATGGCCGTACGGTATGTGGTTACTTTTATAAATAAAATCGAAAGATGATCATTTATACTAATACGAGGCGAAAAGATGCCATTTCGGCCAATGATTCTATAGACGCGCAGCGGGCGAGTTTTACTGGGCCTTCGAGACAGTCATTTGCTCATGCATGTTGTAATTATAATGGCAAAGTTGTACAAATTTCAATTATTTGGGATCATAAAGATCACATGTGAGAAAAAGGAGCCTAGAGAGGGGCGAGGGGGGGTCGAAGAATATCTTGACACGACAGGAGCAGCAGAATTCGGCCATCCGTTCGATGGCTTCACTGACTCGGGATCGATGTTTGTGAGCCACGGTGGAAGGCACAAAAAAAGGCAGCTAGCTAGGGCCGTGTCCTAATAAGGACGATGAGCAAAATACAAATTTGAAGGTACATTCGACCCGGCAATTAGTATGGCTTGTGTGTTATTTTGTCTAAATGGCTACCTACGACATGCGCCTTCGGGCTAGACCATTCAAGCAGCTTTTGCAAAACCGTGAGACTTCACTGTGTTTGTCACATCCACAATGTAGGATGTTGTGAGCTATAATTAGCCTAAGTTAGGATGTTCGCGTCGATGTACTGCTTGCTGCCGGAAATAAATTCTCTCGGGAGGGCCTCAAGTCCTACCTCTTAATGCTCTATGTTAAATCTTTGCCACATGTAAACACTAATTTAAAGCAATAAAAAAAATCACCCCACCTCCTTCTCCGCCTCATCTCTCCTCTTTCTCCACTCCATCTCTACTCAACGCCACCACCGCGCACATGAAGCCAAATTGCTGGCGCGTGTGGGGAGAGAAAACCTGACGATGTTGAGGAAGATGATGGGAGGGAGGGAGCACGGGCAGCGGTGGTGGTGAGAGGGGAGTATCGAGTGGCGGCGGTGCCTGGAAAGGGAGCACAGGCGGTAATTTATAATAGCAAAATAATTATACTTGGTATCTCTCAATATTTAGTTATCATCGTATGACCCTCTGGATAAAAATTTTCTGGCTCTGTCCCTGGCTACGATCGTCTTACTACCGACGTGGTGGGCGTCAGTGTGGTAGGTGCCGATGTCGTGGGCGCTCGCATTTCCACGGAATCACAAGGACGCAGCGTCGCGGGTGACCCGCATGGCTGTGGCTCGGGAGGGTGTCTGGTCCGCATGGCTGTGGCTCGGGAGGGTGTTTGGTGCCACTGCCGCCGCTGGCGGCGAGCGCCCACTCAAGACGATAGTGAGATTTGGTAGCGGCCGACCGGCAGATTTGGTGGCGACGGCTGCTGCTACTGGGGGAGGCTAGGGAGGGGAGGTAGGAGAGATGGGGTGTTCACAAGTGGCACAAATCTGATATATAACCCTAAGAGGTAGAGCTGGGACTTGGGCCGTGCTTTTTCGGGTCGGCCCAAAGCACGGCTGGCACGACACGGTATAAGCACGACACGGCACGACACGTAATGGGCCGGGTCGGCACGGCACGAACTGCGGGCCGGGCGAGGTCTGAGAATGCGGCCCGTTGGGCGGCACGGCACGTCACGATCAGTTGGGCCGTGTTTGGGCCGGCCCGGCACGAAATAGGCTCAATATTTCCGTTCTAGCCTAATCCCTCCCTCTCTCAGCCTGGCTCAATCACTCCTCCATCCCCGCCTGGTCCAACCAATAACCCTCCTCTGCCACCCGATCTAGCCCAACCAATAACCCCCCCTTTGCCACCCGGTCTAGCCCAACACCCCTCTCGAGCTCCCCCAACCCCCATCCCCAACCCCTTCTCTCGAGCCTCGGCTCCCAAATTCCCAATCCTTAATCACAATCTCTGATTCTCCTCCCTCCAGCTCCAACCACCTCCCTCCCCATGCGCTGCCGATCGCCGCCCTCCCTCCACTCCTCCAACCACTTCCCTCTCACTCCCTCTCTTTCCCCACGCATCGCTCTATAGTTACTTAGGGCTGGGCTTGGGTTGGCACGGCACGACCCTGGCACGACGGGCTTTGGGCCGTGCTTGGGCCTGGCCGAAGGCGAGGTGGACCGGCACGGCACGGCACGGCGGGGTGACCGGGCTGAGCTGGCACGGCACGACGTGACCCGAAGCACGGCGGGCCTGGGCCGGGCCGGCACGGCACGGCCCAATGCCCAGCTCTACTAAGAGGTGGGACTTGAGGCTCTCTACCAGATAATTTATTTCCCTCCTTGCTGGTCTCTTGCCTAACATCCATTTATAGCTAGGTACATGCTAGTCTTGTGTACGCATCCTTTAGGTGTACTAGTGGGTCGGTTTACCGGATACTGTCAACTTGTAAAATAATTATGGGAGTGTCTATTTAACACTCAACTAATTTTGTTTTTGCGTTTTCTATCGAATTCCTGATCGTAGGATTCAACCCCCACACTACAGATTGAACAAAATAAAATCACAGCGAAACGGGGAAGGCAAAATAAAACTCACGATGAACATGCGTATCTAACACACATGTGAAATGTGTATTTCACGTTAATTAAAGTTGTAGGCACCCTGTCTACAAGTATTTTTTTTTTAAAAAAAAAAAACAGAGTATTTCACGTAGCATTATATTTGTCGTCAGACTGGAGCGAGACTGCCTTGCGACTGAAAAACTAGTGCTCCCTCCCAACGCACAAAACAGAGATCGATGTGCGGTAAAGGTTAGCAAACCGACTGTGATCTATAGCCCCACTGAAGGTTAGCATCACCATCTACTAACTAGTGATACAGATGAATCATGTGAATTTCTTAGCTAGGCGATTACTAGCAGTAAAAGGTTGTGTAGCCTCTTAGCCCATTGGCAATGCATGACATTCCCAAGGTTTTTCAAGAATTGCAATGACTAATTTTTTTTTACATTCCATGGTGAGGAAAAAGGTCTTTGATTTACTGCGTATTAACAACTGGGGGGAAAAGAGGCCCAGGCCGCTTCAGAAAGAGTTTTAGCCCACGCACGGCCCGCAGCGAGCGCTCAGCCACTCTGGTCCGTGGGATGCCAATCGGATGGCTACCAGGACGCGGCGCGGGGCAGCAGAGCTAACGTTTAGTACCACACCGCCCGCGCTACAGTGCAAGCACCGGCTTATAAGCCCACGCTAGTGAGCTTGCGTTGTCTCTTCGGAGACATCCGATAAAATTGGAACGATACAGAGAAGATTAGCATGGCCCCTGCGCAAGGATGACACGCACAAATCGAGAAATGGTCCAAATTTTTTTGAAGATTTGCACACTGGTCCTTTCTGCGTTGTTTCTGTCTTACAGATAGGCCCTTGGAGTATCTTAGCAAAGCCCTCCAGTTTTAAGTTTCGTACAAACAGGTCCCCGGGGCAATTGTCCTCCCGCTCACCAGTCTTGTTTGGGCATTACGTTATTTTATAACTGTACCCCTGGACCCTTACTTTTCACGCCCTCGCATCTTCTCCTATACTACAATTAGGTCCTTAGAGGATACATTCTTATGCTATTGAATTCAACTTTAGTCCAGCTTTAGCCTTCTTCTGTCACTACCTACACACACAATACACCTACTCGACGAAGCGATTTTGGGCCTCGTATATTCTGTTTTTGTATCCTGTTTGTTTTTTTTCCCTCCCGAGAAGTTAAGTTTACAATCTCCTCCTGTTCTATTCGACATCAGTTATTGAGTTGATCGTACTGCCAAACTTGCCAGATGGTAAACAGTTGCCGAGTTGCGGCTACACTGACTGACTGGCCACTAGAACCAAGTCCAAAGGTCAGCTAAACTAGTTAGGACCCGAGCGTTGCCGGGGGGCGAATCGAAGATTCAAGCGTAACAGAGTGAAAAATGATGATTTGCCGCATGAACTTTTAGATTAGAATGCGGGTAAAACTAAAGCTGTGTCTGGCTGTCTGCTGATGCCGTTCATTGCTTTGGCTGATACAAATGTAACCCGCACGGTTTCTATTGCCAATTTGCACAACAGGTTTTGTTTAGAAACACAAAAGATGCAAGACTACCCAGATTGGCAGAAAGAATAGGAATGCAACACAAGAAATGCAATCGTTCACACTATCCATGCAAGCTTCGGTTCACAACTTGCTTTCTCCTAGAACTATTGCTATCCGGACATGTTATGCTTATTAACAGTAGATTTAGTATCATTCAACATTCAGGCATTTACAAAATCACATCTGCACTTTGCATACCACCGTACAAGTAGGAAATGGCAACAACATAAATATGGAAACCGAAACCTTTTACCGGAAAGCAAGCAACAACATCAGCAAGGAGGAATACAGTTATAAAAGTGTAAAAGCAACAGGGGGAATATTCTGTTAGAAACACACAACGGTAAAACCGACAATACTGTACTCTTGATTATAGGTAAAAACTTATCATTTCGTACTAGTGGTGTCCAAACGGGCGGCTCGGCACGGGCCGTTTAGGCACGGCACGGCTGGCCCGACAATGTCGTGCTGGCCTGTTGGCTCAACCGCCGCCCCAGACATGACACACTGAGCTCACGGGCCATGCCGTGCAGGCCCAGGCACGGCCGCACGGTTAGCCCGACAAGCCAGGATTGACCCGTTTAGCCCATCTAGAAAAATGGAGGGATTCCCCTTCCTCCTCCGTCGCTGCGCGTTGTCTCCTCCTCCGCCACCTCACACTGTAGGGGGCGTGCACCATCTCCTCCTCTGCCACTACGAGAGAAGCCGCCTCCTCCTCCGTCGCCGTGAGGGCCGCTCGCCCACGCTCCACTCCGCCGACAAGAAGTTGGCCGTCTAGCCGAGGTGGAGGCGGAGAAGAGGGCTAGCCAAATGAACCGTGCCAACCGGCAATGCCTGGGTCAGGCCGTGCCAGGCACTGTGCGTGCTGATCCAGTTCGCTGGACCAAGATTGCTATCCCAATACGGCACGGTGTGTCGAGCCGGGTCTGGGTCGGGCCAATAATGTCGTGTTTCGGGCCGGCCTGTAGGCACGACCCATTTGGACCGGTCTAATTCATACTGTAAGAATTAGACCGGATTGAGAACAGTAAGAATTAAAAATTAGATATTCTAACTAATCACTAGAACATCACGACGGAGGCTGACGACGATGCTCTGAAAAATACCAAGAACCCTCACCTTGGATGGATGATAGCCTTTCTGTATCTTGTCAGCTTTGCTGGGCTCTTTGCTCTTGTGCCCCAGAGAAAAGTAACAGATCCTTAATTAGCATACTACTATATGCTTGTCTCAGGACAACTTTCTCACTGGACACAAATGGAATAAACCTTTTGTTCTAATCATCGACTGGATTACTGTAACTGGTGCAGGTTATGATAGTCGACTACAGGCTGACCTATCCAAGTGGCATGGCGACTGCCTATCTCATCAATGGTTTGCACGCACTCGAGGACAAGAAGAATGCAAAGTAAATGATACGGATCTGCCGTTATTGTTGCTGTTGCATTTCTTAACTCTAAAGATTCGTGTAAATATGGCGATTTATGTAATTTACTAACAAGATGGGTAATATGTTTCAGGGAGCAAGTGAACACGTTGCGCAAATAGTTCGCACTTGGCTTCCTCTGGGGCCTTTTCCAGCGGTTTTACAGCGGCCGGAGATGGTTGTGGGTTTCAGAACTTCCCAACATTTGGCCTTGAAACTTACAAAACAGGTCAAAGCATGACTATATTTTGGTTTTGTTCAGTAACGATGCTGAGCATACCATGTTCAGTAAAGTCTGACAAAGAAGGCTTCTTGTTTTCTGAGTATATTTGGTTCCAACACTGGATCCTGCCGACTGCCGTTATGCCCTGTGTGGCAATGTTCCCTTGTTAAGAATTGCAGTAACCATAATTACTTCGTCGTTGCTTCAGTACATGAAAACTTTATCAACATTTCTGATTTTCTGTTGGGTTGAGATCATGGTTTGGGTAACCGGTTAGAAATTTTTACCGGGGTCACCGGTAGAGCCAAAAATCAGAAAATTGGCCAAATTCGGCCGAAATTTTTAAATCAAAATTTATTTTTTTCAAAGTTAAAATGAAAAAGATAAAATTCAAGCAAATTCAATGATCAACAATAATTTCGGCGAGTTTTTGCCTGTTTGAATTTTACCGGGGTACTCGATAATCCAGACCCTGGTTGAGATTTACAGCATCAGCCTCTCATTACTGAACTTCACTACCATCCCCAGGTTTTACTTTGATTTCTCCGCTACCTTCGTCAGAGCCGGGATGGTCTGCCCGCGCATCGTTAGCGTGTCTGTTCTGTTAGGAGGGGTCCTCTCATGGGATGTAATATGACCATTGATCCGCAGGAAGGAAGGAGTTTGGTACCCTGCTCCGCTCCCTGAAACTAGCCTCCATGGACTGCATGCTTACCGGGTAAGTACACATGCCTTTGGACTCGCTTTGATCTTAACTCTTGCTAATTTGTGCACGTTTAGACTTACTTGGTAGTAATTGCAACTTTGCAACCTAAGGCTCCATTTGAATCCTGGGGATGAACTATTTCCTGTGAAATTCCTGTGTTCCAAATGGGCGCCAAAATGTTAACCAAAAGTGCAACCTAAAACTGAGCATTTTGACTATAGGTGTTTATAAATTATATCCATCGCCTTGGTTCTTGAGTTGTACTTGTACCGCCACCATTCCTGTCTCAGACAGCGGTTGTCGTGCCACGTCCGTCGCCGGAGCTGCCTCCGTCGGCGACGACGAACGCCGCTCCGAGCTCTTCCTCAAGGACAGGATCCCTGACCCCGTTGCGTGCGTCGGCTACGTCGCCGTGGCCGCCGCGTCGGCCGGGTGCCTTCCTCTCATCTTCCCGGGGCTCAGGTGGTACCACACTGCGGCCGCCTACGCGTACGCCGTCGCGCCTGTGCTGGCGTTCTGCGACGCTGTTGAATGCTATTCATGGCAGTGGTCCTGAAGTGTTCCAACTATGTGAATGCTAGTCCCGGCGCCCAACTATGTGAATGCAAGCAACGGTTGCCCAACTATATGAACACATGCGATGCAAGCAACGAGGAGTCACTTCAATGCGAGATGAACGCATTTTAGAAGTAGCCGAATGGTCGGTATGAATGCGTGAGTCTATGTGTTCTATAAATAGCGATAGCTAGAATCATTGTAAGTAAGCAAGTAGTAGTCTTGTTTCCTAGAGAAAGCTTCAGAGAATAGAACCGAAACTTGCCCAAGTTATTTGTTCTTGAGCTCTCTTCGTCTCATTGTTAGTCTTCCATGCTAGTGTGCGATCCTAGGCATATAGCCAACATTTGCATCGAGCTCCCGTGTTCATGCCCAAGATTCTACGATTGAATCCAATGTCGATCGTTGCTACGGAGAGACGTCGCGAGCACATCAAGTCGGCATGCGCTCCACCCTATTAATCGACACACACGAATTACACCGGTTGGGTGATTCGTGTTCGTGCCATGATGGAGGATCAAGGCATTTGGGAGGTCGTCGAGCCGACGGCGATGCGTAAGTCGACGCCGGCTTGACAAGAAGGCGAGGTCGCACCTCCTTCAAGCGCTTCAAAGACCTCCTCATGCAAGTGGCGAAGAAGACGACGGCTAGCGGTGTGGGGCGCCTCAAAACGAGGTTCGCCGGCGCGGATCGAGTAAAGGATGCGCGATCGCAGACGTTGAAAATGAGTTCGACGTCATGCACATGAACGACGGTGAGTCCTCGACCGATGCCGGTCGGCTCACCACCATGTCCGCCGTACTCAAGTCTCGGCGGACGCCGGCGATGCCATGCTCGTAAAGAAGCCGCTCGACACGATGCGAACGGTTTATCGGTGTGATAGCCGGCATCGGCGCTTCTTTGATCTCAACACTTTGGCATTCGAGGAGGCCGTGGGGCGCCTCAAGACATTTGAGGAGCGCACGCGCAAAAAGGGCACTGGCATCGGCGGGAACGCCGATGGGCAGGTGCTCCTCACTCAGGCTGAGTGGGAGGCGCGATTTAAGAAGAACAGCAGGGATTTGTCATCAAGCCAGAAGAACAAGGCACCCGCAGATGGCGGGAACCCCGGCCAGGGTGGTCGTGGTCGCGGCAGAGGCCGTGGTAGAGGTGGTCGTGGCGGACCGCCACACAAAGATGAGGCAAGTGGCTCAGCGGCGGTGGTCGTGACAAGAGTCACATTCGTTGCTTTAATTGCAATGAGATGGGGCACTATTCAACACAATGTCGAGCCCCAAGAAGAAGGAGGAGGCTTACTCGCGCGAGCCGACGACGCCGAGCCAAGATCGCTGTTCGGGCGGTCTCGAGGAGATACTGGCCGGTTGAGCAGAACGACAAGATGTCGCTATGCTCGCGAGGAGAAGCGTGGTCGAGTCGCATAATGCCGAGCACATTCAGCGCAAACCGATATTTGGTACCGGACAACGGTGCTAGCAACCACATGATCGGCGACAAGGAGAAATTCCGTGAGTGGGCGAAGGAGTCACCGGAGGGTGAGATTCGGCGACGGCTCATCGGTGCGAATCAAGGGTAAGGGCTCAATTCTCTTCACGTGCAAAAATGGTGATCAATGGCTACTCCAGAGGTGTACTACATCCCGGACCGCAGCAACATGGTGAGTCTTGGTCACCATCGAGACCGTCACCGAAGTTCTCATGGATGAGGACGTGCTCGAGGTGTCCATCAAGGATCCTCTGCGCTTGATCATGAAGGTGAGACGAACTCGAATCGCCTCTATCGCATCGAGTGCGATTGGCGAGGCGGCTTGTCTCGCTGACAAGCCTCGATGACCCAGCATGGTTGTGGCATGCTCGCCTCGGCCATGTCAACTTCCAAGCCTTGAAGATGCTCGCCAACAAGGGAATGGCGGCAGGTGTGCCGCTGATTACACATCCTGACCAGCTGTGTCGGACGTGTCTGGTGGCAAAGCAGACAAGACTGCCATTCTCGGCGGCAGCCAACTACCGAGCAAAGGAGCCACTCGAACTCCTGCATATTGATTTATGTGGACCGATCACGCCATCAACACCAGCTAGTAATCGTTACTTTATGCTAATTGTTGATGACTACTCCCGGTGGATGTGGCTGCATGTGATCAGGACTAAGGATCAAGCATGCTCGGCATTCATGAAGATAAAAATGCTGGCTGAGAACGCAAGTGGTCACCGCGTGAAGGTTCTTCGATCCGATCGAGGTGGTGAGTTCCTGTCGGTTGAGCTCGCAAAGGTGTGCGAGCAAGCAGGAATTGAACGTCACTTCACCGCACCATATTCACCGCAACAGAATGGTGTGGTGGAAAGGCGCAACAGGACGGTGATGGCTATGGCGCGCTCACTTCTCAAGAGCATGAGCGTGCCCGGCAGATTTTGGGGGGAGGCGGTGCGGCATGCCATCTATCTTCTGAACCGGCTCCCAACCAAAGCGATGGGTGATCGCACTCCTTTCGAGGCATGGTCAGGAAGGAAGCCGCACCTGGCACACGTCCGTGTGTTCGGCTGCACGGCGCACGCCAAGGTGACCACGCCACACCTCAAGAAGCTCGACGACCGTAGTCAGACGCTCGTGTACTTGGGCGTCGAGGAGGGTTGCAAAGCTCACCGTCTGCTGGACCCACATCGCGGCAAGATCCATGTAAGTCGTGATGTTATATTTGAAGAGAATGTGGAGTGGAAGTGGTCGGAAGATGCAGGAGATGATCGGTCTCCCGACTTCGTGCTCGAAGAGGAGGCCAACCCCGAGCAGACAGGAGTCAACACGGCCCCGCTCATGGGCAGCTCGGCAAGCGAGCCGGTGCCCATGACAGCACTCGTCCCGACCATTTCACAAGTCGTGGCGACTAGTGCACCAGTGACGGCAGAGGGTGCCGACCAGGGCAAGAACCCGCCCACACCGTGGTCGGGCGGACACATCGGTAGTGATGATGGACCTGTTCGGTACAGGCACATGGAGGAGATCATGCGTGATGCACCGCGTGTGGAGTTGGAGTATGAAGAAGCTGATGAGGAAGCAATGCTTGTGGTGATGGAAGAGCCATCCTCTTATCGTGAGGCTACTGGTCAGCCGGCATGGGAGGAAGCCATGTCCAAGGAGATTGAGGCCATCGAGAAGAACGCGACGTGGACGCTCACCACGTTGCCAATCGGACATAAGGCGATCGGGCTTAAGTGGGTGTACAAACTCAAGAAGAACTCGGATGGTGAGGTCATCAAGCATAAGGCGAGTTGGTTGCAAAGGTTATGTGCGGCAAGGCATTGATTTTGAAGAAGTTTTGCACCGGTTGCTCGCCTCGACACTATACGTGTCATTCTTGCTATTGCGGCTAACCGCGGGTGGCAAGTACATCACCTCGATGTTAAGTCAGCGTTCTTGAATGGTGAACTCGAAGAAGAGGTTTATGTGACCCAGCCGGAGGGGTTCACAGTGAAAGACAAGGAGCACTTAGTGCTCAAATTGAGCAAAGCGCTCTATGGACTTCGGGCACACCGCGCGTGGAACACGCGGCTCGATAAAAGTCCAAGCGACTTGGCTTCAAAAGGTGTGCACAGGAGCAAGCCGTGTACACAAGGGCAAGGCCAAAGTCGGCATCATTGTCGGTATTTATGTGGATGATCTGATCGTGACTGGGGAGGATCCAGAAGCAATTGAAGACTTCAAGCAGCAGATGATGGGTGAGTTCGAGATGAGCGACCTAGGCTTACTCACGTACTACCTCGGCATTGAGGTGGCACAAGGAGATGGTGGCATCTCTATCAAGCAGACTGCATATGCCAAAAAGGTATTGATTCAATTTGGCATGTTTGATTGTAATTCCACCAAGATTCCTATGGAGTCAAGAACCCAGCTGCACAAGGATCCAGAAGGGCACCTGATTGACGCCACCGAGTACCGGCGCGTCATCGGATGTCTACGCTATCTTCTTCACACCAGGCCGGATCTCTCCTATGCAGTTGGCATGGCGAGTAGATTTATGGAGAAGCCCACGGTGATGCATCACAAGGTCGTAAGCGCATCCTCCGATATCTCAAAGGTACAATTGAGTTCTGGATGGTGTATGAGAGAGGTGGCGAGAAGAGGAGATCACCGGTTTCACGCATGCTGATCTAGCCGGTGATATTGATGACCGGAAGAGCACAGGCGGCATGGCATTCTACGTCAACGACTGCTTGGTTACGTGGAACTCACAGAAGCAGAAGACAGTGGCTCTTTCATCCTGCGAGGCTGAGTTCATGGCGGCGACTACGGCAGCATGCCGTGCACTCGCTCGAGGGCATTAATGGTGAACTAGTTGGGACGTAACCGAGGGGCGGTGAAGTTGTTCGTCGACAACAAGTCCGCGATTGCTCTCATGAAGAATCCTGTCTTTCATGGCCGGAGTAAGCACATCGACACAAGGTATCATTTCATTCGTGAGTGTGTCGAAGGTGGTCAGATCTGCGTCGTGTTCGTCCGCACTGATGAACAGCGGGCCGATGCACTGACGAAGGCATTGCCGGCAGCAAGGCTGGTAACCATGCGGCACCTGCTTGGTGTTCGTGAACTTGGACCACGCCAAGACTATGGGGGAGAATGTTGAATGCTATTCATGGCAGTGGTCCTGAAGTGTTCCAACTATGTGAATGCTAGTCCCGAAGCGTTCCAACTATGTGAATGCAAGCAACGAAGCGTTCCAACTATATGAACACATGCAGTATGCAAGCAACGAGGAGTCACTTCAATGCAGTATGAACGCATTTTAGAAGTAGCCAATGGTCGTATGAATGCGTGAGTCTATGTGTTCTATAAATAGCGATAGCTAGAATCATTGTAAGTAAGCAAGTAGTAGTCTTGTTTCCTAGAGAAAAGCTTCAGAGAATAGAACCAGAAACTTGCCCAAGTTATTTGTTCTTGAGCTCTCTTCGTCTCATTGTTAGTCTTCCATGCTAGTGTGCGATCCTAGGCATATAGCCAACAGACGCGTACGTGACCGGCCTCACCAATTGGTCGCTCGCATCCGCCTACGGCAAGCTCGCCATTTTCGCCGTCGGGGCGTGGGCCGGCTGCCCGCTTGCCGGGCTCGCCCCCTGCGGTGTCGTCACGAGCATCGTGGCGACGGCCTCCGACCTGATGCAGAACTTCAAGAGCGGGTACGTGAACTTGAACGTCGCCGAGGTGGTCGGCACAGCGATGGGATGCGTCGTCTCGACCTGCGTCTTCTGGATGCTCCATGGCGCCGCACGCCGCCTTGTACTGTGACATGGTGACGCTCGGCGGCGGCTCCAGCCCGCTCCCGAAGCACTGCCCCGCCCTCTGCCCTCTGCTGCGGCTTCCTGTTATATGTCTCTACTACTTAAAAATACGAGTTGGTGACGGTCTGTTCTCCTTCCTATTACCTCAGCCGTAGGATCCATTCTCTTTCGTGCTACGTGAACCATTGATCTTTCTCGCGTCTGCGGTTGGCCACCCACGTACGACTAAAACCAGTTTTGCCTAGCGTTTTCTGCTCCCCCGTTCCCCTCACCCCTCGGCCCTCGCAGAAACCTCCGCCCGCCTCGTCCCCTCCAACCGTTGTCTCGCCCGCATCGCCCACCTCCTCACCACCGCCCTCTCTTCCTCCCCTGCCCTCGCCCGCGCTGAACCACGCCGCGCACGGGCGTCGAGGCCCGAGCCGAAGCCCATCTGTCGAGGAGGGAGGCCAGGAGGCGGGAGCCACCTCCATCCCGAGAAGGAGGAGAGGAGGATGGGAGGAGGCGAGGCGAGGAGGACCGAGCCGAGGGGCCCACCGAGGGGCGACCACCAGGCGAGGGAGGAGGCTCCTCCCACAAGAAGCTCTCCACCGCCGACGGCATGGCCATCCACATCCTACAGGTCCACAAGGAGTCCGTCACCAAGTTCGTCTCTTACCTCCTCCTCCTCGATCTGCATCCGCCTCCATCCGGCAGTCTCTTCTCTCGGTGCGGAAATTGCTTCAAAATCCGACGCTTTTGATCCTTGATTAGATCGATTTTCACGTGCGCGTGAGAAGGGCGTAGGCGGTTTCACGTGCGCTTCAGAAATTATAGACAAATCACGTTTGTAATTTGTATTGATGCCAGCGTAGAATAGGTGCAAATGCTAAAAAAATAGCTCGGTGACCGCCCTCTTTGTGGGCTGTGATTTGTTAAAGGAGAGTTCAGTTCGAGGTTTCTCCTATGATTCGTTTCTGTTGGGATTCATTCATGTTTTCCTTTTACGATCGGATCAATCTGGGCACGAGCTATTCAATTCAAGGCTTTAATTTGTTTGAATGATGTTTTGCTTAGTTTTTAATGTTCCATTCGTGTTTTATGTGAATCCATGTGTTTGGTAGTGAGAAAGATGTTAGCTTTTGATGGATACCTCCTCGTGTAGCTTATTGTGGCATTATGGACAGATCAACATGCTTTTTCTTTTCTTTTCGCTGGTGTCCTTGAACTTCCTTTAGTTTACTAGCTCAGTCGAGTTTTTCTCCTCACCTGTGCAATCTCAACAAATGAGTGGTACATCAACTGCTCTATTTGCACAATTAACATCTCTACCCTGTTACTTATGGATGTATGAAACTATTTTGACTACAGGGTTCCTAATGCAAAACCTGAGAGGAAATCCACCGAGATTGAGATCTTCGGAATGCAAGGGTTTCCTCCTGATGTACTTGCTGCTCACTATGGAGAAGGTACCACAATAGCAATTTCTTCACTGCAGCATGTAGTTTTTCAGTTTTGCTCTTATTTTGGAGAACTAGAGTAGTTGCTCAGTTCCTGAGATCTAGAAGGGCAGTGTTGCTGTAGTTTCTTGTTTGCATTGCATTTGTTGGGTTGAATTCTCATTATGATGACCGATGATGGTAGAGATTATAGGATTCCTGAATATTGTGTAAACAGCATTGTAAGGCTCGCATGTTAGAGAAAATTTGATCTGCAAATGAAATTATGCATGTGTAGGAAACTAAATTTCCTTAGGAGTCGAACTTGCCATGTTTTTTTCCCAATGAGCACACTGTTTTCCTTTATTTGACATATGTTCCACATGTAGAGGAAGATCCTTCATCGAAGGTGACCAAAGTGGAAGTGCCACCAATATGGCCTGCTGTTATGCCTAATTCGATGGGCACGGGATTTCCTCCACGGTCGGCTTATGGTGTAGCCCCACCAATGTACCCTCTCTTTTTTCCTTCTACTTATTTTATTTATTTATTTTGAGAATCAGTCTACTTCAAAAAATCGTGTATTACCCATTGTTTGTGTGATCATAGTGTAAGCACTCGTTTTGGAACATTTTCTAATTTTTTTCACATTTGTTGGCAGCTATAATCCTGCATTCAATCCATTGATGGCTCGACCTCCACTTTGGCCTACTCCACAAGCACAAGCTTGGTTTCCACAACGACTAGCAGTTTCAGTTCCAATGGCTGCTGGACTAGCACCACAACAGTCACTATTTCCCATTCAGAATATGTGTACTCCTATGACATCAGTGCCTGCTAATTTACTTCAGACATCATTCCCTATGGCCCCACCTGGAGCACCTTCACCTATTTCCCCTCAGGTTTCCCAGCCTTTGTTTCCTGCCAACACTTCCGCTAGCAATGGAGCAGCAAGTTCCCCATATGTAGCATCTGTTGCACCTGGAACTATCCTAGCAAGCTCTCCAGCATTAGTTGCTACTACAGGAGTTGGATATGCAGCTAATAACCAAGGTATGTTGATTTTCTCACAGCTTACAAACCTGCCTATATCAACATTTTGAGATGGGTTGGCTTTTTATTGGTGATTGCTGAATTCGATGATTTAAGCACATGTATCGATGTACCATTGAATTTATCTAGAGGAAATTAAAGAAAAATATTTGCATAATATTTGCTGTGTTCTTGAGAAAAAAAACTCAGTTCAAGAGAGAGGCTCAGGACCGCCCTCATGTGGGTCGTCGCGTCCGCGGTGGTCTGTGTTTCCACTTTCCCCCGTTTGTTTTGTCCCCCTTAATCACCTTTTGAGTTCTCGAGGAATGGAGCGATGTTTTAGACCGATTCGAGTCTACAATGTGGCCCATTTTACTTGAATCTTGATGTGGCTACAAGTCTTGCTTTGCATTTGGGTGTGAGTTGGAGCGAACAGCTTGAAAGCTCTGAGCTTTCATGCTATTTCTTCGTGAGCAATCAGTAATGCATCATTATCAAAGAATTCGTGAACTTTCTTATGACAGATACATCTCTTGGTGGCTAATGCATATTAACTAATTAATTTCAATAGCAATGCCTTTGGACTTTGTTGTATTAGATATACTCAACTATTTGTTGGCAACCTCAAGTTTTGAATTTTGAAGAAAAAACTTTGCTTTCCCTTCCTTTTTCCTGGATAGATTGCAACCTACAGAGCATGCATACATTTGATTTGGTACATAGTCTCCTCTATCAACTGGGTTTATTGCACATATGTCCTAGGCAATGCATTCCTCATTTGATCAATCATCATTGTAGAAAATCATGTGCAATACTATCAACTAACTATACTCTATTACAGGGTGAAAAGCCTACTTCACTGGCTAAGATTGAGGATCCTCAAGTTAAATTTTTTATAGACAAGTGCATCGCCAAAGCTTCTTAAAGACTCTCAACACGAGAACTATTAATGGACCCTTTTCTCCTAGATATTGATGATGGAAAAATATTCTATCCATTGCAGTCAAATATGAATACATCAAGTACATGAGTGAATTGGGCATATATATCACATTACAGATATACAGGTTGGTAAATTTGCTCTCCTGCCCATGTAACCTTAGAATAAACATAGCAGATGCTTCTGGCAGTTCAAACCCGAGCACAAGTTACAGATATGGCAGAGTAGCATCATCTGTGGGCGGCCGGGAACGCACAGGTAGAAGTTTAATTACTTGACGGTGATGTGAATGCAATAGTTCTTCTAGAATTCAAGTACTTTAGTTAGTAGCCTTAGACAACCCCTTAAATTTGAAAATGTCTAGAATTCCAAGGAACCATCGATTTGTACTTTCGCATTCTAGCATATTTTTTTTACTTCTGAGACGTTGCTTTCTGGTTCATCACCACTTGTACACAGTTTTCTTTTGTCATTTTCAAAACAAACTTATCAAAAAATTTAATTCTGCATAATCACCACATGTACATTTAGTTTCTAGAGATAGCCACTAGACACTACATCATTTGACTAAGTGAAGTCGAAGTCCACCAAATAGAAAAATCATATAATGTTTTCAACTAGAATCTACAAACACTAAGAATGGTCTATCACTTTTATGATCTCCTCTTGACAGTAGGTTCTCAACTGACGAATTGTCCAAAACAAAAAATTCTTGTAGCAATTAGTCAGAATTAGTTCCATTGGCAACTGTTGTGGTCCAGTGCTGAGTTGACCCTTATTTATATGATTGAACCCTTCTCCCCCTTTCCTGTGAATGGACAATTTGTCTTGCAGATAGATCACAATGTGGTGATTGGAAAATGCTGCATGATTTGCGGATAAGTAGGGATTGCTGGTTATGCAACATATGTATGCCATCATCTCATCAATGAAGTGTTCATTCTGCTTAGGCATGTCGTATAATTCTGAGGCTGTTTTTTGAGATTTATCCTGTTATGAGCACACGGGTTGGGGATTATGTAACATTGGGTGGTAGGGTGGCGATCTGGGACCATGTCTTTGTTGCATCAAAGGTGTTGTTTTCCCACCTCTATGCTTTCGGTATTGCCTTCTTTTTGTACCTTGATTTAATAGTACTTCAAATTCTATATTTTGTCTTGAGTGTGTCATAACCTAGATGCATTGCTCAAAGCACTCTTGACTCCAAAGGTCCTTCAAAACTAATTTTGGTCACAGTGAACCTAGCATTCATCTTATGTATGTCGTAATGTTTCATGTCATATGACAATCTTGCAACTTTACCCAATAAACGGGCCTATTAAACGTTAACGGCCGTTAAATCGAATAAACGGCCCGATAAAACAGACGAATCTTGAAATGTTCATAAACATAATGGGCCTTGCCTTTGCCGTTTTAACAGCCGTTTACAAGGCCTTAACGACCGTTATTTAGAACAATAAATACGATAAGAATAAGAAACTTGTTACAACCAAACATAAGGATTAAAGAAGATGGAAATCACTGACTCATTGATAAATCTGATGAAGATGCTTGGATGCCACAACAATGATGTTGGCTGGTCGGTGCAAGCCTGACATGGGTCGTTGTTGTGGAGCCAAGCTGCCAAATGCATAATGTAGGCTGAGTACGACAACAGAGGAATTACACTAACCAAAATGGAGCTTGTCTGAGCACTAGGGCAGTAGAGGAACAACGGCTCCACATGCTAGGGAAATATATTTTTTTAATCCGTAGCCACGCACGGGCATTGAACTAGTAGTGTATAACAAGGGAATAAAAGGAGGCCCAAAACGCTTCGTTAAGTGGGCCGTTGCGACAAGTCAAGTCCCACAGCTCCACGTGCGCGGCCTGCATTGCGCCTTCGATTTGCTGGATGCGAAGCGCGGAGCAGGGGAGGGAGCCAACATTTAGTACCGCATCGTCTACTCATCGCTGGGCGCACTTGTTTATAAGCTCGCACATCGCGTCTTCCGTCGTCTCTTCGGAGACATCCGATAAAATTGGAACGATACAGAGAAGATTAGCATGGCCCCTGCGCAAGGATGACACGCACAAATCGAGAAATGGTCCAATTTTTTTTGAAGATTTGCGCACCGGTCCCTCGCCGTGTAGTTTCAGTCTTACGGATATATCCCTGGAGCTCTCATTCACGCCCTTCCATCTTATATTTTTCTTACCAACAGCCCCACTAGGCTTGTTTCTAATCGCAATTTATGACTTTACCTTTCACCTAGAACCGCTCTGTTTTTTTCTAATTGCACTTAAGCCCCTTTACTGTTACTCAATACTATTTTTTCCCTCACATTAGTTCGATTCAGTACCTGTTTAGTTAGATCCTTGGATTCGTATATCATTTTTTTTAGAGGAATATAATTCTGTTTGCAGTACCACACTGGTGATTTTTTTTTTTGTGAGGGGCGCTAATGATAGTTTTTACAACCATAATATTACCCTCTGATATTTGAGCTGTGCTCTTTTGTTTGTTTGTTTTTTGTCAGGCCTCTTCTTACAATTTCGCTACTGGAGTCTGGAGTTAACGAATATGGCTAATCTAACAATCAGGTCCTTTCGAGTTAATTTTTCTTGGCTAGTGCCTTTTTTCTTTCTTTTTGAAGCAGTTTTTTTTTTTTTAAAAAAAAAACTTTTCACCATTTAACATCCGTATCTCAAAGTTCTCAACTCAATCCAATATTGTAGATTATTCTTGACATATTTTCCTCTCTAATTGATTGTGCGTTTTCTCTTAGAGGACTGTACTTTTGATCCAAGGATGACATGAATTCTCTATGCATAATCTTTTATTTAGAATCATATTTTTTATTTTTTCCTCGTATATTACCTCTCCCCCCCCCCTCAAAACAAGACTAGTCAATCTACCAATTCGTTAAACAAGAACGAGCAGCTGGGCCGATCCTCGGATTCTAACCGGGTGGACCCGTATATTACTATGGTAGAGGTTGCTTTTTGGGCCCTTGGATTAAAGGGTTGCAGACTCCGGGCCCCACTCGTCAGTACTAACACACATTGGTTACTACTCCCTTCGTTTTTAAATACATGACGTTTGACCAAATGTACAGTCAAACTTATATAACTTTGATCATTATTTTTCATATGATTTTGTTAGTAAAAAAATTACAAAATTATTATATTATGAAAATATTTATCATGAAAAATCTAATGATACTATTCACTCATGATCAATCTAAATAGTTTTTCATATATTATTAGTCAAAGTTAGATAAGTTTGACTGCACGCTTGGTCAAACGTCATGTATTTAAAAATAGAGGGAGTACTATACAACTGCAGTTAGGCTTAGGTGGGTTTAATTAAAAAGAAAATCATAATATGACACCGAATAACTACATGATTCACAATATATCACTCAAGGATGACATGTGAATCCAAGACCTACATATCATTAAGACACCAACAACATATTACGAAGATTTGAAGTTATTAAACGATGTATAATGAATTGTCCCTTAATTAAATACCCACCTCTCCCTGCTGCCTCCTCGCTGGAAACGTATCCTCTGACTTCATGTTACAATATCATATTGCTACAGTACTATGGCATTGCGTAGCGGCCGTTGGGTTGAAAACTCCAGCATAAATTCTGTATCATCACTGCATCATCAACACTATTCATGAAATCAGTTTCAAGATTGAAATTGTTGGAAAGTTTATTATGTCATTAAGGCATCTTCAATAGTAGCCACCTTAACTGTCTCTTACCTGTCATATCACTCAAAAATTTAGTTAGGGGAGAGGATGTAAAAAGAGATAATATGTCATTTCTTATATAAGAGACAAGTTGGGTACACAAACTATCGCAAATAGTGAGTGATTAATGAGAGGAGTTATGTTGGAAATGAATTATTTTATAGATAAATTGTTGGAGATGTTGTCTCTAAAGTTGTCTGTATATGAGTTGAAACTTTTAGAAACAACATTAAGAGATAAACTGTTGTACATGTCCTTAACGAGGAAGAGAAACGTACGTATAGAACATCTAGCTCATTTTATTCCTTTAAGTATTCTGTGCACACAGACTGATCAGTCTTTGCAACTTTATGTTAAGCAAACACTAAGCTGTCTCTGACCCCCCCGCCTTCCAGGTTTTTATATCCGTATCTGTGATACTCGAGGATGGTCTTTATAATCTCATCAAGATCATTTATGCTCCTATCAAGGAAATATCGAATGCACGGTCAAAGCAAGGAAGACTTCCCCTTGTCCGGGTTCAGGATGGTAATGCCATGTTCTTATTGTATGCTGCTCCATGGCATCCACCTACCAAAAATCTGATTTTGTTTCTCTTTTATTCTTGCAGATGATGAAGGTTCTAAATTATCAGCCGAGGAAAAGCTTCGAAATGAGACATTTGTAAAAGACAGTATTCCTCCCTGGTTGGCTGGATCTGGTTATGTTGGCCTTGCAGCAATATCAACTGCAACTGTACCAATGATCTTCCCACAGCTCAAGTGGTACCTTGTCCTCTGCCTATGTTGTTGCTCCAATGCTCCCCTGCTCGCCTTCTGCAACTCATACGGCACTGGCCTAACAGACTGGAACTTTGCACCAACATATGGAAAGATTGGCCTTTTTATTTTTGCCTCATGTGTTGGTCAGAGTGGCGGTGTGATTGCCGGTTTAGCAGCTTGTGGTGTTATGATGTCCGTCGTATCCACCGCTGCTGATCTCATGCAGGACTTCAAGACTGGGTACCTGACCCTCTCTTCACCAAGGTCCATGTTTGTGTCACAGTTGATTGGGACCGCCCTTGGCTGCATCATTGCTCCTCTCACCTTTTGGCTTTACTGGACGGCTTTCGATATTGGCAATTCTGATGGCATGTTCGAAGCTCCATACGCCGTCATCTGCCGTGAGATGTCAATTCTAAGTGTCGAAGGATTCGAATTTTTTCTAAAATAATCTATTTTTTATTATAAATTACAAATTTATTCTTGCGATCTTTTTTTTTACAGGAAAATACTACAGTCGCCTAATGGTTGGGCGATAGGATCCAGTCGTCCAACCGTCGGGCGCAGTCGCCCAACCGCCGGGCGGCAATAATTGCGATCGCCAACGCTTGAGACGATAATGCGATCGCCAACCGTTGAGCGGCGAGAAAGCGCGATCGCCTAACCGCACGCGGCCCGGATGGCTATATAAAGAACCGCGTGCGGTCCCCCCGACCGAGCCAGCAGCGACAGAAAATAGGCCGCGCGCGTGAGGAGGAGAAGAAAGAAAGAAAGAAAGAGGGAGGGAGAAAGAGGGAGGGAGAGAGGGAGAAGAAGGAGACTTCGTTTGTGAGGTAAGTTTTTTTATTTTGTAATGTATATTTTTTAGTAAGTAACTAGTTTATGTAGTTGAAATAGTAGTATAAGTAGTATCTGTAAGAGATTTTAGTTAGAGAAAAAATTAGAAAATCAAAACGTAGTTAATTTGTATGTAAATAGTAACGATAGAAAAATAGTTTATATAGTTAAAAATAGTAATATAAGTAGCACCTGTAGGAAATGTAAGTGGGAGAAAAAAATTAGAAAATTTAAACGTAGTTAATTTGTATGTAAATAGTAGCGATAAAAAAATAGTTTATGTAGTTAAAAATAGTAGTATAAGTAACACCTGTAGGAAATTAAAGTTAGAGAAAAAAATTAGAAAATCGAAATGTTATTCATTTGTATGTAAGTAGCAGCGATAGAAAACTTTAGTTAGAGAAAAAAATAGCCCGTAAGGGAGTATAAGTGATGTTTATGAGAAATATTGAAGTTGTGTTGGTGCATACGTGACCGATTATTATTGGATATATAATGCGTGACCGAGCGCATGAGGATGATGAATTATTTGTATGAACAAATTAGTAGAGGTTAATTAGTATGAACAAATTAGTAGAGGTTAATTAGCTCTGTAGAAGACTGGAACGCCACTTGTAGCATTTCGGATTGCAAGTTAGCGTCAGAATCAGATAATGCCTGCTATGGAATAGCTCGGTTTTTAGGTTGAATCCGAATATTGTACTGCACGTTCATTGTGGCCTCTGCCTTAGGGAATGAATGGCGTCTTGATCATGATGTAGTGTAGTTGTTGACGATAGGCGAAGGGCCTTACAATGTAGCAGTGCTTGCATGTCGTGCGTTGCGATATGACTAGTTGTAATATTGAAAATATTTGCAGGCATACAATAAGTCATGCCTGTACCCACTACATTGAAAGTGCATTACGGTGTTGGCACCGTTCATGAAGGTCCGTGCGGTGTTGACTTGAGCAGTTTTTCTCAAGCCACTCTGGTACACCCAGACGGCGAGAATGCACAAATCGCAGATGTGATGCACTGGCTTACCCGTAGCTTCTCCTTGGACCCTGAGGTATGCAGCGTCTTCATACAAGGGCTTTGGAGCCGATCTCCCACGGACATCAGATGGGAGTTGAGAACACTGATGCGCACGCCTGTGTGGAAGGGCTTTATAGAAGGCTGTCGGCGCCGTGGATATGAGTGTGTAGTGCTTGTGCAACCATGCCCAAAAGAAGCTGTGCAGGGACCCGTCGTCGGATATCATCCTGGTGGTGGGAGCAGCTCGGGTGCTCAGCATGTTGGTGAAGAAGAGGAGCTGGAGGGCGGCGTTACGAAGGGTTCAAATGATGTTGCTTGTGATGAGCCCGACGCGGTAGATACAGAAGAGGAAGATCGGTCACCGCATGGTAAGCTTACAGGACAGGCTGATGAAGGAGAGCATAGGGAGTACATATTGCGTCAAATGGATAGCGATGACCGGATGACCTTGGCTGAAGAGGAAGCTCTACAGGAGGACGACGAGGACAGTTCCGATGAGGACGGAGCTCCCATCCCCCAGGAATGGAATAGATTTGACGTTGAGGGTGTAACTACGCATGACGAGCACGAATCGCCGTGGGAGTACCATGCTACCGAGGTTTGGTTGCACTCAATGTTTGCTGATAAGACATCCTTGCAGGATGCCATTAAGCTGTGGGCTATGTCCATGCAGCGGACATTTCGGGTCATCAAATCTAGCCAGGAGCAGTACACTGTGAAGTGCGAGCAAGCCGGTTATCCTTGGCGAGTGCACGCACATAGACCGAAGTATGAGACTCACTGGATTGTCTCGAAGGTAGAGGTGCACTCCTACATGCTCAGCAGTGTTTTGTCCAGACATCGTAACCTAACGTCGACCTTCGTAGCCAATTTGATGTATGGAGAGATAGTAGAGAAGAAGGATGTGGAGGCTAAGCACATTATGGTGGCTATTGATAAGAAATTCAAGTACAAAATCAGCTACGCGAAGGCGTGGCGTGCGAAGCAAAAGGCTTTGGAAAGACGGTTTGGATCTTTTGAGGCGGCGTACGACAACCTTCCTCGTATGCTGGGGGTGTTGTAGGAGAGAAACCCAGGCACGTACACTGCTGTAAAGGACATGCCATCTAAAAAACCGCAAGGTTTTTTAATATTGCAACGGGCCTTCTTAGCCTCCGGTCCCTGCATCGAGGCTTTTAGGCATATGCTGCCCGTGATCTTAGTTGACGGGACCTTTTTGACTGGGAAATACAAGGGGCAAATCCTTACAGCCATAGGTGTTGACGGGAACAATCAAATTCTGCCATTGGCCATCGCAATTGTCGAAGGTAAGAATTACGATAGCTGGTTGTGGTTCCTTCGACATCTGAGGGTGGGAGTTGTTGGAGCTCGTTCTGGTGTGTGCGTGATCCATGATCGCCACGTCGGGATGCTGAAGGCCATAAGAAAACTTCAGGAAGACCCCGAGGAGCCGTTCCCTTGGTCGGATATGAGGAGTAGATGGTGTATTCGCCACTTAGGGGCGAACTTCTTCAAGAAGTTCCCGAAGCAACCGTTGGTGAAGCTATTGAAGAGGCTGGCTATGCAGAACTAGCAGCGCAAATTTTACACCTTATGGATGCTACTGGATGAACACAGCAGGAAACACGTGGACGAGAGGAACCACGGACCAGAGTCTGAACCTGCTAGAGCGAGGCGGAGGACCTTGAGGAACATCGAGTGCTTCTCACACTGGATCGAGGCTGTGCCATTGGAGAAGTGGTCATTACTGCACGACATGGACGGGGCAACATATGGCATAATAACCACTAACCTTGCGGAGGTGTACAACTGGGTTCTTATGGGCCTTCGTTCTTAGCCCCTCGTCGCCATCGTGAAAGGTGTTCTGCACAGCACAATTGGGTATTTCAGGGAGAGGCATTCAAATGCCTCACTTCATGCTACCAACCCTCAAACACCGTACTGTTCGAAGATTACGGCATACATACAGGCGAAGACAGAGAAGGACCAGTCGCACACGGTGCACGTGATGGGCAATACGGAGCATCATTTCGACGTGCTCCTCCGGGATAGAGCCGTATTTGGGACGGCTCGTTCTCTTGTCACCCACGAGGTATGGCTTGGAGATCATGTGAACGAACCTAGTTGTACATGCAACAAACCGAAGCTCTTACACAAGCCGTGCTCCCATGTCCTCGCCGCATGCAGGATTGTGCACATGGACCCGTTGAACTTTGTGTCTGAGTACTTCTTGAAGGACAGGGTGGTGCAGGCTTGGACTGGCGAACTTAGGGGCTTCAAGGTTGTGGGTAACTTCGCCACCTTGGATATTGCAAACAGGATCTGGATTCCGGATATTGACATGCTGAAGGGTGCCAAGGGTCGTCGGCAGAGTCGTCGTATTACCAATGATATGGACGAACGAGCCGGGCGTTGGGTCGACAGCTGCGCGGCTCTGCGGCGGAGGGCCACACGCCGATCGATGCAAGGCACGGTGAGAGTAGGCACTGCCATGGTTTGCGATACCACTTCTTGCAGTGTGCAAAGTGGGACCAAAATTGCAAATCAGTGTACATTGTTATGTGTACTTTGTATTGTTTATGTAACTGTTCTGCTACTACCTAATTTTTAAAGTATTGTCTGGGTGGCCTAGTACTTATTGGTTTGTTTGTTTACAAGTTAAATTTACTCCTGTTTTACATTCGACGTTATATTTCCACGTATTTCCTAACTTCAAGTTGTTTTGCAGGTATGGCTCATGGATCGGACTGGAGTTTCGGTCTCTTGGACGAGCGCATCGACCGGCTACATTGCGCGTCGCGTCGTGTCCCTCATCCTGCGGTGCGGTGACGCGATCAGTGTTGGGGTGATCGCGCGCGACACCTCGGGTGGCCTGGAGGCTAGACCCACGCTGGACAGCCAGGTTAGCATTCGTCGACACTATCTTCTCGTCATACGTACATTTCGTACTAACCTTTTCTTGCTTTGCAGGCTCAGCGCTGCCGGTCTACTACCTCTCGCCCAGATGGTGCAGGCCACGGACAAGGACGAGCCGGCAGCACCCGCGGTCGACGACGACGGAGACGTCCATGTCGGGCCGGAGCGGTCCCGACGCTTCCCGTTCGACCGGTCCTTGCTGACAGCTCTTGTGGACCGATGGCGGCCGGAGACTCACACTTTCCATCTCCCGTTCGGGGAGATGGCCCCTACTCTACAGGACGTCTCCCTGCTTCTTGGCCTCCCTATCGTGGGAGGTGCTACCTTCCCGCATGAGCCTCCGGACAATTGGCGTGGGAACCTTCTGGCCAGGTTTTAGGGAGTCCTTCCGCCTGTGGTTGCGGTCGGGTACTACGTCTTCCCAGAGGCACAGAGTCACGGCCCGTCCTTGCGGTGGCTGTCGCAGTTCCGAGTACGTGTTCGACGACGTTCCCGTTCGAACCACTGCGCTCTCCTTTTCGTACTACGGTGTTACTATCTTTTTTGTTGTACACAGCTCGAGCGGATTGACCCTGCCGCGGACGACCAGCAGGTGTCACGCCACCTCTAGGCCTACTTGTTGTGGCTGTTCGGTTGGGTGCTATTCACCAGCAGCCACGGCAACACCGTCGACACGCTGCTCATCGCGTACGCCAGGGCCATCGCCAATGGAGAGGCCCCCCAGATTAGCTGGGGTTCGACCGTACTTGCCGCCACGTATCGCGGCTTGTGCGACGCGTGCTTCAGGTCGAGGCTGAACTCCATCCTCACGGGATGTCCTCTCCTACTGCAGTTGTGGTCATTCGAGTGCTTTAGCCTCGGACGACCCTTGTTGGACGACAGCTCTCCGTATGGGCAAGAGATGTACAACGCAGACGAGGTTGATCGGCCGATAATGGGCTTGCTTTGGTGCCGGCGACGGTTACGTACTCTTTTGTGCAACTAATTTCTTCATATAATCGATCGTCCTATCTAATATGTTGTGTTCCTTGCAGGTACAGTTCGCGCACGTGCAGGTGACACGGGCGTACGAGCCGTTCGTAGAGCAGTTCGACTGGCTCACGGCGGACGACATTCGTTGGGAGCCATAATCCCCTCAGGAGTTAGATGCCCGCGCTCCTCACGGCCTTTCCTCGATGTGCATGCGCGACCGGGACTACTGGCTCACCAACAGGGCGCTCGTCTTCGATGTCTTTGTTGAGGACTACGGGGCACATCGTGTGATGCGCCAGTTCGGCCTACGGCAGGAGGTTCCATACGATTCGGCCAGCCGGCGGCGTGCAGCACGTGAGTAATCGGCATACATGCCCTGTTTTTTGCTGTCGTCTACTACGCATGACTTCTAACTACATGTTACGTCTTGCAGGTTCAGTAGAAAGGGAGTCCACCGCGGCACGAACTGGGGGAGTAGGATGAACGACTGGGTAGGGCAGTGGGAGGGCGCGCTATAGGACCGTGTGCAGGAGGACACCCCTTACGACCTTACGACCCACGACGCGCACCTCCGTGATACGCCTCGACACGCGTACGAGCTCGTACTTGCCGCAGATGAGCCCGCACCACGTATCCGAGCACCGACACACATACCTGTGCATTTCGCGCGGGGCGTCCCACCGCGATGCGTTACATCCTACTGAAAACTTCGATTGTGGCCTCGCCATTCTGATTTCACGTGTCTTGTTTTTGATGTAGCGCGAGCATCGCCGAGATTACAACGGATCGCCGCCATGGCTTCGTGAGGTTCACGGACAGGTGTGGAGGCACACGCGAGGAGACGGCCCGAGCATCCGTCGTGTGGTGATCAAGCCACACGTATTTCGGCTGTTGTCATGCACCGAGCTCCTGAGGTTGATACCGCGGTGTCCCGGTCGACGATCCTTCGTCGCGGCGCCGTCCCATCTGGCGATACCACGCAGCGAGAGGTCGATTAGACCACGCCCGACACCGACGCGCCCTAACGAGGCGGATGCTCGACTGCACTCGCCCGCCGAGGCTCGAGGAGGCCGGAGGGTCCGCTGGGCACACGGACACCGGCGCCGCACCACGCCGGTCCTCCACACCTTCGCCTTCCACACTCGGTACACAGGGCGCGTGACGGCGTCTTTGTACTTCCCGGGACGCCCGCGCGCTATGGCGCTAGCCGAGGTACGCCACGTCTCCGCTTGTCGGCCGCGCCGTGTTTTTTAATTAACTAACAATATTTTCTTCGCGGTGTCCAATTCCCTATGACGGAGGGTCCTCCCCAGGCTTCGCGGAAGCCCACGACTTCTTGGTGGACGACGACCTGGCACCTCAGCCCACACCCACTGAGGTTCTCTCGGGTCACGGCTACGCGATGCACCAGCACCCACACACGGCGGCCGGTTACGCCCACCCTTCGCTCTCGGTCCTCATCGCACCAGTGGCTTGCATCGTTTTTCCTATCGGGGCCAAGGCCCCGACACCCAGCGCAGAGGAGGGGCCCAAGCGAGCCTGTAGGGGAGGACACGGAGGTGGAGTGGGCGGTGGCGATGCGGGAGGGGATGCTGGGGGTGCGGTTGGCGGGGGCTAGTAGGGGGTGTCCGCCTACACTGGTTATACATTTGTTCGTTATGTCATACTTAAATTTTGCACTTCATATGTGATGCATGTAATACTTTTGCGTTCTTATGTGTACTCGTTCATACAACACATGTTTGTCCAATGCATATGGACTCCTATAGCTTAAAGCACGCGACAAATCGATGCAACATGTCAACTCGATAAAAGGCAACCGCCATAACGCATCCACCATTTAGTTACATGCTTTAGGAGATTGAACATAAGTGCGTACAGAGCGGAGACTAGTGAGGTACAAGCTTCTCCGCCCGTGCCTAATGGTAGAAGGTGCCTCCCGCTACCCACATAGAGTGTTCTCCAGTTGGGCGCCTCGGACGTGGCTGACCGTTGTTGTAGTGGCACGCATATATGTAGCTAGGGTTGGCGCAGCGGCATGTGGGATCATAGGAACTTCCTATGTTCACGACCTCCTCGTTGCCCCTCTCGCGCTGTATCTGTTGGCGGAGGTCATCATTTTGCTCCTTGAGATCGTCAATTTGCACCTCCAAATCAAATATTCGGTTCCACAATGTATGCATGTGCATCGAAACATGTCGTTCATCGGGAGGATCGATCCAGCGGGTAAAGTTGCATTTTACCATCTGCGGCAAGGAACGGTTAGTATGGAGGACGTATTAGCAGTAACATGAACAAAACTATTTACCCCAGAGTATGGGCATCGAAAGAAATGTCGTCCGCCATCGAAAGGGTAGTCCATGACCTGCACAATAGCGTCATCCCCATATCCGCATTTCGGCCATACCGGTTGAGCACGCATGTTCGGCATCAACCGGTTGTTAGGGCCGAAGTCCTCCCTCCTTTCCAGGAGAAGGTCTGGCTTCAGCGACCCCGGTTGGACTGGTCCCTGGGCGTCTGCCATCGTATGTTACTGTATGACGGAGAAAGTTCTTCTTCCTACGGTTTCAAGGATCGAGTGGTCCTACTTTCGGAGATTGGGGTGTGTATTTTATAGCCCGTGGGGGGAGGCTAACAAAGCGGGTAATGTATTAGCTTGCTTTGCACAGTGACAGGACCACACGGGCCAGCTTTGCTCAGTGACAAGACCGCACGGGCCAGCTTTACGCACTGACAAGACCAGACGAGGCAGCTTTGCATAAGACCACACGGGCCAGCTTTGCGTAGTGATAAGACTAAAGGAGGCAGCCTTGTGTAGTGACAAGACCACACGGGACAACTTTGCGCACTGATAAGACCAGACGAGGTAGCTTTGCGTACTGACAAGACCACACGAGCCAGCTTTGCGCAGTGATAAGACTAAAGGAGACAGCTTTGCACAGTTTAGGGTTTAGGGTTAGGGTTAGGCTTTTCAGATCCACTTGCGAACCATGGGCATGACAACACTATGCCTCCTCAGTTTTTCAGATGGACATGACAACACTCTACCTCCTCAGCTTTTCAGAACTAAAAGACAGGACTCTGCATGAAATTAACCACACCATGCTAACCATGGGGCTTATAAAAGAGGGTTGAACCAAACCCAATACTATACAACAGATACCCAGCTATGGACTCTTCGGCAAACTTCTACGCGAAGATGTTGCAGAAGCGCAAGTGGCTTGCGCAGAAGAGGAAACATCTATAATACCCAGATCGAACAATGAAAGATGCTCAAGTACCACCACGTTTTCCAATCCCGCAGTGTGTGGCGAACGGCGAGATCATTCACCCACACACCTGCACACCGCGCCCAGCGTACTACACGCAAGGGCACCACCTCGTAAGTGTTTCTTTCGCGTGCCTCGATTTTTTCTCTCCCATTCCTTAAATTTTTAACTTCATCCCCACGTAATGGCAGCCCGAGATGCGCTGCCACTTCTTCCAGTGGATCGACGCCCCAGAGATGTACGACAGGGCATTCATCCAGCAGAAGTACATGTTGAACTACTCGGTGCGGGCCGAGAACTTTGTGCGGTGGAAACCTTACGTACCGGACCCTCCCGAGGATGTGAGTTCTGAAGAATTTACATCCTTATTACGTTTTTCACTGTACGGTGTACTTACATCATACAATCGCAGGACATGGACGACTTCGACGTACCAGTCCGACGTGGACAGTCCCGCGACAAGGGCAAGGGAAAGGCTCATGCGGCTGAGCCCGGTCGCCACAGCTTATCCGGTCGCCCAGGCGTAATCTGTACCGACGACGTGAGTTATGAAGAATTTACATTCTTCTTACTATTTTCACTATACGGTGCACTTACATCATAGAATCGCAGGACATGGACGACTTCGACATACCAGCCCGACATGGAAAGTCCCGCGACAAAGGCAAGGGAAAGGCTCATGCGGCTGAGCCCGGCCGCCACAGCGTATGCGGTCGCCCAAGCGTAATCCGTATCAACGACATGAGTTATGAAGAATTTACATCCTTCTTATGATTTTCACTATACGGTGCACTTACATCATGGAATCACAGGACATGGACAACTTCGACATACCAGCCCGACATGGAAAGTCCCGCGACAAGGGCAAGGGAAAGGCTCATGTGGCTGAGCCCGGCCGCCACAGCGTATGCGGTCGCCCAAGCGTAATTCGTATCGACGACGTGAGTTATGAAGAATTTACATCCTTCTTACGATTTTCACTATATGGTGCACTTAGATCATGGAATCGCAGGACATGGACGACTTCGACATACCAGCCCGACGTGGACAGTCCTGTGACAAGTGGAAGGGGAAGGCCGAGCTAGCATGTAAGGGAAAATGGCACCGATCCACGCAGTAGATCAGGTCATTACGTAGTAGTTCCCCGTCCTACCCCCCATGTTTTTCACTATCCCTAAAGTCATGTATACTTATATGGTCTGGATGCTTTTGTCGTAGTGTACTGTAGTAGTAGTGAGGATGACTAAAGCAATTAGCCGAACCATCATGCCATGTGCTTCTGTCTGCGGACTCTAATGTAGTTCTTGTTCCATGGGGCTTGTAAGTCTGCCTCTTCTAGTGGAATCCCAGAAAAAACCTTTCGCACCGACATCGCATCCTCCATGTTTAGGGCATCTTCATAATCACAACGAGCGTTCTCCGCACATCTTTCGACTCCTCGCGGGTGTCCTCCCTTGCCCGCAGTGCTGCCCGTAGACAACGCATCCAAAATTCCCGACGCCAACGCAGTGGCTCCTCCTTCGCTTGGCTACAAATACCGAAATTCTGTTGAAGTCTTCTTAGTTCTTACTATTATGAACTTAGAGTCAGAAATCAATCGTGCTTCAAAATTCCCTATTTCTCATCACTACTGTAATGTCTAACATGTCAATTTTTTATGCTATAGGATAATAGTCATGTGTTATGCCCTGAACATGCATCGAAGGTGCTACTATGTGATGAGGTGAGCTCAGCAAGAAAAGAGATTGCCGCGAAGACTAGTTGCACACACCTTTTTTATGCTATAGGAGCTTATTTTCTACGTTTATTGGTTCGTACGAACGCGACAGTCATACGAAATAGCGATAACAAATTTGAACAGATAAAATTATGAAAAATTTACACAAGGAAGTACAAAGTGTCAGGAGGCTACACAAAAAATTTCATAATTTTTTGAACTCATTTGCTATATTTTAAATTTCCTTCCAATTTCAGACTCTAACTAATTATCTAATTAACCTAACCTAACGTAACCTAACCTAATTACTAACCCTAACCGTGTGGGCACTATTGCGGAGGAGCGGGGTGGCAACGCTCCACCGCAATAGTGTTGGGCACTATTGCTGTGCCGCGGGGTGGCAACGCTCCACGGCAATAGTGTTGGGCGCTGAGGTGGCGCGGCCGGGGCCGGGGCGAGGTGGTGGGGCTGGGGCTGGCGCGCGGTGGCAACGCGCCCGGGGTGAGGTGTCAGGACGGCAGCGCGGGCGCGCGGTGGCAACGCACCCGGCTTGCCATTTTTGCAAATACGCGTGGCGGGTGGTCAGAAATGCAAATACGGTTTGCAAACTGGCCGTATCGGCCAAAAATTCCGAATATCACTTACCTTTCTACTTACAACTCATTAATTACTGTCTCAATACAACAAATTAAACAAGAATTGAAAATAAAAAAACAGTCAGGCCCCCTGTCGCCCAACGGTTCGGCGACAACCATCGCCCAACCATTAGACGACTGAATATCTGCCGCCCAACGGTTCGACGACAGCCATCTATCGCCGAACGGTTGGGCGCCAGATATTCAGTCGTCTAATGGTTAGGCGACTGGATCCTATCGCCCAACCATTAGGCGACAGTAGTATTTTCCTGTAAAAAAAGATTGCAAGAATAAATTTGTAATTTATAATAAAAAAAATAGATTATTTTTTAAAAAAAATCCGAAGGATTCCCAACGCTGCCTAGCGATCTGCTCATTTTTCTTTGTTGCAGCCCTAGTGATCAACCTCCTGCGGGATGTCACTCCAAATAGTGTGTCCAAATTCAACCCACACCCTATGGCCATGTCTGTTCCTTTACAAATTGGATTTTTGATCTAATGGATAAAAAATATAACTTATGTTTCAGAAAATTTTAGCCACGTTACAAATAGACAATCCCTTCCAAATTGCGAACAATGTAGTTAACAATATTGTGTAATACGTTGTTTTAAATGGGAGCTTAGGCTCCCTCATCCACCGTTCATCTCCCCCCTATCCAAGGGCCAGAGAATTTGCTTTCAACACGAAGGTTTTCTATAGAAATTTTGGACTTTAGCATTTTTGGACTTTAGCATTCTGCTAGTGTGTTTGGCACAAATGAAAAAAGCATTCCATTCCACAGGAAAGGAAGCATCACTGGTATGTTTCACAGGAATAAAAACATCTGATCCAAGTATCAAAATCTCAGAACTGAAAAAAAAACGCCCGATGGCCAGGAACGGTAACTGGTCACCAGAAAAACCGATCAAAATACGAAAATAGAAAATTGAGTTGGCAAAGTTTCAAAACCGATAACCGGAAAAACCGCTTCAAAAACCAAAAAACAAAGAAAACCAACATAGGAAGTGCATTATGCAGTGGTTTAGCTCATACAATAGGTAATCTAGCACAAAAAAAAGGACTAAATCAACCTAGGAAGTGCATTATGCCGTCGTTTAGCTCATACAATAGGTAATCTAGCAAAAAAAAAGGACTAAATCAACCTAGGAAGTGCATTATACAGTCATAAATTTAAATTTAAATTTAAATTTGAAAAAATTTGAGCGGTTTTTTTCCTCCGAGTTCCCACCGATTTTTTCGGTTACCGCCGGTTACCGGCCGTTTTTTCCCCTTTCTGGTCTCACCCAAACTAAAAGGAATCGTGTAGCCCTCCCGCACTGCTCTCTTCCCTTCCTCTGTCTTTTCTCCACTACTGTAAACATTCCATATTTTTCTGTAACACCTTGGCTCAAAATTCGCTCGATACCCAGTCCACTGTAGGGCGGATTCATACACATATAGCACTCCACTTACATTTTCATCGTCGTTTCGTGTAAAAGGATTAACTCGGAGGTACTACGTTTAGATCCAATATGCAATATATGCTACTACAACTCACTTTAGATAAGCAGTATGAGACTAATCCCACCACCACAACTCTACATGGGCCGCACTACGAATGAGCCGAGGTATTACAATCAACCCCTTTAGGACTGACGCTCTCAGCAGCACACCGTATACACGACAAATTCCCAGAACCACCCCTCAGTGCAACCTCCGTGTCGTGGGTACCAGCTAGTGGGCCCACACACACGCACCTGTGCAACAAGAGTTGATGTTATTATATCATTGTAATATTCTGGCTCAAAATTCGCTAAATGCCTAGCCCACTGGGGCGAACCCATGCACACATAGCAGTAGCATCCCACTTGCACATTCGTCATCGTTTCGTGTAAAAGGGTTAACTCGGGGTTGCTACGTTTGGACCCAATAGATATTATATGCTACTACAAATCACTTTAGACAAACAATATGAGTCTAGTCTCACCATCACAGCTCCATATGGATCACATAGACCACACTAAGAACGGACGGGAGTATTCCATTTCCATTCCTATGTTTTGGAATCCCGTGGGTGGACCTGTTCATGGGCGGCCCCGCCCGAGCTCGACTGTGTCTGGGCCAGACTTGGGACCGGAATTCTGGCCCGAAAGAAACCTGGCCTGGCCCAACATTTTGGAAAAAAAAACAATTTAAAAATAGAAATATATTATTTTAATCCTGAAAATGAATTAAATAATATTTTTATTCCAAAAAAGATTAAAATAATATTTTTAACAGGGAAACCAGTTTTTTGGGACGGGCTCAGGCTTGGAGATTTTCGACTGGGCTTTTCAAACCTGGCCCGGCCTGGCGTTTGAATAGGTCTACCTGTGGGTTTCGCATTACACTCTATCCTATTCATGTGTTTTTTTCATTCCTCTATTTTCTGTTTTTTTTCTACGTTACCCTTGGAGAGCTTCCAGCTACATAGATGTAACGCCCCTTTTTCCTTCTTCCCCGGGTCAACCCCCGCCGGTTCTCCCCTCCCCTTGTCCTCCTCCTCCTGGCGCTCTCTGCCGCCGCACGCACGCTACCCTACCTGCCACCATCATTACCCCGGCGCCGCACGCTCGCCCGGACCCCCCTCCTCCCTTCCCCTCCCCCGCGCTCGCATGCTCTGCGTCGTCGCCGCGCACACGCCACCTCCCCGGCGCCCTCGACTTGTCACCTCCACGCGCACGCTACCCCCTGCCGCCATCATCACCTCTGTGCGCACGCGCGCACCAGAGCCGCGCCGCTCGCCGGACCCCCTCCTCCCCGAGCCTCCCCGCTCCTCCCCCTTTGGCTTTAAAAGCCACGGCGCCCCTTCCTTTCCCTTCCCTCCTAGCCTCGTTCCCCCCCTTTTCTTCCCCAAGCAAGAACCGAGGAAGAAAGAAGAAGAAGAAGGCCGGGAGACTTACCTCCCGGTGTCGCCGTCGCCGCCGTCGGTGAGCATCGCCGCCACCCCTTCCTTCTCCGTGGCGCCGCCGCCGCCGCGCCTCACCTCCTCCGGCCGCCGCTCGTCCCGCGCGCCGCCGCTCCCAAGCCCCCTCATCTCCCGTCTGCCGCGCGCCGCCGCCGTCCCTCCATCTCCCCTCCGGTCTCCACCGCCCCTTTCCCCTCCCCCGCGCCTTTCTTTCTCCCCCCTTCTTTCGGCAGCCGCCAGAGCCCCTTTTAGGGCGTCGCCGCCTAGGCCGCGCGCCCGCACCCCCCGTGGGCTGCGCCTGTGGGCCACGCATCGGATTTGGCCCAAGGCCGTGGGCCATGCCGTTTTGTGGTTGTGGGCCGCGCCGGTTTTCCTTTTTGTAATTGTTTTTTTTTTCTTTTCTATTTTAATTTAAAAGTAAGACTTCAAGTATTTATAACTCCCTCATTTCAACTCCAAAAATTATAAAATAAATTTGTAAAAATTTGTAAAATTAAGATCTTGCTAATGGCATAGGTCTTGTGCAATTTAGAGTTCATTTGTGTATTCTTGTGTATTTACTTGCTCTCTTTGTCGTTGTGCCTTTTTCCGGTATTTCGCTCGATTAGGATTTGAAGACGCCGGAGATCCCCAAGTTGATCAAGCCCAAGATTATCAAGATCCTCTTACCTATATCCCAGGCGAGTCAATACTTTTATCATATTGAGCCTACATTTTATGCAAATTATATTCTTTTAAAATAGCAAATTGCATGCTTTAATTCTTTAAATCAAATATATATTAAAGATTAAGGTAGTTAAATACCCATTTGATGATTAATTAATTATTACGCCATCCTTGACAACTTGAATCCCTTAACCATAGTCACCCTAGTAACTATGTGGTAATACTAGTTATAGGTTGTACTTAAGCGACATGCTAGTCTTGCTTAAGTACCGGAACATTAAAATGGTTCAATCATCATCTCTTTAAACATAAAAATAATTTGGGCAGTCATTGGTGGTCCATGACTGAGATAAATGTGGTGATTTGGTTTTACTCCTCAAAACCCTAATATTGCTGTTACTGTTTGGGCGGACTATGTGATGAAGAGTATGTTGATGGGTGCTAATGCAGCCCAAAGAATGTTGATGTGCGAAATGATCCGCCTAGACAACCCTAAGGACTTAATCTTGTCATGACCTCTCGTGTAAAAACAAGTACAACCACAAGTCTGCAAACTGCAACTTGGCTTAGTAGATTTATTGAATCTTGAAAGTCAGTCTCACGGAAGGAACAATAGAGGGTGCAAGTGTGAGCTTGATCACGTTTGAATGGGACACCGATGGTGAAGTGCCTTCTACAGCAAGATGTAGGGGGTGACATCCCGCACCAACATATGGGTGTAACCCCATATAGGTGAGATGACGGAAGGGGCGAGATATTTTGAAAGGTTACTGTGACGGTCGCTCAACTACATGACTAAGGAATCATGTGGGGTAACGAGTATGACTATCTCTTGTGGATAAAGTGTACAACCTCTGCAGAGTCTAAACTGTTTAAACAGCCGCGTCTACGGTCAAAGGCGGACATGGGAATCTTTACTCGAGTTAGTTCTATTTTAAAAACCTTGTGGTTGGGATGAAAAATGTGGTGGGCTCACCTAGCCCTGAGATTGGATTTTGCCTGAGTGCTCGAACTCAGTGATGTTGGTAATTGGGGACGGACCCAATCAAAAGTAAGCATAAGGTAGAGTTTCCGACGGAGGGAACCCCTGATGTTATAAATTATTGCACAATTACTCTATTTAACAAAAATACAATTTGTTAAAAATGCTAAGTTATAGGATTTTGTAATTATGATAATTGAAAATATTGCTTTAGCAAATAAAAGAACCCGAGACATCCTTGTTAAGCCTTGTATGTATATTATTGCATTGTGTATTGGCTCGTGAGCACGGAAGTTGTGCTCATTCTCGCTCTCTCCTCTAAAACCCTCAGGAGCAGGAAATCCTGGAGATTACGACTATTACGAGGACCCAGAAGTTGGAGGTCCGGGAGATGATGAAGCGTAGAGTAGTCTTTAGATGTTCTAGTCTCGCCCCAGTCCAGTTGACTCCGTCGGTACTTGCGTGCATCCAATATTATCCAAGCCTTGGTTATATTGGGCGCACACGGGTTTCCCCAGTCGCTTGCCTGTGGAGAGATGAGCTCTCACCCCTTTTGCTTCCATTGTCGCTTCTACTTTTGTAATGTAATCAATTTGGTCTGTTCGGCCCGTTTTGTAAAACTCGACCCGACGCGGTCTATGTTAACTCTGTTGTTAATTAATGAATGGTATGGTTTTACACCATGTATGAATTGATTCAGTGATGTATCTGTGAGTGCTAGCTACTGATCCAGGAAATAGCACAGTATTTCACAAAGAATTCTGGATTAGAAAATCCGGGTCCGACAATAGAGAATTGCTTTCAACAAAAAAAAAAATTCCAGGGTTGCTGAATTGATCAAAGGAGCAGCGTTGGCCACCTGTTCTGTTCAGAAGCTCACAGGTAGCTCTGCTCCTCTAGGACTCTGTGCCACGTGTCTCACCATCTGTGACGTGTCATGCTAGGAGGACACCATGCAACCTCATGCAGTGCTGCACCTCTCCCTTACGAGTACATGACACAGACCAGCACAACACGCCGTACGGACTGGATAGTGCAGAGCGGAGGAGCAGGAGCAGGAGCAGCAGCAGCAGCAGAGGAAGAAGCAGGAGATCGAAGGTGGGCAGCCATGGAGATGCTGAGCGTGCTGAAGGTGGGGTACACCGTGCTGCGCAGCGAGACGCCGGCGACGGACCTCGTCAACACCTTCATGGACTGGGCGGCGCGCCGGTCCCTCCTCCTCCTCGCCCTCTTCCTCCCACCGTACTACGTATACAAGCTCACCACCTCGGCGTTCTCCTCCGTCTCGCTGGAGGACGTCGCCGGCAAGGTCGTGCTCATCACGGGCGCCTCCTCCGGCATCGGCGAGGTCCGTCGGTATCTCTGTTTTCTTTTCCTAAAAAGAGCAATTTTGCTAGAAGTAGAACTCCAGATAATGGAACTGAGCGTTTATTAGACTCGCTAATCTGCTGCTTCGTGGGCTCCGTTTGCGTTCAGCAAATAGCTTACCAGTATGCGAAGAAGAGGGCGATGCTTGCTCTAGTGGCGAGGAGGGAGGGAAGCCTGCATGACGTCGCCGCGAAGGCGAGGGATCTCGGCTCGCCGGACGTTCTCGTTGTTCCGGGCGACGTCGCAAGGCCAGAGGATTGCCAGGCGTTCGTCCAGGCCACAGTTGAACACTTCGGCCGATGTAAGTTGAGACAATTGACCGGTATTTTTTGGATTTATCTCAAGTTACAAGTTACAGTCTCTGAACTCATGTTTTGATCTTGTCTTGTTTGTAGTGGATCATCTTGCGAACAATGCTGGTTTGGAGAACGCGTGCTGGTTCAAGGAAATGCCAGATGTTGCTGATTTCAAGCAAGTTTTGGTACTGTTTTCCCCCTGTTGTTTAGACGCTTCAGCAGATGAGGAGCACTTATGCTCCTCTGCTCTCTTAGCTATATCAATCCAATTCTAGGCGATGTTGGTCAAGCTGGCACTCCAATTGATAGTTCTAGATGTCATGTCACACACTAGCATCGTAGAAAACGAAGGGGCTACGACTGCGTCGATGATACCCTCGTGAGCTAGTGCATCCAGTTTAAATAACGTTGCAGTAACACAACAGAATGTCAGTAATGCAAGGCTTGAGAGTCTCTGCACATGAAGACTTATTTGAGAATTGTTTCAATTGAAGAAATTAACGGTCTGCACATGAAGACTTATTCGGGGATTGTTTCAATTGAAGAAATTAACGATATCGTCAAAGTATATAGCAGTAACACATAGTATTATGATGTAATAGTGTTGTCTAAAAAAATGCAACAATATTTGCACAGTGATAATGACTTCTGTCTGATCTGTTCATGCTGCAGGCTGTAAACTTCTGGGGTACAGTTCATCCAACTCACTACGCTCTTCCTCATCTGAAGAAGAGTGGCGGGAAGATCTTCGTCAACTCGTCGGCTGCTGGGGTGTTGGCAATGCCAAGAATGAGCTTCTATAATGTACATTTTTCGACATCACGCCTCCCTTTTCCTTTCTATAGTACGGACATGTGTGCAGAATGACGGCTTCATATACAACTCTTCAACTACGGCGAACAAATCTTGCAGGCTAGCAAGGCTGCTGTCCTGAACTTCTTCGAGACTCTGCGAATGGAGCTCCACGACGAGATTGGCATCACGATTGCGACTCCCGGGTGGATTGAGTCGGAGATGACGAAAGGGAAGCATCTGTCCAGAGAAGGGACAGTGGAAGTCGATCAAGACACGAGGGATGTGAGCGCGCAATCCAAATCCATCGTACCTTCAGTTTGACAATCTTGATTTCTGCTACATGCAAGGACACCAAGTAGACCTTTGATTTTGTAAAGGTCTTGCATGCATTCCTGGCCTTACTGTATTTTTTTGTATGAGCTTGTGCTTGTGCAGGCTCAGGTTGCGCTGTTCCCGGTGGTGCGCGCCGAGCGGTGCGCTGAGGCCATCGTGGACGCCGTCTGCCGTGGCCGGCGCCACATCACCGTGCCGGTGTGGTACCGGGCACTGTTCCTCTGGCGGATGTTCGCGCCGGAGGTGGGCGACATCTGCCATCGGGTGTTCTACCGCCGGAGCTCCGGCGACCGGGGCAGCGAGATGAAGGCGAGGAGGGTCCTGGAGGTCACCGGCGCCAAGGGCGTGCTGCAGCCTTCGTCGCTGCGCAGCTCGGATATCAAACAGGAGTAGATCGAGATGCTTAATTACTTAGGCTCGTTGGTGCTCTGTACTGGGTGTAGTGTAAGTTCTGAAATAATGGAAAATAAAACGTGGAAATGTAAGCTTTTGGTGTATGTACAATATATTGCGTGTATTTACTTCGTATTCATTCGTGTTCGATTCTGTGTGCATTCGTATTTATATCTCCTCCATCTCCTGAGGACACGAATCTTACTGACGATGATGGGTTAGTTTCGTGGCGAATCTTACTGACGATGATGGTTAGTTTTGTGGCGAATCTTACTGACGATGATGGTCAGTTTCGTGGTGAAGTCGATGATGGTCAGTTTCGTGGTGAAGTTGTTGATGGACTCCGTCTTCTTCATGCACATCACCTTGAACTCACTTATGAGGGTCTGTACTTATACTTCCTTGACGCGATCAGCACCGACATGCATCTTCTCCGGAGTGTCCCAAGCCTCCTTGGTTGTCTCCTTTTCGGTCAAGACCATCATCATGGCCTTAGGCACGGCTTGGAATATGACGGTGAGAGCTATCTAGTCCTTATGCTCATCGACCAACTCATTGCCTTCCACCAGTGTCCACACCCCTTGAGCGAGCATGAACAACTTCATCTTCACTGCCCAAGAGTCATAGTTGGTCTCAGTGAACACCTACATCTTCGTCGATGCCTTGGATGCCGCCGTGTTGGTGATGTCGCCACTACCCACGGATTTGAGCAGGGACGACATCTGCTTCTGCATAACGAGCTACACCTCGCGTTCTGATACCAATTATTGGAACTCAGTTCTAGCGGGAGGCAAAGAAAACAAAGCAAGAGCGGAGTATTCTCAACTAGATTACTTCATTACACACACATACTAACTCTGTTGAACAAATGGTGCTCATGTCCTTTTATAGGACCTTACAAACCGACTTAAGTTTACTACTCATGTTACATAGATGCAAGTTAATCACTTAGGTCATTAGTCACCTTTACAACTCATCATACACTTGAAACAACTACACTACCTAGTGATAAAATCCAAATTTGCTTGTGCCATTGCATCCCTAGAGTTTTCTTGATCATGCATGCACTTCATTAATCAAATTTAATATGGCTTTGTCATCTCAAGAGTACAAATTAATATCCAACAGCATGGACCTCATCCCGATGTGGACATCAAGGAATCGCAGCGACGGTAAGAGGTCACCAGCGCAAAACCCAGAGCTGCACCTCGTGGCCACCACCAATGCCACCGCGAACTGCTTGTGGTGCCCCAGCTACAGTAGTCGTCAAACGTAGCCCTGGCCATGATCGTGTTCGTGCATGACAGGAGCAGCTTGGTGAGGTTCACCGGCGCGTGATATCAGCTTTATAAAAGCTGGGTTTATCCCTCTCTTTTTTTAAAAAAGTTCACCGGCGCAGCACCACCACCGGCTGACGCCACGGCGTTGATCTCGTTGACGAGAGAGGACGCCTCGGCCTCCGCGAGGGCGGCGAACTGCCACACCTTCCTGGCGCCAAGGAGCTCCTGCATGCACACCCGGCGCAGCGCCCGCCAGTAGCCGCCGTAGGGGGCGAAGGAGATGTCGCGGTTGTCGTAGCAGATGATCTCCATGGCGAACAGTCTCGGCCGAGACGCGACGACCTGCGCCGCCGCGCCCGACAAGGAGACCACGACAGCGTCAACCTCGCCGAGCTTCAGGCGCATCACCAGACCGTGCCTCTCAGCCAGGTCACGGAGCGCCAGGTGAGGCTGCCGGTCGACGAGGTGGTGGATGCTGCCCAAGAACGACAGGTTCCATGGACCAGAAGGTCGCCTTGTTGCTCTTGCAGGGTTCTTGGATAGCTTCGGATGGAGCAGTAGTAGGATGGATAAGAGGAAGGCAAGAGAGGGCAAAATGAGAGTGGTGATTATGAGCTCCATGCATGCAGGAAGCTTAATCTAAGTGTTTCTTAGTCCATGTGAGAGCGTGGAATGGAATGAACAACAAACACAGCCTACTGTCTGCCAGTACAGCCATCTAGTAACCTAATTTATAGTGTGTTCCTGCCTTATTGATTGGTTATGGTTAGTCTTAAAAAATGGTTATGGTTAATGCATCAAACTCGGGTTTATTGTTAAGAGATACCTCTTGTTCACATGAGCACATATGTGATGCATGTCACATCAGTCTGAGTGTGGCTGGCCCAAGTACAACCCAAAGGTTTAGGAAAGAAATGGATGGAATCTAGGATTTTACAAACATCAGTTTTGTCAGCGAAGACAGGGCTCCAAATGTTGCCATCTGCCAACCATTAAGGCATTAACCAATGTCTTCAGTATTCATGTAGGCATTAAAGTTGCTGAAAGATGTAACATAGAGAATCCTCTTGTGACGCTAACCAGAGAGATTCCTGGATTCTTCACTTGGGGTGGTTGTCTCTTCATGATCCTGTGTTTACCAGCTGCGAGAATTTTTCTTATGATATGCAAGGTAGGCCTCTGTTTATCTGCTTTATGAGGACTGAAGAGAAATGGCCACTTCATTGTTCTGCATTTTGGCCATATATACAAGGAATGGGCTCAGCATTTAAAACAATTCAAATGCTGAATGTGAACTACATAAGCTAATTCCCTCGTCTAAAAATAGAAGCCAGTTCTCTTCCCTGATCAGACTAGGAAGACGGGTTCCCAGAATAACAGACCGGTAACAACAGGAAAAGCCAATCCAATCTGTAAAATGTAGCCGTATAGCTCCTCAAGGCTCCAGCTACTATAGAACTCATCGACAGCAACATGACCAAAAAAACATGTATGACACGATTTTTTTTCCCTCTAGACTCCCATGGATAACGTGGAAGACAGCGGCGCACTTCGACCAACGTACATGGAATTTTCACTTCTGAATCTCTGAGATCAGACGTCTCTCAAATGGGACTAGTCACATGTTCACCACTGATCCTGAGGTGAAGTCGTCCGTCCGCTTCTTTGGTGAGGTTGCCGACATAACTGCACATTCACCAAATTCATGATAACAATTTTATCAAAGCTTCCATATACGACACATTTGCAACGAGGATTCACAAGAATAATACGATAGACGTGGATAATGTGGCAAACTTTGTCTGTGTAATTCACTAGGTATCCAAACATGAATAATTCATAGAGATCAGGGTATGAAAGGGAGGCTCAACACATTCTGGGAATTGGATCCTAATCAACACTAACTATTATGCATTTGCGCCTAACCAGGCTACAGCCTACAGGCGCTGCTTTGGGACATTAGGGAGGTCCCAAATCTTTTTTAAAAAATTATGGATATAAGACACACTAGGACATGCTTATTACACACGAATTTATGGGACAACTGTGATCTCATGCCAAATCGGATAAAAAATATAAAGAAAAACATATTCCCAGAACCTTCTCCAGTTTGTTAGTTCCAAACGATGGTGAAATTTTGAAGGTGCACAGGACATAATGTCACACATGTGAGAACTTTTTTAGAATTTCTGGAAGATGTCTCATGTGCCGACCAATATAATGGGAGAGAGCAACCACCCCTAATAGTGTGAAATTCGGATCACAATGTATACTGCATTCCCTGTTAGTAGCAGCAGTATTTGATCTTTTCCAGCAGTTTAAAAAAATGAGAAACCTTAAATGGTGAACCGACCAACTTGTTGCTACTATAGTTTCTCACTGATTATTTTTTTAAAACAATCTTCACGAGAATTTTCAAGTCCATCATGTGCATTCATGAATCGTGCAAATCTTTGACAGAATTTATTATCCTTGCAAGAAATAATCGTTTTTACTTTGTTCCAACTTCCCAATAAATAGAAGATGCAACATTATCCAATAGAAATCGATGTGAATCTGGACACATAAAAGATAACCCCCCCCCCCCCCCAATCCATAATATTTCACACGGTAGTTTACAGCATAAGCAAAGAAGCCGAGATGAAGTATACCTACAAAGGAGCTGAGGAAAGGGTTGCCGCCAAAGCCTGAAGCTGAATACTTCACACATTCACTTGGCCTGGCATATCAATATCACGCCCATATAGATTTTGCATTAGCACTGAAGAAAGGCTGGACATAATCACAGAGTGGTATATATAAAATCCAAACTTCGCATGTGCCTTTGAGCAGAAAATGTTTTCATCCTCCGAAGCAGGAGCCATGCATCAGAACTCAAACAACCTTCATTCATCTCACGTACAATAGGAACAGAAGAGTTTCTATTGAACTCCATAATCATTGTACCCTAGAATCGAGGAAAATTAAAGTTATACACCTTTCATACTATAAAATGCTGTAAATATGAAAATTGAAGAAGTAAAATGTAATGTAGTGAAATGCTTTTGATGGATTCTCCAAAGCATTCCAATGGTCCAGGCATGGCTACTGAAGTAACTGAATAGCAGCACATCATTTGAAGTGTTTGCCATCAACATATATACAGAATACCTGCAATTACTTCCAATAGAATAGCAGGAGATAAATAAACAAATGACACATACTAGTTTTATTTGCTTATGCAGTAACCACAGTCCGAGCAAGATGCTTTCAAATGGCATTAAAGTCTAGCTAGAAATATACAAGGTAATTTAGCAGATACTAGAAAGCACAACTTGCAAGCTAGATTGGTATATATTAATCTGAACCTGTTTGACACAACTTGAGTTTAAAGTTATGAGGCTTGTAGCCTAAGTGGCCCCAAAGTCCAAAAAACTGCTTGATTTTTTTTGGTAAACTGGTAAGCTTGCAAGGGTTTATGAGATGGCTTTACCAAAACAGCTTGGGCTTATTTAAAGCAAGTTTGACTTATTTATAAGCTATAAGCACAACAAATTCTGCCTGTAGAACAGGTGATGCCAAAAAGGCTCTCTGTGCTGGCATTTCACTCCCCTAAAAACTGTGAATTGTCTTAAAGAGATTTTTATTTTGCATTTTTGAATTTATATCCGCTCACATTAGGGGTGGAAAAAAGCTCGTTAGTGAGTCTTGGTTCAAAATTGCTCCAATTACACTCATTAATAGGTTAAACATTCAAATGAGTCAATTTCTAATTAAATTGGATTTCGCTCTAACTCGACTCGGCTCATTAGCTCGATTCTAAAAATACTTCCAAACTATAAATAAAATGCTATTAAATCAAACTGTGTCAATTTCAGGAAAAACTCAATACGACAAGGACTTGACTCAATATCCACCCCTAGCTCACATATACGTATGATATGTCCATTTCATGTTAACTGAATAGACCAAAATAAAAAAGCTTAGATGAAATACTTTAACAGTCCTGTTCCTCTAAACATTTTTTTACTAAATGACCCTTTTTAACAATGTTTGAAAAATAACACACACACTAACTTATTTCAAAAAATGGCCCTTGCTTGCCACACAATCCTTGGTTGTGTGGCAAAAATGAACGTCGGGTTGTGTGGCAAAAATGAACTTCGCCACGCCACAGAAAAGTCCAAACTTATTTTTTTAAAAATAACCCCTTTTGGCCACAACATCGTCGGTGGCGTGGTTAAAAGGGATTATTTTTAAAAAAGTTAGGGTGGGGGTTATTTTTAAAATATTGTTAAAAATGGGTCATTTAGTAAAAAATTTCTGTTCCTCCTGGATAAATGCCAAATTATGAACTTGCTTGTAGACACAGTACTCCAACTAGTATGATTATCAAGTGCCCCCAATAAGAAAGCAATTTTTACCAATGCAAAAGTATATTAATTAAAATAGGCATATAAATTTAAGGACAAGAACCAACCTCAAATTTTACCAAAACACACTGGAATCCTTTCAAAATTTCTTTCATAGCCATGGCTGATGCTGATTTTGGGTCACCAGAATAAAGAGCAGCCGTAACCTCCTTAGGGGTATGACCAATCATGTGCCGTACAATCTATGTAATGTGATATGGTAAGATGGCGATCATGAGTAAACATACTAAGGACAAATTACTAACAAAAAATAGGGGAAATTGGCTATAGGGCACTGCACTTTGTCATCTTTTGCTATTGGACATCCAAAAATCATGTCTTCGCTAAAAGATACTGAACATTTGTGACTCTTTGCCAAAAGACAATGAGACCAATATAATAATATATCTGGGCTAAAGAGGAGAGAGAAGGCCAGTGAAAATACCATTTTACCCTTCCGGTCACCTTCCTCTGGCTTCCTTCATCACTTTCCTCCTCTAGCGCGCCGCTCGACTGTCTCGCCGAGAAAAGGCCGAGCCCGCTTCTCCCTCCGAGCTACTCTCATTCCGTTCTGCCGCCGCCCACGTCACGCCGCGTCGTCGCTGGAGTGCACCCACGCCCACACTTTTGTCAACCCGCACCTGCCCCCATCTCGGTCGGTCACTTCGCTATAGCACCCATGCCGCCGCCCTCGGGAGCTCGCAAGCCCGTCAAGCCCCAACGGCTCCTCCTTGCTCCATGGCTATAAAAGCCCGAGCACCTCTCCTTGCGTCTCCCTTACCCCACTAGCCACCTCACTCCCACCCTCTATCGCCAAGAACAGCCGAAGCAAACTCAAGCTCCGAGTTGGCCGCTGCGCGCCTCCTCCATTTCTTCGCTTCGGTGATCTCATCCCGCGCCTCCTCTGTCACCTTATGTTCTAGTAAGCCAGGAACATTTTCCCCCATCTCACCTTGCTTTTGGTCCGCAGGCGTCGCCGTGATTCCGTTCTTCATCGCCTTCGACCAATTCGCCCTCTTCCGTCGCCAAGCAAGCTCCGCAATCCAATTGTTGGCGCTTGGAGCACCGCATCGGCGACCCCTAGCTTCCCCAACCGCCGGATCAAGGTCTCCCCTCCCTCTGGCCGCTGGCACCATCGACCTCCCCGCGCCGCCCCTCGTCGTCGGTCCACTCTGGAGCTCCTCCGCCTCCACGGACCACTCAGTATGGTCCCTTGTACCTCCCTCGTGCCCATGCTTGCCTCTGTTTCCTCTCCCCTCCCTTTGGCCGTCGTCGCCTCCGATCAGCTCCCATGCCCGCCACTCCCGCCGGCGCTAGCTCCTCCTCGGCACCGCCCCAGCCACAACGCCACCTCCCTGGGCCTCTTCCACTCCCGGCATCCCATTTCACCGGTCCCCGCTGCCTCTCTGGTCTCCGCTCACGGCCGGCAGACCCACAGCCATGCGCCCCTGGCTTCCCCAGTTGGTTGAGCCATTGACCCCCTTCCCTGTCTTCTTTCACTGACCGCGGGCCCCACTCGTCATAGAGGGAAGGGTATAAAGGTCATTTGGTAGTGTTTCTCTCTCCGAAACAACGAATAATAATATAATAATCGCCTTAGTGTCCTACGGCCAAAATACACGAAATTTGAGTGTCTTTTGACGAAGCCACATTTTTTTTATGCCCGCCAGCAAAGGTCACGAAACTGCATTGCCATGTAGCCAATTTCCCCTAAAAAATATGTACTCACATCACAGTCAACAAAGGCCTCTGAAATGTAGCTTCCATCATCTATGTAAACATGAAGCTCATATTCGGTGCAGTTTTTAAATTGAAATCTTTTGACACAAGTGATCAAGCCCTGTAGCAGTTATACCATCTATCAGCATTTACACATTTCAACAAATTACTGAAAACTAATACCACATGTAAGAGAATCTTCCTGCTCTCTTTAATCAACGAAAAATACTTTGATCAATATGGAACTGATGCAGTTTTATGTCAAAAACCGTTGATAAAAAGCTGAAAGGATAGTTAAGTTCTCAAATAAACAGTAATTTACGAAGCAAATGAACCTTAATTTTTCCTTGAATATAGGGTCTTGTATCCTGTTCTGCACCCCAATCTGCTACCATGTAGATAATGTATGTAAAAGGTTTATCATTTTCACCACTTAGAATGATAGGATGTTCCTTCTGATCGATCTCATCATCAACATGTGAAGATCGTGCAGCCAACACCTCATTAGCAGCAGTACCACGGTCACCAATGTCATGTGGCCTATGTTGGGAAACATATCCACAAGGAGTAGATGCAGAAGGTTCTCTTTTGTTCCTAGTAAAAGCAGTAGTTTGGTCCTGCATGGTGATCTTTTGGACACGCTGTATTTGTTCATGGACATTGTTTGCAACAATTGGATGGTCAACATATTCTTCTACCATAGTTTGTGTAGTTCTGCCAATGCTACGTTGGGGATCATATCTATAAGGAGTAGATGCAGGGGCTTCTGTATTGTTCCTAGTAAGAGAAGTAGATAGGTCCTGCATGGTGATTTCTTGGACATGCTGAGTTTGCTCACGGACACCATTTAGTACAACAGGAGGGTTGACAATAACATGTTGTTGTACCACTGTTTCTGTAGTTCTACAAACTTGAGAAGCATTACCTGCGAATTGGAATTTTTTAACCATGAAATATCAAATATGAATGAATCATATGATTAAAAATTGATAAGTTACAATCTTAACCAATGGAAAACTCAAACATAGGGGCTGCTTGGTTGATAACCCCATTTCTTTGGTAAAACATGGTGTGCCACAAGGGAGAAATTTTGCAGAAAAACATTTTCTCTAAGACAGGAGGGCTTCTAAGAAAGTGTGGTGCGCAACTGTGGTCACGAACACAACATTGGCAACAAATGGTCAAACGCTCCTAACTTGAGTGGCAAATTGTGGGCAATGAATAAAATAGCCCCATTATAGCAATGACAACCCATATATCTAAATATAATGGAGGATGACAGCAGATAGGCAGCTGATTCAGTTGCTGGTATCACCATTTGAGTAAAGAAAAAGTATTTCTGCAGCATAGCTTCAATAATCAAACAATGTAATCAACTGCAGTTGCAAATGCTCATAAATTGAAGGAGTTAATCACTTTTCTGTGAATCAGGGTGCATTGCTAACAAAAGACATAATGCTCGTTTGCAATTCAGTTCTCTCTCTGATCTCTATCTCAAATAAAGGAAGGTAACTATCTCCAAAGTCAACCTCTGAATGAAATCTATATAGTACCTAATCCTGTTGGATGAAAGGGGTTCACTGTTCTTGGCATCGAGATCCCTTGCTCACCACCATTTGTAACATTGACATTACATGGCCAGGCAGCTAGTGAGGCTCTGGAGGTCAAAGGTAAACCACTTTGTTTCCTGCGGCATGAAGAGGTGAACATATATGTGGAATCGAGGACAATATATATTGAACTATGAACAAACAGCCAGTGGCATGTAAAGATATGTTACATAAGCATTGAATAGCAAAAAATATGGCATGCAGCTGACTGGATACATATCAACATTTATCATTCGGTTTATAAAGGAAATGGAAAAAAGAAAAGAAAATTAAGTTTTCCTGTAGATAAAAGACCCTGTGGTCATGGCTATCGCTGTTACCACAAAAGAGCCACAATCACAGATCCTAAACTGAAATGTTTGCATCTCAAATGATCCAATTCATCCATCTAATAGGGCACTTGCAGAAATAACTATTGAATGTTTAAAATCCAATGTGAAGCAATATACCTTGCAATGAAATGCCATATACATAAATCTGCTGGGTTCAATAATGCGCAATACATACCTTTTGCCACGAGGTGGTTTATTTACTTCAGAAACAAGTCTGTCACGTGCTGCTTCCAATTCATCAACTACCCCCCCAAGAATCTCAATAGCCTCAGGGACTAGCAGAAGAAGGCCCCTCCTTATGTGCACATTTCTTATAACAATCTGAGATATATTGACAAAGTTATGAGCTGTTGATACAAAATTAGCAAAGGAAAAAAAGTGTCTTTTCAATCTCACACTACATTCACATTGTCATTTACTTGATATGTTGTTTGCAAGTTGCAACCATATTGTTTACATAGACTGATACATAGAAAGTATATCTACCGTATCATTGATTCATTCTACAGGGTGTCACAAGAAAATTCATTCTTTAAGTTAAGGTAGTTAGAAAATGCAGGGAGCCCTGTTATTCCAACGATGACAATGGTGATGACTGATGAGTTCCTGAGAAGGCTTGGCTTCTCAACTGAGTTCCCAGTTTTTTCTTAGACAGCAGCAACTAACACCTCACATATGCACCATATTTTTATGTTTACCAAAAAAACAACTTAAAAAATGTGTTAACTGAAATCACACCAAATGGAGTCATGGAAGCAGGGCAACCAACTTATAAAGTACATGTGGAGTATCTAATCCTATTCTCTCACAGCTCTGCAATTCCAGATATGGAGGTTCATGTTACAATCCAGATGTAAGTTTAATATTTACTTATTTAAAAGGTAGATATGGAAAACAAATAAAACTTTCCAAGAACAAAATAGTTGAGAAGAGTGTTGAGTAGAGTTTAGCAGTGCCCACTGCCCAACCATGTAGCACTGGGAAGTGCAATTAATAGCCCACTAAGATGGTTAATGCTTATCACTGCACATATTAGCTGTCTTGTTGATAGAAAAATGAATAAAACAGGAGTGATCAATGAATTCAACTACTACAAAACTATCCATATGAATTTAATATAAAACAGCACACAACAGTAAAAATGGTACCCAAGGAGTAGGTACCATCATAGTAGGAAAAATATATCACAGTATGTGATAAGTATACTGCTATGCTAAATGCAACTGAACACATTTACGTACATTTTGTGGAAAGGTGCCATTAAGCTAAGAAAAAGAACATAAAATCAAAAGGAAAGACAAGCTTCTCAGGAAAAGGAACAGATCAAAAGATGACCTTAAAACCAGCAGGAGCAAGAACTCCCAGGTCTTTGATGGGCCTGTATTCCATTCCATATATGCGTTGGATGCCATCTGTCATTGACAACTTTAAACACCTTTTGGGTCCCGCATGCGCATCATGATATCTTTCCCTTAAAGGAGCTGACATGTTGACAATTTCATCAACCTACAAAACCCAGAGCTGTTAGATGATTGGGGAAAAGAAAGAACAAAAAGAAAATCCTTGAACACATCGCCAAATAAACAGACAAAACTAAAACAATGTACAGTTAGCATATGTTACAAAGGGCTACCAATATGGAATGAGCTAGTGCATGGAAGCTGGAACATAAGCAACATGTAAATTGCATCAGAGCAATGTAAGAAATACATAATGAGTCAATGCAACTGACATCCATTTTCCTAAAACAATACACTTAGCAATTTAGCATATGCCAAAGTCTAAAGCTAAAGTGTTAGTGAGATATGACCAAAATTGTCAATGACAACACTGCTTTGAATTCCATAAATTTGAAGACAAATTTAGGGTGATACGGCAGTTCTATTATGGCCCCCATTTCTCTTATTTATTCTTCTAGTTTAGTTGTGGCGACCTAGCAAAATAATTGACATCATAGGCTCCAATTAGGAGCCTCCTAATATATTGAAACTACCCGACTTGCCCGTGCAATTGCATGGCTGCATACTACAATGCATATCTTCTATATTTGAAGATAAAGCTGCATTCATCAATCATCATAAGATTATAATACCCATAACTGATAATATCGGTAACAGGTAGGGGCACCCATTCCTTGATATGGCCTAGTAGACCCGTTTTTAGAACATTGTACTATAAAACACTTCGGCCCAAATCTTTTCCATTTCATGGAATTGTGCATTTGTGGTGCACTTTATAAGTCGGTATACAAACAAGTAAACTAAAGCTTTAGATTCCAGTATGACACCCCATTTCGGATGAACCTTGTACCAGCTATGCAATGAAATTGCAACACCATTAGGCTCAAACTTGAAGGGACATTTTCTTTTCTCAAACATTTATGCAGACAATCTCGTCATCAATCTGAAGCATCTACAAGACTACAACCATTTCATAAATTGTACAAGTGCGCTGCTCAGTAGAAAAGTATAACCAACCATTCCCATATACCAATTATAAAAAATGATGTACAACCTGGAGCACAAAGGGCCCGTCAACGACAGCGGCGTGCATGCTCCCAACGCCCTCAGGGAGCACGCCAGCGCCGCAGGCGTTCATGTCGACGAAGAGGAACTGCTCGAAGCACCGCCTTGCCTGCGCCTCCGTGACGCCGAGGCCGTCGAACCCGGGCACCCCCTCGGTGCACGACTCAAGCCACTCCGGCCGCAACCGCAGCCCGTGCCCCCGCAGGAACTCGTCCACCGGCCGGAGCCGCCCGCTCAGCGCAGACGGCATAGTCGAGGCCGGAAGTGGTGTTGGAGTCGGGGTTCGGGCCGGAAGTGGAGTTGGGGTCGGGGTTCGGACCAGAGGAGGGGGAGCGGGAGGTGGATTTGGGGTTGGGGTTCGGGCCGGAGGAGGCAGCGGGGAGAGGTCCTCGGGGGCGTCGGCGAAGGGGGAGTCCCCGTCGGGGTCCTGGATCTCGTCGACCTCCTCCTCCTCATCGGAGATCTCGACGGGAGGGGATGGGGGAGGCGAGGACGGGAATGCTGGGAAGGGGATGGGGAAGGGGCTAGGGTTTGGGGGCGACGGCCGGCCGCCGCAGCCGCCGCCGCTGGCCACTGAAACGGAGGCGGAGGCGGTAGTAGCCGCGTCGTCCTCCTCGTCGGAGTCGGAGGTGACGATTAGGTTTCGGCGCCTCATTTTTTTCGAGGAATTTTTGGAGGGCGGTTTGATCGGAGGAAGGGAGTGGGGGGGAGAAGGTTTTAGTGGGGGTTTGGTGGTTTTCCCTCCAAAGTTTGGAATTGGGGGAGGAGAGGACTTTCGAGTGTGGAGAGATGGGGTTGGTGGGGACGGCGCGTGGGTCCCACATGTCAGTGTGGGAGTTGAGTGGTGAAATGAGCTCTAGTGCTGTGCTGGGTTGGGCTGATATTTGTAGTGGGCTTGTTATGGTGGTCGCTGCTGCGAGAAAATTCAATTCTTGGCACGAGTCAGGTTTCAGCTCATCTGAAAAAGAAAACTCTTCAAACTGATCTCCAGTTCTCAACTCAAAGCGAAGTCTCATTTACAGAAGAAAAGAAACTTGGAAACTGACAAGATGGTAGGCGTGTGGGTGTGCATCTAGTCCACTAATGTTCGATTCTCATACTTGATGCTGCTATTCATCGATTTTAAAAGTATACACATGCGTGCGCATGTGGTGTGAATGTGATGTGTGTGTGCAGCCACCTTGTACTAAAGAATGCGATGAGTGAGATGGATAGAGTCAAAGCTGAGAAGGGTTGTACAACTACAACATGATGATCTAGTAAGCTAGAATCAGGCTTTAGCTGAGTTCGTGGCTACTGTACGACCGGATCCATTACTGTTATGTTTGGTTGGTGGCCAAGTTTGACACGCCTAACCTTAGGCGTTAGTTACACCTGTGGCTTACCTAACTATGTGGTAAAAGTAAGGTGTTTGGTTGGTAGCCATGGCTAAGGTTAGATGTGGCGAATTTTATATGGCAGCTGTTTGGATTGCTACCACAAAGTTTGACAAAAATATATGGTAACTATTTGGTTTGCAACTAAAGATGGTTATTGTTGAAGTATAAGTGAATTGTCCACCTTTCCTCATCAACTTAAGTTTTTGGGTGAATTGGTTGGTGCATGCAACTTAATATGGTATCAGAGCCAAGAGGTCTTGAGTTCAAGACCCGGTTGGTGCAATTAAAAAATAATAATTGCAGCTCACTTCTATTCCACGTCTTAGGCCTGAGGGAGCCTACACGTGAGGGGGAGTGTTGAAGTATAAGTGAATTGTCCACCTTTCCTCATCAACTTAAGTTTTTTAGTGAATTGGTTGGTGCATGCAACTTAATAGTTATGATCACCCAAACCCTAGAGGAGTGAGATTATCTCTTAGGTGTTGGGAGCCGAATTTACATATCTGAAACCCTCCATGTATTCTGAACTAGTTCCAAATCAGTAGCTAGCACACATAGGAAATATCAATGAAATACTATCCATTTATCGATTTAACTAAAAAGATCTCAAATTAACAAATACTAATAATAACTCGACCTTATGGTTAATGTTTACTTAACTTGTCACACAAGGCTAAAGAAAACAAATAAACTCTTGCAGCGGAACGGGAAAACTTGGAAATGTCAATCAACATGCCCACATGCAATCTAGTTGAGAATGCATCCTATTTCGCAAAGTCTTCATAGAACTCCTGTTTGTAGAACTCTTGAGTAGCTTGATATTTCTTCAACTAAGCAGCAAAGTTTAAAGTCGTGATTATATAAAATACTCAACAAGTCGTAGAGAACAATATACAATTAATATTCATGTAAGGCTTGAACAAAGGAATAGTTGTATAGTTCTTTTGCATAAAACAATATTGACAGTAAATACAGTAAATATATTGCAATGTGTAATTTAAAAGATAATAAGTAAATAAAGTAAACAGCTTTTTTGAAATCAACCAGTGAACTTCTCGTTCACTACCCAACCAAACCACCCAGTGAACATCTCATTCACCAAATGAACATTATATTCACCAAGTGAACTCCCCACTCACCTTTCGACACAACCCCCCAAGTGAATTCCCTATTCACCGAGTGAACATCATATTCACCAAGTAAACTTCATATTCACACTCTGACATATTTTTTTATAAAGAAACTCAACCCCTCATGTGAAATCTCTGAGCATATCCATGACCGTGGACACTATTGTTTAAAAAGTTTAAACTCTGCAGAGGTTTTATAGCTTTACCCACAAAAAATAAATCAACTCAATGTGTCTTTGACCACACTTTCGTAGGTGTGTGACTAAGTGATCATCATAAGTGTTTTACAAAGCTCCTTCTTAACTCAATTCTGTCTGCCAAGGTTTCAACACTGAATGTCTTTCTGATCAGACATTGTGCCCTCCCTCTTGCGCCATTGTGAGTATCGTTTATCCCGTAACACACGTTTCTAAGATAGAACTGAAATTAAGACATTGCTAATTAGTTAGCCAAGTTCATCTCATACTGGACATATAGTTGTACAATATGACCTAGTTCAATGGCGCATAAGATTAAGCCCTTGACAATTACTTAGGCAAGTCTACCACAACCCACAATGTGCTACTCGCACCCTCTTTACTTCACGATCGCTCACCGGAGTGTAAATAATTTTGTTCAACCAAGACCAATGACATACCCTGTCATAGCACATAAATTTTAACAATAGTAACTACCTACCATAATTCTATATCTCATTAAGTCAAATTTAATATTATTGTACATGTGATTATGAGCCCATCGCAACTAAGCATGACTATATAAGCATCTCTACGACACCCATGTTGCTGAAACAAATATATCGAACTACTATTGCCCATCCTATGGTGGCAAGTGATTCATGGTATTCAAAAGTTCAATAGAGGCATAATGACAAATATGTAATTAACTATTCCAAAATAGTTTATATAAAGATAGTATGTAATTTAATATAAAACAATATAATTTTAAAACCATAGGTTCAATATGATCAAAGGACTGCGACTTTCCTTGGCTTTGCTTAGTTACCACACTTGGATCTTCAAAGTTTGCTTATGCTCCTGCTCCTTGAAACAGACCGTCTAACGAGAAAGAAAATAGCAGGTGAAGCACAAATAAATCCAAAACAAATTAAAATAAAATCTAAAAATATCAAAACCAACTCTAAAAGAAAGATCTCAATTTTAAATGAATTTAGGAATTTAAACAGACTGAATCAGAGTTCGGACGAAGGAGAACGGGTCCTCGGAAGATTTGCTGGAAAGAAAAAAGAGAGAGAGAAAAGAATATTCTCTGGAATACTCCTTCGGCTGAAAAGAAAATAAAAAATGAAATCGACAAGTGGGGCCCACTCAGTAGTGACTAGGTTTATGGTGAGCTAAATCTAAGGAGAAGGTCCAGGGTTTTGGCTCGGGTCCACCACGCGGGCCGACACAGAGGCAAAGAAGATGAGGTGGCAACTAAGGTGGCTGCTTCGGTGGTAGAGAGAGGAACATAGGAGGAAGATGGGCGGCGGCTTGCGCAAGGCAACGACGGTGAGTGGCGCAAAGGCAAAAATGGAACCCCAAGAGTGAGGCGAAGACTTGGGTGGTGATGGCACAGCAAGAGCGTCGGCGAGGTGGCGGCGACAGCAACAACGGAGGAGAGGCTCGGACTTGTGGCAGAAACGACGACTCGGTGGCACTCGATGGAAACAGAGGGAAGCACGACGACGGAGACGGCACAAGGAACACTCTGGGATGATCTGGGCAGCCGGAGAGCAACCGAAGCGACAGCGATGGCCGATGAGGAAGACAAAGGGCGGTGGCAGGGCATCTCGACGGCGGAGAGAGGACAAGGAGGGAGGGGGTTGAAAGAGGACGAAGAGGAGCTCAAAGTGACGTGCTCGGATAGGCGAGGGACTCACTGGAGAGAGGGATCGACGGTGGAGATGACAACCAGCTTTGGAGATGACGAAGGCAATGGCGAAGCAAGGTTCTTCCAAGGACAGCGAGGCAAGCACCGCATAGAACGCGACGACGCGAACTCAAAGGTGGGGACGGTGCAGAAGAAGAAGCTTCGATGGTGGCAGAACGTATGAAGGAGTCCCTCGGTAGCCAGTAACTTCCTCAGCGAAATCCAACTCAAGATGGCGGCTTGGGGTTTTGAGAGAGGAGCTTGGGGGCGAAAGATAATACGCAGAGGAACGCTCTTATATAGGGCCGGAGAGGGATGTTTGCTTGGCGAACGACGGTGAGGCATGTGCGTGCTGGACACGGATTGGCAAGGAGTCTAGAGCGGGGAGGAAGACAAGGCTAACAATGAGGGCCTGTATGGTAGTGGAAGAAGGAAGGAGGAAGGAGGAAGGAGCTGGGCTAGCTTGGCGCACGGGAGGGAAAAGGGAAACGGGCCAAGGTTGGTGGCTGGGTAGGGAAAAACAAAAGGAGAAGGAAGAAAAGAAAAGCGGGCTGGCGGGGAAAAGAAAAGGAAATGGGCCGAAAGAGAGGATTTCAGCCTGAAAGGACAAATTTGGAATTAAAAGATTTCCGAATTTCATAAAATATATTAAAGAGAATCGAGCTGAAAGAAATAACAAATAAACTCCAAAAATTCCTAAAAAATTCCAATAAATTCTCTGGAACTCAAGGAACCCAAATAAAACAACTTTTAATTTAATTAAAGTTTAAATTAATCATATTAAATTATTTTAATTTTAGAAAATTCAAATTAAGCTTTTACTGAATCAAGAATATTCAAATGGTTACTTTTATTTAAAAGCTTCAAAAGAACTCCAAAACTTGGGATGCTACATTGCATCTAGAGATGAATATTTTATCAATGGGAACATCCAGGATAATGAAGTCCAATGACATCATAAAAGTTTATAATCATTTATGCCAAGTAAATAATAGCTCATGCGGCAATGGACAGCAAACCCCTGTCGCATTACACACACCTAGATGTTAAATTAATACCAAAGTTCTTTATCTCATTGATCAAATAAAAGTACCATAATTGTAAATAGTAGCATTTTTGAACATGTCACGCCTCTAAATAATACATTACTAACTGCTAAGTGTTACTTCCCGACAATAATAACTAACGGTGTGGACCAACTTGTGCACCACATCATTTGACACACTTGTAATTTTGGTCAATTGTAGGACTATCATCAGTGTTATCAACAACATAGTGGTCAGCTTCAAGTGAACCACCATCTTGGGAGTGGTCTCAGAACAACTATTGCAGTAGATGAAATAACCTGATAGGCCTAGTAAGATAATTACTCACTTTTTCTATCATACAAAGGAAGGAAAGCAAAAGGATCAAAACATACCTGGCAGTAGTATAGTAACACTTCGTCTTCGTGCAGTAGCACTCCGACGATGGTGTAGTAACACATGTCTTTCGTGCACTAACACTCATACGGTGTTATAGTAACACTTCGTCTTTCGTCTGGTAATACTTCGGCGGTGGTGCAGTAACACTATATTTTTCGTGCAGTAACACGACTTTCATAGTGTGGTAACAAGCTTGATAACATGGTTGAATCACACTAGATCAGAAGGAAATGAAGTAGAACCAAGAAAGGGAAGCGGTATTACCATTGGTCTCCTACACGAACTAGCCTTTGAACCTGAGTTAGGAAATGTCAGTGACCACGGGATGACAGACAAGTAGACGAGTAGTAGATCGAGAAAGGGGGTTGGTCTAGGATAACAGGAGAAGGCGGCTGTTGCTGCTGTAGGATGTGGAGCAGTCTCTAGATCTGCATGTATTAGAGGAAAAGGAGATGAGGAGAAGGAATGGATGGTGGATATGGAGAGTAAATAGATGTGTGTTACCTGAGAAGAGAGATGTGACAACGGGACAACCCTCAGAAGCTCTCCATGGAGGCTATGGTGGTGGTGAGTGAAGTGTGGGAAGGAAGGAGATAGATGGCGACCTTACCAGAAAAGATGGTGAATCTTTTGGCGTTTGTGGCGTGCCAAAGAACTGTAACATTCTTTTTCCTGCCGCACTTGTGACAAAAAAAAAACTCTATGGCAAAACCTTCTAAATTCGTCCAAAGAACTATGCCAACCTAAGCTTAATAAGAAACGAAACACCTATCTAAGGAGCTGTGGCACACCAAAACTTAGACGTGACAACCTTAGGCTGCAAACCAAACATACCCTAAATCTCTTATGAAGCCGTTGAATTGCGCCCGAGAGGAGTAATGCTCACTCTAGCTTTCTCCATTTTTGTAATCTTGACTGAACAAGATCAACTCACAAACATATCTTTTAGTACAATATTCAACAAGAGAAGCGTGCCTCTCGATCGAACCAGCAACAGCAAGCACAACATCGGACGTCATATCTCATAACCGGCAAGGCAACAACCTTGGGAGTGGTCAGAGAACAACTCTTGCAATAGATGAAAGAACCTGATAGGTCTAGTAAGATAATTGCTCACTTTTTTCTATCATACAAAGGAAGGAAAGCAAAAAGACCGAAACATATTTGGTGGTAGTGTAGTAACACCTCGGCGATGGTGTAGTAACACGATGTCTTTCATGCACCAACACTCATACAGTGGTATAGTAACACTTCGTCTTTCGTACGGTAATACTTCGGCGGTGGTGCAGTAACACTATGTTTTTCGTGCAGTAACACAACTTTCATAGTGTGGTAACAAGCTTGATAACGTGACTGGATCACACTAGATCAGCAGGAAACGAAGTAGAACCAAGAAAGGGAAGCGGTATTACCTCTGGTCTCTTGCACGAATTAACCTCTGAACCCGAGTTAGGAAATGTCAGCGACCACAGGATGACGAACAAGTAGACGAGTAGTAGATCGAGAAAGGGGGTTGGTCTAGGATAACAGGAGAAGGCTGTTGCTGCTGTAAGATGTGGAGCAGTCTCTAGATCTACATGTATTTTAGAGGAAAGGGAGATGAGGAGAAGGAAAGGATGGTGGATATGGAGAGTAAAGAGATGTGCCTTACCTGAGAAGAGAGATGTGACAACGAGACAATCCTCTGAAGCTCTCCATGGAGGATATGGTGGTGGTGAGTGAAGTGTGGGAAGGAAGGAGATAGATGACGATTTTACCAGAAAAGATGGTGAATCTTTTGGCGTTTGTGGCGTGCCAAAGAACTGTAGCATTCTTTTTCCCGCCACACTTGTGGCAAAAACTCTATGGCAAAGCCTTCTCAATTCGTCAAAGGAACTATGTCAGTCTAAACCTAATAAGAAACCAAACACCTACCTAAGGAGTTGTGACACGCCAAAACTTAGATGTGACAACCTTAGGCTGCAAACCAAACCAAACGTACCCTAAATCTCTTACGAAGCCGCTGAATTGCGCCCGAGAGGAGTAATGCTCACTCTAGCTTTCTCCATTTTTGTAATCTTGACTGGACAAGATCAACTCACAAACATACTTTTAGTACAATATTCAACAAGACAAGCGTCACATATTGCCGGCCGCCATCAGGTGAGATCAAATCACGCAAGACACTCAGCCATTGATTATCACCCCGGCCCTTCCGTCCAAGATTCCGGCCAAGCAGCTACGCTATACGATAACAACGAACGAACTGACGACATAGCTAGCGTGCCTCTCGATCGAACCAGCAAAGGCAAGCACAGCATCGGACGTCATATCTCATAACCGGCAAGGCAACAACCTGCTGCTATATATGAGCCTAGCTACGATGCTATAGATAACCAATCAAACCTCCGTCGCTGCTGGAAAAGATCAGGCCCGGCCGGCGGGGTCCCTTTCTCCCCTCCCTCCGGCCGGTGGACCGAAGAATCGGCACGCATTCGCGCGAGCGGCCGATACATATGTCCTCGCCAAATTGACAAGTACACTCGCAAGAAATACAGTTGCCGTCCGTCCGACGTCGTCGTCCTCGGCAGATTTGGTCAGACAAGCTTCGATCATCCATCCATCTCTAGCTCGGTGAGAATCTGAGCGAGGCGTACGTACGTTAGCTGATTAACCGAGGCTCTTTCTTTTTCCGCGATATTCGCGGTGATTTTCCGAAAGCGATGCTTGATTTGGTCCGGCCGGGTGGTGCTTAGTCGCAGCATGAGATTTTTCTTCTTTCTTTTCTGCGAGGAGCATGAGATTTTCCTTTGTTCTGCGTCAGCGTCAACGGCACGTGCGAGCTAGTAGCTAACTAGGAGTGAAATTCTTGGTGTGAGTTCGCAACGATCGATCTTGTCTCCTTGCCGTAACTCACGGGGCAGGGCAGAGATTTGCTGCTTCTGGTATTACAACGTGCTAGGTACTGATTTTAGCTTCCGAGGGCCCTGTTTGGAACACACGGATTTCAAAAGAAACATTATTTTTTTGTTAGGGATCATGAAACAGTTTACCCTTTCTGAACACGATTCCTGCGAAAACTGAGCTATTTCATACAGAATTCTTGTGAAATTCATTCATTCCAAATCGGGTCTTCCTTCTAGCCCGGTAAGTAATTTCTCGCATTGGTCAGGTCTACTGGTCGTTTTCGCGCATTCTGGTCAAAATAGCCATCTCGCTCGTCTCGGTACCGGGAGAGGGAGAGAAAATGAAGCAGAGGAGAGGTTGTGGCTAGCGAGGGCAATTGGCGAGGCGGGTAGATTGTCGATGATCGAAACATAATGTTCTCTATCGAACTTACTCGGGAAAGTAATATGAAAATGCTATCAAATGAAGACTATATATTGTTGTGAACATACTACGTGTTTGTATGAGAACACAAAGTATGTTATAGAATGATCGTACTAATCATGACTGAATAAGTAAATGCTATCAAACTTATCCTCTCTATTCCTTATGGTTATATTACAGAGAACGTGGGCTACTCCCTTTATAATATTTATAAAGATGGTAGTTAATACCGCTAAATACACCTATAATCTTCACGCACGTTCGCGGAAGAGTCTTAAACAGTCACGTCTGTTGGTCAATTGTCGTAAGTTACCAATACGCCAAAAGTCGTCTTCCCACCAATCACGTAGGTAATTGTTGGTGTTTCCTGACCAATTTGATGGTCGGGGATTTGTCCAAAGCCGTATATTTGGTTGGACAATATCCACAGCTGGTTGTCCATGACCTAAACTGATCGTCGACCAGTTTAGCAGTAATAAAGGGAATTAAATTCCTTTATAACTGGTTGCAAGTTTATAACCGTAATATAGTGAACCTACGTTAAGTAGACCTCCTTTGATAATAACTCTAACTCTGAAACAAAAATCGATCTGAATAAGAATCCTCGTCAACAACCTTCCACGACGGTGCTTGGCAACAGACGAAGGTGAGCGCAGGAACAGAAGCAGTGATGCCCCGATTTGGATGACGACGAGGCGGCACAGCCGCACAGCCGCTCTGGCTCGGGAAGAGATGATGGCGACGACACAACAGGGAACTCACCTTCCGCTGCGGACGGCGGCGGCGGCGGCGGCTGTCGGCCCTTCGTCGCCTCGTGGCTTCATCTTCTCGCGAGCTCATGGATCGAAGTCTCCCGTTCCGATCTGTTTTTTTGTTTGAGGAAATCCCGATTTGTACGTGCGCTATAGATGTGGGGGTGGTCTTTGGACTTTTGGTGGCTTACACATCAGGTTGATGGCCTGATGGGCCGCTGGCTAGGCCAGGCCACATCGTCCCTCAATTTTTTTTCCTTTGTTGTATTTGCATTAGGTCTTATAGTATTATACAATATTTACTTTTACAGGTACATACATAAAAGTCCGGAACAGTACGCCGAGATGCTCTGGTATCGAAATGTATCCTTTCAAATGCCAAACCGGAACGGTGGCCGAAACAGAATTACCAAGTATGCTACAAGTATCTCCCATTAGGTACAATGACAAGTAAGCAACCAACTAGCTGCACACGTCAGATCGATTACATGGTAATTAAGCATGCATGCATTGTGTTATGAAACATAATTATGGGCAAAAGACTAAACCGTCTCTGAAGGATTTTCACCCATGTGGCTATAAATACGAGGACCCCCATGATGAATAAACATATTGGATCTTTTTCATACCTTGTGTCTCTCTGTGGCTACGACATCGATTATTTAACACGTTATCAACACGAATGGTTCTTCCGCCAATCGGTATGTTGTTCGAGATCCTCTTTTTCAATCCTCATGATCTATAATTTAATCTGGCAGATTAAATTTTTAGAAACCTAGATTAGATCAGAGTAATCGACCAATCTTCTATGGATTTACTATCCATCGTCATCTGAGGTTACTGTTCATATGACGAAGAAAAAAAGGGAAAAAGAAGAAGAAGAAAAAAGGGCGCCACCATCTTAGCCACCGCACTTGCATCGCCCATGCCCGCAGGCCGCTCCCGCCGAGCGTTGCGCCCGCCTCCGTGTTGTCGCCAGCCCCCCACCCCGGCCGCCGCCCGTGGGCTCGTGTGTCCCACAGCCGCCTCCAAGCCAGGGGGACCCTAAACCACCCCCCTTTTTGACCTAGCCTAGCAAGTTGGCTAAGCCATGGGCCAGCTCGGCTCACGACCGGGAAAAGAAAGAAAAAATAGAAAAATGTTTCGGGAGAAAAAAAATGAAACCTAAAAATCTTGCAAAATGGCCCTTGGTAATTCTAAAAATTACAAGGAAAGTTTGTGAATAATAAAAGTTTGCAAAAAACCCTGGAGTTTTGCGAACTTACAGTGGATTTTGGATTTTTATATATATTCTTGCAGAATAACCATTCGAGAATCTGATGTTTGCGATAGATTAGTATGTTCTAAGGTTATTTTATAATCTAGACCATCGGTTTATGGTTATTTGCTTTAATAATATTTATTTTTATACAATAACCTTAAATTAATCCTAGGAACTGATTTTCTAAGGTATATGAGCTTCGATAAATTATGAAATCTTAGACCTAGTACACATTGCAAGCATCATATTTTTATGGTATTATGTGTTTGAGAAATTAATTATGGGTTTAGTGGTTCTGAAAATTGCTCTCATACCTTAAAAATTATATAAAAAAATAAAAATACTAGAATTTTTTTTGGGAAATGTATAAAATTATCTACCAAATAGATAAAATTATTATTTACTATTTTGCACTCATTTTATGCATTTAAAATGCTTTACCTGCTGTAAACAAAGAGAAAATTGCATAAATTGTGTGGAACATATTTGACATCACTAAGTAGATATTTGTTTGTCTTGGATGATAGCAATGACAAGCCCATATTATGCTTTTATGGAGACCTGTAGCCATCTCCTAGTTATCCCTTAATTTTGTAAAGATGTCGCATTAGTAATATAGATTCAACTCGTGAAGAGCTTGGTCCCGCTCATGATGAATATCTCTTATCTTTTTCTTTAAGCTGAAATCTTATGCATTAGATTGTTATTTCTCAGATGTCATAAATAAAATAATGATATAAGTGGTTCTATTAAAGCCTTATCTTCCGCTGAATAGTTGATTAAATCTACTTAATAGAACACATTGCCAGTAGCATATTTTACCTGTATTAAAATAATTAATCTTGCACGGAATAAATTTTGTAAATAACATGCCTGAAAATTGAAAATATGTTGCCATGCCTTGCTAACAAAATATTAGACATGTACTTTTGATATCTAATAATCCTCAATTCACCAACTTGTAGTGCACGGATGCTAGATAACAAAAGGGAAACTAATTTTCTCAGTGGCACCGGAACAAGCCTAGTCATATGTTGATCTCTAATAGACCACTTTGACTAGAAAACACCATATTCCTCAAATAAGTACAAAATAACTTCAACCTGAAGATTTGGAGTCTATATAACATTATCCTCCACCACACTGATTTCTTAATTGAAGAACTTTGCAAGCAGAATGTTACATAGTATATATTGGTTTTATGTCAACAAAATTGTACTCCTGTTGAAGTATGATTGCAAATCTTTGCCAAAACTCTTAGTTGATTTCAAGCAAATGCCTGATGCACACGCTATCACTCGAGATTTTTATAGTTGGCATGAAAAGGGGAGGATATTGGGCTTGTGTGGGATCACCAATACCTGTCCTGCAATTTGAGCATATCCTGGAGTCTCTGCAAGAGCAGGGTTAGTGTTATTTAAAATGTCGCGAACTCGTTGTAGGTTTTGAATCATTACCGAAGGTCTTGGAGGATTATTGCTAGCAAAAGGTGTTCGATGGCTCGATCTCCCCCCCCCGACCTTTGGTTTGTCCCGATCGACCCATCACATGCTTATAAGGTAGAAATAGACGAATTAATTGATCGATGTCCATCAGTTCGACCACCTTCACCATTTGGTGCTTGAGCACCCGCACCATTTCCATCAGTAGGTGGTGGTAGGTTAAGCCGTGGAGGATCGTGCAAGGCATCGTGATCGGTATCTCTGATTGCGTCAACCTCATGCCTCCAACAGCGGTCTTCGACGAGCTCCCATCGTAGCTGAGGGAGAGCCTTCCAGTGCTTCGACAAGAAGCCTCCAGGATGGGGAGTGTTCGGAGATTAGCACCTATGGTAGGCTTTGTGGTGGACTCAGCTTGATCCAGCGGATTGTCGATCGTATGTTGAGTTTTATCATTCCTACTTGGGCTTCGACCAGTGGTAACTTCATTGACATGCTCACCAGATGTCGGTTGGCCCTCAAAATGCGTAGGAGCCGTTGGTGAATACTGGTCACCCATGATCGTATCGAGAGTACATTGACCCTCGGGTTGCAGTGTTGGGCTTTTGCCGCTTTTGCCGGTCGGAATGATCGGGCTTGCAGAGGTGTTTGGATGTTTTGAGCCGGTCAGAAGAATCGATTCCTTTGGTTACGCCACTGATGGTGTGTCTTCCTCCATCCGGTCGATCTCGCTGGTTTTAGCGAGTGGATAGCTGGCGTCAGAAGAGGATGACAACGACATTGCATCATGTTCCATAGAGCGGATGCATGCGTCCATATCCACGTCAAAGTAGTCCGCCAAGTCGAACCAATTCTCCTCATCCTAAGTTCCCGCCATAGTAGCATGGGCGGTTATGGAGCGAAGGGAAAATGAATGAGAATTGGCAAGCGAAGAATCTTCAAGAAATCAGTGCCCGCTTCCCCACAGACGGCGCCAGCTGCCGACGATCAAGTCGCCGATCTTACGAAATAAATAGAGAAAAATGGCAAAGTTCTTGGGAGAGAATGGGATTGCTCTTTATTGTAATGAACTGGCTATTACAGGGGTTGCCCTTGAGAAGGCAGTGGACTAGCCCTATGCACACAGAGTATTTTGTTTGCTATACTAATCCTCCAGATGTCTTTGGATCACTAAGTCTTGTGTCCTTTGATGATCTGTTGATTCTGGATCTCTCCCCATCTCCTCCCTTGATCTTCCTTTAAATAACTGGCGAAGTGGTGGCAGTTAATTCTTGAAGAGACGCCCTTTGGAAGTGTCACGTCTGGTCGGAGAAACATCGGCAGTTGGTAAAAAGCCAACTGACTAGCAGTTTGATGTTAGTGAGAGATATAACCATGTCGTGGTTATTGTCGGTGACTTAGGGTTGTGAAACCTCGTGTGGATTGGAACAAATTAGGCACATGTTCCATTCATCACACGGAAGGAATATACTTGGAATGGATCCAAGTGCTAGTTCATTGCTTTTATGAGCAATCATCTGGTTAGGGACTAGGTACAGGACCTTGTCCGACCAGGGTACCCATAATATAACCTTTGGAATTCTTGCGACCACAGGGGACGTTAGTCTTTAATTAAATAAAGTAATATTTTAAGATTAATCCTCATCACCAGCATACACTTTTGGGCCACCACCAATTGTTGGAGATCATGTTGGATCTGAAATTCAATCAAACATGTGCCCATGTGTAATGTACAAAAATTTGGGTTTTCAAAAATCTTTCGAGTAGTTTAAGTCTCTCAAAAACTTTCACCATTTTATTTGAATTAATAAAGCTTAATTGGGAATTTCCTAAATTTAAAATATTTAAATTGACTAATGTAAACATCAATTAAAAGCAAATCCACCACCTAAGCCGCCATCTATGCGCCAAGGTTATGTTACCAAAATTAAAATAAAATAAAATAATTATTTTATTGAATTTCCTAAAAATTTGATAGAGTTTCATTGCTTTATTTGAATTTCTGAAGTTTTAAAAGTCAAATTTAAAATTTATTTGAAGTTCTTGAAGTTTTATTGGATTTAAATTGAAAAATAAAAATTTGCTTAATTTCTAGAATTTTCTGAGTTTTTTTTACAAGCTTTTTCTTAAATATTTTAAAGCCAAAACAATTTATTTGCAAAAATAAAAGCCAACTTTAAGTTGGAAGTAATGTTATTAAGTCCAAAATAAGTATGTGAATTTCTGTGAATTTTTCCATAATTTTTGGATTTATTTTGCTATTTTCAAAAGCCAAAAGAAATTAACTAGATTAAATAAAATCGCAAATCATTTAAAATCCGGAAAATGGCTTTTGGGCCAAAACCTCCCTCCGGCCCATCTCTCTCTCCCGCGCTTCCGGCCCAATCGGCCCGCCCGTTTTCCCTCTCTCTCTCCCTCACTCCCCGGCCCCACCCGCCAGCCTCCGCTTGTCGCGCCAGTGGCCCCGCCCCATCTCCTTCTTCCCGCTTCTTCTTTCCTCGGCCGCGCCCGAGTCCGCCATTTCCGCCGCGTAGAAGCTCCGTCAAAACCCCACTCCGGCTCTCCCGCAAGACCACGCGACGTGCGCACGAACCGCGTCGCCCCTAACCGCCTCCACCCCCACCTTCTCCTCTTCTCTTCGTGCCCGGTTCGCCCGCGAGCACTAACCGCCGCCGCCGATACCGCGCGCACGATCTACTCCTCCGCCACTCCGGCCCTATAAAGGGAGCACGGTGAGCCCCTTCCCCGCAACCTCTCCCGGACTCACTCTTCTCCTACCCTCCGAGCTCGCCGCACCGGCATTTTCCCACCGCGCCGCCACCTCTTCCGCGCTTCTAGCGCCGCCACTGTCGACGCCCGTGCCTCTCCGACGACACCAACGGCATCGCGCCCTAGGCCTACCTCGCGCGCGCTAACCTCGCCGAGCGCCTCCCGAACGCCCTCGCCACCGCGACCCGATCGCGCCCGCCTCACTCGCCGCGGCGAACCACTCGAGCCTAGCCCGCCACGGTGAGCCCTAGTCTCCCCGTGATCTCCTCTACGCGTTGGTGTGCTTGCCAGCCGCCGCCGTGCCCCCAATCGCCGGCGACCCTCGGTCCCGACGCCGGCACCGTCCTTGCCTACGTGGCAGTGCACCTCGGCGCCACATAAGCGCCACGTCGCCACTTTTGCCCACGTGGCGCCCGCGTGTCACGCTGGGTCAGCGTCCGCGTGGCAAGGTCCACCTTCTCTCAAATCCAAGTCTCCATGGACTTAGTCCATGTGAGCCGAGCCTTTACAAGTAGGGTCCACTGTCAGAAAAATCTATTGAATTCTTTAAATCCCGAAATTCTCAGATCTGACGTCACCTTGCGCAATAAATTGATTTTTCTTTAGAAAAATAAATCAGGAAAATCAAATAAATTCTAAAATTAGGTTTTAAATAGATTTAAACTTAGAAAATTCATATCTTTTGCATATGAACTCCAAATTGGGTGATTCAAATTGCAAAATTTGTATAAAATCATTATCTAGCTAACTAAACCAAAATTATTTAATTTTGAGCTCATTTGACCACAAATTTCTTTAAACCCTAAATCTATCATTTCATGTAATTTCAAACTTCGAAAGCTCATATCTTTTGCATCCAAACTCCGATTGAGCCCATTCAAATTTCTAAATCTATCTAAATTCAAGATCTAGCTATCTAAACTAAAGTTAATCAATTTGGAGTTAATTTGAATCTTATTTGAATTTGGTTTGAATTTGGCTTATTTTCACGTATAGATTTCGACGACTTCGGAGAGTCAGATTTCGACACCGTTGAAGAGCACATAAGAGGATTGATTTTAACTGTGTGATCATCGTGCTTGTACACATAGACTACCTGGAGAAAGTGCTTGTGAGTACTAGGTGACCTGTTAAGAAAAACAACATCACCTCAGTATCAGTTGATCTGTTCACCTCAAGCGAGGCAAGTTACATTCTTGATCATAATTGCACCTATTATTTAAAATTATTTAAATTCTGTTTCAAATTATTACTGCATGCTTATTTATATTCAGTAATTTAAATTCCTGTTTTTAAATTTATAGTTATGCCTAAAATCCTTTGTATGACCAATTTGGGTAATTGAAGCAAGCATATTGTCACCCTAGATAAAACTTAGTTGATACAATAGTATGGGCTAGGATCATTTGGAAAATATTGTGCTTAGCCATGCTTATAGACCAAATATATTTGATTTGGGAGATTTCAGCCAAAAGTCAAATGTTATTTAAATTGTACCCTTGGCATTGGTGTGTCATGGGAGTTTTAGAAATAACTTTGGAAAATAAAATTAAATGATGGTTTGGACTTGGGCGAAGTGGTTGTCCGTGGGTGCAGGTTTATGCACGGCTCAACTGGGTAGGTTGAGGCCCGTGGTTCTGTTGGTTGTCGCCTGTGTCGCTTAAGGACCGCCTCTTGAGCCGCATCTTGCTAAGCCACATCATACTACCACATATCTTGTATGGGCGGACTGGCCGATTAATTTGCAAAGTTCTATCATGGTCATTCTGTTGGTGCAGTGGTAGTCATGTTATGACTGTGTTAGTCCCACTTGGCGCAAGAGGGCTGAACCTGCGGACGGGTAGTCCAAAGGGGTGAAACCTTAGCGAGGAGGACTATGGTGGAATGACGATTGTAAAGGCCTTGACACGTGCTCTAGACTGCTTACCTAAGGTAGTGAGCGGTGGTATCGACGGATGCCAAACAACTAGAGAATTCATGTCTTGTGGGTAAAGTTGTACAACCTCTGCAGAGTGTAAAACTATTCGAATAGCCGTGTCCACGGTCATGGACATGCTGGCAAAGCCACTCAGAGTTAGACTTCGATTTAAAAATATTTTTGTAAAACAGTTTGATCATGGATGGGTGTCCATGAGAAAGGTTGTGGGTTGAAGCCCCGGGTTGGTGCCCGTGTTTATGTTGGTGTTAGGTTGGTGCCTACACTATCGTTATCAACAAAGAAACAATTTTTAGATTTTATAAAACTTGAGCTTTTGAACTTAATATGGTATTTAATGTCAAATGCTGTTTTGCACAAATAACACTATAAGCCTTCCTTTGTTACATCCATTTATGCATGTCATTCTGTTATTTGACGGGTGTAACTTGCGAGCACGGAAGTTGTGCTCATTCTTGCTTAATGCAAATAAATTTCAGAGGAGAAGGACTTCACTTCAGGTGTGGATCATGACGACTAGGCCGCTACCCCAGTCGATTGCTTGTGGCAGATTGCTGGACCCTACTACTTCTTCATCGTCTTCCGCTGTGTTTATTTAATGTTGCCCTGTAAGGCTATCTTGTAATCAACTCTGTTGTTATTTAATAACTTTTAACGTTTATGGTTGTGTTACCACATTTGTTTACTGTGTGAGCTAGCCACTGATCATGTGACTAGTTCAGTTATGCACAGAAGATCTGGGGTGTTAATCCCGGGTTCTTACAAAATCCCAGTGGTCCCACATGTCATACACTCAGCCATCTTCCAATAATTCCGAAATAAAGTATGCTGTGGACTAGACCTGTTCAAAGGTGACTCGCCCCGCCAGCCTGGCTTGAGCCCAAACCTATTCGAGCCGGGCATGGGACTGGATTTTTGGCCCAAAAGCCCGGCCTAGAAGCCCAAAAGCCCAAAAAATATAATTAAAAAATAAAAAATCTATTTTTAATTCTGGAAATGAATTAAATATTACTTTTTTATTCTAAAAAAGGATTAAAATAAATATATTTAAATCAAAAAATCAATTTTGGGCGGGCTCGCTCGCTTCGCTTGAGACCGAGCTTTTCAAGCCCTACTGCCCGACGCTTTGTGCAGTCTCACGTGGACCCACCACAATTCCTCTCCCCTTTTTTTTCAAAGATTTTCTTTTCGATCAAACTTCCGAGAGCTTGTTCTCCCTCGTACGAACTCCGATTGAACCCATTCAAGTTTCTAAATTCATCTAAATTCAAGATCTACCTTCATGTACCACTCAGTTTCAATCTAGAGTTTATTTGATCTATCTTTTCGAATTTTATTTATTTTGTGCTTTCTTTCTCGTTAGACGTTGAAGTCCCAGAATCGTCTGAATGTGCTGAAGGTCAAGGAAGTAGAATATTGAAGATAAAATGAGCTCAAGTCATAGCTTATGCATCCTAATAGTTGAGACCGCATGAAGGGAATTACCCGATGCACGATTTGGAGTTAGCAGTAATTGTGCATGCATCGAAAATCTGGCGATATTATCTCATTGGTAATCGCTACAAGATTTTCACGGACCACAAGAGTTTGAAATATATTTTTACCCAGTCAGAACTCAACTTAAGGTAGAGAAGATGGTTGGAGCTGATAAAGGACTATGACATTGGAATCCATTATCATCCCAGAAAAGCAAACGTAGTTGCGGATGCCCTAAGTAGAAAAGGGTATCGCAATACTATGTTGGTGCAGGAAAGTCAGCCAAAATTATACGAAGAGTTGAAGCATCTAAACCTAGAGATTGTTAGTCAAGGTTGTGTGAACACTCTAGAGGTTCAACCGACCATTCAAGCCCAGATCGGGAAAATCAGAAAGAAGACGAAGACATCAAGGAAATCAAGAAGAATATGCGAAGAGGCAAAGCACCAGGGTTTTCTGAAGATGAGCAGGGTACAGTTTGGTTCGAGAACCGTATCTGTGTACCTGACTATCAGGAGACAAAACAGTTGATTCTTCAAGAAGCCCACGAATCCCCGTACTCCATTCATCCCGGAAGTACCAAGATGTAACAAGATTTGAAGGAGAAATATTGGTGGGTCAGCATGAAGTGGGAAATCACTGAATTTGTAGCTCGTTGTGATATATGCCAAAGAGTTAAGGCAGAACACGAGAGACTCATAGAATTGTTGCAACCATTGCCAATTCTAGAATGAAAATAGGAAGAAATCGGTGTGGACTTTATTACCAGACTACCTAGGACCCAATTAGGATATGATTCCATCTGGGTTGTGATTGACCGTTTGACTAAAGTAGCACATTTCATTCTGGTCAAAACCAAGTATGGGGGCAACAAGCTGGCAGAGTTGTACATGGTTAGGATCGTTTGTCTACATGGAGTACCCAATAAGATGGTGTCTGATAGAGGTTCCCAATTCACATCAAGATTTTGGAAGAGTTTGCATAAAGCCTTGGGACGTGTCTCAATTTCAGTACAACGTATCATCCTCAAATAGATGGCCAGACAGAACGTGTGAACTAGGTCTTAGAAGATATGTTGCAAGCTTGTGCTTTGGATTGTTGGAAGAGTTGAGACAACAAACCTCCCATATGCAGAATTTTTGTACAATAATAGTTATTAAGCTAGTTTGTAGATGTCGCCATTTGAAGCCCTTTTTGGCAGGAAGTGTAGGACTCCACTTCTTTGGGATCAAGTGGGCGAGCGTCATTTCCTTGGACCCGAATTAATCAAGGATGCTGAAGACTGGGTAAGAGTGATAAAATAAAGATTGAGAGAAGCTCAGTCCCGATAGAAGAGTTATGCTGATAATCATCGAAGGGATCTATCATTTGAAGCCGGAGATTTTGTGTACCTTAGAGTAACTCCACTAAGAGGAGTTAAAAGATTCCGGACCAAGGGAAAACTTGCACCCAAATTTGTTGTACCACACAAGATTTTGGGAAAAAGAGGCGAAGTTGCTTATCAGTTAGAGCTACCCACATCTCTGTCTGTAGTTCATGATGTCTTCCATGTCTCCCAATTGAAGAAATATCTTCGAGTCCCAACTGAACAAACACTGCTGGATAGCATCGACCTCTAGGAAGATCTCACTTATGTGGAACATCCGATAAAGATCCTTGATGTCGTAGAACGCATTACTACAAGTAAAGTAATCCGTTTTTGCAAGGTTCAGTGGAGCAACCACTCAGAAGAGGAAGCCGCTTGAGTGAAAGAAGAAGAATTGAAAGCCGAGTACCCCAACCTCTTTGCTAGCCAGTCTGAATCTCAGGGTCAAGATTCCCATTAAGGGGGGTGGGTTCATAACATCCCAATTTTTCAATTTTTAGCTAAAAAATAAAATTTAATTATTTTCCTTGAGTTTTCTGAATTTTCTAGAATTTTAAAAGCTTTTCTCTAATTATTTTGAAGGAAAAATAAAATATTTTTGATATTTAATAAATAATTAATTTGTAAATATTTTATTTAAGTCCTAAATGTATTTGGGAATTTCTGTGAATTTTCCCATTATTTTGGACTTTATTTGCTATTTTCTAAAAGCCTAAATCAATTAACTCAATTTCTGAAATAAGTAAATCAAAAGAAATCCAAAAATCCTTTTGGGCCGAATCTCCCTCGACCCCTACCTTTTTCTGCACATGCGCCCGACCCATTCACGAGCCTAGGCCAGCCGCACCTTTTCTCTCCCTAGCCTCACGGTGCCCGCATGTTAGTCTCTCCCTTCCTTCTCTCTTTCTTGCTCTCTCTGACCATAGGGGCCCACCTATCGGGGCCTTCCCCTTCCTCTCGCCGTCTTCCTCGCACAGCTTTGCCGTGGCTAGAGCTTCGAGCTCCACCCGAAAATGAGCATAACAGCCCGCTTTTTTTGCGCTAACACTGTCATCGTTATCCCCTTGACACTTCGCATTTATCCCGAACCTTATCCCCTCTTTTCTCACTGCCAAACTCGGTTTTTTGCCGTGGCACTGAAACAGACTCTCAACGGTTCATTGCCGATTCGGCCTCGCCCATGCCCTATAAAAGGACGCCCCGTGCGCCCCTCTACCCCCTCATCCCAACCCTATCTCTCATTTCGCCCCAAAGTTCCTCCAACCGCCGGAATTTAAGATTAGGGTTCGTCCGCCACCGATTGCCACACCGTCAGCAACGCCCTTTTGCCATCGACTGCACCTTCGTCGTCATCGCGTCGTGGGCTACGTGAGGCGCACCTCCAAGATGCTGGAGCTTCACCGGAACGCCATCGCCGCCTTGAACCGAACCACTCCGCTGCCTTCTCCCTTGTCTCTGGCAGCCCTGTCGCGCCCCTTCGCCAAAACCTAGTGCGCCAGCTTTGCCGCGACCTCCTCTGCACCAAGGTAACCCCACCGTACTTCGCCATCTGTCACAACGCCGACGACCGTCAGTCACCGCGCACCACCGCCTCGGAGCTGATGTGGTGTGACTGCGTGGAGCCACATCACAGCCACATCAGTGCAACCATCCACGTGGTAGTCCACGTGGGTGCTGAGGTGGCTTTTCTGCTTTTTCAATAGAAAATTAATTCGACCGAATAGTAATCTGATTGTTGACGTCAGGCCTGCATCATAAATAGATTTTCCTTTAGAAAATGAATTCGTAATTTCAGAAAAATCGTTTTAATCTAATTTCTTTAGGATTTAATCTTTTGAGGACTCGTTCTCCTTCATACGAGCTCCGATTTTGATGATTCAAATTCCTAAATTTATCTAAAATCAAGATCTTTCGAGTTAAACCAAAATTATTTAATTTAGATTTCATTTGAAATTTATTTTAATTTATTTGAGTTTTATTTGAGTTTAGATTATTTGCATGTATAGATTTTGACGACCCATAGAGGTTGACCCCTCTGAAGATTTAGATTATCAGGACCTTGAGCAAGGCAAGTTACACTCTTTGATCATATTTGAATCCCATTACCTTAAACTATTTAAATTCTATTTAAAATTATTATTACATGCCTATTTATAATTCAGTTATTTTAAGTTCCTGTTTTAAATTCCTAGTTAATCTACTTCCTTTGCATGGCTAATATTGATGTTTGGATTGTCAGTACCTTGTCACCTTTGTAAAATAAATTAGAAAAATGATGCTTAGTCAATGCTTTAGACCATAACATTGATTTTGAAGGAATTTAGCCAAAATATAAAGTTGAGTTAAAATTGAGACTATGGTATTGTCTTTACCAAAGAATATTTTGACATGAAAAATAAATAAAACTGGTTTAGACTTGGGTGAATTGGACCGTTGGTGGGTGCAAGTTTATGCACGGGCTCAGTTCAGGGAATGGCTGAGGCCAGGGATTGTTTTGGAAGTCGCCCAGTCATGCAAGGACCGATCTGTGTGCTGCAGATTGTTAAGCCAACTCGTACCACCACAAGTCTGGAGTGGCACTGACTTGGCCAAGTAAACTATATTATTTCACCATAATTATGTCATGAAAAGGTGTGGGTGTCGTGAACACTTATTTTTAATACCCACATGGCACAAGAGGGGGTTATCATTTGGTGTGAAGCCTATGATAACGAAACCTTAGCAGACATAAATATACTGAAATAATATAGGGTAAAGACTCGTGACAGTTGCTTAGTAGCACACATTCGGAAGCGTGTTTTGGCCGACATGTTAAGCAACTCTCTCTTGTGGGTAAAGCTGTACCAACTCTACAGAGTAATAATCTATTCGAATAGCCACGTCCGTGGTCATGGACATACTGAGCAAAGCCTTTCATGTATTAGACTTGGTTTTGTTTTTAAAATAATTGCAAACTCAGATGTTTTTTCGGATATTCAACCCAATTGGGAAATTTGGGTAGAAAGCCTGGTGTAAGAGGGGGTTAGCCCTTCACCATTTGTGTACAGAGGTTTATCCTACACTTGATACTGATGAATCAAAGTAAAAGTTTAATTTTAACTATAGATTAAAATTTTGCCTTGAAACTTAGTATTGGTATTTAAAACCTGAAAATGTTGCTTTATGCAAAATAACCATATGAACCTCCCTTGACATTACCCTGCATGCATTATATCTATTATTGGTGTAACTTGCTGGGCACGGTTATTTGTGCTCACTCTTGCTGAATAAATTATTTAGGTAAAGACTTCTATCCAGACGGTGAGGACTTGGAGGAATAGGTCGCGCCCCCAGACTTTTGCCTATGGTAGATCGTGTGGTCAATTAAGGACTTAACTTTATGTGCCATTGAACTGAGATACAACTAGACAACCATATGCTTGGTGTGGGACAGACCTAACCTAGTAAGCTATGGAGTCTTGATATTGATTGCTCAGGCAGAGAGTTAAGCTGTGTGCCAGGGTGGAGGTGTATTTCTGTCCGTGTGGTGATGTACATTTATGAGTGGTTCGCTGTCTTCAGGTCTAACGATGTGCGATGGGCTAACCACCTGTGTGGGTGTTGGCGTGGGCAGTAAGCACGATGGGAGTATCAATTGTTGAGATGAAGTGTCAAAAAAGTTTTGTTATGATTGCTCAATCGCATACCTCTGCATGGCGAGTCAAGGCAGACATGATGAGTTAATTATATCTTGTGGGTAAAGTGTATACTTCCTCCGTAGAGTGTTAACAATCTATTTGAATAGCTGTGTCCACAGTCAAGGACATGCTTGGGGATTTCACACCAGGGGTAGATTTTCATAAAAACAAATGGGAATGGGCAGCTGTGTGATTTAACTCATATGGCTGTGTGAAAGAAATTCATTAGGCTTTGTGTCCATTGTGAAAATAATTGTGAAATTATTATTATTATTTGTTTTAAATTATGCTTTCAATCTATTATTCATATTCAACTGCAACTATTGTTTTTATGCAAAAGAACCATACATGACATATCCTTTGCAATAAGCCATCATCTATAATCGCATTCTGTGGTGTGACTTGCTAAGTACTTTATGTACTTATTCTTGTTATAAACAATGTTGTTCATTTGAGAAGGCTACAATAGTCCATCGTTGGTCAACAAGGTCTACTTTAAGGATTGTGGAGAATTATGTCACGCTACCCAGTCGATTGCCTGTGGGCAGATGGATGGCCTTCACTGAAGTTATTCCGTTACCTTCCACTGCAGCTTATTTGAGTTACTTGCCTTCGGAGGCATTAATTGTAAGTTTTGACCTTAAGGTTGTTACTCTGATAATTATTGTTATTTGCTTATTTATCAATCATCTTTGTATATTGAATGATATTTCATTGATATTGCCACTGTGTGCACTAGCGTGATCCTGAACTAGTGCAGTATAAACAGAGGGTCTAGATTTGCATATTTGGGTCTTGACAAAGGTGGTATCAGAGCCATATCGACTGTAGGTCGTGATATTAGTTAGAATAGACATTTTAGATGAAAACTTAAAACTTATTTTACAAATGGAAAATCTCAATTATGTGTTATTCTCATTTCGTGTAACTTCTATACTCTTCCAGTCTATTCCTTTCTAATCTATTTTCTTCTTCACCATTTTGAGTTTTAAATTGAACTATCTCTCCTCATAACTTCTATAGTTTATCGATATTTGTGCCAAATATCATGGTGCGTACTCAGAAGTCTTTTACACAACTCTTTAAAGACCATGCAACCAACATGTAATATCCCGTTTATTTAAAGAGAATATAAGAAGATTAAGAGATTCCTTATTTGTCTCGCCAAGAAACGGGGCAGAATCTGTAATCATCCTGTAACGTGATTTTGGCGACTCGAGATGGTTTCGAATAGAAAACCTCATAACTATAAAGTTGTAGATCTCTTTCCATAGTCCAATTTAGAGTCCTCATTAACCTAATTTGGAGTTCCAACATATGAGATATGGGGTTCGCAAGGTAGGCTGCACAGAGAACTAGGGTCCGCAACTAAGTCAACTTCTAAAGAAAATTTTGTAATGAAGATGGCATTTTCAGAAAAGCCCCACAAATAAAAAGTTGAAGTACTATGAGTTAGCTAAACAGGAAGAAAAGAATCACTCCAATCTGAGTTCAAGAGAGAAAGTTATGACCTCCAAAGTGTTTGCTGCACAGAAGGAAAATGGAAAACCGACTTGAATTCAAAGTGTATTCCGAATCAAATTCAATGCCGGTTGTTTCCGACCCTATCATGTCCAAGCCACGACCCTCCAGCCCCATAGCCTTTAAATAGGACCCTAGGGGTGCCCCCTTGTGCTCCCCAAACCCCCAAGCCGCCACCACCCCACACCTTGTACCTTCCCTTGTCGTCCCTCTGCCCTGGACTCGGCGCCATAGCTTCTGGACTAGAGTTCGGCCAGCAGGAGGTAAGGGAAAGGAGGAGAGGAGAGGAAGAAGAAAGAGAGAGAAGGAGAGAGGGATCACGCGGGAAAATTCGTGACCGATGTTGTGACTTCTAGGGTAATGATCTGATCCCATTAGATTTGTCCTAGGTTAATCCCTATTCAGTTCTTAGAACATTTTGACAATGAGAAGATTAGATGATTTTTCTGTCTAGATTCGCTAGGTTTAGGGTAGAACGTTGCGGGGATGATTAGAGGTATTTAGAATCGAAATTAGAGTTTGATGTAATTGGAGAAAAGTTGGGTTATCGCGTTAGATTTCCAAGAAGGTTTGGATCGTTAAAAATGGAGTAGCGAGCGAAAAGATATAGCCTCCGGAAGGTTGTTGTCTAGATTCCGGGCATAATTGGCAGCACGTATTAATCTGTAGATTAAAAAATAAAAGATGGAATAATTTAGAGTTTTGATCTACATGAAAAGGGTAGGTAACTTCTTAAGAATTCCAGAGAGTCCAAGAACATAATTTTTGAATGGGTATAATAGAAGTTATGATTTTTGGAAGACTATAGCCCAAAACTGAGTTGCTGCTCGAAGTAGTCGTGGGAAAACTTTAATTTGACAGAGTTAATGGCAGAATGGAATTAATCAGAATAGAATTTTTGGATTAATTAGGATATGGTAGATAATTTTCTGTAGTTTCTGAAAAGTCATAGATCACTATATTTGCACATGTGTATTACTAGATGTGAAATTATTAAATCTGCTGTCCAGAAAATGACAGATCTGTCTTTTGAGTTAAAAATAGGGGTTTAGATAATTTAATTTGAAATTTTGATCACCTAAGAAGTTGTAGAAAATTGTGTATACATTCCATAATGATATTGTTTACTATTTTATGACATGACAGGTTGAAAGTTATGATAATTTTAGTACCAGGACAACAGAGGACTGTTTGGTAAAGAGGAAAAATTGTGGAATTAGAGAGCATGCAGGAGCATTGTAGATTAAGTGCTGATTTGTGTTACCGTAGTTTGTATTGAGTTGGGTGTTTGCTGTAGGCGTAGTGGCTTTGGGATTGGTATCACCCTCACATTACTCCGGTTGTCGCACCTAGAAAGGCAAGTGTATGGTAGAATGATGTTGAATGTTTGGAATTATCATTTGTTTAAATGAATGCTTGTCCTGATTATTCATGTGAAATATGACTATTTCATATTGCTTATATGGTTTTGATAATTGATGATGATTACTGAAAAGAATGATGATTATTCATTGCATTGCATGTTGAGCATTCGTGTTGGAATGATTTGATCCATAGGAGTGGGATGAGGTCCCCATATGTAAGATATGGGCAATGGGGTCCTCGTATAAAAAAGGACGGACAATTGGGTCCCTGCACTAAAGAGTGCGGGCATGAGTGAACACCAACGGGTGTTACACTCTGCTATACCGGTATAAGCAGAAGTGAAGATGTGGCATGAGCATGAGTTTGCATTGTATTCATGAAAGATGAAAAATATGATCTGAGATAATGAGAATGAATTGTCGTTGAGATGATGCCTCGTTTGTTGTTTTACTTGTACTTGCTAAGTCATGAACTCACTCTTGCTTATATGTTGTTTTTAGGTGAACGTTGACAACGACATGTTGTGGGTGGAAGTAGAGCATGGAACCATTGCATTTTTTGCAGCACTTCACTCCACCTAATAATCCATTCCTTTTGATCATAAACAGTTTTGCAATTTTCACTGTAATAATTGGATAACTTGTTCTTTCTCTTAGTTCCTTATGGTTCTTGTACATTCGATTTATGGTCCATCATGATGCTGAAATTTATGTTTAACATACTGTTGAACGTTATTCTTGAAGTCTAGATGTTAGTGATTAATGGTTAAAATTGGTAGTGATAGTAGTTGTAGGTGACATCTTGGGCTTTTGTTTAGCTGGGGTATTACACAACAACGACGTATTAACATCTCCCGAAGTGTTCAAGACAACTTCGTTGCAAGAATTGAAGATGAAGAGGAAGTTGTACGTCGCCCTATCTTCCCTCCAAGAATCGTCAACAAGGATCGCAAGCAGTCAACGTTTGACGAAGATTGTGATCAGTCAGTGTGTCCTTCAGACCAGCTATATAGGATAAATTAGCTAAGGCTCCTCTCGTGTGTTGAGCCAAGTCACCTAATTATGTTGGAGTTTGATCGACTAGACGATTAGATCTTCGTTTTTCTTCTTCAATGCATAGATTGGCTGTGAGTTTTATGTTTCTTAATAGCTTTTCGGCTATTGTGTGTTCCTTGGGTTAAACATGCTCCCCTTAGTAGATTGTATTCCCTTACCTTATGCTTTTCCCTCTCATCTATTAAGCCCTAGTGGGCCAGCAAATGGAGAGCCCTAGTGGAGCCAACCTTGTTAGTAATCGAGCCAACCTTGTCAGTAATCTTGAGACAGTCTATGCCAGATCAGATCTTGTTGGTCCCAGTGGACAGTTGTCAGTACCAGGAGTAGCAGATCCACACATGGGACAATTCTTGGTAGCTCAGACTCAATTCTTGAAAACGATGATGCATGACATGAACAACATGATAACACAACAAAATCAGACCATCACTACTCTAATCAATTTGTTGAATCAGAGTAATCGAGCAAGCCGTCGAACCGTTGCAGTGTCAGTACCAGAACGGATATTAACCAACAGTTATCTCCAGCGCCAATAGTGACACATCAAAGCTGAAATTACTTTTCCACCACCCAGAATCAGCTCATATAAGCGACGATGCAACCGTTGGACAATAGTAATATTTGCAATGGCGCACAACTCGTTGCCATCCCAACAGCACACCCTCAGTCCAAGTTTGCCAAGTTCATAATGACTAAACCACCCATCTTTGAAGGATCAGCCATACTCAAGGATGCGAAATCCTGGATTCGCACCATAGAAGAGAAGCTAACTGTTGCGCAATGCAGCGATAACAAGAAAGTTTTCTATGCTGCTCATCAATTGGAAGGAGTTGCAATAGACTGGTGAGAAAACTTTTCCACCACCCATCAGGATGAGTATACCATCACTTGGGCAGAGTTCGCCACCGCTTTTCGTCAACAGTATGCGACATCAAGCAAGAGTGATCAAGAGAAACATGATATTATGATATCTATATCAAATCTAGCCATTGTCATTTGAAGTGCTACTAACCAGATAAGTTAGAAGATTGTGCATGTACCCGTTGTAGAGAAATAGGCTATAGTGCCGACGAGCACAAGATCAATTGTTCCAGTTGCGAAGGAAACCATTCTGTTGGAGAATGTCCAATGAGCAAGATCACATGTTTCTTTTGTGAAGGCAATGATTATTGTTCGAGCCAGTGCCCCATGTATTCAGTGTTGACTTCTGCAACACAACATCAGCGAGAAAATTTTTAAGCCGCTATTAGAGTATTAGCTAAAGAAGGCAAATCATTGTCAGTACAAGATTTGTTAGCTAACGAATCACAAAAGCAAACTATTGACCTAGGCAACCCACCTCAAAAGAGAAGCAAGCTAGTATCATCAGTAGAGTGTTTCGAGTGTGGTAAGCAAGACCACCGTGCTAAGAGATGTCCTGCAAAGCGACAAGCTTCAACCTTGAAGAAAGAGAGTCGTTATGCCATAGTGTTGCCAAGCAAGGCACAATGGTCGCCACGTGTATGTTACAATTGTCGCAAAGAAGGTCATTACATCAACTAGTGTACTCAGGAGAACCAGTCACTCACTCCAGATGCAAAAAATGAAAAAAGTTATTTCAGTCAAGGTCGTAACACCTAGAGTAGGTGGTAAAGCAGTAGGATCCCTGTGTCCAAAGAAGCAGCCAAAGAAGAGACGTTTGAACGATGACACTACCAAGAAAGCCTAGATTGGTGATACCAGACCGTGCAATGTCATGCCACCGTTCATAGCAGTAAAGTTAGAGAATCGTTGTAACCTTTCCTTTGTTTGAGAGCAAAAGGCATACATCTTCGTATGCATGTTATGAAGAAAAAAATGTTGGATATTAAATTATTAGATACCACTCTAAGCATATGCCATTGCAAGTCGAGTAATCAAGCATTGAGTTATGTTGATTGAAAGTCATAGAGCCATAATCATGGAATGCGATGCTAAACTCTAAGTCATTGTTTTGCATATGCAGTAGAGCAATAGTAAATGGTTGAAGACCAAAATCATGGGATAATATTGGTATCCGTAAGAGAGTATGCAATTATCATTGCAAGTAATCTATGCATCATGCAACCATATTCGAAATCAAGTTTGTGTTTGACTTGTTACCTAAGACCATCAAATTTCAGAAGGAATTGCGTCCGATGTGAACTATGACAGAAGTTGCCAATGAGTTTGCAGAAGTGATAGAGCAGAGCAGAGGATGTTCTCATATAAAGCTGTGTCAAATCAAGTTCGACAGTTTGGCAAGCACCAATGTGAGCTGTTATTATAAAATGGTAGCACAAGGATGTGCGAAAATTTTAGTCTATCTAGGAGCTAATCTTCAGGACCTCAGAATCAGCATGTTTGAGTTTTGAGAAAGAACTGTAGTTTTCCCCAAAATCATTGGTGAACAGGACAGTGTCAGTTGAAGATCAGTGAGACATTATTTCAAGACATCCAAGACCCCTCCCCGTTGTAAAAGGAGAAGTTCACCCAGGTTGCCAGAAGTGAACTGAGTTTGTGAGAATTTCAAAAGAGATCGATCACTGCTCTAGTGTTCATATTGCTCGATACTTGAAAGAACCTTGACGACATCTTATCCCAGAACATCCAAGAATTAGTGTGTTAAGAAGTTTCATCAACACTTCCTAACAACTAAAGTTTCAAGCAATGAATTATCCTAGTCATAATTCAAAATTTGCCATCATGGAGCAGCAAAGATGGTTTTATTGTATTGAGAACCGTGAGGTGTAATCCGTTACTCTCAGGTTAGATCAGGGTTGTGGCAAATGCTTCGAAGCAAAGGAGCTACCGCAAGAATCTATTGATCGGTTAGCCAAAGTTACTTGTGAAATTTAGAAGTTAAATCTTGAGTCAGTATAACCCAGGTTGCCAGAAGTGAACCCAGAGTTCAAACCAATGCTAGAAAATCAGACTTGACCAGACATTTTTGTCGAGGAAATCTATTTTCCCTGAAGCAAGATAAAGTTTGAGAATTCACCAAACGCGAGTAAGATGATTCACAAGTCAATGTGTATAATTGCGTACCTGAATCAGAAGAAACTCAAATAGATTGATACTCAACCCGACAGTTGATTTCAAGTATTTCATTTCCTCTGGAAGTTCCAAGTGGTACAAAGATCTTGAAGTTAAATTGTGATGATCAATACGAAGCAAAATAGCACAGAATGTGTTACCATGTATCTGGTATGCAAGAAAATCAGGCTAGCATGTGAGAAGCCAGCTAGATTTCTCCTACCTTTGAGAATTCAAATATGGGATTTTCCAGGACCCAATCGTGATGTAATTTCTTGAAAAGTGATTGTTGACTATTTGATAGAAATTTGCCACTTCATTCCTGTCAATATCACATAGTCTGGAAAATGCCCAGCAGAGTGGTATACGACGAAGGTTGTATACGACAGAGATGATATAGTGTCAGGCCGCCAAAGATGGTCAGTATCTAGAATGTGCCAGAGGGGTTAGCTTCAGACCGAGTATCACAGTTTATCTCGTGTTTCTGACAGAGTCTACATGAAACCTTGGGTATTCATTTCAGTTCAGTACTATGTACCAACCTAAATCAGTGGACAAATTGAAAGAAATGGTGAATTTGTGTCTTAACTCATAGTACCAATTCGAGCAAGCAAGTGTTGTACGTAGAGTTCCCCTACAACACCAGTTGTTAGCCGGTTCGTAGTTGTCACCATTTGAAGTTCACAGTGGTTGATCGTGTAAGTCATCACTCAACTAGGAGCAGATTAGATCACAAAGTATGTGAATTTGCATTAATCATGAAGCAGAAGACCAAATGTCTTTAATCCTAAATGGATTGTAAGTAGCTCGGTACAAGCAGAAAAGCTATGCAAATTATCACCCTCGCAGTTATGTCTATCTTTAGGATACCTATTGAAGTGTGTTAAGAATTTCACGACAGAGGCGTGCCAGTTAGTTTGAGATTTCGAAGCTCCAAAGAAGAGGAAGTTTGTCAACCTAAGTTACCTGTTAGCAGTAGGAGTCCCTCAACTCCAGAAATGTCTTGAAGCACCAATCAAGCAGTCACTGTTAAAAGCAATTGAGTTGCTAGAAGTCCTTTCCAGCCGAGACCAGTTCGTCAAGTTTTCATTGAAATGCGAAGTTCAATAAGAAGCAAGCCGTTGTTTCATAAGTGTTTAGAAGAACAGTCCTGTCAAAGTCAAAACAGTTTGAAAGCCAGAAGAGAACCCAAAGGCTAAGTTCCTTAACCTATTCCTTACCCAGCTTGAATCTAGGGGTCGAGATTCCTTTAATGGGGGAGGTTGGTAAAGTCCAAAAATTTGGGTTTTCAAAAATCTTTTGAGTAGTTTAAGTCCCTGAAAAACTTTCATCATTTTCTTTGAATTAAGAAATCTTAATTAGGAATTTCCTAAATTTAAAATATTTACTTTGACTAATTTAAACACCAATTAAAATAAAATAGTGTTAGTTGGGTTCCTTGTGTTCCAAGGATTTTTTTTTGTATTTTCTTGGATTTTTTTCTAGTTTGTTGCTATTTATTTTGCCTCTTTTGAATTTTTAGCCTTTTCTTAAATTTAGAAATCATTTCTTTTTTCCTTTAACCTTTATGGGCCCGCATGTCAGTAAACCCTAGTCAAACCCTAGCCATATGAATCCAGTGCACCGTAAACCTCTCCTTTGCTGTGGACATGGTCTATGGACCAGTGGCCCACATGTCAACCTCTTTTTCCCTTTTGTGGAATTCTTTTAATTCTTGAAAGTCCATAAATCCCAGTGGTCCCACATGTCATACACTCAGCCATTTCCAATAATTCCGAAATAAAATATTCTCGGAAGATGATGTGGGCCCACTTGTTAGTTTCTCTCTCCCTTTTCTTTTTAGTATTTTTCTTTCCGATCAAACTTCCAAGAGCTCGTTCTCCCTCACACAAACTCCGATTAAACCCATTCAAGTTTCTAAATTCATCTAAATTCAAGATATACCTTCCTGTACCATTCAATTTCAATTTGGAGTTTATTTGATTTATCTTTTTGAATTTTGTTTGCTTTGCGTTTTCTTTCTCGTTAGACGTTTAAGTCCCGGAATCGTCTGAATGAGGTGAAGGTCAAGAAAGTAGAAGATTGAAGATAAAATAAGAACATCATTGCTATAGCAAGGCAAATTGTACTTTTGATCATGTTGAACCTAGTTTTTCCTAAATTACTTTGATTCTAACTATTGCATTTTACTTTAAGTATTTATTTAAATGTTTTGGGGTTAGCTATACACCAATTTGATTATGTCTATTTTGCTCATTGTATTACCATGATCTTTTGTCACTCTAGCTTGGTTAATTATTAGTTGGTATTATCACTGCACCAACGTGGGTTGGTAGGTACGAATAGTTTGCTTAGCCATGCAACAAATCATTGATATCATTTGAGTTGCAAATATAAACTTGACTAAGTGATTATGGAACTTGTGTAAAACTATGTGCAGTATGCTGTTACTCGTTGATGGCATGTATTGCACTTAACCAATATGGTAGAAAAAGATTTAGACAAAGGCGAGTGGATGGAAATGTATGATATGGTGGATGTGTGACTGGGAGAAGTGAATGGTAATGTAATATCCCGTTTCTGTTTGGTAAGAAAAAAACAATGCGGATTTAAATTCGAGTTCAAATTAAAAGAAGAAATCTCCGCGTTTACTGTTTCTTCGATTTTGGGCTGGGCCTTGGCCAGCAGACCCAGAGAAGGCCTTATGGGCTGGAGGGGTAGCCATGGGGCCCATGAGGGGAGCGACCGCACTAGAGATGGGCCCAAAGGCCCATCTTGTGGCCGGCCAAAGGGGGGGGCCTCAAACCCTAGCACCTCCCCACCTCTCCCACTTTTCCCACTCCCTCCCTCCTATGGCCGCCGCCCCCTTCCACCCTCCTCTCTTCCCCTCACCCTGCCCCTAGGAGCCGCCCCATCCTCCTTGGTTGTTGGTCCTGCTGGTTTGCCTCCCCAACCTGCCTCTGGACCTTTCTCCGTCTGCGGTTGCGCAAGGAAATTGAGGAGGACAGCACCTGCTTGGGGCAAAGAGGTGAGAAGGAGGGAGATCATCTTCTCCGAGGGTCTTCCGCCTACTTCCTGGTTGCTGCAAAGGTATCGGATGCCGACCCTCGTCTTTTGATTAGTGGTAGAGGCGATTTGATGCATATTTGGTTAGAACGTATTACTGCGAGCAGAATTCGTTTCTGACCAGAATGTTGCGTGGACTGTTTCGTGACTTTAGAGGCCGAATCAGGATTTTGGGTCTCCTGGAGAGTTGTAGGTCTTGTTCTTAGCTTTCGGTGGCCGCCAAGATCACCTCATTCCGACTTTCGAGTCAAAAGTTATGATATATTTACTATCTGCTGTCCAGAATCCTGACGAGAATTAGCAGTCTCTGTATAGGTTGATTTATGGCCTAGTTAGAGGGTGATTTAGAGGTCTTGCCCATAACAAATTTTGAAGGTGATATCACTAGCTTTCAGGATTGATAAAGAACACTTCATTTGGAGTTATAGATCAAAAGTTATGCACTTTTCATTGTGACTGTCCAGATTGTATGTCAGTCTGTCCAGATTGTATGTCAGTTTCTATCTTTAGTTTTGACCGTGTGCCACTTTTTGTTAAAGGCAAAATTTGAATGTCGTGCCAACTAGGTTATTGTAGATAATTTCATAACCTTTTCATATTGTTAAAGAACGCTCAATTCGGAGTTGTAGATTAAAAGTTATGGTTGTTTTAGTATTGCTGTCCTGTTTGTTCACACAGAAGTTGTGCTGCTGTTTTGTTTTCTTTATTAGAGAAGTTTATTGGCCGAATTGGGAAATCTCATCAACTTGAATGTTATAGATATGTTCGTTAAGATGAGGTAGGATCTGGACTCATCTCATTTGAGTCCCATGTCATTAACTACTGTCATTTTCGTGCTGCTGTCCCGACACGTTTTTTGGGGTGCAGCCTGTTTTCAGATTAGGTTTTATGGCGATTCCTTGGGAGTTCAAGGGGGTATTGTAGACTTTTAATTCGGGTTGGATTCTATGTTGTTCTTATTTCGGTTATTTAATTGTTTAGGCCACGAGGCTACGGGTTTGGGAGCGCCATCGTTGCACGCTAACGCGCCGCAACGCGAAGGCAAGTACTTTGTTGCTTTTGAGTGTTGTGATTGTGAATGTTTTCATGAATATAGTGTGACATATTGTGTTACCCGAGATGCTTGAATTGGTTATGTTCTTTCATTATGTGGAGTATATCTTGAGAGATGGTATTATCACTGTTCATGTTCATATCATGCATCCTTTTATTCATGTTATGTCCACGGGAGTGGATTGTAAGTCCCACCATTCCAATGTGGGCAAATTTGGACATTGTCATGTCCGTCCCACTGAGTGGATTGAAAGACCCATCAATTCCGGTATGGGCACGTAAGACCCATCAATTCCAGGTATGGGCAGCTTTGGACACCTATATGAAACGTTCTTCATATAGGACTTGGATCCCCGCACTTTTGTTAAGGTGCGGGCTTAAGTGAATACCGACGTGTGTCACTCACTATACCGGTATATGCATGTGTGCATCCATCCTTGATTACATTCATTCATTTCATGTTTTCATAAGTGTTCGCCGATGCAAGGTTCACATTCTTAAATGGTGATGTCCTGTTTGTATATGTGTTTTTCTTTCATTGTACTTGCCGAGTCATGGACTCACTCTTGCGTTGTTTGTTTATTTTAGGTAACCCTTATGTTGGCTCACTTGGGAGGAGTAGACACGCACTACTGCTTCACATCATCCTATTCATGTTCAAGATTAAATTTAGTTCTATCTTACATTCGTTAATGATGAACTGTAATAATTAAATTATAATTGGTGAAGGAAGGATACCTTCTCCACATGGATGCTTGATTTATTATGCGTGTGAACCTTCTTTATTGATGATCGAAATTAAATAACTTAAAAGGTGAAGGAAGGATACCTTCATCATATCCTGTTTAACTTAATGCTGTCTTTAGTTGATATACTTGTTTCAAATTCTTCCGCATTATGGATGTATGTTAGATGTTTTAGGTGACATCTTGGCTTAGGATAGCTGAGGTGTTCTGATTGGTATCGAGCGGGCTTTAGGTCCGTGGTTAATAGAAAAAATATTAAATTGACACATCATGCATGAGGTGGGGTTGGGAATTACATTGCTTTCGCATTATCTCGTTGTTATGTTTCATTTTGTTGAGCAATTGTTGAATTGCTTCGTACTAGCATCCTTGTTGGTAATATATGATCCGCTATGATATTCAATATCTATGAACTAATAATATGATTGTCATGAGATGATCCTATATATTCATAGTTGAGTATTTTGGTGAAGCGTGTTGTTATCGGATGATAAGAAGTGGAGGTCGTGGTTGTTACTCGGATTCACTGTGTTACACCACTTGTTCGCGATCGTGGTTAGAGGAGTAGTTACCCAGTATCATCGTTTGGTACTAAGTATGAGTTACTTTAGAAAGTTGTTCTCTTCCTTCATTTTGAATTTGGCAATTCTTGTCCTGTGGTGGTTGATGAATTTCTCGGGGTTTGTGGTCCATGATAGTTATGGTTTTCCATAGATCCCTCTTGGTTCTCTGAAACAATTATTGCTTTTCGACTATTGAGTTGCTTTTACTACTTATGATCGTTGTCAATTGGCAAGATTGATGTTTTCTTGGTTGCTCCTTCTTTCTCATTGAAAAAGAATGACTCATTTACTCGTTTGATAGCTTGGTTAGTGAGAGTTTCTGCTGTAAGTTCGTTTGCAGGGAAAGCTTTGGCTTTATGCGCTTTTTGGATTACTTGAGCGTTGAGGTTTGAAGTCTCTCTTTTCTCTGTAGTAAGGTGTTAGAATCCTTTTGTGATGTCTTGTCATGCTTAAAATGAGAAGTTATAACTAAGAGAATAGATTGTTACGATATGAGTTATCAAGTTGGGTTATTAGCATGGTGCAAATCGCTTATTCTTAACTACCATCCTTGAGAGTGAAATTGATTAAATTGAAATATCCTTGTATTTGATTCATGGTGTATGTTAAATAAAGACTGTCCATATCCATTCGAACCTATAGATCTTATATAAGAGCTAGATTTATCTACTTCCTAGTATGTTAAAATTGTTGAAACTTGTATGAAGGACCAGATAGGTCTTTGGTGTATCGATTCATGAAACCTTGTTTATAGAAAATTATGTTAGTGAATCTTTAATCATGTTTTGAAATGATTTACGAACAAAGGTGAAATATGAATCTATGTTTACATATGGTTATGTGGTTGCAAATGGAATTAGTAATGTATGTACACACATGATAAATACCATCATCGATTGTTAATGAGCTATGAAAAGGTGCTAAGCAACACCAATAGTTGAGTAGATTAATTTAGTAAGTAGTCTTTGCTATCGTGCCTTGTGATATTGATATTGCTTAGCATAATCTTGTTATAATAAATTTGTCTCAACCTTGTGGTTGTATTCCCTTTGGGAAGTTTTAGGATGGAGTAATAAAGTTTGATGATTCTCAAGACTAGTGTATGTTGTCGATGTTATTAAATCGTCAAAATTGTGAGAATGAGGTTAATTCTCGTAGTAATTTGATCACCTATGGTGATATTCTCTAAATGATCAAATTTCAAGTTTTATGTTCATGATCTTTTGAGGGTTCGAGCTTTTATGTGGTAAATGAAGCTTATCGAGTAACGTTATGTTGCAAAGTTATAATGGTTCTTGATGATGCAAGTGCTTCAATTTTGAATACTTATTTGTTCTTATCTGTTAAGGTTCGATATTCTATTCTTGTGAGGCTTATGCGTTCAATCGTGGACTCCACTTATGTTCTGTGAGTTCATTGCTTAATTGGTTTCTTCTCTTGGTCCCATGTTCAAGTCTGCAGTGGTGGATGAGTTTTCTAGTTGGTGAAAATCGTTTCCATTTGTCTCTTCTTTTGAGAAAGAATCAATTCATTCTTTTCACGTGGGTCTTTGAAGTGTTTTCTAATTGTTGTTGTGAAATTGATGTTAATACCCATAGTAATTTGATCGCCTTTGGTGATATCGTTCGAATGAGAATAATTCAAGTTTAGCTTTCGTGATATTTTCTTTGAGCCCATGAATCATCCGTAGCTGAAATTATTTTAAATAAATTAAGGTATTGGATTGTCCTGTTGCTTCTTAAGAGATTTGTGTGATTTAATTTTAAAGGCTCTTTAGTGCGAGTTGGCAACGTGAGGTTGCAATCAAAGAAGTTGTGTTGGTTCCTTTAAGAGGAGAATAATCTACTTGCGTTTGCGAAATCAGTAATTGGAAATGTTTGAGTTTGGTGTTGAGATTATTTGGATCTCATGTTTCTTGTGTAGTTGAACTGTTTCGAACAAATATGACGTATTGAAGAATTTCATTGGTTCTTAATTAGTCCTTGTGGTTTGGACTAAAAATCTTATCTTGTAACGTTGTGGCAAAGCGATGTTAGTCAAAGAATTAATTTCGGTGTTAAGGGAAAGAGTGCAGAGGGAATATTTGAGAATTTGAGTCAAGTTTTGTAACTTGTAGTTATTCAATTGTTCATAAACTTTTACTCTTTTCACTCAAGAGTTGTCAGTTTCAATCGTAATGTCATTTTTTCTTATTAGTGGATATTTGCTATTCCTTTTCGAGGGATGCGTGCCCTCCATTGTGAACTCAACTTTCGTTTTCCGATCTTTATTACAGATTATTTCTTTTGGTTTTGTGCTCATTGTGAGCAATAACATTTTCTGTGTGGTGAAATTTGTTCTTATTCGCCTCTTTCTTTTGAGAAAGGATCAACCGCTTTTGTCTTTGTAAAGTTTTACAACTCGTAAGTTGTTGTTTGTTTGGTGGTGGTTAAGTGATTGTAGGGGTGAGTTTTTGCTACCCAGCTATTGGAGTAGTAATAGAAGATGAGTTGGTTTTGATGGAATGTTTGGTTTCGAGGTAAAATCGTATATTGTTCGACTAAGTAGGACCTATGGTATAGTGTAGTTCCAGAACCTTGGTTCATGTTGAAATGTTGGAGATTATCAAATGTATGGAAATCGTAATCAATTTTATACAGTAACACTATTGAATGTATCACGATGTGGTATGAGTGATTCCTGATGATGTCAATGAGTGAGTATGTCGGAATTGTGGGGATCATAGAGATTTAATCCGATGATTTCACTATTTGTTATAAGAGGAATTCGTTGTAGAGGTCTCGGAGGTTAAATTTGGGCTTTCCGTTTTCATGCTAAACTTTTGGTCACCCAAAGATTGGTGTGTAGAGGAGATAGAAAACCGAGTACTCTGAGTAGTGGAATGATTGTCGATAGAACCCTTTTGATGTAGTTCATGAGCGGGTGTACTTGAAAATTCGATGTGATATTCTTGAAAGTTGGAGGTGATGAGATTGCATTGGTTTTTGAGGGCTTTGGTGCCTTCTATCAAATTAATGTCATCGATTGAAGGAGTGGTCCAGAGTGTTCGGTGGAATCAATAGAGTCTTTCCACAAAGGTGTGGATGATGTATTTGGTTTAAGCCTAATTTGAGGATGTTAAATTAAGAGGTTTGAGCCCTGTGGTATGCGATGAATCAATTCCAATATCTGAGAGAAATTTTATTCCTAAAGAGGAATTGAGAAAAAGAATGTTTCCTTGGGTATTGAGCGTTTTCTTGTTACTCATTTGAGCTTTATGTTGTTGATTGTGTGTTCTGCATTGTGAGTTGGTGTTGTGTTGGCATGTTTGCTTCTTTCCAATTCGAGCAAAACAAAAGAAGTATTTGGTTTGAGCATTCAAGTGATCTCCTTTGGCTTTATTGGCGTTTTAAATTGCCACTTGGAAAGTGGAAAGGTTTTCTTGATGAAACTCGATTTCTGGATTTTACTCTTGATTACTCGATTGGTAACGATAGTTGTGATGTGAATCTTTCTTATTCGGATGTGTTTTGCGGTAAGAGTTTAATTGAGAGGCGGAACAAGAGTTCCGTGTTCGTTGTGCATGTTGTGTGGTTGGTATCATTGGGAAGGTTAACCCAAGATACATTGGGTTGTTTTAAGCTAGTTGGCGTATCGCCAGGGCTATCACGAGTCCATGTGCGAGTACGTAACGTCTTGTGTGTTCTCGTGTTGAGTGAGTACCGGGATCTGAGTTGGAGGTTTCGTTGCGCGTTAACTATCGAGTGAGAACTTACCTTCGAGTTTTGTTCGATGAGTGTACACGAAGCACCGGGTTGAGTGTTAGATCGGGCGTCGTGTTACGTCCGTATTTTGTGGTCCCATCAGTTCGAGAGTGAGGCTACTTGGGAAGTTGGAGTTTCGTGTGTGAGCTTTAGCGGCGTTGTTCACAATGCAGTACGTGGTTACCGTTGTTCGTTCTCACTCGTGGTTGTTCTTTCGCTTATGCGTTTAGATTCGGGTCGAATCTCATTAAGGGGTAGAATGTAATATCCGTTTCGTTTGGTAAGAAAAAACAATGTGGATTTAAATTCGAGTTCAAATTAAAAGAAGAAATCTCCGGCGTTTGCTGTTCTTCCAGTTTTGGGCACGGGCCTTTGGCCAGAGACCCAAGAGAAGGCCTTATGGGTGGAGGGGCAGCCATGGGGCCCATGAGGGGAGCAGCCGCACTAGAGATGGGCCCAAAGGCCCATCTTGTGGCCGCCAAAGGGGGCCTCAAACCTAGCACCTCCCCACCTCTCCCACTTTTCCCACTCCTCCCTCCTATGGCGCGCCCCTTCCACCCTCCTCTCTCCCCTCACTCCCGCCCCTAGGAGCCGCCCCATCCTCCTTGGTTGCTGGTCCCTGCTGGTTTGCCTCCCAACCTGCCTTGGACCTTTCTCCCGCCGCCGGTTGCGCAAGGAAATTGAGGAGGACAGCACCTTGCTTGGGGCAAAAGAGGTGAGAAGGAGGGAGATCATCTTCTCCGAGGGTCTTCCGCCTACTTCCTGGTTGCTGCAAAGGTATCGGATGCCGACCCTCGTCTTTTGATTAGTGGTAGAGGCGATTTGATGCATATTTGGTTAGAACGTATTACTGCGAGCAGAATTCGTTTCTCACCAGAATGTTGCGTGGACTATTTCGTGACTTTAGAGGCCGAATCAGGATTTTGGGTCTCCTGGAGAGTTGTAGGTCTTGTTCTTAGCTTTCGGTGGCCGCCAAGATCACCTCATTCCGACTTTCGAGTCAAAAGTTATGATAGATTTACTATCTGCTGTCCAGAATCCTGACGAGAATTAGCAGTCTCTGTATAGGTTGATTTATGGCCTAGTTAGAGGGTGATTTAGAGGTCTTACCCATAACAAATTTTGAAGGTGATATCACTAGCTTTCAGGATTGATAAAGAACACTTCATTTGGAGTTATAGATCAAAAGTTATGCACTTTTCATTGTGACTGTCCAGATTGTATGTCAGTCTGTCCAGATTGTATGTCAGTTTCTATCTTTAGTTTTGACCCGTGTGCCACTTTTTGTTAAAGGCAAAATTTGAATGTCGTGCCAACTAGGTTATTGTAGATAATTTCATAACCTTTTCATATTGTTAAAGAACGCTCAATTCGGAGTTGTAGATTAAAAGTTATGGTTGTTTTAGTATTGCTGTCCTGTTTGTTCAGACAGAAGTTGTGCTGCTGTTTTGTTTTCTTTATTAGAGAAGTTTATTGGCCGAATTAGGAAATCTCATCAACTTGAATGTTATAGATATGTTCGTTAAGATGAGGTAGGATCTGGACTCATCTCATTTCGAGTCCCATGTCATTAACTACTGTCATTTTCGTGCTGCTGTCCCGACACGTTTTTGGGGTGCAGCCTGTTTTCAGATTAGGTTTTATGGCGATTCCTTGGGAGTTCAAGGGGTATTGTAGACTTTTAATTCGGGTTGGATTCTATGTTGTTCTTATTTCGGTTATTTAATTGTTTAGGCCACGAGGCTACGGGTTTGGGGCGCCATCGTTGCTGCTAACTAAGCTGTCGCAACGCGAAGGCAAGTACTTTGTTGCTTTTGAGTGTTGTGATTGTGAATGTTTTCATGAATATAGTGTGACATATTGTGTTACCCGAGATGCTGAATTGGTTATGTTCTTTTATTATGTGGAGTATATCTTGAGAGATGGTATTATCACTTGTTCATGTTCATATCATGCATCCTTTTATTCATGTTATGTCCACGGGAGTGGATTGTAAGTCCCACCATTCAATGTGGGCAAATTTAGACATTGTCATGTCCGTCCCACGGAGTGGATTGAAAGACCCATCAATTCCGGTATGGGCACGTAAGACCCATCAATTCCGGTATGGGCGACTTTGGACACCTATATGAAACGTTCTTCATATAGGACTTGGATCCCGCACTTTTGTTAAGGTGCGGGCTTAAGTGAACACCGACGGTGTGTCACTCACTATACTGAGATATGCATGTGTGCAGTCCATCCTGATTACATTCATTCATTTCATGTTTTCATAAGTGTTCGCTCGATGCAACTCATCATCATTTTCGTCTTCTTGTCCCGACACGTTTTTTGGAGTGCGACTGTTTTTCGATTAGGTTTTATGGCGATTCCTTGGGAGTTCAAGGGTATTGTAGACTTTTAATTGGTTGGATTCTATGTTGTTCTTATTTCGGTTATTTAATTGTTTAGGCCACGAGGCTACGGGTTTGGGAGCGCCATCGTTGCTCGCTAACGTCGCCGCAACGCGGAAGGCAAGTACTTTGTTGCTTTTGAGTGTTGTGATTGTGAATGTTTTCATGAATATAGTGTGACATATTGTGTTACCCGAGATGCTGAATTGGTTATGTTCTTTCATTATGTGGAGTATATCTTGAGAGATGGTATTATCACTGCTCATGTTCATATCATGCATCCTTTTATTCATGTTATGTCCACGAGTGGATTGTAAGTCCCACCATTCCAATGTGGGCAAATTTGGACATTGTCATGTCCGTCCACGAGTGGATTGAAAGACCCATCAATTCCAAAGATGGGCACGTAAGACCCATCAATTCCAAAGATGGGGTTTGGACACCTATATGAAACGTTCTTCATATAGGACTTGGATCCCCGCACTTTTGTTAAGGTGCGGGCTTAAGGGAACACCGACGGTGTGTCACTCACTATACTGGTATATGCATGTGTGCAGTCCATCCTTGATTACATTCATTCATTTCATGTTTTCATAAGTGTTCGCTCGATGCAAGGTTCGCATTCTTAAATGGTGATGTCTGTTTGTATATGTGTTCTTTCTCTTTCATCGTACTTGCTGAGTCATGGACTCACTCTTGCGTTGTTTGTTTATTTTAGGTAACCCACGATGTTGGCTCACTTGGGAGGAGTAGACACGCACTACTGCTCACATCATCCTATTCATGTTCAAGATTAAATTTAATTCTATCTTACATTCGTTAATGATGAACTGTAATAATTAAATTATAATTGGTGAAGGAAGGATACCTTCTCCACATGGATGTTGATTTATTACTGCGTGTGAACCTTCTTTATTGATGATCAGAATTAAATAACTTAAAAGGTGAAGGAAGGATACCTTCATCATATCCTGTTTAACTTAATGCTGTCTTTAGTTGATATACTTGTTTCAAATTCTTCCGCATTATGGATGTATGTTAGATGTTTTAGGTGACATCTTGGCTTCCGGATAGCCAAGGTGTTACAGGTAATATGGTGGATGCGTGACTGGAAAAAGTGAATGGTGATTTATTAGTTAGAAATTGACAGTCTCGCTTTAGTCAATTAAGGACTTAACTTTGTGCACTATCGAACTAAGCCACAACTATACAACCACATGCCTGTATGGGACAGGCTTAACCTAGTAAACTATGGAGTCTTGATATTGATTTCTCAAGCAGATAGTTTAAGATGTGTGCCAGGGTGGAGGTGTGTTTCTGTCTGTGTGGTGATTCACATTTATGAGCGATTTGCCGTCTTCAGGTCCAACGGTGGGAGACGAGCTAACAACCTGTGTGAGTGTTGGTGCCGCAGTAAGCACAACGGGAGTGTTAATTGTTTAGATGAAGTATCGGAAAAGTTTTGTTATGATTGCTCAATCGCATACCTCCGTATGACGAGCCGTGGCAGACATGATGAGTTAATTGTATCTTGTGGGTAAATTGTATTACCTCTACAGAGTGTTAACAATATATTCGAATAGCTGTGTCCACAGCCGTGGACATGCTCAGGGATTTTACACGAGGGGTACATTTTCATAAAAACAAATAGGGAAGGGTCAGCTGTGTTATTTAACTCATATAGTTGTGTGATAGAAATTGATTAAACTTTGACCTTAAGGTCGTTACTCTGATGATTATTGTTATTTGCCTATTTATTAGTCGTCTTTGCATATGTAATAATACTTCATCGTTGTTGTCACTGTGTGCACTAACGTGATCCTGGACTAATGTAGTATACACAGAGGGTCCAGATTTGCATATTTGGGTCCCGACACTATGAAAGGGAATTTTGAAGTATACTATTAATAAAGATTGAATCTTGATATTAGAGGGAGAGAAATACCCAAAGTTCGAATATCGTCGTATTTTCTAGAAGGAAAAGATCTTTAGTATTAAGATACACACACTAGTCAAGCTAAACTTAAAGTTTAGTTTATACTCCTATACGCTAGAAGCGGGGAGCCTACCAAGTACTTCCCAATTATAGAGGTGTTATCATAGTGTTTAATTGCGGTAAATGCATCGCTAAGAGTGGACTACCCTAGATTGAATAGTATATCCACCTTTGTGAAATTAACTTATTGGTTCTTGATCTGAAATCTGTGGAGACGCCTACAGGTCTAAGATTTAATGACACTAGTATAAAGAATTATTAATCACTTCTTTAACTATCTTGAAGAGAACTCACATTCAAGGTAAAAATACCTCATGAAGATGAAAGCCCCACCAACTTGATATGCACATATTACAATGCTGAGAATGCAGAATGACTAAAAATCTTTTGTTTGGGAAATAACAAAGATCTGGTTAACATTGAGATACCCTCAATTTAGAGGATATGAGAGAAAAGTTATCGACAATCACTTTGTCTCTATAATTGCTAAAGCTTCTCTTATGAGAATACGGATCTGGAACCAAAGTCCATAGCCGAGCACTTGAAGTGTTGATATTGGGTCACATAATCAAAGCATATGAGGCCGAACCATAAATGCTAAATAAAAGTCTTGTAACTAGATAGTTCAGACTTGATGGGTCATTATGAATATAATGAAGTGGTGAAAGCTATGGTTCAAAGGGCCCTGTAGAGATCGTTACTCTCTTATTATGAATGATATAATGTTCTATTGTATAATAATTATGGCAAATGACATGAATGAATAAATAAAATATGTAGTCAATGGGTTCTAAAAATTCTTGATGAGATCCTAGAAAGACTCAAAATTCCTAGTAAAAAAGGAAACACAATCGTAATATATATAAAGCTCATACCAAATAGTCTCTTACCTGTAGTAAGGGCATCTCCCGGAAGAGAGAGTATCTCCCTAGAGAAAAATTATGTTACCAGTCGATCTCTTAATCACACCAATGATCGTATGATCCCTAAAATTGGACAATGACCCATCAAGACCCGAAAGAATGAAATAAAGAACCTAAAGACCAGAAGTGCGCCACAAAAGCACTTATAAAGTGCATCTTCCACCAGAAGTTAGTGAATGGTGGTTTCCTCTAGCACCATGAAGGTACGATATATATTGGAGATATTGGCAATTAATCCCCCTAAATACCAAAACTAAGACTAATTATATTTTACTTTAGAATGGTACAACCATACTTATAATTCTGCAGAACAAACTATTTGTTGTAACTTTAAGTACCTAAAGATAATTACAAAATATTAAGTCCTTGAAAGGTTTTGATAAATCGTATCTAAAAGATATACGACTTTGCAACTAGTATTATCCTTATACCCTTTGCAAGGATAGTTTACTTGTGTTGCATAATTAAATAGTGACATTTAATAAGTTAAGCATATTACTTTCGAATAGTATTTATCCTAAAACCTCCCAATGAGTAATATGATATTTGTATGTAAGACTTCGCATCACGATAATCCAATAGATTTGATTACAGTATTCTTGCCTATTTTCATTTTCAAAAAAAAAAATGTATGAAATGCATTGGAGTAACAAGACTTCAACGAAAGTTGTATTATGGAGGAGCCTATGCTAAACACAGATCATCATACTTGAGATTTTTAAAATCTTAGTCAAGCCTAGAAGATGTTGATACGATGATTATTGCTTAAATTTACCTTGAATGTTTTATCACTTAACAATTATAGAGCCAGTTAATCGACAATGCAAAGATCATGTATATATCATGATGATCATTACTAAATCCTGAAGATATGTTGACTATCTGTCAAATCCCTATAGTGCAAAATCTCATAATAGATTTATATTACTTTCTGGTGATACAGCTATCTCTCGGCGGTCATCTAAGGAGACCTTAGTAGCCACTTCTACCAACCACTTAGAGACTATAGCACTATATGAAGCCTCACTTGACTGTGCTTGGCTCAGACGTGTCATTAACCATATCCGGAAGTATTGTGGCATTAACATCGTCAATAACCCATCAATTATCTATGAAGATAATACCGCTTGTGTTACACAAATACAAACGGGCACATTGCTTCTAAATTTTTCTATCCTCATGAAATCTAGAAGAATAGTGATGTAACACCCTGGCTATTCGGAAGCCAAGATGTCACCTAAAACATCTAACATACATCCATATTGCGGAAGAATTCGAATAAAATCAACTAATGATAGTATCAAAACAACCAAGACATGATGAAGGTATCCTTCCATCACCATCTAATCTATTTATTTCAGTTCATTGATAATGAAAGTTCATATGCAGAGATAAATCAACCTCAATGTGGAGAAGGTATCCTTCCTTCACCAATTATAATTTAATTATTACAGTTCATCATTAACGAATGTAAGATAGAACTAAATTTAATCTTGAACATGAATAGGATGATGTGAACGAGTAGTGCGTGTCTACTCCCTCCCAAGTGAGCCAACATCAAGGGTTACCTAAAATAAACAAACAACGCAAGAGTGAGTCCATGACTCAGCAAGTACATATATCAATAAGATAATCATTCAATATGAATAAGACAAACTCATCATCGGTTCGATCACATCACAATCGACTACATATGAAGACATGATATGAATGCTCAAAATCAAAGGAATGGACTGCACACATGCATATCTCGGTATAGCCGGTGAAACACCCGTCGGTGTTCACTCAAGCCCGCATCTTAACAAAAATGCGGGATCCACTTCCGTATGAAGAACGTTTCATACGGTGTCCAACATTGCCCATCTTGGAGTTAATGGGTCTTACATGCCCATTCTGGAATTAATGGGTCTTTCAAATCCACTCCGTGGGCGGACATGACAATGTCCAACACTGCCCTGTGGAATGGTGGGACTTGCAATCCACTTCGTGGATGAAACATGCATAATGAATGCATAGAATGAAATACGAATATTGAAAGACATGATAACAAACATGGATTCAACACATATGAAAGAACATAGACAATCCATCTTCTCTCGTATCATACAAAATCACAGCATGACCATATAAACATTCATCAATCACAATCATTAAGGGTGGCAATGTACTTGCCTTCAGCGATCTGACGCGTTAGTCGGCAAAGGTGATACTCCTAAACCGAGACTTCACCTCCTAAACAAGTAAAATAATTTCAATAAGGACATAATATACCCAACACTACTAATCGGCGTTCTACCACGCTCACGATGACTCAAGTCATTCTTACAAAGCCTAAACGAAAACAACGATTTCTGCCATAAACTGTATCTGGACAGCAGCACAGAAATTAACATAACTCAATGTCTGGAAGTCGAAAAAATGGTAAACCCAATTGCTGTAGCTTCTTAACTGACTAATCTACAATACTCTAGTTGACGTGATAAACCAATTTGGCCAATTTAATGGGTTAATAAATGCTTGAACTTTCAGTACAGAAACTGTCAACAGAATGAACAGCAGAATTAAAAAGATCATAACTTTCATTAGGTAACCTCAAATTGAACGTTCTTTACCAATCTGAAAAGGTCATCGAATCCTCTACAATAACTTAGTTGGGTGAACTTTCAGTTTCGACCAATTTCCCTTTCAAAATTTATGAAATAACCAGACAGTTTATTCTCGTCAGATTTCTGGCAGCAGGTACTAAAACATCCATAACTTTTGACTCAGACCTCGGAATCAAGTAAACTTGGTGGCCACTGAAACTTAAGAACGAGGCCTACATATCTCTAGGAGACCAAACCTTCAGATTCTGCCTAAAATTAACCGAAACAACCCCTCCAACATACTGGACAGAACTGAATGAAACGCGGACAGACTGGAATTTAACAAAACTACTCGCTCACTTAACGAAAGACTTCTAGAAATCCCAAGAACACATCGTTACCCTTGACGACGTGGGAGATGACGCTGAGTGAGCCTCGAAGAAGAAGTTGGTGGTGATTTCCTCTTCTTGTTCCACAGCCCACGATCGTCGTCCCCGATCCTCGCGAAGACCGGCAACGGAAGGAGACCAACACCGCAGGGAAGAAGTCTTGAGGGCAGCACCATGGAGGAAAGACCAGGGGAGGGAGGAGGCAAGGCGCACGGAGGGGAGGCCAAGGGCGGCGGCCAAGGGAGAGGAGAGGGAGAAGTGGGGGAAAATTAGGTTTCCCACCCTTTATGTTGGTCGGCCACTAGATGGGCCTATGGGCCTCTAGCCCGAGCCCAGTTGTCCAAAAACACAGAAAACCCTTCTAATCTCCGATTAAACGTTTTTCCAAAAAAACCTTCTACCGATTAATTATTCTCTCCCGAAAATTAATTCTAGCACTATCGGAAAATTACACTAATTCTCTCTCAATTTGTATTGCACTCTCAAATGAAACTCGGGATATTACAAGTGAGTTAAAGATCCTACAAACAAAGTTTTGTGAAAATCCAATTGATTTATCCACTAAGTCTCTGCCTGTATCCAGTTTTCAAAGATACATTCAGGGCATTGGAATGAGACGGTTTAAAAAGTTGCAGAGTTTAGGGGGAGTAAATCCTTACATCATAACTCTTATCAAATCTTGATGATTTAGTCAAAATCTTAAAGATTGGATCTCGAAGATTAAACATTGTACTCTTTTCTCCTTGGTGAGTTTTTCTGAAATTTTCTTACATGAAGGTTTTTAGTGAGGCAACAAGTGTAATATAATTTATGAATATAATATACTCTTTTCTCTATTCCTTTTTCCAATTGGTTTTTGAAAGGAGTTTTTTTATGAGATATTTGCATATCGCTGTCTATTGCCCAAGGGGTGTTACGAAACATAATTATAGATAAAAGACTAAACCGCTCTAGAGAGCTTTCATCATGTGGCTATAAATATGAGGATCTCTATGTATAAGATACACGTATGAATAAAGATAGTAGATAGTAGTTCTTCTCTGTACCTTGTATCTTTCTTTAGTGTTCATTATGGCATCGAATATTTAAAACATCGTACGTCCTTGACAATTAGTGAAGTAAGCAAGCCACGAGATCGAGATCAGATCCGGCTCGAGCGGCGCACGTACTTGGCACGATGCAAAGCGAGCATCCACTAGCGCGAGATAGCGATCGACCGAAGCAACAACAGAAGAAAGTAACTAACTGTTGCTAGCTTTCTGGCCGCACTAACCTAAGCAGGTTACTTGGCCAGTTTTGGTTTGCTAGCTTATCGCCAGAAGCAATCACCGTTCACCACCGCTGCTCCTCCTCCCCTCCCTCCGTAAAATGGAGGTGTACACTTAATTTAATATATATCGTTTATTCTTTTTATTCAACAATTCAGGTTAGTTATGGTTTAGTTACATTATATATATATGATAGTATGAGTAGTATAATCCTGAAAGAGGTATAATTGTAATTGACTATGTGAAGATTATATGCTACAATAGTAATATTTTCAACTATAGTCGAAAAAGCTATAATATCCACACAAAAAATTATAAATACAAAGAAATATCTATTATACCTTTAATAAATCAATAATTAGATTTAATTTATACTATCACCATATATTATAAGTAGAATTTATCATAAAATTTCTCAAAAAATATATCCATGCATGGGCCAGCACAGCACTGCAGAATTAGACATTTCAGATAATGTTTGGTCGATCGATCTGGTAGCGTATGGAATAAAACACGCTAGATTTTGCCGTACGTGCCTACACATGTGGCATGGTGTAAATTACAAAGCGAATTAAGATTCGATTGCCGACTTGCTGAGATGCACAGTTCCATTTTATAACCTAGGGAACCTAAATCTAGCACGACCATTAGCAACTCGATCGACTCATGCCATCTGAGCGCCGGGACAGAGGATACGCACGAATCCACCGTTCTTGTCTACACTTTTGTACGTGCTTCTTATCCTCTCTTGTCCGTCGCTCTCATGGACCAACCCATCGCACTGTACTGCACCAACAATGCTTTACAAAGGGGAGATGATTCCACCAGCGTGGCGATGCGGACCCATTTAATTTAGAGGGTAGTCTATCGCTCGGTTGCCTGAAGTTCTCGTAACTTTCAGACAATTTCTCATCATTAGATCAAAATTCAATCACCCACATCGCTCTCTCCCTTCATATATAATCCTACCCCAATCCTAACCCTAATATCTACTCCCACCCACCCCAGTCGCCGCCCCCTCCCCCACACACCCCTCCCCACACACCGCCCCGCCGGTGCCGGCGAGGCCCACTGGCCAGTTCCACCCCCTTCGCTTTCACCACCCAACGCAGCTGTTGGCATCGAGGGTGGCGCCGGCAGCATGCACTTGCCTCCCGCTGCCTCTCCTCCCTCCTTGGAGCTTGTCCTCGACCCGCTCACCGCCGCCGTCCACCGCTGTGCTTCCGTCTCCCTCTAAGATCAGGGATCCAGTGCATCCAAACTCTAACCGTTGAACCCGAACCATAACCCGTCGGTGGCGAAGGGAGATGGCGCCACCGAGGCGGACATGTACTACGTCCACAAGTGCACGTACGCCCGATCGAAGCTGCCTTCACAAATCTTCCTCCCCTGGATGCTATGCCAACTTGAATTGGCAGCTAGCTGATTAAGCATCCGGCCCCAGCTATACACGAAAAAGTGCCTACTTTTCTCCGTTCTTTTTATTTCTTCAATAATTTTCGCCGTGCGTACGTGCATAAATTCTTTTACGAAATCGCTACAGAGTAAGACAGCTTGTAGCGACCCGTAGAACGTATATACTATTGTGAGCGCGTAGTGCTCTTTTTTCCGCTTGATGGTTGCGTCCCTTCGCCAACCACATCCAGTTGAGAGACGGAGACCCAAGCGAGCGATCGATGCCAAAGATTTCCCTGTAGAGACACTGGGCTTATCCAGTGTACGCAGCGTAGTGTTTCGTTAGCGCCATGTACGTAGCGCGTGGCTTACAAGCGCGCACGTGGACACACGTTGTAGTGTAGTGTCGTCTCTCTCTCCTCGTCTACAGGCAGGTGCCACGGTGCGCACGGAGTGTTCGTGTCATGGTCCACGTTGGAATATCCGCTTCTTCCGAGGAATAGGACTAGCTAGTGGCCATTAGAAGACCTGCGAGTTGGGTCGTGTTTTTCGGGTAGCACGAACGGTCAGGCCGGGTCTAAGGATGAATCCATCGGGCGACACAGCACAACATTGGCTAGTTGGGCCATGCTCGGGCCTGCACGAATGTGGCATGGCGGCACGCCGGCAGCATGACAAGCCCCCGTCTGCCTGGCCAACTCCACATTGATGCCCCGTCCACGACGCCGCCAAGCCCTCGCCCGCACACGACACGCCTGCCTGGCCACCTCCTTGTCGCCGCCCCTACTCACACGCGGCGTGCCCACCTCCATGTCGCTGCCCCCCTGCGCGCGAGGTGGAGGGACGTGTAGCCGAGGTCGACGGAGGTCAGGGAGGCCGTGTGGCGGTGCTGGCGGAGCTCGGGGAGAGGGGGAGGCCGTGCGGCGGTGGTGGCGGAGCTCAGGGAGGGGGGAGATCGAGGGCGCTGGGAGAGATGGAATTGAGGCCAGGAGCAGTGGGGAAGGTGGAGCTGAGGCCGGGGAAGGCGATGGGGGAGAGGGGGGAGGCTGGGAGCAGTGGGGGAGGTAGAGTCGGCGCTGGCGGAGCTCGTGGAGAGGGGGAGGTGGTGGGGGAGAGGGGAAGGCCGAGGGCGGTGGGGGAGGTGGAGCCGAGGTCATGGGGCGCTGGGGGTAGTGGCGGTGGAGCTCGGGGAGAAGGGGGAGGCATTGAGGGAGAGGGGGAGGTCAGGGGCGGTGGAGGGCTGGAGGTATGGAGGCGATGGACTGGAGGGTGGAGGCGATGGGGAGTGGCCGAGTAGGGGATTGGAGGTAGTGGGAATTGGGGAATAGGCACCGAAGTGGTCACTGACTGGTGACAAGACATGCTGCAGTCGCATTAGTAGATATTAGAGAAGTAACGGGTGGGGAGGGAGAGAGGCGACAGGCCGCAAAGGAGAGAAGCAAAGGTCATCTGCACCATTCCGGAGACAAGACAGAGCAGAGAAAGAAGTCAACGGGTAGATACGAGATTCTTTCTCTCCGTGCCTATAAAAACCATGCATTTGCCCATTTCTTCACCACCGAAGCACAACTTCTTTTCTCTGATTCTCTCTTTGCTCATTTCTTCACCACCGACCGAAGCACATATTCTCTTCTCTGATTCTCTCTTTACTCTAGTGCTCAGTACAATACAAAACATGCTATCAAGGAGTCGAAGCATAAAGCCGACGGAGCTCGGTAGCGCTATGCTACCAAGGAGTTGTAGCACGAAAGCAGCAGCAGGGCGCATTTGCGGACGCTCCCACCTTCGCTCCCCTAGTCCTCCTCCCCTGCCTCTCCCATTGATGCTCGTCGGTTCTCCCTAAAAATGGGAGACTATGGCATGGCGGATCATCATATTGCATGCCCGAAAAGATGGGGGTGCACACGTGAGGTGGAGGAGTTCAGGCGTAGCTCAACTTCGAGGCTGATGGCTCTGTAAGTACGACGGCTATGAACATGCTCACCCCAAGGTTTGATGCGAATATCCTTAGCTATGTTATTCTATATAGTGTTTTCAATTCATCAAGTACCTTAGAACAACAAGAGCTTACTGAAAGAGTTGAAGAACAAGAGAAGCTTATGGGTGAAACTTGTGCAAATAAGTTTAACCAACATGTGAATCTGTTCCACGAATTTTCTTTTTTAGGTGAGAATATTATACTACCTAACAGCGGGTCATCGTTTGTTATTAGGTTTGAAGGAGAAGGTTTGTGGGAAGATCAAGAACATGATGCTTCTCGGGGTGTTTTGATGCTTGCAAAAATAGCATGTGGACCATGGGAGGCATGGGGGTAGGGCGCATGAGACGAACAATAGATGGTGTCGATCGATCTTGAAGTTCACGACGATCTTTGCAGAGCTCAAAAGGATCTAGCATGCATAATATATATATATATATATATATATATATATATATATATATATATATATATATATATATATATATGGAAAGCTTATTAACTCTACTTTCCAACGGATGAAACGACATGTGATTTGGAGCTTTCTACAAAAAAGCTATGGTTATTGGAGTGCATGCTGCACATTCAGACCGACCGACGCGTGAGAGTTGACAAAGTTGATGAGTTCGTGGCTTGTATAACATCTTGGGAGGATATCCAGGTATGCCATGACTTTCCAAAGGCTTACAAGAGTTCCTTTGTCAGGTTTCACACAGATTCAAGTCATTTCAATTAAGAAAATTGAAGATAGGAAGGTTTGGATTCAATTTGGATTCGGAATCAGCATCAAATTCGGATTCGGAATCAGTAGCACAGTCTGGATTAAAAAGGTCATAACTTTCACAAACAGAGTCCGATTTGGGTGTTCTTATGCTTGTTGGAAAGATAACTTCAAGCCCGACGCAATGGATCCTCTCTCAGCCACAAATTCATCCTATGTCAGAGGATATGTCCGAAACAATATGACAGTTGTAAAATCAGAGTTTCCTTTTTGTTTTTTATTCTGTTTGAATTGGAGTGAGAGCTCTAATTCCGAATTAGACTAGGAGTAGGGCCTCTTGACCATCCATAGGGGTGTAAGGCAATCCTATATACTGAGGGCTAGAGCCCCATTGTAAGTCTGAGACCACGATTAAAGATTTTGATTGTTTTTTGCATCAACGCTTGATTCTTCCAAGAAGTTTGGTGAAGATCGACGACTTGAAGGGGGATAGGGCGTTTTCTTCCAAAGACTGTTCTGTCTTTCCGCTGGGAATTGAGGCAAGCACTTGTTAAAGGACAAGCCGTTTAGTTTTTTTGGGACTCTTACGACGTCCCCAGCCATAGGAGAGACGTGCTGGCCTACTGCTACAGTGACACTTGGGGTTCAAGTGATGCGGCTTCGTAAGCTAAAAGTCAGTTTTCTTATCCAAGCTTATCCCCTAATGGATAAAAGGGACAAGCTAAGATGAGACATGCTCTCCTCTAATTTTCAGGTGTTTTTTTTAGATAAACGAAGCTTCATTCCTTAGCTTTGGGCAGTAATATAGTCACTATACAAAGTATCACGTAGGATGGAAGGTGCCTCAACAAGCCACGAATGCCTGCTTACACTACGTGATACTTGCTTATTACAAAGATGGGCTGCAGTATTACCTAGCCGTCGGGCGAAACAAAAATCAAACTCAAAATGTGGACACCATGAGAATATGCTCATGATCCTAGGTGATGTTACAATTGGCAATTTGGTTGAAGGTTTGTTGGAATTCTTATTTTTCATAATGTTTCAGCAAGTGTCAGGACAATCGGTCATTCCGGCATGTAAGTCGCAGACGGCATCGTATGCTGCTGTACCGCTTTGAAAGGCGATAGAACCCATGATGCGTAATACCGAAAGTTGTTTGCGGTTGCAAAATTCTAGAGAGCGTGTTTTTGGGGATTTTGGAAAATTCTCCGTGAGCTGTATTTATTTAAGACCAAAATAACTCTAGGAATTTCTGTGAATTTTTCTAGAATTTTTGGATTTTATTTGATATTTTCTAAAAGTCCCTTTTATTTAATATCTAGCAATAATTTATTTTGGATTTTTAGTTAAGAATTAATTTGCTATTTTATTTTTCAAGTTTAAAATCAATTTTAGCAATATAAAAATAATTAATTAATTGGTGTTTTTGGAATTAATTTGCTATTTTTCTGAATTTTGAAAAAGGAATATTCCTTGGAATATTCTGTCTGCTGATAAACTCCGGCGGAGGCATTAATTCCGACAATAACTCCGGCGAGCAATTCCCGCCAAACCGTTACACATTTGCCCCTATAAATTGAACCGTAGCCTCTCCACCCCATTCCCCACATCACTCTCGCTCAGATTTGCCAAAATCCTCCCAAAGCCCCCTCTGCTAGCCCTTCTTCTCCAATTCCGGCGACAACTCCGGCGAGCCCGATCTCCTCATCCGTAGCTCCGTTGTTCGCCAAATTTTACCGGTGAGTTCCTCTCGAGATTCTCTACATTTCTATTCAAGCCGAATTTTGATTATCCTGTTGATTCACTGCGGTCACAAAAGTACCGACGATCTTCTTCTCCAACTCCGGCGAGCCCGATCTCCTCATCTGTTGCTCCGTTGTGCACCAAATCTGACCGGTGAGTTCCTATTGAGATTCTCCACATTTCTATTCAAGTGGAATTTTGATGTACTTAATTTTTCACCACCGGCCATATCTTCTTCCCTAAGTCCGATGAAAACTTCGTCGAGTCCGATCTCTTCATCCGTTGGGTAATTGCTCGAACCCTTTTACCTACAGGTTCCTTTCAATATTATCTACCTTTCTATTCAAACAAAATTTTGAATTTCACAATAATTCGTCACTGCCTTGTCACGGCCACCTCACCGCCCTAAGCCCACGTGGCAGCCCATGTGTGCGCTTGCGTGGCTGTCACTATTACTTGGGTCGGTTCACCGCGGACCAAACCCATTTTCGTGGACCCGGACCCACATGTCATTGACTCCAATCATTTTTGTTTACAAAATAAATTCGGCCGAAAATCCATTTTCCCACCTGCAGACATCATGCTAACACAATAAATGGATTTCCTTCAGAAAAATAATTCTTTAAATTCTGAAATTCGGAATTTCATCTTTTCATGTGATAAGCAACCTTCCGGATGATCGTTCTCCTTCATACGAACTCCGATTCCGTCGATTCAAATTCCTATATTCATATAAAGTCGATACCTTCCTCCCAATATTTATCTTGGATTTTATTTGGATTTTATTTGAGTGTTATTTGAATTTAGCTCGTTTTCGCGTATAGATTTCGACGACTTCGGACGACCGGATTTCGACACCGTTTGAGAGCAGCGTTCAATCAAGCAAGGCAAGTTATACCCTTGATCATATCAATCCCATTATTTTAAATTTATTTAATTCTGTTTTTAAATTACTATTGCATGCATAAGTTTTATCCAGTTATTTTAATCCCCTGTTCAAATACTTAGTTATTCCAATTCCTTGTGTATAGCCAATTTGAATATTGATTATCATTTCCTTGTCACCATTAGATAAAATAATATTAGAAATAATTAAATGCTTAGCCAATGCTTAGATTAAATATTGTATTTGGGAAGTTTTTAGCTAAATCTTTCAAATTGATTTAAATTGGGTCTATGGTATTGTTTTGCCATAGAAGGTTTATAAAATGCTTTTACCTGGAAAATAAAATGAGAATGAGTTTGGACTTGGGCATAATAGATGTTTGGTGGGTGCATGTTCATGCACGGGCTCAATCGGGTATGGTTGAGGCCCATGGGTTTTGTTAGAAAGTTGCCCAAGTCAGTTAAGGACCGGTCTTCGAGTGTATGATGCTAAGCCATACCGTACCACCACATGTCCCAAGTATGGGTCGGGACCTGGCTAAATAATTTGTAATGTTCCACCGTGGTCGTTCCCTACAGATGCAATGGGTAGTCATGTTACGACTTATGTTAGTCTCACCTAGCGCAAGAGGGGGCCCGAACCCGGAGGTCTTTATTCCAAAGGGGGTGGCGAAACCTTAGCGAGGGGTAACTACGGTGGAATGTCGCTTTGTAAAAGCCTTGTCATATGCTCTAGACTGCTCACCTAAGGTAGTGAGCGGTGGTATCGATGGATGCCGAACAAACTAGAGAAGTCGTGTCTTGTGGGTAAAGCTGTACAACCTCTGCAGAGTGTAAAACTATTCGAATAGCCGTGTCCACGGTCATGGACATGCTAGCAGAACTGCTCAAAGTTAGACTTTGGTTTTGTTTGAAAAAGACTTCTTCAAACTGGTTTATCCAAATGGGATTTGGCAGGAAGCCATGTGATAGGAGGGTATCCTTCACCATTCATGTGTGAATGTTATCTGACTATAAATCTGAGAATTTACAAAATGATTTGTAGTTATAAAATAACTGCTTTAGAACTTAGTACAAGTATTTAAAGAAAATACTACTTTATGCAAATCAACCCATAAGCCATCCTTGTTACATCCATATATGCATGTCATTCTGTTACTTGACAGGTGTAACTTGCGAGTACGGAAGTTGTGCTCATGCTTGCTTTATGCAAACAAAATTTCAGAGGAGAAGGACTTCGCTACCGATGTGGATCTCGACGACTAGGCCGCTACCCCAGTCGACCACCTGTGGCAGATTGCTGGACTCTACTACTTCTTATTCGTCTTCCGCTGTGTTCTTTATTGTTGGCTGTAAGCCTCTTTTGTAATAAACTCTGTTGATTATTAATAAAGTTGTGATATGAATTTGTTACCATATTTGTTTACTGTGTGAACTAGCGACTGATCATGGAACTAGTTCAGAAATGCACAGAGGATCTGGGATATTAATCCCGGGTTCTGACAGTCCCGTTTGTTGTTGGACCTTAACGGGAGCCCATTAGGGTTAACTCTTCTAGAAGCTAGGCCTCTCTATAAATAGGAGGTGTGCTGGACAACCATCTTAAGCACTTCATTGAGAAAAACCCTAGTTTGTTTAGGGCTTAGGAGAGAAGGAAAGAGAGGTTAGGGTTCTAGGGATTGATGGATTGTGTGCTCATGTATTGAGTTGTGTCCTCCAAGATGGAGAGGCTGTAAACATCTATCCATATCTTCAGATCAATCAAATCATGTTTATGAAAGTGAGTCTTTTCGTTCTTGACTTTTGTTTTGGGAGTTTTCGGGTTTCTTGATGATCCATTGCTTCTCTCTTGATCCCTTTTGTTGATCATACTTGCTGTGACTTGTGGGAGATCATCTAAGGTCATCTAGATCATCCATAACCCACGAGCAAGCCTAGGATCATGATTTGTTTTTTTGCTCGGTTTTGAACCCTCCTTCGGTAAAATAGAAAAAGGTCAAAACTTTGATGTGAATCTTCATGATCGTCGCATGGAATAGGTTCCTAACATCCTTAGAAAGGGTTGTTTCAAGTTTCATAGACTTTGGCCAAGTGAATCAAAAGTTATGCCAATTTTGGTTTTCGTCCGCACACTGTTTTGCTGATTTCCAGAAAAATAGGTAGTACCACCCCTTGCACTGAGGTAGTACCGCGATGAGGTAGTACCGCTCATATAATGGCGGTAGTACCGATTTCCCTGAGTTTTTAGCACCTCTCTGTGATTTCTTTTGCCGTGCTTTGGGGGTTGAAGTGAATTCAACATAAGTCTTCCACTGTATTTAATTATTGATCTTCATAGCTCTCATAGCTATTGGAATCATCGACATTGCATTTAAACCAATCTCTCGTTGGAGGAGTCTACACTAACAGAGCAGTGGTTTGGGCTGGGGTGTGGGATGTTTGCTTCACCTGACAAAGATTGAACGTTGTATCCTTGCCCAAATAACTGACTACCTTGGATTCACTACATGCTCCCCATGGTGACGATTATTTCTTGTCAACCATAAAGTCCACATACCACAATGAATGATTGATGCATCTTCCTTCTTACGATTTGATCTTCAAGTAAATCTTTCGCCCATGTGAGAGGATGTAGCTAGGGGATTTTACACCCACCAGCTCTTTCATGAAAGACCAAAACTGATTAGCAAAAGTACACTCAATCAAGTATGAAAGATAGATTCTTCATGAACACCAAGCACTTCACAATTAGTCAGTTGTGCAATATGTCTTCTGTGGAGAACTTGTCATGCTGGAAGATATCCATGAAGTACTTTCCACCAAAAAACTTCTAACTTTCGGTGGTATATCAAGTTTCCATACCTTGTTCCACTCATCGTGTGGGGAAGAGCTTGAGGCACTATTCCTTATCTCCCGTTGTCGCCGATCCTTAGTAAGTACTCTATAAGCTGATTTTACTAAGTACAAACCAAGATGCTCAAAAGCCCATGCCCAAAAATCTTCCTCGGTTCTTCCTAACGGAATCCTGAGAATATCATCAGTACCCGGCGAAAGAAAGGAATCCCAAATTAGAGTTTCATTCCAACTACCATCAGCATCGATCAACTCTGAGACTTGCTGTATCATAGCATCTTCCCCTAGGGTAATTGGTTTGAGGGAGAAATACTCCGGAATCCATCTATCTCTCCATATGTTTGTTCCATGACAATCACCTATTATGCGAATAAGTCCACGCTTAAGAATATCTCTGCCACTGAGAATTGCTGCTTCTTCCTTGTAGCAGATAAAAATAGTGACGGAGGATAGCTAAGGCCAAAGTGGGCCGTAGCCCCCCAACAATTAAAAAATTAGAGTAATACTAAGTATGCAGTAGCATTTAGGTCCATCTATTGCTTAACCCTTCAAATGGCTACCCTGCTGCTTGCACCTTCAAAAATCCCGTTAAGTTCAAACCAATATGCTTCAACTTCTTCCTCACTAGGCCATGAATCACTGACCTAGTTTTATTTCCCTACTCTTCAACTAGTTAGCCAAATGTTTTAGTCGTTTACTCATTTCGGTAGTTCAATTTAGTCAGTAGCTAACACCTATCACCACTGCTTTACTTTCTACTTCTTGCTCATCACCGTCAGCTCATGCTACGACAAAGTGTGAGCGGCAAAGCCATAAAACAAATAGATGAGGCATTGTGGTGGCCGACGGAGCACGAAACATCCCCGCGCAACTAAAGCTTGGAGTGGTTGAGTAACATGGCCATCAACCTAAGAAGTGATTGCTACTTTCTGGCGCCATGCATCTCTTCCTCCTCCATTTTTAGAGTAAATATATACATATATCTTGCTGAGACATGGTAGTTTATAACCAAAATACGGACAAGATTTACCTAAAACTTTTGATGGCTATAAATTCTATCATATCGTAGTAATATGATTTAGCATTAGCCTTCGCCCCCTTGAGATTTGGCTCAAGTTCCGTCATTGGATAAAAAGTCTTCATGTGGAAAGTACCTTCCTTCCAAAACTTTGGCAAATATGTGAGTCAGGATTAGTGAGAAGTCTCTAACCCTGTTTACCAAGTATGGCGATATTAAATAGCTGAAGATCCCTAGAACCCATTTCGCAATGGCATTTAGGTCAAGTGAGGTGCTCTCATTTTTGCCAATGCAGATTCCTACTATTTGCAGCATTCCCCCACCAATAAATAATTCTAAATGTAGTTGGCCATCTTTTTGCACGTCTCGGGTGCCAACTTAAACCAACTCATCGGGTAAGTAGAAACTGCTTGTGCCACTGATTTTTATAAGAATTTCTTTGCCAACACTACTGAGATTATTTTCACTCAATCCCCTAATGAGGCCCCTAATTCTACTTGGCATATATTCAAAAACTTCCTTAGTCGAGTGGCCAATAGCTGTTGGAAGTCCTAAATATTTTTCCGCCAATGCTTCTGTATGGATATCAAGCCTGTTGGACCCGGATTTCGTAACCGTACTAGCGAGCCACACAAAATGCAATATGTATACATGCAAGGCTTAACAAGGATGACTCAGGTTCTTTTGTTTGCTAAAGCAGCATTTTCAATTACCATAATTAGAAATTCCTATAACTTAGCACTTTAACCAAACACATTTTATTAAAGAGAAGTTGTGCAATATTTTATAATGGCGCAGGTTACCTCCACTGTATGCTTATTTTGATTGGGGTTACATCCATGCATTAACAACACTAGAGTACTTCCACCCAGGGAAAACCAAATTTAGGGTCACATCGGCCCGACGAGTTTTCATCCTGCCCACAAAGTTTTTATAAATAGAACTAACTTGTGTAAGTTCTCATGCTCGTCTTTGACCGTGGGCATGGCTGTTTGAACAGTTTATACTCTGCAGAGACTGTACACTTTATCCACAAGAAATAATCATCTTGATGTGTACACACGTTTTCTTAGACATGTGAATCATGGAGAGATCACCATAAGGCCTTTACAATACATTCCTCAATGTTAGTTGCACCCGCTAAGGTTTCACCTGAGGGTGGTTACGTCTACTATACCTCACGTAAACCACACCCAGACCCCCTCTTGCGCCATACGGCGGCTTACGCCAGCATCCCGACCCGTGTCTATGATGGCTTACGCCAGCGACACGACTCATGGGTCACTCCAATGGTGCAACTCGCATTGGTGGATATAAATTATTTAGCTAGGTCAACATCATTATTAGACTTGTGGTTGCACTATTTTATATTGGCACATCATCACAGGATAAAATCCTTAGAGCTATCTGGGCGGTTCATACAACATACCACCAATTCTCATGCTACGTCAGCACCTACCATCATACCATCCACCCAGATGTAGTAACAGCAAGTTATTAGGGTTTTGAGAAGCATAAAACTAGGTTATCTCAAATACACCAATCATTTACCCCCAATGACTACCCAAAATAAAGTTCATAATTTTTAAGATGATGATTAGGGCAATTAATGCCCTGGTACTTAAGCAAGACTAGCATGGCGCTTAAGTACGACCTATAGCTAGTAAAGTTATCACATAATTACTAGGGTAACAAGGATTAAAGGATTCATTGTCAAAGGATAGTATAATAATTATTTAATTATCAAGTAGGTATGTAACTACCTTAAAGATTTGACATACATCTTCATAATAAATTAAGCATGCAATTTGATATTATAAAAGAATATAAAATTGCATAAATGTAGGTTCAATATGATCAAAGTATTGACTCGCCTGAGTCAAAGGCAAGAGGGTCTTGAAAGTCTTGAACTTGATCAAACTGGGGCCCTTCTGTGTTCTCGAACTCTACTCGGATGATCATGCCGCAAAAGGAACAAACAAGCAAGCAAAACAAATAAATACAAAATAAATAACAAATGAACTCCAAATTGAACAAAGCTACTGACATTAGAAAGATCTTGAATTTATAATTTTTTAGAAATAAATTTCATTAAATTCGGAGTTAAAACAAGGGAGAACGAGTCCTCCGAAGTTTGCCTTTCGAATTAAAACAAGAAAAGAAAAGAGGAAAGAGATTTTATCTCTCTGACAGGTGGGTCCTCTTTGCACAGAGACTTGGCTCACAACAGAAGTGCGTGGACCAAGTCCATGTGTACAGAGCACTAGCCCACCGAAGCTTTTACTGTGCACTTAAGTGCTTTGGGCCCTGGTCATTGAGTTAAAAGGAAACCAGGCTTTCAATTAACTTCAATAACTGTCCTCAGGTCCACCTGGCAGTGCAACAAGCAGTCATTAAAACTAGCAATTAAACATTGTTAATCAATGCTTTCATTATCGCTAACCCTAACGATAGGGATTTGCCTATTTAATGGCGCAGCTATAGCGCTGTCCAAAAACCGACAAAACAGAGGGAGCTAGGGCTGGCTCTAGACACCCTTGTCATCGGCGAAGGGACCACAGCGGCCGGCAGTAAAGCCCAAAAATGGAACCCCACTGAGCGGGCGATCACATGGGTACTGGCGGTAGAGTTCAAGGTGACCCATAGCGGTAGCGACGTCGGTGAGGAGCGGTGGCGGTGCTACTGCCATTGCGGCCAAGGAGAACCAGCAGTGCCTTCGGTTAAAGAAAGAGAGCACAAGCAAGAACAAGGTGCGGGGATCTCACTGGGACCTAGAGGGAGGCTGGAGATGGACAGAGGACGGTGGTGAGGAAGGCTTCGGCCGGAGTCGGTGAAGAAATGGGATTCTGGAGGCGTTTATGGACCAAAAGCGAATCAAGTTGGGGGATTATTGTAACATCCCAATTTTTGGGCCTTTTAAAAATTTTAAAATAAAAATAACTAGCTAATTTTTCTTGAATTGTTAAAGCTTAAGTTGAAATTTAATAAATTAAAAACAATTTAATGTGAGTAAATCAAACTCTAATTAATTAAAAAAATGTTTTATTTGATTTTCTTGTTTTATCGTGGATTTCTTTTTCCAAGATCTTGTTGCTTTTACTTTTAAAGATCTTTTCAAGTGTTCTCGAATTTTAGAGTCTTTTTAAAATCTTTAAAAATAAAATAAACCATTTGAATTTTATTGGATTAATTTAAAGCTTAATTTAATTTTTATAAAATGAAAAACATTTTAAGTGATTGAAATAAATTTCAATTAAATCCAAAATTATTGTATTTGATCTTTTTAGGTTTCGAGGATTTTCATATAATTTTCTTGAAATTTTCCAAAATTTATTTATTTTTGGATTTTCTAGATTTTCTTTTCCTTTTTTCTTTCTTCCTTCTCTCTACTTGCTCCCGAGCTTCACGCTACCCCGCACCCATCCCCTACCACAGTCGCCCATGCTCTGCTGCCCGTGTCGTGTGCATCGCCAGGATCTGCCCATCCCGTGTTGCTTCCCCTTTCCCTCTCTATTTATGCTGGCAAAGCTCCCCTCCTCCTTCCTTCCCTCTTCCCCTCTAGCTTCCCCCTTTCCCCCTGGATCTTGTGTCGTCGTCTTTCTCTTTCTCCCCTAACTTCAGCCACGTTGCCCGTTGTTGTTCTTCCTCTTCGGTGACACTCTTGCTCTGCTAGCCGCATCACAGCGCGTTCCCAAGCCCCCTCCTCCATTTCCCCCTCTCCCCCTCTCTCGCCTCTATGTTGCGTTGCCACCGCCGCCCGTTCTTCTCTGCCGACGGCCGCCGTGGCACCGCTGTTCTAGTCACCCCCGCGCCTCCCCGACCTCGCCTTCACCTTCTCCACCTCCGGGCGCACCTCATGCTCCCCTAACTCCCTCGGCGCCACCCAGTTGCCAATGCCGTCGTGCGCTTCTTGTGTCGCCACCACTGTGGGGTAGGCAACCCCCACAGGGTCCCATTTTTGGGGTCGCCACCCTCACCCGCGCTACTGCTCATCGCCAACAGCCATGCACCCGAGCCGCCCAACCCCCCCATCTCCCTCTAGTGCTCTGCCTTTCTCTCTTTCTTTCTTTCTTTCTTTCTTTCTTTCTTTCTTTCCTATTGACTCACTTACAAACAGGGCCCACTTGTCATACAACCTTCCTCTCTCTTTTCCATCTCTCTCTCACCTCCATGTGGGGACCTCAAATCAGCGATCTTCTTTAATCCTAATTCCAGAAAAATCAGATTCCAGTATATTCTATTCCTTTTGATTTTCTATTATTTCATGTGTTTGAAAACTTCGGGCGTTCATTCTCCCTCATACGAACTCTGATTCCATCGATTCCTATTTATAAATTCATCTAAATTCAGTACCTTTCTTTTGGTTATAATTTGATATTTTTTGGATTTTATTTGGAATTGTTGTATTTATTTAGCTCTTTTCACGCGTGTAGATTCCAGCATTTACGAAGAATTCCTGGACCCGTCCGTCGAAGCCATTCAAACATTCAATGAAGGCAAGTCGTAGATCTTTGATCATGTTATACCCATTTTTATATAAATATATTGTTTTGTATCAACATGCATTGCTAATTCTATATTAACTGCTTTCGGAAATAGTTAAAGTCCTATTCGACCTTATGCCACCTTGAATAATTGATATTGACATATATTCCTTGAACACCATAAGATGGATAATTTTAGTTGGACATATTTTATTACCAATATAGGAAAACGTAGATATGCTTAGCCATGCTTTAGTTGCACAATGAGAATCATGAAAAATTGACTTAATGATATATGAAATTATGGCGAGGCCACTGTTGTTAAAATTTGTTATGCCATGGCAAGGGTTGCCATTTGGTCGGTTGAACCAAAAATGATTTCATACTCAGGCGAATGATCGTGCAGTAAAAGGGATGATTTAGGATGTGGTTGCCTCGCCCGAGTAATCACTAAGAACTTAACTTTATATACCATTGATCTGGGCTATACCGTACAACCACATGTCCAGAATGAGGTGGACCTGGCCAACTAATTAGTAATGCTTTGATTCAATTTTGTTTTTGTGGAAGTGTGAACCCTGGGTTAGGCATTCACACCGGCGCAAGAGGGGGTCCGGAATGGCGAAACCTTAGTGAGTAAAACTGAGTCAAAACAAAGCTTTGTGATAATCGTTTAGTCATACACATTCGAAAGTGTGTCAGATGGACATTACAAATTGATTTTCTCTTGTGGGTCAAGCTGTACAACCTCTGAAGAGTGTAAAACTATTCGAATAGTCGTGTTTTCGGTTATATATAGACAATACCTGGTGATTTCACACGAGGGGTAGATTTTCTCAAAAAAGTTATAATGATGGTTCGATTGGGAAGTGAACAAGTAGTTCACCAGTAGTTACAAAGAAAATTGTTAGATTATTTAATGTCTTTTCAATTGTGCTTTTCAATCTACTTACTGTATTTACACTTCACTACTGCTTTCTGCAAAATAGCCATAAAGCCATCCTTATTCAAGCCTTGCATGAATACTATTTGCATACGTTTTTTTATGACTTGCTGAGTACTTTAAAGTACTCATGGCTTTGCGTTATTGTTGATCAGTCACTGAGGAAGAACCATGGAATACCGAGCTCTTTAAGGAGTACTTTGAAGACTATGTGAACTAGGATGCGTTCTCCATCAATTGCCGGTGGGCATATCGGATGGCTACCACGAGATGTCTTGTTCCGCTGCAGGTTTACTCTTTTGTCGTTAAGCCTTGTGTGGCAAACTCTGTAAAACTTGACTATAAGGTCTGTTGCTACTAAGTAATATTAATTTATCTGCTTCTTATATATTTTATTATATGGATATGATTTTATCAATGATGTCACTGTGTATGAACTAGCTATTGATCATGGGACTAGTTCAGAATACACAGAGTGCTCGGATTCAGTGAATCTTGGGGTCCCGACAATTACTTCCTTATGTCTTGGAATGCAAGATGACGCAGGTAGCAAGGGGGGAGCTCACTGGAGATGAAGAAATGGCAAGGATGGTACGACGGCCGAAAAGGGGGAGCTTGAGTTTTTTCCTTCGGTTTTGCGCTTGGTGTGAGGGGGAGACAAGGAGGGGCGGGCAAGGGTGAAGTTGGGGCTTCTTATAGCCACAAGGAGAGGAAAATGCCGATTGGGAGCTTTGATGGCAGCCGGGGGGGGGGGGGGTCTGGGAACGGAGGTGACAGGGCGCGCGGCACAACACAATGCGACGGTCGTAGGTGGCAGGCGTTACAACACAAGCGGTTAGCGGAGGCGGCGGCGAGCAGCGGCGCTAGATTTGGGAGCACGTGCGCGGCGCGTTCAGGGCACGTGCACTGAGTACGGCGGAGAGGCAGGGATGCCGGGCCGACTAGGGGAAAGAAAAGGGCAATGGGCTGAGCCTAGGAGAGGAAATGGGTCAAGCCTAGGAGATTGAGAGAATTTGAAATCATTTTTGGGAGATTTTCGGTTTGCAACAATTTGAATTCAACTTGAATTTTGAAACTTCTTTACAGAAACCGAAAACGGGACGTTGCAAGCCCTCCCATAACTTCTTGCTTCATCGAAGAGGTACAATTATTACTGAAGAAAATAGCAGATTTTGATTTATTGACCATTTGCCGAGAGCCCCTGCCATAAGTATCAAGAATCTGTTGAAGTCGATCTACCCCAAACCAAGAAGCTTCACAAAAAACAATGCAATCATCGGCAAAGAGAAGATGGGAAACCAATGGTACATGGATGCTCACTTGAACACAATAGGGTCGCCCTGCCGAATCCCCCTAGTTGGCTTGAAAACTTCAGAAAACTTTCCTTTCACCCTTACTGAAAAGGAGACCGATGAAACACATCTCATGATCAAGGAGACTACTTGATGTGCAAACCCCAATTTGAGCAAGACGCGTTCTAGAAAAATCCATTCCACTCTGTCATATGCTTTGACCATATCAAGTTTTACCGCACATGCACCACGCTTGCGCTTCTTCCTCTTCAGATAATATGTACAGTACTAAGCTGTCAACACATTGTCAGTGATTATGGCACGAGTGCATCAGGCCTAGACGTAGTACCAGTGCCATAATATTTGTTTACATGTGGGCAGTATCTTTTCTGTCGGCAACACCACGTGCCAACTCACACCTGCATACTACACACAAACACACGCCTGCAGAGCCCCCATAACTAGGTATACAGAACAAAATTGAGGAGCAAGGAATCAAACATAAGATCTCTCTTTGGATGGGCACATACTCTAACCATCCGGATGCACACTGATTGCTAATCTAATCTAATTAATCGACCACTAGTCATTATGGTCAAGTTAAAACTGCTACCCGTTTCAAAAATTATAGCTCAAGTTGCTATGCTTATGTTCCATTGCAAAATGATCTTTGCATGCGTCGAATTCTGTAACACCTCATGCCATCATGTGACAATTTGGCCAGTTGGCCAGGCTAACCCTATTTGCTACTTGAGCTTGTGGTACCAGGCATTCTTTACTCAGTTAGTCTATCGCTTAACATCATTTGGGATCCTGATCCTTTGCATTGTATGACTGTATAGGGTCACTGCACGAACAATATTTTGTGATGAGGGAAACAGTGCTATGTAGCAAGTACTGTAGCAACAACGTAATCGGTTTCACGTCGATTTTACCGCAGCGCAAAAACACCATAGCGATTGGTTTGAACCTTCGGTTTTCGAGCGGACGATGGAGATCGCTCCTAATGCTCATGTACTGTATATTCTCTGCATTGAATACTTCAACGCATCGGACGATAGAGATCACTCTTAATGCCTATGCACTGTATATTCTTTGCGTTGAATACCTCAATGCAGAGGATTGAGGATCCCGATCCCACCATTTGCCACTTGAACTTTTGATACAGAGAGCCATTTATTCTACGTACTAACACTACGCTAAATCATAGCCACTCCAGAAAAGAAAGCTTACCGGATCAATGTACTCCCTACAGTTTTTTTGTTTTGTTTTTGTTTTTGCTAGTGTTTTACAAAGAAATCATGTCTTTAATCGAGTAGATTACGGCTGCTTAGGAAAGAATTGGGGTAGGTTAGGAGGAGCACTAATAGTGTTTTTAATCGGGAGATTTTGTAGCTTGTGTAGCTTTCCCGGTGCTCGTAGGCCTTAATGATTGCGTAAAATAAAGGGCGTGTTCTCCTCAGCTTCCGCATGAGCGGTGACGTATTCATGACCAGCACCGTGGAGACGACATTAGTATATGTCTGGTTTTTTTTTTTTTGCGAACTTTGCTCTTTTCTTGGAATAATGTAATTTGATTCAGTGTTCTGACTAGCTAGTTATCTTTTTTTTTTTTTAATAAAAAGGCTTGCACCCCATTTCCATTAAAGGAAACAAATTACATAGTTCAACTGATAACAAGATTACACAAAAGGTCTGTAATCAAGCAACAATGAAGCTAAGAATAAACTTAGCATGGTTTGATATAAATTCAAAGGGCCCTTGAACCGCAATACATTCAACAGCTTCCATCAGCTAATCTGCTAGTCCACGGCGCCCATCTGCTTCTAGTTCTAAAAACTTCAGAGGCAACCTTCCCAATTGCTCTAGTGCCCTTGTGAAGCAACTCCCGTTCTTCCACCTTCTGCAAATTAGACCAAAATTCAATCCAATAACAGATGGTATGTATCACTGAAATAAGTTCAGCGGGCCACTTATTCTGGAAACATGCCATATTGCGCACTTTTCAGATACTCCACAAAATGATTGTTACACCAATCAGTACCAACTTCCTAGGCTTCCTGGCAAACTTCCCTACCCAGTTAGTGAATAGCCGGGCAGTATCTGCTGGAAGATTAGGCAAGCCAAAAGTACATCTCATGATATTCCAAATGTATCTCGACAGATGGCACAACAAGAACAAATGGTCAATACTTTCTTCAGCCCCACAAAACATACATCCCTTGTTACCTACCCAACCCTCGACGAATAAGGTTATCTTTGGTCAGGATGCTTTGTTTCATCACTAGCCAAAGAAAGACTTTAACCTTTAGGGGTAGTTTGACACCCCAAATGAAGTTATGTGGGAAAGCAATGCTCTGCATCCTCAGAACTTTATAGAACGATTTAACAGAAAAGGCCCCCAAAGATGACCACAGCCACAACAACGTATCGCACTCCTTCTTAAGATCACTCCCTTGCAATCTGCTAGGAGCTTATTCCACAGAATAAGTCCTTCTCCACACAACGTCCTTCTAAATTTGATGTTTCTAAATTCATGTTCAAAAGCCTTAGCCACAATAATATGTTTGGAGAAGGTAACATTATAGAGTCCTGCATACTTTACTGAGAACGGTACATCCCCCAACCACAGATCCTCCCAAAATATGGTTCTGACCCTATCTCTCAGTTTTCTTTTGCAACAAAACAAAAAAATATCCCTTATCTTTAGAACACCTTTCCAAAACCAATAGTCCCGCACCTTAGGCACCACCTGAGCCAATGTGTTTTTGCTGAGATATTTCCTCCTAAAGACCTTCTGCCATTGGCCATCCTCATTCTCCAACCTCCACAGCCAATTACCCAGCAAGGCTGAATTCATGGCTCCCAGATTTTATATACCTAAACCACCCTGATCTTTACGCAGATATACCATTGGCCAACGAACCAAATGAAATTTCTTTCTATCTCCATTGAATTCCATAGAAACCTGGATCTAAAGATTGATATGGATATTATCTGTATGCGCACATTCACAAAATATTGATATGGATCTTTTTTTCATAATAATATGCATGTGTTTTTTTTTTTAAAAAAACTTAATAAGAAGGAAGGACAAAGTACATGTATGCCTGAAAATCGCAGACAGGTCCATAAAAATTAATCCCCGGTGGTTTTACTTTTAGCAAATCAGTCGGATGGACTTGAGCTATATATACTCCAAATGGAGTACTCCCACCGTTCACAAAACAAATTGTTTTGGACATCAACATAGTTCATAAATTATAATTTTGATCATTAATTATTATTGTTAAATATTTGTAAAATCTAATAAAATTGTAATATTATGATAGTACTTTTTGAGATGAATCTACATATATGATTTTTATGTATCTAATTTAAATATTTAAAAAGGATATTAATAGCCTAATTTTTTAAATTTTAATTGTACACATCTCAAAACGACTTGTATTTTTTTTAACCGGAGGGAGTAACATTTAGCCAGACAAAATAATTATGGCAATTAAAACCAGCTGGGCTGCCATGTTATCGTTAATCATGCTACTAAAAAGCGCACGGTCTTTGTCAAGTGGCTCAACTCCTGTCGGGCGTGCCTGCTGATTATGCATCGCCAAATCCTTATAATACTGCTTGTCGGTCGCAGCCACGTCAGCTCCGACCAAACAATTAGGTTTTGATTAGCAGCTGGCTTGACTATCTGTCGCGCTAATCTTGGACATCCCTGTGCTAAACAACAAGGGCTAATTAGCTAGATATGGCCTATGGAGCTAGCCTAAGTGAACCATCGACCAGTAGGAAAATTGCAGTGTTTAGTGCACGTGGTACATGCCAGCATGATATATCCAAGTATCCAACACTGAGATGCTCGAAGGGTTTCGATGCAGAGGATGTGTTGTATGTTATGAGATATGATTTATATTCTCCCATCAAAAATCGAAAGTTCATATTAATAGCTATAGTTTTTTCCCACTACAGTGAAATCGTTGCCGTAAACATTTAATGCAGATCCATTCAACACAAGATTTCCAATCAAAATGATTAAGGTTTCACGGCCAATCTCAATAGAAAAAAGAGAGTAAAAATTACGGACCGTTCACGTGTATGAACACCGTTTTGTCAGGCGTTAGGAGTTGCTAAAACCTGATTTTCTTGGAGCTGTTGGCTGATGTGCCTGCTTACAGGGGCGGATCTACAGTATGCTACAAGGGTGCATAGGACCGGATCAAAAAAATCATTTTTCTTTATATGTAGGGTCAAAAAATTATTTTTCTTTATATATAGTTGTGTATATATAGTATGAACACCCCTAACCCAAGATAAGAGGACACCCTAAGCCACAACCTAACATAACCCAAAATATATATATGGAGTGAGGACACCCGATCATTTACGTTCTGGATCCGCCACTGCCTGCTTAGGTAAGAAACGACCGGATCCTACAACTTTGGTAAATAAAAGGTAGATAGGGACAATGGTTCGTGTCATTTCTCAACCGCCCGATCGAAATCCGATGCTTCAGATGCTACGAGATCATGCCGAAGGCAAGAGCACATGATGAACTTGCTAAATGTAACACACTACCCGAGGGAGCGATCTTAATTAAACACTTTGTTTGCATCGAATTACGATGATGATGAGAGTAAAGACATGGATTTGCAGTTGTGCTCGCCTTCAGGAGACCGGTGTACGTGGAACTTTTTTTTTATTTAATTTTTTTTTTAAATTAATTTTAAAGTTAACTCCTCGCAAACTTTATTTCCAAACAACACTGTCACGCCACAGGATAAGTCCCTAAAATCGTACTTTTTGTCACGCCACTGGTGGTGGCGTGACCAAACAATACTGTCACGCCACCACCAGTGGCGTGACAAGACTTTGACCAGAAATGGGCTGACGTGACAGTGTTGTTTGGTCACGCCACGGGTGGTGGTGTGACCAAAGGGGTCAGAATTGGAAATAAAGTTTGCGATGAGTTAACTTTAAAATTAAATTAAAAAAAGATTAAATAATAAAAAAAGTTCGTGTATGTGGCTTCAACCGCTGGATTTTTTTAATCGCCTCCAGGCAGATTGTAGCCCTGAAATTACTCAATAAGTAAAGCTTCTGAATTCGAAAGAAAAAGTTATGCATTTCTCGTTGAAGGCAGAGCGATCAGGTACTATTCGCTTGTACTTGGTTGTCTCATTATCTTCTTGAAAGGAAAAGAAAGATGATGTTATGCGCGTATGGACATGGCATAAAGTTGCTTGGTATGTTTGGTTGGATGGACCAAGTTGTATATATATGTGTGGGATAGTTTCAGATATGTCTTTATCACTCTGTTTGGTTGTGTGTATCGAACCATGTGGTTCTAGATGGGGTGGAATAGATTCTGGAAATATTTTCATGAGATGCTACACCATTCCATTTGATGAAATTAGGTGAACCACGTGGTACAGGACAGACTTGTCCGATCGCGTCGCGTGCGCTCACCACTTGCATTAGATATTAATGAGTTTGCTATTAGCAGTTAAACTTGAAGAACATATTTAACTATAAGTTGTATATTTAGAAATAGTTATTGTTTAGTTACTTAAATAGTTCAATATCAGTGGATCACACTGTAACTAAAAATCGCATTAAGTTAAAAAAGAGCTAGTAGTATATTATCAACCTTTAAATTAAAATAGAGAACTTAACTAGAGATTAAGTTAGAAAATTATAAATTAATTAGAAAAATAATTATTAGTTGATCATTAATAGTTAGGTCAGAAAAGGAAAGAAGAAACAGGAAAAGGAGAAAAATGAAAAAATACAAAAAAGAAAGAAAGAAAAAGAAAAAAAATACCATAAGGTAATCTCACCAATGTAAGGAGGGGGTTACCGAGCCAACCTCACCTCCTCAACCAAATACAATCTCGTATCATTCGTATACCATCTCATATAACCAATCAAACACATTCGTGTACCATCCCATACAACCAACCAAACAATCTGCATGTACTATCCCATTCAGGACGTTCCCAAGTCGAATGTTTTCCCTGGTACCTACAAGTAGGCATGTACCGTGGAATGTTAGACAGGTGCTATGTGCCACGTGTAGTACTCCTGCAACGTGGCAGGCCGGAGACACTGCGATAAGAGCCACTGAGCATGGGAGGTATGCGTGGCACTGCGGCAGCGGAGATGCCGAGCTCTTGGATTGCGGTAGAAAACTTACAACTCTCCTGGTCCGCGGAACACATGGACATGTATGCATGCGAGGCTAATTGTGCTTGGACCAGCTACTCCCGCTCTCCCCAAGCGCAACACGTGGCCTCTCCCATCCTGCCGTGCTGTTACTCTCCTGCTGCGGTCCGAGAGTACTGAAGGTTATATGCGGCGTCTGATTAGCCTTTTGCAGTGCTATTTTTACAATTTTATACGAACGAATATTACTTTTACTGTTAAGAACCCAGAAACTCCATGACTTTTTCGAAGCCAAGCAACCTTGGATGATTCTGCAAGGGTTACTATCCCTGTACTGTAGATGTTTCCACACGTGACATTCTGGATCACTAAAACCAGAAGTCCGTGTCTGACGATGACACCTTCTGTCACTAACGAGAAATGACATGAATTTAAAACTCCTTTAGCTATACTCTTTTGGCTTTTTTTCAGAGTAGAAAAAATGTGCAGTCTAATCCTACATGAGACCATCCAGGATGGTATTGGTCAGGATGATATTGTTAACGGATAAGTTATTAGAATCTTAAAGAGAATCGATGGTCTGATTTGCTACCATTCACTGCTGCACTCCTAATCATTTCATTTAATTGGTCTTCTGAAAACAAGAATAACAAGAAGACGACGGTAAATTAAAAGGCTTGGTTATCAACTGAAAGTTAAATTCGGGAATCCAATAATTTTACATGAGCAACCTAAGGAGTGTAAGCGAAAATTAAATTTAGAAATTCGGTCGTGTTATAGCTGGTGTGAATTTTTTATGGACACGACTAGCGCTCGGACTTATATTTCGAGGACCAACGCCGTACGCCACGCGTTTGCCGTCTGATCTGGCGTCATGATGCTCAGCCGTCTGATCTTGGTGTGTTTTTCCTCCCGAAACAAGCGAAAGTACTATACAACATCACGCACACCTAACGCAACAAAAACTACTCCTCCCCCCATCTCTTCCGAAAAAACATTGGAAAAAATAGTATATTCTCACCAAAATTGCATGAAACCCATCAGTATAGAACCTAATCGCGCTTAAAAACTAATTTAAATATATAAATCAAACAAATTTCGATGTTACAATATTGCAATATTTTAAAATAATAGTTGCAACATCCAAAAATAATTGTTGCAATATCAAAAAATTTACAACATTTAAAACTAACTTATGAAATATTTTGATTTTATGTGTATAACAATCGGCGACAATGATTGTAACAAAAGTCCTTTTCCTACAAAAATTCAGGAAGATGTATTGAAACAAACCAAATCACTTTACGAAGAAAAGCTGCTGCAACAATTCGAGAGAATGCATGTAACATTTAAATGGTAAAGGGGCTACAACAAATAAAAAACACCATTGCAATAAAAAAAAATACCTCTTGCCGCAATATTTGTCTCCATGGACTTGAGGAAAAGGTCACTAGCCTCATGTTGTCTGCTTGTCATCCGTCTTCCTGACTTCTTAGACGACCGGCCAATGTATTTGCTGTATGCGCTCCCTCTCCTCGCCGGATCCGAGAACGAGAGGGAGGGAAGGGGGGGGGGACAATAGAGACAACCATGGCTCTAGTAGCGGGCTTTGGTGATGAGCTTCAGAACTGATGAACCATTATAGGGCAGGGGTGGAGGAAGTGATGTGGGGGATTCCGAGATCAGAGAAGGATTGTATGGTAATGGCAGAATAAGCTTGTGAGAGAGAACCAAGCTTTACTTGGGTGGCTAGTGGAGGTGGTTGTACTTCCAGCCCACCAGGGTTCAAACATCAGGTTTGGTCTGCGTGTCTCATTTATGAGGATTTTCTTTCAGTGGGAGGCGACGTGTGTGTGAGTGTGTGCGTGTGGTGGTGTGCATGTGTGGGGGCGTCTATGGGTTGTACTGGGTGTTTCTAAAAAAGAATAAGCTTGTGAGAGTGAGACAAGAGATGAATGGTATGGTGGTGTGGAATGAGAATAGTGGTATGAGATAGGAGGAATGACTTGACCAAAGCGGAGTGGTCTGTGATTGACAAAAAAAAAACTAGGCACATGAACCAGTCATGTGGGCCATAGAATCGTTCGATTTTTTATTCTCCCGTCGTATGTCTAAACAGTAGCATTGTCCATTTTTCATCCCAAATATAGTTAATTTGGCCCCATGCAATTGCTGTTTTTGATTAATGGTCCACTTGCAGAAAAAGACTTATCCCTTGCCCTCCGGTACAAGTTTGGTGGAAGGAGGAGGAGAAGGCCTCTGAGGTCAAGAAGATTCCTCATAATGGACACTTGTATGACTTTTTTTTTGACCAAATGCTGAAACAGAATATTTAACAAACTTGCTGGGACCCAACCAAATTAATGGTTTAATGTTCTTAATTTGGACGCCTTTCGTTAGAATTTACATGTCATAGGGATGCTTCTTCTCGGATCGATCCATTGAGACCAAGTACATGAGAAATAAATGAAGAATAGTGAATCATAAAGTGTATGACAGGTACACAGGCGGTCAAGAACACGGAAATTAGGGTTTTTTACGAGAGAGTTGAGTGTAAATCCTGCACTCTAACCTTTTATAGCGAAAGCTGGGTCTAAAAAGAAAATTTTATTGGACGCCTGTTAAGCCTACATATAAACGGATCTACACTCACGTAAGTTTCTCAAAGCGGATGAAGAACCCTCCCGACTTTGTCTCTTCGTGATCTCCATCTTCTCCGAACCTAAATTGCCTCTCCTTGCGTCGTCTTGCGCCGCAGTTTCTCCAAAGTCACCACCCAGTATTTTGATGAAGATACTAAAATACCCCTTCTCGACCATTCTCCAAAGGACGAGTTCAATCGTCGTGAAGCAATCCCATACTTCGTCATGTGTAGGTTGATTAATGGCTCTCTTTATGTAGACAAGTCTATCTCATTCGGATCGCACTGAAACCATTATGACACTTGCATCGACCTCCCAAGCCACTTGATGCAAACCGTCGCACCAAACCTCCCGTTTGGTCGTTTTTGTCCATTTTATGTCATGCTTGAGTTTAACCACTTCACCCGATATCCTTGATCATTTTGAACCTCAGCTCTCCTAGTCTAGCCACGATCATCCTCGTTGTTGAGCGTCGTCGACTACAAGCCACCTGCACAACAATAGACCAAAAAATCGATTCCAGACACAAGTTCTTCGCAATTTAACCTACGTTAACCAAAATATATATCATGCAACACATATGCACTAAATCCTATGACTTTGACCAAACCCATAAAATTCACCGCCTTTCTGACGCATGAAAATACACTGGCATGTCAGACCGCTTGGGACATAGGAATTTTTTCCAGATCTGAAAACTACACTCTCTGAAAATTTCAAACTCTATCTAATTTTTCCTTGAAACTCCATTTTTCAAGAGACCAAGTGCAAACGCGTCCCTTATCTTCCTGCACAAGTGATTTTTGGTTGATTCCTACACATGTGGCTGATCTGACCATTATATGTGGCCAGTTTGGCTGTCATGCCCCAGCCAGTCAAACCGCAAGCCCAAAGCAAATCAGACCGCCATCCCCCGGCCGGTCGTACCGGCCATAGGGCCGGTCAGACCGCCTTAGCGACACTCAGGCACTCAGCAGGAATTACCTGAAAATAAGGATTTCTCTAAACATCTCGATACTATTGCTAATTGTTTAATACACTAAGATTATGATATTTTACCCATGATCTCCACACTTAGATATCTATATTTGGTTAATCGTGCAAGATAGGTTCCCCCTTTGATCACTTTTGTACTCCACTCCAAGACTCTGGAGTCAACGTACATAAACATGTTCGGATTGCTTTTGGGGAAAGTGGGCCTACCTAGATCGCGCCTTCTTCACTTAATGAAAGGAGGTAGCTTGGCATTATTTATTTGGCACGGCTATCGTATGGAAATCGTGTTTTCCATGTGCAAATATTCAAGGTGTGAAAACCAAAATGATTGTCTTGCGAGGAAAAACCAAAATATTTTGGAATAAGTCAACTTTACTCTCTCAAACTATCAGAAAAATCTAGCTTTCACCATGAACTACTCAACCGGTTATTTAACCCTCTAAACTTACACAATCCGGGCATTAAACACCTCATACCGGTTTGAAGTTGCGGTTTTGCACACGTGGCTCCATTTGTCCAAGTCATCAGGTGTGTGTCATCCTGTGTGGTGGGCGTGGAACACCTGGTCCACCCGAGAGAAATAAAAGGGCAGTTCATCCCCACGCTTTAGTCCTTCTCTTCCCGTTGCCCCTCCCTCCTTCCCCACTCTCATGGAGGCGGAGCCGCCGCCCAAATATCCCTCCTGCATGTGGCTCAGCCAGCCCGAGTTCGGCCCGGCTCTCCCCCACCAAACTTGCGCCCAAATCTCCCTTCCGCTCCTCCCTACATCCCCTCTCGATCCACAGCACATGGAACACCCGCCCATGGACCGCCGCCTCCGCTCCCCGACGGCACGCAGTCCCGACGAGCGCTCCCAACACCACCACTGCTTCCTCCGCCCCGGTGCCTTCGCCCGGCTCCGCGACTCCAAGATCATCACCCTCTCCCTCCGCTCCGCCACCATATCGAGCGTCCCCAGCGCACCTCCTCCTGCCCCGTCCTTCGCGCCGACGTCTGCGGCCGAGGATGGTGGCGGCGTGCCACACTTCTTGGGGAGCGTGAGGGGGCTGTGGTACCTGCTCCAGAAGAAGATGGCCTCAACCAGGAGCGTGGTGTTCCTGCCACTGCCATCACCGGACGCCGCAGAGGTGTTCTTGGACACGTTCGCGGCGGCGCCTCGGAGCTGGTCGCTGCGCACTGAAGACTAATTTTTGTGGCGCCCGGCTGTTGTTTAGATTCTAGATCTGTATATGGCTTCTCTTTAGTGTCTTTGTTTTATAAGTTTGAACTTCCAGGAGAAATAATATCGGATCTGTCTACACCATTGTGTTTTTTTCTTGTGAATGCAGATCTTTGAATTGTGGTTTCGGCATGAGGAGATTTAGTTTTGTTGTTTTTAGCAGCGATTTCAGTAACATTGTTGTGTTCTGCCCTCTCTGCTCGCCTCCCGGCCCTTGGTTCTTGGCGCCGCCACCTGCTTCATGGCGACGTAGAGGTCCTTGGCTGGCCCCGGCGAGTTCTTGAGGTCGGTCACCTGCAGCAACGACGCGATGCTGCTGGGCTTGAAGTCCAACTCGGCCACGTGGCTCTCCATCGCGCGCACCCTCCACCGGAGTAACCTCGCCTTGCCTTCCTCGGTGCCGAGCACCTTCTTGTACACGGCGTCGTCGGCGAACACGCCGAGCGTGTTGTAGCACACGGGGTGGCCCTCGTGGTCGGCGCCTTCGAGGTAGCACGTGTCCTTCAGCTCCTCCGAGAGCGAGCCGTCAGCGGCGGTGGCGGCGGCACCGAAGCTCTTCCACTCCTTGAGCCAGTGGAGGGTCTTGCGGAGCATGTCGAAGGTGGCGCCAGCCTTGAAGTCACGCTCTCACGCTTGTTGCTCTCTCTCTCTCTCTCTCTCTCTCTCTCTCTCTCTCTCTCTCCTAGTCAGCAAAACTCACGCCACGTGTGCAAAACCGCCACTTGAAACCAACATGAGGTGTTTAATGTCTGGATTGTGCAAGTTTAGGGAGTTAAATAACCGGTTGAAAACCGGACTTTTCTGATAGTTCGAGAGAGTAAAGCGAACTTATTCTAAATATTTCTGCGAGGTAGAGGTCACAATGTCAGAAACTTCGCACTATGGCCTCCTACTCGTGGATGTTTCTTGTGCCAAAATTATAATTTCGAAGAATACTAACCCGGTGGACTGGTATCGCAGCAAATCGTACCACTACTCCCTCCATTTGGTAATATAAGTCTAAAAGCTACCATCCGCACAGACTAAACACTAAATTTAAGAAAAAAATTTAATATCATTGGACCATACATACCCTATTAAACGATATATTATAACTACTCATCTTCTTTTTCTATATTAAAACAGAGGTATCGAGTGAAAATAATACAATAACAACACCTTGATTCCCTCAATGGACTTATACCTGATCTATTTTCTCACCAAAAATTGACCAAAATTAAGATAGACAAATATTCACGGACAAAATCGAGTAATTTTAGCCACCAAACTGTCACTAAAATAGCAGAAGAGCAAGCATGGTTGTCAGGGAATGAGAGCCGCTAAACTAGAACACATCTTCAGCGCATGCTTTCTGATTGAAACCTACGGCCACTTCGGAGGAACGATGGCATAGATGCCAATTGCATGCGCATGTGCAAAATAACATGCGACGACGAGGAGACTTGTTTGAAATGCGTCCCGGACGCGCTTGTCACGGAACCAAAAGAGGACTGCGGCGCTCCTCTCAACGTAGGAGAAAATCTTAATTCAAACAAGCACAAAATTTACTCATGTAGTCCATTCAAGCCAAAGATGACTTCGACCTAGTTTTATCACTTACATGCTACTTTCTCCGTTTCGCTATATTTGCCTATAGTCTTGAGGAAAAAAAATCTGAAGCGTAGATATTGTAATTTTTACTCTTTCCACCCCTATTTAAATACTTTAGAAGAGGTTAAGTAGCTGTGGTATATCATCCTTGATCCACGTATATGGTACACTATGGACAAATATAGCGAACAGACGGAGTAATATTTTTGCACTACAGTAGTTTGTAAGTTATCTAAGCAGACAATGTTAAATTGTTCCCCTCTGTCAACTGACCGTGGTTACTAGGAGATTCCAACGGACGATGACCAACTTTGCCGTCAATCTCTGCTTTGCTTGCACTACACAAAGAGAAGGAATTGGAAAAGGAAAGCCAAGTAGGAGCCAACCTGACTATGTTCGTTCGTTGTGCTCCACATTTCTACTAGCCAAAAGGCTACACGTTTCCACCAACGCCAACGTGTGTGTACGACTGTGTGGGTGGTGGCCGTCCAGCTAACTATTCTTCAACGGAGAAGAGAGAAAAGATTCGAAATTAGTTGTCTTTTGGGCTTTCTCAAAAGCCAAAAAAGAAGGAATTAATGTTGATTGTTTTTGAATTAAGGAAGTGTTTAATACCTCTTTGTTTGGTCACAACTCACAAGCATGATCCTGGAAAAAAGAACTCACAGGCACCAAAAAAAAGAAAGGCTAAACCCCATACATACAGATTCACTCTAGCTGATCTCAGTGATATCAGAATTTTTTTATTTAATCTTTTTTTTAGTTTAATTTTAAAGTTAACCCCTCGCAAACTTTATTTTCAATTCTGACCCCTTTGGTCACGCCACCACCCGTGGCGTGACAAAACAATACCGTCACGCCAGCCCATTTCTGGTCAAAGTCTTGTCACGCCACTGGTGGTGGCGTGACAATGTTGTTTGGTCACGCCACGGGTGGTGGTGTGACCAAAGGGGTCAGAATTGGAAATAAAGTTTGCGAGAGGTTAACTTTAAAATTAAATTAAAAAAAGGATTAAATAATAAAAAAAGTTCGTGATATCACAGCTCGTTTGTTCGAACAATTAGCCGGTTGGCCCATACAATTGCGTGATTTGGTATAGTATAGTATAACTTTACGTACTTCTAAATTTCAAAATCTATATTTTGCAATTTAAATTTGAATTTTGGATATTTAATTAGCAAATTTTATTTTAAGATCTCCATTCTTAGGAATATTTGATTATTTGTCACTCCAAAAATACGCAGTTCAGGATTTGTCATTCTATGTGTCTATGACATATGGATCACAAAGCCACATGTCATAGACACATGAGTAACAAATTCTGAATTACACATCTTTTAGCAGTGGCAAATAATCAAATCCTCTTCTTATGTGTGAAAGAGAGGATTGAGAGTCGGACCATCAAAAAATACTACACTATCAACCCAGGGGCGGATGCAGCACCCCTCCAGCCCGGGCAGCTGCCCGGGCTTTGCTCCACGCCCTAATGGGCCAGCTGCGCCGGATTGCTTTGATGGGCTGCGCCCGTTTTGCCTCATGCCCAGGCTTTGCCCCTGCATCCCTAAGCTAAGCACAGCGCACACACGCACAAGAGTCAGCAGCTTTGCCTTGCCCCCTGCCTCCTCTTGGTTCTTCCCCTCCCTCAATCCCCAATTCCCCTCCCCAATCCCTATTCCCCAACCAGCCAAATCCAACCCAGGTCCCAGGCACAAGCGTCGGCTAGCGGGAGCAGCGCAGGCACAAGCGCAGCCGGCGAGGCGAGCGAGCGGCCGGCGGGGCAATGCGAGCACTGCGAGCAAGCGGCGGCCGGCGCGAGCGGCCGGCGGGACTCGGGCGGCAGCCGCGGCGCGGCGCGCGGCGGGAGTAGCACTAGCGCTGGCGCGGCCGTGGCCGACGTAGCAGCCCGGCGAGCGGCGGCGCGGCGGGCGCGGGAGCGGAGCGGCGGCGCAGCCCGCGGCGGCTGGCGGCGCAGGCGGCGGCAGCGCGGAGCGCGGCGGCGGAGCGGCGGCGGGCGGCGGCGCGGCGGCGGCGCAGCGAAGCGGCGGCGGCGGCGGCGGGGCAAAGACGAGGCGGCCGGCGGGACTCGGGAGAAGGTGAGCCGTGAGCCCAGCAGCACAGGCGGCGCCGCGGCGGCGACCGGCTTTCTGCAGCCTGTGACAGCACTGACGACGGTCGGCTAGGTGAGCAAAGAGCAATGACAGTAGAAAATGCTAAGTGCCTAGTTAATTTTTCGTTCAAAATCATTCATGACTTAAAACTAGCAAGAACTAGCAAGATTGTTAATAATGCACTTATAAGAAGGATAAGTGCGTGCTGCATATGCACGCTTTAACCATTGGGGACAAATAATTAAGTTGGCAGAAGAGCCTGCAAGAGATATTTGGCTTGGGATTTGAGTGATTTTTTTCATGAGTTCGAACTAGGGATAATGTGTGTAGAACCTTTCGCTGTTGGATTTCCTGGATATAAATTGCCGCATGTTCTGAATAATGATTCACTATAATTTAGTTGAGAAATTCATATTCATAAGTGATAAGTGGCAATGAGGTACTAGTGCAAGGAGCACTGAGCGACGGCCGGCTAGGATGATTTTGTTGTTCCAGTAGAAAATGCACAATCCATAAGTATTGTTATAATGAGAATTGTTAAAATTTCAGAAATGAGGGGGTTTTTGGTTGACTCGAGAAGCTTACCACAACCGCAACCACAAGATCCATTTACCTATTATTCTATTGTTTTTCCATACTTCCATTTAACCTTGTTGCAATTGTTTTGTTATAGGTATGTGAACAATGAAGGGAAGGTTGTGGAACGATTTCTTGCTCTACATCATGTCTATGAGACTACATCGGAGGCACTAAAGGTAGCTCTTGTTGGTATTCTAGATCATTACAAGTTATCTATTCATAGGCTACGGGGGGTAAGGATATGATGGGGCTTCAAATATGAGAGGTGAATTTAATGGCTTGCAAAGAAAAATTCTAGATGAAAACCCTTATGCTTTCTATGTCCATTGCTTTGCCCACCGTTTGCAATTGGTTGTTGTTTCCGTTGCTAGTTGTTGCTCATCTATTCATGATTTCTTTGAGTATGTTACCTTGATTGTGACTACAACAAGTGCATCTTGCAAGAGGAGAGATACATTAACAGAAGAACATCATCAAAATATTTTGGATATGCTTTAGAGGGGTGAGATATTTAGTGAAAGAGGCTTGAATCAACAAACTAGTCTCGCTAGACCCGGGGATACTAGATGGGGTACACACGATACAACTTTACTTCGTTTGGATCAAATGTGGAGGTCGGTGTTACATGTGCTTAGTGCGGTAGATGAGGATGGGCGTGGACCGTCTCAAGCAGCGGGTTTGATAGAAAAAAATGGAGAGTTTCAGATTTGCTTTTATTTTGAAGCTTATGTTAAAGTTGTTTACCATCACAAATGAACTCTCACAAGTTTTGCAAAGGAAGGATCTAAATATTGTTCATGCTATGGAATTAATTTATGATGTCAAAGCTCGGTTGATCTCCGTGAGAGAAAGTGGTTGGGGGGACTTATTTGATGAGGCCCAATAATTTTGTGTTGCCAAAGGGATTCCAGTACCAAATATGGATGAACAAATACCAGTTAGGGGTCGTTCGAGGCGTGATGAGACGACTTACACTAATCTTCATTATTACCGAGTTGAGGTTTTCTATGTTGCCCTTGATAAGATATGTACTGAGATGAATCATCGCTTTAGTGAAGCATCTACAGAGATATTAGTGTGCTTCTCATGCCTTGATCCAAAGAATTCTTTCTCTAAGTTTGATGTTGACAAGCTTGCTCGCCTAACTACAATTTATCATGCGGATTTCTCTAGTGGTGATCGTGCAATCATAAGTCACCAACTTGAGACTTACATTCATCATGTAAGAAGGCATGCTTCATTTTCTACTTGTAAAGATCTTGAAAGTTTGGCTACAAAGATGGTTGAAACAGAGAAATATTTGGTTTTTTCCATTGGTCTACAAACTCATTGAGTTGGCTTTGTTATTGCCGGTGTCAACGGCATCGGTTGAAAGGGCTTTTTCGGCAATGAAGATTATTAAGTCTAAATTGCGCAACAAGATCAACAATGATTGGTTCAATGACTTGATGATATGCTACACCGAACGGGACATATTTAAACAAATTGATGATGATGTTATTGCCCGACGGTTTCAAGCCATGAAGAAAAGGAAAGGACATTTGCCTCGTAGGCCTAGGCCTAATTAGCACATTATCGGTATGTTTCATTATCTCCGATGTTAATATTTTCAAGTCAAATTTATATGATTTACTAATTCATTTTTTTTATCTTGTAGAGTCTCTTACTCTCTTTTGGTTGTGTGATTGGATATTTGAACTTTTGTTGTTGACTCGTCGCAACTTTGGTAGTGTCTAGTGAGTTGTTTGTTATCGTATCTCGCTCTTATTTTTATCTATGAACCTTTACATTGGTGATGTATCATATATGTTCTTTTACTTAAATATTATGGATTTGCATGATGTATAATTGTGTATCCGAATATCTGATGCATGCGGTACTCAATAGATCTTAGCTTGCAGCTTGCCCAGGTTTCGAAAATTTCCTGACTCCGCTACTGTCTCAACCTTTGAATTATATAGCGCTACGTATAAAGGAAGAGGAAAGGATGAGGAGGAGCAAGTGGTTGTTAAATATCTTTCACTTCTGATCCTGATAAGTGACGACTCGAGGGAGTAAAAAAAAGTTCAAAATTGATAAGCCGGCAAAAAAAAACGCGCGAGGGATAATTACAAGGATAAATCGGGATCTTTTTAGGTTACCAATTAATTCTAATTCAACACCCGACATATATACTGCTGCCCCATTTAGCCATCACGAAAATGCACCGATCAGCGTCAGCGTCCCTCCTCGCCGCCTCACATAAAAGCTTAGCCTCCGGCGTCCGGCCGCAGGGGCCTTCTCAGTTTTCTGTCCGGGCCAGACCAGCACACCAAACTAGCTAGCTAGTCGTGGGACAAGCTGTGTTTCTACGCCAGTGCTTGCTTCTGCCTGCCTATCTGTCGGCCTATGCGAAGCTACTAGCGGTGGGTGCGAGTGAGGGTGTGTCTCCATGGCTCTCACGGCGGCGGCGGGCAGGATGGAGGACGACCACGACGAGTACGCCAAGCTCGTCCGGGGGATGAACCCGCCGAGGTGATTGAACAGCATTCTGTTTTTCCTTTGTTGAGTTTTTGTAGTTCTTGATTGGCGGCGTGGCAAAGCCTCTGCTCGATTTAGTTTTGATTTCCTTTTCCTTTTGTTGCCGCGTTTCCCTTTCCATCCATCCTTTGTTCTTGCTTTCTTTCTTGGATTCTGGGGTGCTGTTGCAACAGAGTTCCTTGATTGTGTCGACTTCTATCATATCCTTTTCGTTATTCAGCTCTTGTTTCAAGTATTTGTTTCTTGTCCCGTAACCTCAGTTTATAATATATTTTTTTATATTAACTCGTTATGTTTGTTTAATTATTCAGAGTTGAAAATCCTAGAGCTCTTCAGTTTGTTCACCACGATGGCTTCTCTGAATTGATCTTTCTTTCTCTCTACTCCTTGACAAGTTTCCTGCTCCTCTGCTCCTTCGTTTTATCCTTGCTCTGTTCTGTCCGAAAACTATCTTTTTTCTTGGATTTCATTGTGCTCTGATGAGTAAAGAGCATTGGTTTACTGACATGCACCGTCGTTGAATGTGTTTCCAGGGTTGTGATCGACAACGACGCCTCCGACGACGCGACGGTGATCCGGGTGGACAGCGTGAACAGCCACGGCACTCTCCTCGCCGTCGTCCAGGTCATCGCCGACCTCAACCTCGTCATCCGCAAGGCATACTTCTCCTCCGACGGCAGCTGGTTCATGGACGGTGAGGACCGAATCACCATGTTGATCACTATTCCTCCGTTCCGCGCTCACTAATTTCCATAGAATCTGACAAATTTCGATTTTTTTTCTAATCTGCAGTGTTCAATGTCACCGACAGTGACGGGAACAAGGTTCTTGACGAGCAAACCATCTCCTACATTCAAAGGGTAATTCGCTAATTTGTCTACTGAATTGTGCAGTTGCAAGAGTATTATTATTGATTCTTGGATTGTGTCAGAGTTTTGAGTATTGAATTGTTTGTCGCAGACGCTGGAAGCGGAGGACTGCTACTACCCGGAGGTGCGCAAGAGCAACACGGTGGGGATCGTGCCGTCAGAGGAGTACACGTCGATCGAGCTCACGGGGACCGACCGCCCGGGGCTGCTGTCCGAGGTGTGCGCGGTGCTCGCCGTCATGCAGTGCGCCGTCCGGAGCGCCGAGCTGTGGACGCACAACACGCGCGTCGCGGCCGTCGTGCACGTCACGGACGCGGACCCGTCCGGCGGCGGCGGCGCCATCGAGGACGAGGCCCGCATCGCCGACATCAGCCGGCGCCTCAGCAACCTGCTGCGCGGGCAGAGCGACGTGCGCGCCGCGGCCGCGCCGGCGAGCCTTACGCACAAGGAGCGCCGCCTGCACCAGATGATGTTCGACGACCGGGACTACGGGGCCGGCCGGCCGGAGCGCCGCGGGTCCGGCTCCGGTCCCTGCCCCCCGCGGACTGAGGTCTCCGTGACACCCTGCGCCGAGCGCGGGTACACCGCCCTCGTGGTCCGGTGCAGGGACCGCCCGAAGCTCCTCTTCGACACCGTCTGCACCATCACCGACATGCAGTACGTGGTCCACCACGGCACCGTGAGCAAGGAGCCGGCCGACGGCGCGTACCAGGAGTACTACATCCGGCACGTGGACGGCCACCCGGTCCGCTCCGAGGCGGAGCGCCGGCGCGTCGTGCAGTGCCTCGAGGCCGCCATCGAGCGCCGCACCGCGGACGGGCTGGAGCTGGAGGTCCGCACCGACGACCACGACGGCCTGCTCTCCGACGTCACGAGGATCTTCCGGGAGAACGGGCTGACGATCCGGCGCGCGGAGATCTCGTCGGAGGGCGGGGAGGCGGTGGACACGTTCTGCCTGTCGGACCCGCAGGGCCACCCCGTGGAGGCGAAGACGATCGAGGCGATCCGCGCGCAGATCGGCGATGCCACGCTGCGGGTGAAGCACAACCCGCTCGCCGGCGACGGCGGCGGGAGGAGTATGGGGTCCGACGACGACGTCGCCAGCGCCGGCTCGACGGCGTTCCTCTTCGGGAACCTCTTCAAGTTGTACCGCCCGTTCCAGAACTTCAGCCTCATCAAGCTCTACTCGTAATACTATTGGGCGTCCTGTGTACATACATAGGGTGGAAGATGGATACATACATAGGTTTTGCGTAGTTGTTGGTTAATTCGTCTTTTCAGATTTCACTGTAAATACGGTTTTAGTCTTTTTTTATAAGATGATGGTGATGATCCACTCAGTCTGGGTGTAGATAAGTTATCACATGGTACAAACAAACTCTGGAAAGAAACAGTACTTCTGTTCAGTTCAGTTCAGTTCAGAAAAGATAGCAACTAGTCTAGTTCAGTATACTGCAAAATCGGGATATACTACATCTCTGTAAATACTCATCCTGTACATATATTATTCTGGGGAAAAGAATGTACGAAGAAACTTGTAAATACCCTTATGCATTGCGCATTTTTTTTCTGTTAGAATTTGCAAGACGCTATGTGTTTAGTTTGCAGGTGCATCCGTGCAAGTGCGCAGGTGCCCAGTACTACAACCTGCACATGCAAATGGCTGCAGAGTCTTCAAGTAATCTACATGGGTGGACCAATCAAACCCCGACATGCCACATGGTGACACGAACGTGCCAAAACACACTGCAAGTCAGCATAGATCGACTGAGGGAGTGGCACAAACTTTGATCTCTTCAGACTACATATTGGCTACTTGGTTCAGTTATTGAGCTGAGCTGGTTCCCTCCCTGTGATACCTGGGCCTTGTCTGTAGCCCATTACACCATTGACTTGAACCTAACTACATAGAGAGACAGAAAGGATGTCACTGCCAGAAACTTAACAAGGCCCGCTATCGTTTTCATTCTAGTATTTAAAACTGTATCAAAACTATCTATACCAAAACTATATCATAAATATGTTGTTAAAAATATTTCCATGATATTATAATTTTTTCAGTATATCATAATATAAAGTTATAAAAAGTAACCGTCAAAGTCAAATCCACGTCTTGAAAAAACCCGTAAAAGATCAAAGAAGACATGGAACAAAAAAGAAGGGCGATACGACCATCTGTTTGTGTTCATGGAGTCGGTATTATTGACACGCTTAGTGCAGAGCACGTGGTAGCTCATTTAACGGCACCTGATCAACCTGCAAAGAAGGCAAATGGATCACAGAAACCTTCTCGTGCCAATGGGCCCTTCTCCAAAGCTTCAATGTAATGGCGCGGCGCCTGATCTTGTCACCTGTGCACGCAGGCTGTGTTTGCCTACCTGCACGCACCCCATGTGCCACAGCCGAGCTAGACAGCCATAGCTGCCTAGTGCGGTGTGGAATGGATGCGAACTCACGTCAGGGTTTTTTATTTTGAATTTTTCGGATTTTAAATAAAAAAGAATCAAATTCAAACAAATTTCAAGCAAACCGATTTTTTAACCCGGTTTGAATTCCTACCGGGGCCGATAGAACCGATTTCTGGCCGAATTTCGGAACCTAGCTCACACACGACACGAGTAGCAACATGCACGGCTAAAGATCCCGGCCGGCCGGTTTTTCCTGGACCACGGCCGGTATCCTGTAATAGGCCGGTTTATTGCAGCAGATTTCTTTAAAGCTTCCTTTCTGTCGAACTCCAAATTTGATTTGAAACCTCTACGTACGAGTTGTAACTCCAAACGACGCACTTGGTTAATTTGAATTGGAGCTCATTTGTGTGCTAAACAGACTGCAGCGGGTAGTCAATTGTGCACTTGGATTAACCAAGTGCCTGAGTTCTTACGTAATTTTCTACCTTGTGATCGTACTCTTGCTCATGAGTAATGAAATACGAGCTCCTGATTCGCAAAAAAAAACACCGGCCGCGTGCTCGCATGCATGGAAAGTCCGAGAGCTGGTCTCCACCTACAGCTATCTTGCAACACACACGCCGTGTCGTGTCGACCCACTGCATCGACAACCCTCGCTTGCAGCTGCCAGCACTGTCCGGTTACTAGTTATCCATTCACACACACTTCAATCCCCCATATAAATAGGTGCCCCATCTCCAATCTTGTAAGAAGAAACACCATTGCTAGCAGTAGTAAACGCAAATAGCCAAGTCTCTCTCTCTCTCTCTCTCTCTAGATCTCATGGCAAAAGCATCACTCTTTTACCTCCTCCTGATTGCTCTGGCCGTCGTCTCCAATGCATATGAAGGTAACTGATGTTGTTGCGTGCGTGCCACTGATTTACTCATGTTGTTGCGTGCGTGCCACTGATTTACTCCTCGATCTCGTTACAGTCACCGCAGGCCGAGGAGTAGTCGCGGCGTCGGGGTGCAGGCGCTCGGACCTGGTGGTGCGGCAGTCGGCGACGGGGCGGGTGGTGGAGGGGAAGCCCGAGTACGCGGTGGAGGTGAGCAACCGGTGCCGGTGCGCGCAGTCGCGGGTGCTGCTGCGCTGCTACGGCCTCAGCAGCGTGGAGGCCGTCGACCCGCGCGCCATCCGCCCCGTCGACGACGAGCGCTGCGTGCTCGGCGGCGGCGGGCCCATCGCGCGCGGCGCCGCCGTGCGCTTCACCTACGCGTGGATGACGCCGCAGGACTTCCCGCTCCTCAGCTCCCAGACCCACTGCTAGCTAGTGGGTGACCCGTTAATTGATGGGGTTAACTGCCTGACTGGAGGATTAATACCCCGACTAATGCGTGCACCCGTGCCTTTTCATTGTCTTGATTTGTCCTCAATAATCTGTGATTGAAACTAATTAAGGCAGCTTTGCATCTGACACGCCGTGATGTGCGCCAGCTTTCATGTGGCCGGCCGCGCGCATCACATGCCATGTCCTCTCGAGCTTTCTCACTCTCTGTTACCCGCGCTTCGACTTTTCTGATGCTTTTCGTGGAGCTATGCCCTAATGGTGTCGGGCATCCAGCGATTTAGCCGGCGCTTCAGACTAATGCAATGCAATATCATTCCATCAAAATATTTTTAAAAAGTTTCATGCCAATGTTAAAATTATGAGCATTTTTCGAATTACTTTAATCCAGAAATATAGTAGATAAATCATGAGAATTACTCTAGTCATTTTCACAAAATAGATGAACAAGAACACTATAACCATACTAAGATCCAGAAGGACATAAACTAGTATACCTATCTCAGTGTTCATGTAAACAACAGATAATAAAAATAAGTAAACAACAAGTGTGAGGTAGGCATACCCAGAACCAGCGGAAGGAACAGCAGAAGTAGAAGCAGGAGTCTTGGTGAGGTCGTCGTTAGTCATAGCGTAATGGATGCAGCAGAGACCTTCGTGGATGTCGTGGTAGTAGTTGCGCGATGTAGTCGTGTGCGAAAAAGATGAAGCGGCGATCGCGCGAACGCTCCCCAAAAACCTTATTCGTCCTCGCTCGTGCAAGCCTTCAAGGACGGGGTTCCGGAGGCCTGCTCTCTCGGTGCGACCGTACATGCGTCTCGCCGGGATGGAGATCGCCAGAGACAGCAACAAAACCAGTGGTATACTATTGTCTTTCGTGGAGAGAGTTCATCAGCCAGGAGAACAAGTGCTCTGTTCCATATAAAGGCAAAAACCCAGAGACTAGAAACGATCGTCATTACCCACTGGTAACTGCAGCCATTACCCAGTCACTAGTAACCGCATCTCTACTTAATGGCAAAAACAAAGAGACTAGAAACGGTCACCATTACTCGCTGGTAACTGAACCGTTACTGCCAGCCGTTTGTTAATGCCACTAACTGCGAGTCAGTGCGTTTCGATTTTCGAATAGATAAAGAAAAACGCGCACGCACTGACGCGCTGCGCTGCGCTGCGCGCGCACGCACGCCGCGGCGGCTTTCGGCGACACGGCTCGGCTCGGCTCGGCGAGGCGAGTGAGCGAGCGAGCGCGCGCGTGTATTGGCTCTCTCCAATTCCACAAGGGGGCTACCACGTTCCACCTTTTAAAGTGGTGTAACTCCCATTCAACTCTCCATATGGGACTAAATAGTTTTAGCACATGCACATGGGCCTTTGGGATTTTCCAGGAATTGATTAGGATTAAACATGGGCCCAACCCGTATTAATTTCAACAATCCCCCACCAGATCCCAAGGGCACATGTCAAATGCCTTGATCCACAGAATTGTTTTGATATACCAGTGTTTTGATGGAGACCGGTTAAGGTTGAACATCCACCTAGAACAGAAGCTACACTTATCCACAACTGCACAATGGACTGAGTCTTGAATTGACAGTTTTGTGTGAATAAATTTTACTTAAGTCCTTAACTGATACCAAGCTGCCAGGCATCCCCGCGGGTTGAAGCATATGAGTCATACTCTGGCCTATTCATGAGCTTCCTAGAGATTACCTATCTCATAGATGTGACTAGCGATCGGGCTCATATAGGTGTGTTCTTTCAAGACCGCTCAGAGAACAAAGATCTTTGTTTAAACAAGCCACATAACACATTAAGATAATAATCAACCTGTCATACAGATTTAGGAGAGAATTGCATCTCCAATGGAGTGGGTTTATAAAGGTACTCTCCTCCCAGTTAACCAATAGCTTGTTTCGCCAATCCTACTTCACGGGATCTCCGATCATATATAATGGGTTACCACTATAGTGTAACTCACGTGGGTCTCAAACCCATCTCCCTCGATGCATTGTCTATCACATTTCGTGATAAACCCTTTGTGAAGGGATCTGCCAGATTCTTAGCTGTTTGGATATAATTCAAAGCTATTACTCGGAGTTTCTCATTTTTAATGATTTCGATCTTCTCTTCACATGTCTTGATGCCTTCATATTATCCTTAGAACTGTTCACTTTGACGATCACAATCGATTGTCACGATTCATCGAATAGCGTGCAGGTTTTTCAACCACCGCAAATCCATCAAGAGCTCACGGCCATTCGGCTTCAACGATGGCGATATCTAATGCTGTGAGTTCTGCTTCCATTGTTGACCTCGTTAAGATGGTCTGCTTGCAAGACTTCCATGAAACAGCGCCACCTCCAAGTGTGAAGACATATCCACTTGTGGCTTTAATCTCATCAGAATCAGATATCCAATTTGAATCGCTATAACCCTCCAGTACCCTGAGGTACCCGGTATAGTGAATGCCATAACTCATAGTACCTTTTAGATTGCGCATTACCCTCTCAAGAGCATGCCAATGATCATCTCTCGGATTAGAAACAAAACGGCTTAGTTTGCTCACAGCAAACGAGATGTCAGGCCTAGTACCGCTAGCTAAATACATGAGTGAACCAATTATCTGAGAATATCTCAATTGGTCTCTGGCTATTCTCCGATTCTTCTTAAGCAACATGCTAGGATCATAAGGTGTTGGAGAGGATTTGAAGTCGCTATAACCAAAACGACTCAAAACCTTTTTCACATAATGAGATTGCAACAATGTAATCCCACCATCATCACCTCTCAACAGCTTGATGTTCAAGATAACATCAGCTACTCCCAGATCTTTCATCTCAAAATTCTGAGACAAGAAATCCTTGACTTCCTTAATTACATTAAGGTTGGTCCCAAAGATCAGTATATCATCAACATACAGACATAGAATGACTCCCTCGCCCCCACCATGGCGATAATACACACATCTGTCAGCTTCATTCACAACAAAGCCTGCAGATGTTAAAGTTCTGTCGAACTTTTCATGCCACTGCTTAGGTGCTTGTTTAAGACCATACAAAGATTTCAACAACTTGCACACCTTTCCTTCTTGACCATCTACTACAAATCCATCTGGTTGTTCCATGTAAATTTCCTCGTCCAACTCTCCATTTAGGAAAGCCGTCTTAACGTCCATCTGATGAACGAGAAGACCGTGTGAGGCAGCCAGAGATAGTAGTACTCGAATAGTGGTCAATCTAGCCACAGGTGAGTAAGTATCAAAGAAATCTTCGCCTTCCTTTTGAGTATAACCCTTGGCCACAAGTCGTGCCTTGTACTTCTCGATAGTACCATCAGGCCTAAGCTTCTTTTTGAACACCCACTTACATCCTACAGGTTTACAACCATAAGGACGCTCAGTGATCTCCCAAGTTCCATTAGAGATAATGGAATCCATTTCACTACGGACTGCTTCCTTCCAGTATTCAGCATCTGGAGAAGCATATGCTTCAGAAATGGTACTTGGAGTATCATCCACAAGGTACACAATGAAATCAGGACCAAAAGACTTTGCAGTCCTTTGTCTTTTACTCTTCCTCAAAATTTCATTGTCTTCCTTCTCAGGAATTTGCTCAGGGGTTTGCTCAAAATATTCCATTGGAATGGCAGGTTCAGGAGTTGTATCAGGCTCCTGACTTGATGAAATAGGCATATCTTTCATCGGAAAAATATCCTCAAAGAATGTAGCATCTCTAGACTCCATAATTGTACCGACATGCACGTCAGGTACTCCAGATTTCACCACTAGAAATCTATATCCAACGCTATGATGTGCATAGCCTAGAAAAACGCAATCCACGGTTTTTGGTCCAAGCTTACGCTTTTTGGAAATTGACACAATGATTTTCGCCAAACAACCCCAAGTGCGCAAGTATGAAAGTGATAGTCTTTTCTTCTCCCATTGTTCATATGGGGTTATCTCTTTATTCTTTGTGGGAACCCTGTTTAGGACATGACATGAAGTCAATATAGCCTCCCCCCATCATGCTTTGGAAAGACCCGCTGTGTCTAACATGGCGTTAACCAAATCGATTAGAGTGCGGTTTTTCTTTCAAGAACCCCGTTTGACTGGGGTGAATAGGGAGGCGTCCTCTCATGAATTATACCATGTTCCTCACAGAATAAATTGAACTCATTAGAAAAGTACTCTCCACCACGATCAGACCTAATCCTTTTGATTTTCCTTTCAAGTTGGTTCTCAGCTTCTGCCTTATAGATTTTAAAGTAGTGAAGAGCTTCATCTTTAGTTTTCAAAAGATACACATAACAGAACCTAGTGGAGTCATCAATCAAAGTCATGAAATATCTATTACCACCTTTTGTCAACACACCATTCATCTCACATAGATCTGAATGTATGAGTTCTAATGGTGCCAAGTTTCTTACCTCCGCGGCATTATGAGGTTTACGAGGCTGCTTTGATTGAACACAAACTTGATACTTAGAACCTTTGGCAGGATGAATTTCGGGATTAACTCTAAACTGGCTAACCGCGTCATGCAACTAAAATTTATGTGACAAAGTCGTGAATGCCAAATAGTAGTCTCATTACCACTGAAAATATGGTTCACAACATTATTACATAAATCTGAAAGAGATAGGCGGAACAAGCCTCCGCACACATAGCCTTTACCAACAAATTGTCCACACTTGGACATTACAAATTTATTGGACTCAAATACCAGTCTAAAGCCATCTCTACACAGAAGAGATCCGCTCATGAGATTCTTATTGATAGATGGCACATGATGCACGTTCTTCAGTTGCACAATCTTCCCCGAAGTAAACTTCAGATCGACCGTGCCAACACCATGAACAGTGGCATGTGACCCGTTCCCCATTAGAACGGCTGAATCCCGAATGACCTGGTAAGAAGAGAACAATGAAATATCAGCACACACATGTATATTAGCACCAGTATCTATCCACCAATCGGTAGATTGACATACGGAAAGAACAGTAGGTAAATTACCATACCCTGATGTTCCCGTCTCAGTAGTACCAACAACAACATTAGCAGATTTAGAATTCTTCCCTTGCTGATTCTTCCCACCCTTGCGTTGACTGCAATCCTTGGCCCAATGACCAGGTTCGCCACACACAAAGTAAGGGCTATCTTTTGTGTTCTTCTTCTTCTTCTTGAAGCTAGTTGTTTGTGCGGTCTTGTTCTTGCCTTTGAACTTTTAAGCTTGGCCATTCTTCTTCTATACCACATTGGCACTAGAATGTCCCTCATTACCTCTAATGTGTGTATCTTTTGCTCTCGCCTTCTCTTCAACATCAAGAGACCCAATGAGATTTTCAACAGAAAACTCTTGTCTCTTGTGTTTCAGGGAAGTAGCAAAATTCCTCCAAGAAGGAGGAAGCTTGGCAATAATGCCTCCCGCGACAAACTTGTCCGGTAACATACATTTGAAGTGCTCTAGTTCTTTGGCCATGGATTGTATCTCATGAGCCTACTCACCAACAGAACGGCCGTCAACCATTCTATAGTCATGGTATTGCTCCATGAGATACAATTCACTGCCTGCATCCGAAACTCCAAATTTGGCTTCGAGTTCATCCCACATCTCTTTCCCAGTTGTAATCACCATGTATGCATCGACTAACTTCTCACCAAGAACGCTAATCACGACACCTTTAAAAAGGTTATCAGCAGCCTCGAACGCTTGCTCCTGTTCAGGAGTAAGTGTTCCTTCAGGCTTGCCACTTGCCACATGAAAAACGTTCATGGCAGTTAGCCAAAGCACCATCTTTGTGCGCCACCTCTTGTAATTCGCACCGTCGAATTCAGAGGATTTTAGCGCAGCGGCAAAACCAGTCGACGAAAAATGCCTAAGATAAGGTTTTTGGATTGTTAAAATTATGAGCATTTTTCGAATTACTTTCATCCAGAAATATAGTAGATAAATCATGAGAATTACTCTAGTCATTTTCACAAAGTAGATGAACAAGAACACTATAGCCATACTAAGATCCAGAAGGACATAAACTAGTATACCTATCTCAGTGTTCATGTAAACAACAGATAATAAAACTAAGTAAACAACAAGTGTGAGATAGGCATACCCAGAACCAACAGAAGGAGCAGCAGAAGTAGAAGCAGGAGTCTTGGTGAGGTCGTCGTTAGTCATAGCGTAGTGGATGCAGCAGAGACCTTCGTGGATGTCGTGGTAGTAGTCGCGCAGATGTAGTCGTAGCAGAAAAACAGATGAAGCGAGCAGTCGCGCGAACGCTCCCCAAAAACCTTATTCGTCCTCGCTCGTGCAAGCCTTCAAGAATGGGGTTCCGGAGGCCTGCTCTCCTGGTGCGACCGTACACGCGTCTCGCCGGGATGGAGATCGCCAGAGACAGCAACAAAACCAGTGGTATACTATTGTCTTTCGTGGAGAGAGTTCATCAGCCAGAAGAACAAGTGCTCTGTTCCATATAAAGGCAAAAACCCAGAGACTAGAAATGGTCGTCATTACCCACTGGTAACTGCAGCCATTACCTAGTCACTAGTAACCGCAGCCATTACCCAGTCACTAGTAACCGCAGTCATTACCCAGTCACTAGTAACCACAGCCATTACTGCCACCGATTTCTGAAACAGAGCATGTTCTACTTAATGGCAAAAACCGCAGCCATTACTGCTACCGATTTCTGAAACAGAGCATGTTCTACTTAATGGCAAAAACAAAGAGACTAGAAACGGTCACCATTACTCACTGGTAACTGAACCGTTACTGCCAGTCGTTTGTTAATGCCACTAATAGATAAAGAAAAACGCGCACGCACCCGACACGCCTGCGTACGCGCGCACACGCACACGCACCACACGGCTCGGCTCGGCTCGGCTCGGCGTGGCGAGGCGAGCGAGCGAGCGAGCGCGCGCGTGTATTGGCTCTCTCCAATTCCACAAGGGGGCTACCACGTTCCACCTTTTAAAGTGGTGTAACTCCCATTCAACTCTCCATATGGGACTAAATAGTTTTAGCACATGCACATGGGCCTTTGGGATTTTCCAGGAATTGATTAGGATTAAACATGGGCCCAGCCCGTATTAATTCCAACAGCCAAAACCATTCAACAAGTAGCAACCATTCTCGCCCTCCCTCTAAACATATATGCCATTATAAGCTCACTGGATTCACAAGGCGAACAAATTAACTGTAACTAGGCAATCAGACGGCGGGCATGCGCACGCATGCAGAGGGATGCGCATCGGTGCTATAATACCATGATATTGCTCCGCAGCCATTGGATCAAAAAATAAAGGCTGAGATCGGGGTTTTCACTGTAGCAAAAGAATGCAACAAAAACTCTGTAGCAAAAATATTATAGCTATGGTACTGTACAAAACACTGTAGCAATTGAATCACTAGATAAACATAATTCAGAATTTTTTTTTAAAAAAATAGTAATTGAATCAGTATACGGATTCTAACAAAAAAATAACTAAAATTCGGAATAAAAATAAAATAAAATAAGCAAATTGATTTTGATACGAATTCCAAAGTAAAATATAGCAATTGGATTAATATACGGATTCAAACAAAAATAATTAAAAATAAGGATGAAAATAAAATAAAATTTGCAATTTGATTTTCATATGTATTACAAAGCAAAATAAATAAATAAATAAATAAATAAGTAAAATTCAGACAAAAAAACATCATCAATTTGATTTCCATACGAATTCCTAAGTAAAATCCTAAATAAATATAACTCGGAATAAAAATTAAACAAAAAATAGCAATTAGATTAATATACAAATTTCAACAAAACATAAATTGATTTTGGAATAAAAATAAAATAAAATTAGCATTTTGATTTTAATACGAATTCCAAAGCAAAATCTATAAATAATTGTAATTCGGCATAACAAATTAAATAAAAATTAACAATTAGATTAGTTTACAAATTCCAACAAAAAATTGAAATTAGGGACAACAAATAAAAGAAAATTTGTAATTTGATTTTCATACGAATTCCAAAGTAAAATATCTTAATAACTAAAATTTTGAATAAATTAAATATAAGTTATAATGATGATATTGTGAATGGTGTCGGAGGAGACCACGAAAGAGTGCAATAGCATCAATCTGTCCTACAAGAAGACATTGATTAATAAGAACGCGAATAGTAGAGGTATCGCGACGAAGATGAGAACAATTCGATGTTGCTCACCTTAGCTATTCGACAAGGATAATGTCGTGTTGAAAAGAAAGACCAGAGTCAAAGGAGTCAACTGCTATGACGACGAATGGTGAGCATCAATGTTGTTGAAGAAGTCAATGGCCAATTAAACTCGATAATGAGGAAGACATAGCAGAGAGGAGATGAAGTTTTGGATTAAAGACGAGCTAGCGACGATATGTAATCATCGGGTAGCTAGGAGCATGCTATTGTTGGTGAGTGACGTGGCATCACCGGCGATGGCGAGAAGATTCTCCCGATCATTAGACAACGATAAATGCGGACATACCGACATCAGTGAAGATAGGAGGTTGCCGTAGTTAGTGAGGAAGCTACGTCATTGAGTTGGACAACGTTGAAGAAGCGGAGCGACCGACATAGGAGAAGAGGACATCGGGTATGTATAACATCATGCGTGTGTATATACATGCATGCATCCTACAAATAGAAGCATGGGTGTACAGAAACAAAGGAGCAAAGAGCTCGAAATAGCGATAACGTAACGGTAAGGAATAGGCTTAGGACCACTGGAGAGAGTGCGACGGGTGTCCCAGCAGGGATCCACGATATTTGCGCGCATATAAGTAGATGTTACAATAGTCATCATTAAGCGATAATTGGAGAGAAGTAGAAAAATAACTATATGGTATAGTATTGCATTGAAAAGGGTAGCATTTGAGAGATATCGATCAAGAATTGGGCTTACTTTTGGATGTTGAAGCAGAAAAATTGTGGCAGGGAGAAGAGATAGAAGACATACGGTTCGGTGGGGTAACCGATGTAAGAGAAGATAAATTCAAGGTAGGTCGTCTATGGTGCATCGGTGTATACGTAGACAAGGTACTCTAATACCATGTAAACTAATAAGATAATTTTGTTGCACACATAATCAATATATTACTTGAAATTAACAGTGGTACATGTGCATGCAACATTTTGGAAAAGAGTTAAGGGCATGCAGTTACATGATGTATACATAATGGAGAGTGGTTAACTTATTATACTCATGATTTTCTTCCATTAAAGCTCATACTTCAATTACGTTACTTAAGTTGTATTTTCCTTCGAGCTTCTATTGTCATTTTCTAATATTTATGATATTTTAAAAATCTAAATAGCTATAAAGTACGTAAATATATTATGAAGTATCTAAGTTATATCATTTGTCACTACAAACTTTAAAACAAATCTAGTTGCGCAAATACGAGGCCAGCCGGCTAGTTACCACAAATTTGCAAAACCAACACGTTAGGAAAAAGTAGACAACCACTTCCATAACCTGTTTTTTTCCCGTAACGGCCCGCGTTTGCCGTCAGGGAAAAGTAATTCCCAACCTGTACAACTTAGCCATAAGGAATACAACGGTTATCCGTGATGGTTTTAGAATAACCGTTAGGAATTTTGTATTCCGGACGTGGCCATACACGCCTTCGATCTTGTAGCTACCAACAGATAAGAACCATAATTGACCTTATACCAGCCATGCTTGCATTTTTCTTAGGCAAGTGAAAGAACACCCTACTACTAAAATTAAGCTACAAATACAAAAAACCAAAAAAGGGCGGACTAATCTACAGTCATTTGAATTTTTTTTAAAACCTAGTCACTTTCTTCGGTACGTTGGATTACCATCCAATGGTTTCTTTTTTATATGTTGAAAAATTCTAAACTAGACAAAAGTAAATCTAGGTGAATCCTACAAATACAAAAATAAAACAAAAAAATTCTAAACTAGACAAAAGTAAATTTAGATGAACCATACAAATACAAAAACAAATAGAACTAAAAGTTATAGTAAAACTGTACTAAAATTGCACATCACTTGGTGATACAATTTTAGGTTTAGTACTGTGTAATTATAGGTGACTGAGTTTTTTAAAAATTTCATGCGACTAGTAACTAGCAAAAGCATAAATTAAACAAGGTCACCATTATAATACCATTCTTACACTGATTATCAAACTACTAGCTTTCTTCTCTAGACGATCGATCGAAGGAACAACGCTGTTTATTTATGCTAATGATATAGCTAGCTATCTTGCTTCTCCGAGATGATTAAGCCAAGAACCATGCATGCATCTCACGAGAATACATACAACCCAAGCTGATTAAGCCAAGAACCATGCATGCATCTTGCACGAGAATACATACAACCCAAGCTACTCCTCCTTGCCGGCCGTCCCCTTTTCTTCCCCCCCGCCCCCGGCGCGCCGCCGCGTTAACAGCGTACTGTAAGAAACAGAGACGCTCACCTCTTGCGCGCCGTTGCTCTCCGCCCTCGAGCTCGACGCCCCGTCGTCCTCTCGCACGGCCGGCGGTGGATCGATCACCGCCGGCTCCGGCTCATGCTCGCCGACACCCTCGATCCCAGGGCCGGCGCCGAAGACGGGTTGCTGCTCGTACTTGATGACGACCGGAGGCCGGGAGCCCCCGTCGGCCGCCGGGATGTCGAGGACGTAGGACGTGCCGCTGGGGTAGAGGTGGCGCAGGAAGAAGAGGTAGTCGGGGTCGGTCCCAGCCTTGGCGGCGTCGTCCATGTGGTCGGCGGCGGAGCGGCGGGCGGCCATACGGGCAAGGATCGATCGAGCGTCGGCGCCGAAGGCGAAGGGTGAGGTTAAGTAATGCGACTTCTTGAGGCCGGCCAGCTAGCTCTGCATGATATGGAGTAGATGTCCTGAGGAAGCCACCCATGAGGCTATGACCATGACCGATCGTGGAAGCTCAGCTCAGCTCGTGCATGTGCCGCGCGCATGCAGCCAAGCAAGCTTGCGAGGGAAGGAGCGCTTGGCAAGTTTTTGCGCCGGGTCCTTTTGGTGCTAGCCATAGCCTGTAGTAGGTGGGTTGATTTTACCACGGTAAACTCTTCTCTCGTGTCAGCATGCGTGCAGGGCGTCGTCTTCCCTAAAGCATTTGCAACCCTGTTCCCGATCGCAAACATGGGCAGTACCATGAGAGCCCAAATCGGCAAGCTAACAGCATGGAGGCAAATTAAAGGGCAGACTAGCCCATCCAGGGCCCCCTGCCCTTGTACTGCATGCGCTTCAGGACTATGATGTGGTTGCAGCTTTGCAGCCGACTTCATGCTCGTGCCTGTGCCTGTGCAAGCTACCTGTTGCCCAAAAACATCGATATGACAACTTTGTTTGGAAGCTTGTTTGGAAGCTACGTGAGAACTCACACGTAGCTTCTTGGAACACACTTACAGCAAGAAGATGAACAAAGACAACTCTTTTGGCCAGCTGACAAACTCCTCTAGCCTAACGCTGTTTTTTCCTTCTCTATCGCTTTTTTTTCCTCCTCAAACGTATCTGATTACATGTTATTTTAAAGACTACCTAATCAATTTGCTAATCAAGCCAACAACTAAACACGAAAATCATAACAAAGGAAACAAACTAATTTGATCCGATACTGATTGCATCAGGATCCTAACGCCCTATTACCTTTCTCTTGCTGACCACGCCACACAGTTGCTACCCATGAACGGAGGGTACTAGAGAGACACATTTCCCTTCTCTTCCTCCCTTCGCGGTCGTCTTTTGCCACCGGTGACATGACTTGTCGGCAACTCTGACCTTGATGACTTGGGTATCCAACAATGTGGCTCTTCTTGCGACGATGCACTGAACTACATCACCGTTACCTGTTTACAGCCAGGGACACAACTTGCTGGCGATCCCAACCTCGATCTCAGCTCCAATTGTCCTTCGTCGGTGACACAACTCGACGACAATGGGGACTCAGATCAGAATTTGTACGTGTGAGAACTTGTACACACACTTACAAGAACTCATTGGAAAAAAATTCTATGAGGGAGGGCCTCAGTGAGACCCCTTCCCCACAACCGTTGGATGATGTGAGACATCACTGTAGTATGTGTGTGAAAAAGGAGATCCAACGACTGTAAGGGAGGGGCCTCACTAAGCCCCCCCCCCCAGAATTTTTTCCGAACTCACACACACATGCAACATGCATGGACTCAACTACATGCACTTGCCAATGAAATTGCGCTGCCCGACCGTTGCTGGCCCTCTCATCTGCCAGCGCCCAATGTGCCACTAAGCCTACCGTCTAGTGCAACCAACCTCCGAGCTGCACCACCTGTGCTGCTCCAAGCTATTGCTACTCCTTACATGGAGCTGCGTTGATGTGCCACTGCTCGGCGAACCGCACCGAGAAGCATCTCCATACGTCGCACCTCGCCGACGCCACTTCACACAACACCTTCGTGGGCATGTGCTCACGCTCGTGCCCAAGGCACCACGCTATGGTGCTAGCACGCGCTGCTGCCGGCCTGCTTGCCTCGCCCGCCAGCACATCGTCGGCTGGCACGCCGTTGTCGTAGCACTTTAACCCTAGCTCTGATACTAATTGTTGACCCAGCTCCCGGTGAGAACTCACACATGACTTCTTGGAACACACGCACAACAAGAAGATGAACAAAGATAACTCTTTTTGGCTGACCGACAAACTCCTATAGCATGACGTTGTTTTTTCCTTCTCTATTACTTTTTTTCTCCTCAAACACATTTGATTATACGTCCTTTTAAAGATTACCTAATCAACTTGCTAACCAAGCCAAAAACTAAAGATGAAAATCTTAACAAAGGAAACAAACTAATTTGATCCGATACTGATTGCATCAGGATCCTAACGCCCTATTACTTGGCAAGTCAGATTAATTTTCCAACAGTATATGGATCAGCTTATGATGAATTCAAGCAAGGCTTAATTTTTAGATGAGATTTCTTATATCACAAATGGGTGGAGTGGTCCAATTTTGTTGGGGGGGTGGGGTGAGGTCGAGAAGACGAGAACAGTGGTGATAACAGTAATGGTGTTGTAAACCAACATTGGGCTAATTTGTTCAATGGTTGGGTAGATGCTTTTGGCTTTATTGAGATTCAGAATGCAGGGAGATGTTATACTTGGGGGAATAATCAAGAAAAACCATATTTACGCTAATATTGATAGGGTTTTTTTTCTAGCTCTGATTGGGAAGCTCACTTCCCTCTTACTATTGTTAAAACTTTGCCAAGGGTTGGCAGTGATCATGTCCCTTTGTTTCTGCAAACTGATCAGGTGGTTGCTCCTAATTCCTAAAACTTAAAAAAAAATAGATTTGAGAAGTGGTGGTTGAAAAAAGAAGAATTTGTTGAAATTGTTAAAAAAGCTTGGAATTGTCATGTAACTTAGATAAAACTATTAATGTGTGCCAATATAAGATTAGAAGACCTAGAAGGGTTAGCTAAAGGGTGGAGTACCAATGTTGAATCTGAACGAAAAGAAGAAGAAACAAAGGCTGGTAGCTGAATATGATGTTCTAGATATTCTAGCTGAAAAACAATCTATCTCCAGATGCTAAATCCAAGATGAAGGAGATTGCCAATGAACTCAACTATATTTGGTCTATGGAATAGACTAAAGCTAGATAGAGACCAGGGACCGAAATATAAAAGGAGATAGGAATAGTGTATATTTCCATGCAGTGGCTAACCAAAGGAGGAGGAAGAAAAACATTCTTGTGATCGAGGGTCCAGATGGGCAAGTTGATCATACTTCAGGTATGTTGAAACATGTTGTTGATTATTACAAGAATTTATTTGGTTATGAGCCTAAAATAAACATGATGTGAGTAATGATTTTTTGGAAAGATGAGGACAATGTAAGTTTAGAGGAAAATGCCATGTTAAGAGGCAAAATTCATTGAGGAGGCTAGGAAAGCAGTCTTTGAATCCTATGTTGAAGGGGCTCCTGGACCTGATGGTTTCTCTTTCATGTTTTATCAAAAAATTTGGGAGGTGGTGAAAGATGACTTAATAGCTTTATTAGAGATTTAGAGAATGGCTCTCTAGACTTGTTTAGGCTGAATTTTTCCATGTTAAAACTAATCCCTAAAGAAGCAGATGCTTAAGTTCTCAAGAAATTCATGCTTATCAGTTTGATTAACTGTAGTTTTAAGGTGTTCTCCAAAGTTTTCACAAATAGACTTGCTGGTATTATTGACAAACTAGTGTGTGGCTACCAAACTACTTTCATTAGAGGGAGATTTATTTTAGAGAGCGTGGTCACTACACACGAGATTGTTCATGATGCTTTCCATAGTAAACAAGAAGGGTTTGTTTTAAAACTTGAATATGAGAATGCATATGATAGGGTGGATTGGATCTTTTTATTTAGAATGTTAGACTAGAGAGGTTTTGGGGCTAAGTGGATCAATTGGATGAAGAGTTTAATTTTAAAGGTTCTATAGGAGTTAGAATAAATGATGAGGAGAGTTCCTTGAAATTGCAAAAGGGATTAGACAGGAAGATCCTCTCTCCCCTCTCTTCTTTAACCTAATTGCATGTGTGTTCACAAGGATGATATTAAAAACTATACATGCAGGTTTGATTACAGGACTCCTACAATTTTTTTGTGATGGTGGTATTGTAAGCCTACAATATGCTGATGACACCCTTTGTTCTTGAAAAAATGATTTAGAACAAGCAATTTTTCAAATGGATTATATCTTGCTTTGAGGAACTTATCTGGTACGAGAAGATATTTCCATAAGTGTGATTTGGTACCTATCAATGTTAATGAGGAGATTACTAGTTTTGCTCAACTTTTTGGTTGTAAATTGAGTAGATTTCCTCTGAAATACCTGGGAGTTCATCTGCATTATGGAAATTTAAGAAAAGAAGACTTACAACAACCTGTCATAGATAAAATTGTGAAGAGGGTGGCTGGCTGGAGAGGGCGGCTACTTCATATGGGGGGAGGTTAATTTTGATTAAAGAATAAAGATTCCCTAGCTAGTATACCCATTTATTTGCTCTCTGTGATTAAATTCCCCAAGTGAGCCGTGGACATGATTAATTCTCATATGGCACGTTGTCTTTGGGATAATTATGATGGTAGTTTTAAATACCACTTGTCAAATTGGGGGTCTGTATGTCAGAAAAAAGAATTTGGGGGCCGGGCTTGGCATCCCTAATATTGGAGACCCAAATATTCCTCTGATTGCTTCATGGATCTGGAGGTACAGTGCGGGAGATTGTAAGCTTTGGAAGCAGGTAGTTGACTTGAAGTATGATTCTATAAACCTAACATCTTCTCTTGCTCAGATAACCAGGTATCCCCTTTCTGGAAAGGAGTACTTTGGGTTGGTAAAGTGACCAAATTAGGCCATATGTGGAAGCTTGGTAAGGGTGATAAAGTGAAATTCTGGGAGGATAACTGGTTTGGCAATACTAGTTTAGCAATTCAGTACTGGGAACTTATGTCTTGATTAATGAGAAACAAGCTGTAGTGGCAGATGTTTGGGATGTAGAAATGTTAAATTCACCTTTGGGAGAAGTGTAGATGAGAAGTTGATGAATTTGTGGTTAGAGGTGGTTAGTATTGCAGGATCTATTGAGTTCTCTAATGATAAGGATACTCTAATTTTGAAGTTTACTTCCTCTGGGTTCATTATGTCCAATCCATGTATGCAGTGATTAATTTATTTGTTTTGTTTACATTCCTGCTATTTGGAAATTGGCTATACCTCCTAGAGTACAAGTGTTCTATTGGCTATTATATAAGAACAAATTGTTGACTAGGGATAATTTGCTCAAAAGGCAGAATATTTATGGCAAGACTTGATTATTTTGCAATGAATTCGAATTTGTTAATCACTTGTTTTTTGAATGTGTGGTGGTTAAAGCAGCTTGGAGAGAGATTTCTATTATGCTAGATATGGAAATTGGTTCTGATTATGTGAATTTGGCTAAGTGGTGGCTTAGTGATTCAAAGCAGAAAGTTACTAACATTGTTGGTGGTGCGGTTTGTTGGGTGATTTGGAAATTAAGGAATGACTTGCATTTTCAGAGAACAAAGTGATCTTCAACGCGGGAAGTCTGGCTTAGGATCTACCTGCAGGCGCTGAAGAACTGGAGGCAGCTATGACCGGACTCAAGGTTGCCAAGGATGGATCACTGTATTGGGATCTCGGAGCAGTTGGCACTTTCAACCCACAAGATAGGATGGCACTGAAGTAGATGAAGACTAATGCGAAGGGCCAAACGTTGTGCGAGACTACGATTGCCGATTGCCGAATGGAGGGGTGGAGATGCGCTCTGAAAAGAGAAGCATAACAAGTCTTTGGATGAATTCAGTAGCTTTGTGTCAGAGTCAAGGTGGTGCTATGTGCTCTCTGTAATGATGTAATAGGCTAAGTAGTTACATTGGAAGCTTAAAACATGCACTAGAAATGAAATATTATGGTTTCATTTTAATGCAAAATGGGACTAGACTCTGCCACGAATTCTAGTGTGTCCAGCTTGGTCTGCACGGGGCTAACTTTAGCCTGAATCGGTCTACGAGACAAAAATTTCAAAGGGTTGGGTACCGCCTCAAAAAGGGCCAGCCCAGCCAACACCTGGGCTACGGTGATGCGGTCTAACCTCACTTGCAAGCCTGTGGGTAGCAGTCAAAAACAATTTACGCAATTGAGATTGTTTAAAAATGTGGGATTTTTTTTAAAAAATAGTATGTTCTGGTGACATTTGAACTTTCCTGGATTTCATTTGAGTTATTTGTCGTGATATAGATTTTAAGGATCAAATTAGGGAAGTCAAACTGGAGTTTAAAAGAAAAGAACAAGAGAAAAAGGAAACCCCAAAAGGATGGTCATGCTCAAAAACTACTTGGCCCAGCCCGACACCTCTCTTTTCTTTTTCTTTCGCTTCTTTTCTTTTCTCTCTCCTTTCTTCCCCAGCCCACCCGCTAGCCTTTCTCCCCCTTTTTTCTCCTTCCTCCACTCCTTCTCTAAACTGCGCCCATGCCAGCCAAACCACCCCACCATCCACGCGCCAACTACCCTCGTTACGCACGCCACCTGCTCCCGTCGTCCTCGCCTAACCACCACACGAAGGCCCGCTCTCCGCCGTGTTGTTCGTCGCATCACCACCACTGGAGCCGCGTCGCCGCGCCAACCTCCCCCGAACGCCCCGCACCTCGCCGTCCAACCACATTACTAGCACAACGCCAACCACCTACTCCCGCACCCATGCCGTCGCCTACCCCTGTTGCCTCCTCATCGTTGTGCAGCAGTCGCAAGCCACAACCACCCTCCCCTTTTTGCTGCCCTACTTAAGCCACCCTCGCCCCCATCTTCTTCTTCCCTTCCCCTCCCATGCTCTCCTCGCGCGAGCCCTTCCCCGATCGGTGCGCCTCCAAGCCGCACAACTGCCCCAGTGAACTCCGGTCGCCACCCCCGTGCTCCCTTGCACCGCTTCAGTTTCCCCCTCCCAGTGCTCACCTCCTCCTCCCGTCTCCGTAGCTGAAGCGTCGGGAGCACAATCATATTCCTCCTAGCTAGTGCACGCTGCCCACTTGGCCACCGCACCCACCATGTCGTCCCAGCCAATCCGGTGAACTTCGTCCCCTCTCTTCCCCGTTATGTCATGTTCCACGACCCCACAAGCAAAACCCCTCAACCAATTCTGGGATTCCCGCATAGGAGCACCGTGCGCCACCTTCTTCCTCGTTTTTGGCCGAAAGCCACCGCCACCATCACCACCCTTGCACCGGTAAGCCCCTCGTCGATTCCTCCCCACAGGAGCACCCACTCACCTCCCTCAAGCTACCCCCACCTGTCACTTGTGCTCTCCCCCTACCCAAAGTCACTGCCACGACAATCATGTCGTGTCGCCTCGGGCTACTGTCGCCAGCCCTCCTCGGCTTCCCTCCGTCAGCATTGTATATGCTGGTAAGTTCACCTCACCTCCCTAGAGCTCATACTCTCCATATCTTGCTCCCACTCCTACCCGAGTGCCTCCGCCCTGTTCCTCCCTTGGCTCCAGCTGCCACGCACCCACCCTTGGTGTCGCCCAACCAGCAAAGCCACCTCCCTTGGACCCTTCTCCCCGGGGAACCCATTTTTGGGGTCACCCATCATCTCGGCAGCTCCCTTGTCACCGGCGAAGCTCCACTGAGCCGGCCATGCCTCTGCTCTGTTTTGGGGCAAAGGAGAAGCTCTCTTGTTCTCTCTATTTGTGTGATTCCTTCTTTCCTCCTCCTTGTATGACAAGTGGGCCCCATCAGATTAGACATCAACAGACGTTAGTTAGCAATTAGCTAGTAACATCACAAACTAGCAAGTCTCTGTTAACTAATGAACAAGATCAGTGATTAGGGGTTAGAAAAAATGGTTAAAGCTTAATTAGGAGATTAGGGGTAATTAGAAATTATCAGTGGATTGTTGCATCTAGTGAGCAAGGGCAAATATAATCAAGAATGGTCAAGAAGATGTTATCATTTAGTGTGTAAGGCAAATTTAATTAGGGGAAAATCAAGGAGGTAAAGGCCAATTATGTGATTAGTGTGGTATTAACATCTAACTTAAAGAGTAAACCTATATAGAAACTGTATTAAAATAATGATGGCAGTATCATAACGAAATTGATTAAGTAGATTAATATGCCCCGATATGCAGATACTAATTTATATAGGGAGTCCATGAACACAAAACCTTATGTCTCTGTTAATACATAGTTATGCACATAAAATGTCAAATGATCAGTAGGCCCTTGACCATTGTTGTAATAATAATGTAATAGTTAATCAAAGTTAGTAAAGCAATTAGATAATAATCAAGTGCCATTAACGTGTAGCCTTATGTTTAGGAGTACCCAAATTAACATAGGGTTGTATACCAGCAACATCACGTCTAGGGTTAATCTTAGTATAGTAACCCTACAGTGAGGCATATAAGCTCACATATACTTAGGAGGGTTTATTAGTAAGTGACAGATGGCCCCCCATATCAAGATATAAATTTGTAAAGACCCAAATAAACAATGGATCATACCAAATGTTTAGGCCAACAACTTTAGTGAAAAGGTAAACCAAGGATGGTTACTAGGTCATGACACATAGAATATAGACAATGTTGAAGAATAGTACTGACTAGTTAGACACTAAGACTATGAATAAGGAGATCTAAACTACCACTGAACTCTAGGCTGCTAACATTGTCTTGTTGAGGGTTAGATTCTCCAACAAACACAAATTTACTGAAAACTGCAGGACAGTTACCCCTTGCATGTAACTAAGTTTTAATTGGAAGTAGAAGCTAAAGTATAAAATTCAAGGCATATAAGATTATTAGTACTACTAGATAGTCAGGAAGGTTAGCGGTAGTTACGACCTAACGCCACGCTAGTAATAGTACTCAAGGTGATAGGGTTGATCGCTAAACAAGGATTAGTAGGTATGAGCTCGTAGGCCTTGTACGGGAGTTATCTACTTAACTTGAAGTAGTCATTAGCATGTGTTGTAGCTAAGGATCAGCCTAATATGATAGGTTTACTTTAGTGTATGCCAAGCCACGCAAGTAATGAGACTAAGTAAAGATCACCTCAAAGATGGAACCCAAAACCGCAGACACCACTAAAGACGTAAGACTGATGCCTAGCCAATGCTTGGAAGTTCCAACTAAGGCTCATGGAACTTTCTTGATAAATATAAAATATTAAAAGAAATCATTATGTAAACTAGGCCCCATGTGTCGGTGAGATTTATATTGTAACAACCCAAACTAGGGTTTGTGTTTCAAATATATAAAAGTATAAGATTTTAAAAACTTTTTTTTGTATCTCAAAAGCATGCTCTTGGTTTTCTGAAACTTGTGCACAATTTTTAACTTTTGATGTTTGTATTAAAGTTTGTTTTGAAATTTCAAACTTTTAACTTAAAATTCAACTTCTATTTGATTCTTAAAAATGTGCATACAAAAGTTTTTGAAAATAATTTATTCAAATACTATATTATTTATCTTGATTTATAATTATTTTTACTAAATTTTTAGAAGTCATTTTGACTTTACCAAAATTCAATTCAAATCTCTAAGGCATATTTGAAAAAGGATTTAATTTGGACAACTAAAGTATGAACAATGTCTGAATTAAATTTTCTTAAGTTCTAGTTAAGTCTCAGAGCACCCTCAATTTTTTTAGAATTTTTACAATTTTATTTCTATTTGAAACGGCTTAGTCAAACTAGATTTGTTTCGGTCAACACTTAGTCCCAAATCAAAATCCAACTCTAGCTCAGACCGAACCCTAACCCTAACCCGACCGGACCACCCAAGCCAACTTGGTTCGACCCAGCCTCTTGATCGAACCACCCTCTGGTTGCACCCGACCTCGCGTCCAACTCCAACCGGACCAAACCCAACCCGCCACTTCCTCACCCCCACTTACCTGTGGGTCCCACTGGACAGACCTTCTTCTCCGTGTGGCTCAAGCCCGAGAGCCAACTCGCCCACGCCAGAGTGTCATGGCGGTTCCACCGAGCCCGAACACCACCGCCCCCGGTTTTGCTCGCCATTGTGTGCATCGCCTAGCCTCGACCATGCCCTGGCACGAGAATTAATTCCCCAGTCACCGCTTCAACCACCGTGTCACTCGTGCCGGCCAAATCAACACCCGAGCACGCCGTTGCCCATGCTGAGCGTTCCTTCTCGTGAATCTCCGCTTCCAATCGCCTTTATAATGTCACCAATAGCCTCTCCATCCTCTCCTTTGTTTCATTGAGCCACCCCTCTATATCTTCCTCTCAATCCCTCCAAGTCGAGCACTTAGGAGCTCCAACTTCCCATTTCTGGCCGCGATGCCATACTCACCAATTCCGGCAACCAGTGAAGCTCGTCCCTTCCTTTGCGTGTCATATTACGTTCTAGCTCACCACTCCTATTTCCCCTCATCTCATTTTTAGTTTCTTACACATGAATCGACGAATTTTGGTTTTCTCTTAAGTTTGGCCGAAAATACTCCCTTCGTCACCATTTTCAGCCTGGTGAGTTATTTCTTGATTCCTTCCGGTATTAACTTCTAATGTGTCTATGTAACCTATCCCGGCCACCCATTGTCTGATTCCATGCCCAAGCTGTCGTGGCAGCATAAAGCCCACATCACTGCCACTAGGTCATCATCGCTGGTGAACTACAGTGTTTCTCCGGCCATCTTCTTGGTCCTGGTAGGTTCACTGGACCTGTGGATGCTCTTGTTCTCATTTGTTAGCTCAGTACATAGAAGGGTTGGCCGCCGCAACTTGTTGTCGCGCCGCCACTCCGGCCATGTTCCGACCATCACTAGGACCGCCAAGCTATTGTGAACCCATTTTGGGTCTGGGTTCGCGCAGCCGTGGGCCACAGTGCTGGCAAGCCGTCGGCCAAGCTCGTGGGAGCAAGAGCTCTGTTGTCGGATTACTCGAGCGACAACTGTAGCGAGGCGATTAACCTTAATTACTATCTGATTAGCATTGAAGCATCATTTAGTTTTCGGTTGACGCTGTAACGTTTCATTGACTTGTGGGCCATAAGGCCGGTTAAGTGGTAGGGTAAATTGGAGTAGTATGCTTTCCCTTAAATAAAACACATTTCTGATACGCTTAAGACCAAAATTACGTCTTTATTTTCGGAAGACGTATTTCAAGAAAAGCGCTTTCAGCGTCTTTTCGGCTAGGGCTGGGTCAAGTTGACCGGGTCAGCCTTCAACCTTGGGTCCCGCTCATCAGTGACTGGGGCTAGAGTCAGCTCGATATAAAAAGTTTTGAATACGTTTTTAATTCCCGAAATGAATTACTTTTACACTAAAAAATTATTTAAACTTCAAAAATTTGTAAGTATTTCATCTTAACTCCAAATTGAGTGAAATTAATTTTGTTAATTTTAATTTTTACTATAATTTAACTTGGTTGAAATTTGATTTATGTTCTTGTTACAGAAAAATTTGATAATTAATTTAATTGTGAAATTATGCCTTTCGCCTTGTAAAATTCTTAAAAAATCCATATGAATTCCTTTTGGATTAAAATTTTCACCTAAATTCTTCTAAAATCATATTCTACCTGATGTGTGAGTTTTATGCATGTTAGATGAAATTGAGTTTTTGATTATTTTCGGTATTATTCGTTCTTGTTGCTTGATCGATAGATTTTGACGATTTCGGTACTTACGAGAGTGATCCTCAGCAGTAAGAAGACTGTCTCTAGAAAGGCAAGTAGCCCTCCTTTGATGCACGTTGATTCTATTATGTTCGCATACTAATATTTTAATTTCAAATGTATGTATGCATGCTATGTTGACAAATAATTTCTCGGTCACGATAGTTAACCTGAATAGAAACATGAACTGTAGGTAAACATCCATCCTCTACTATTGAGCCTAGGTTTATATCCGTTGTGATTTAGAGCTCGATGGATGGGCTCTAGTCACTTTATATATACTGTATACGAGTTGCGTCGCTTAGCACTACATAGAACAATAGTTTGGGGATCATCGCTTCGGCGATGGTCGTGATTCATCACTCTAAATATTGAGTCAGGGTACTCATGTATGTATTGTACTTAGAAAAACTAAAACCAAAAAGCAAAATAATTTAGACTTGAGCACATTGGTAAGATGGTGTGCTTTTGGGTGTGTGCTTGGTGCCCGAGTCAACAAGGACCGAATTACTTATGTCACTGATCCAAGCAGCGGACCCGGTTGCCTCGCATGCTAAAGTTCTTGTAAATTTGTTACTTCCATTAGGCGTTGCATGCTAGAGTTCCATAGTAATCTTGCCGCAAATTAATTAGAGTTAATTCCTTATTTGTCATTAGAAGTTGGCGAGCTCCCTAAAATACCATCAAAAAATTTCTCATCCCTTGTATGTCATTCGTTCTCAACTTTAATCCCTTCTTTGCCACTCCGGTCAATTGACCGTGGATTTGACTATTGACTTGGACGCGAAAAGATGATTTTGCCCCTAAGTATGCTGAGATCTTTAGGGAATTGTTTGACATAGTAATATAGTTCAAAAAATATAAATTGTTTAGGGGACGTTCCTCACATAGTGTAGATTATTCTGTAATTTTTATAGGGTTTTATTTGTAACATGTTTTTCTCTAAAAATCTTTCAATTACAACTGAAAATTTAAAGATTTTTAGAGAAAAGAATGTTGCAAATAAAACCCTATAAAAATTACAAAATAATATAAACTATGTCAGGAACTTTCCATAAAATTTTTATAATTTTTGAAACTATATTACTATGTCAAACAATTCCCTAAAGGTCTCAGCCCTAAATAATGCACTTAGGGGCAAAATCGTCTTTTTGCGTTCAAGTCAACGGTCAAATCCACGGTCAACTAACCGGAGTGAAAAGAAGGGATTAAAGTTGAGAACGAGTGGCATACAAGGGATGAGCAATTTTTCGATGGCATTTTAGAGAGCTCGCAAACTTCTAATGGCAAATAAGGAATTAACTCAATTAATTAGTTGCATACTAGTAACTTTGTAGTATCAAAATTCCAATCTTACGCTTATTTTCTTACTCATGTAAAGAAGCATCACTTACCGAATATGACAAAAAGAGGGCTCAAACTCTGATGAGGAACAATCAAGTGTTGCAAGGACTTGGCATCACTGCATTAGCATCAATTCTTACAAATACACGTCTAGACAACAAGGGTAGTAGTCACGAAGACTCTAGATCCGAGTATGACCCTCAAGAGAACGAGGATGAGGACACTGAACAAGAGGAGCTCGATAAAGTGCTCATTCTTGTTTTGTGCCTCTCTCTTGTGTTGGGGGTTTGGGGGGGGGGCTGGGAGAGGCTGCTTATGTGGTGTTCTTGCATAGTTGCAGTGTTATTTATCATATATTCAATTTGTAGTTTGATTAATGTGCTACTAATTCTTCTTGTATTCTGCCAATGAGGCTTGGTAGGTTTCTAAGAAGAGATCTAGACAGAGGGAAAACAATTCCGCCAAGATTGCCTCCAGGAGGGACTGTACCATCAAAGAGGGTGCTGGCACCTAATGATTAATTCCAACCTGCTAGATGCACTAGGCGGAAGACAAGAGAGTCCGCATTAACTCAAGAAGTTTCCTTTGGTACGAGTTCAGATCCAAAAGAACAGGCCACTCAAAGCCCTCCTACTGCCACACATGATTCTCTGGTACCTACCCAATCTGAGGAGCACATTCAAATGTATTGTGATGAAGGCAAGTGATTGTGCACAACCCTTAAGAAATGCAGATATGCTTTACACTAACTTTATGAAATTCACATTTTCAGATGTACCAGATGTCAGTCAACAAGAAAATAATAGAGGAAGAAACAACGGTAGAGATCTTGATAGGATATCAAGAGCATTAAGCTGTAAGATTCCAATCCAAATTTTCGAAGGGGAGAAATGGCCCGAGGCACCTATGCAAGCTACAAAGCTTGAATCAGAGGGTGGGATCATACTAAGGCAGCATATACCAGTCCTTCCACATTGGAAAGAGTACAAGAATGATTAGTCTCACCTTACGGACTACATTGGAAAAGTTGTAGTAAGTATATCAACTCTTGGCCAAAAGTGAAATCCATTTATGTTTTCCTTGTTCTGTTGTTTCTCGTTGTATTCACATTTGTCTTGTGTAATGTGTATGCTCTTTGTTAGGGTCAATTTACCATGGACACCAACTCAAAGGCAGTCACATATGCATGTGCTGATTTGCTCAAGTGTAGACAACGACAGATGAGGTACAGGCTTAAAAAGCGCTACTTTGATGGTGTACCAGCAAATCAAGTGGAACCACTAGCCCGCTGAAGCAAATGACTGATGAGCAATGGAGAGTGCTGGTGCAGATGTGGTCCAACCTAAAGAATATGGTATAAAAGTAATTGGTTCATTTGCTTAGTTATTTGTTACTTGGCGTGTTTTACACTAATCTGTCTTTCTGTAGGTCCATTGTGAGAAAAACAAACTGAACCGTGAGAAAGTCCAATTTCAGCAGCAGATCGGCTCTCGATCCTACATTGCACACTGTTATGCTGTTGTAAGTACTTAGAGAAATAATGTTCTTATAGATTTGTTATGAAACCCTTCCATACCATGTTGGAAGTTTACAGTTTGCAATGATTTGAACATTTCAGAAGCAAGAGAAATATAAAGATGTAGAGCCCACTGCAATTGACCTGTTCAAAGAGTGCCATAATAGCAAGAAACTTGGTTTTAGTGAGCCAGTGAAAAAAAAATAATTGTTAGTCACCACTTGTTCATTTCTTTTGTACATAAGTATACTGTAAATAATAACACTTTTCACGTGCCATCCATCTATTGCTAGGCTGATATGGAAGCCATCGTGGCTCAACCAGTGGAAGATGGACAAGAATCAAAGTCTCCTACTGTAGCTATTTTTGAAGTGCTCGGTGAGTCAACTAAATTCCTTGAACGTGTGGGCTTTGAAACACCCTCACAGAAAAGCTCGAGACGAGGTGTTTCTTTGTGTGTAGAAGAGCTTGAAGCTGAACTTCACATTGAGAAGAAAAGAGCATCCCAACTTCAAGACTAACTTGAAGCTCAGCAGCAAGACTTGGATGCCTTGAAGAAGAAGGCAGAAGAATCCGAAGCAGCTAGGGAGAAGAGCTTAGAAGAGATTGGCTTTTTGAAGGATAAGATTGCAGATACCGATGCCCTCCTTCGTCGTTTGCTGAACTACAATCAGGGTCAGGTGAACCCTACTCCCTAAACTGATGTAGTTTGTGGTTTGATGGCACTGCGATCTGGGATATTGTTATTTTGTGAACTGTGTTGGAGTTGGGAGTTGTGATGGCTGATGTGAGCTTGATGCTGGTTGTTGTGTCCCAAGTCCTAGCACCTCGGACAATGATGCTGGATGTGTGTAACCTCAGAACAATGTGTTGGATGTTGCTATTATGACATGACATGAAATTATTGTGTATCCTTGTACTGTTTTTGTCTATATGGATGTGCTGGGCCAAACACAATGGTTTGGTCTATAGGTGTGAAATTGGAAAATTAGTTTGTGAATTGTCAAAGGGCTTGCCTAGATAAAACTGGGCCAAAATAGTTTTAGCCCAACAATATATTGCGCCTTTCAAAACGGCCCAACTCGAACCCTGACTGAGCAATCAAAATGGGCTACACCTAAAAAAATTTGGGCCTGTAATTTGGGCTAACCTAAAATAAGTTGGGCCTACAAAATGGCCTACGACCACAAATTGACTCAGTGGACAATGGAATCAAAATGGACCTTGTAGAAATTAGGACAAAAATTTACATAAGCCTAACTCACATTATGACGGTAGACATCGTCACAAACCAACAGCCACGTCAGATCCCGCGTGGCTCGATCAGGCTACCAATGACAATAAGAATCTGACATGGCGGTGTCATAAAATTCGTGACGACAATGGTTTCGTCACTAAGTCTGTGACGATTTCACTACTTTCGTCACAGAAACCAATCAGTGACGCACTATAGGTGACGATCGATTTTTCATCATGGGAGCGTCACAGATCCCATACTGTGACAAAAAAACACAGATCCGTGACGAATTCTGATTGTCACCATTCATCAGATTTCTTGTAGTGGTTATTGCATGCATACCACATGAGGTACATATGGGACCCCTCTTGACTCAGTACTTTGGCGTGTGTTACCTCTGAGTCGCAGGTGAGGGGGTGTATTGTGTATAAAAATGATTGTGTTGTGTTATTGGGTGTGCGGGAGTGGAATCCTGTCTAGGTTCTCCACACCAAGGGGCATTGTAGTTGTCCTAGGCTTTACCCCTATAGGGTAATTGACTTTCAGCTTTACAATGACTCTGACACAACGTATGGATTCTATCCATACGAGCGACTCGTAGTTAATACACTATATTGGAAAACGTCTCATAGAACTTAGCCTTGTCGGCATACCTAAGAAAATATGCTCTATTGCATGGAGAAAAGGCGGTCTGACGTGTGGGTACAGTTGTACACCCTTGCAGGGTTATAAACTATTCGAATAGCCTCGTCCTAGGTTATGAACATGCTTGGTTAGGTCGTGCAAGAATTAGACTCAACATTTTGATAAAACTTGAAATCGGGTGGTACGAATGGGTAATTCGTGCTATTGTTGTGGTGTCTTTGGGTAGTCACCTCTAGGATGTTAATTATGTCTATAATTGTTGTCTCTCAGTTATTTGAACAATTAAAAATCTGTTTTGATAAATTGCCTTTCAATCTATTACATTATTGCAAATAAAATATCGTTTTATGCTAAAAAGGAGCCATACAGCCTTCTCTATTGAATTGAGCCTACATGTAGCTATGTATAGGTTTGTTAATCGTAAGTCTTGCAAGTACAATTTTGTACTCAGTTGCATTGTTTAATTGCTACAGAGGAGGTTGAACCCCAAGGGGTTGATCAATGTGAGACTGCCTACGAAGTTGATGACTAGCTCGGCGGCCCGGTCGGTTGCCTTGTGGGTAAGGGGCAAACCAATCGGCTTTTGTTTACTACCATCTTATGGCCTATGTTTTCTGCTGCAATATTAGTACTCTGTCTTGTGTTTGGCCGTTCGACTTTTATATGAAGTCTAAGTGTATGCTGACTATGTTGTAAATTATGAAAGACTCGGTATTGTAACTGGTGTATAGAATTGATGCTATGTTTTGTGACGGGTATGTGTATCGCTGTTCTAGGAGGTACATAATATCCCGAGAGCAGGGAAATTTAATTCGGGATGCTAGGACCAATTGGAAGGTTAAGCATGTCGAGTTAAATCGCCTGGCAGCTCTCACATATGTCTACCCTATGCGAATCCTCAAACCTATGCATAGGTCTCACCTGACTTTCATGGAACTTTCTCGATAAATAGGAAGTAATAACAAAAGAAATCATTAGATCAGCCAGGCGTCATGTATGAGTAGCAATGAGATGTTCCTAAGTGGGTGATAGTAGTTCAACCACCAAACAACATCACATAGGCTCCAGTTATCACCCATCACTATCCGCTCCCAGTAAAAGGACACTTCGTGACCCAAATGTGTATCAGAGAACCCTACCTAGCAAGGTGATCTCTCCCATCGAGGTACCCGATGAGAACTATTCCTGTGAATATTCTCTCCCTCCCATTGGAGTCTTAACTCCTTGCACCAGCGGACTTTTCGAGAGCCTGATTCCTCTCACCCTCACTCCGGATCAAACAATTACTTGACCCTAGGTCTAACTATTAACCCAAAACCCCACTGCTAGGCCAAACACATAAGGTTTGGGTGTATCTACTTTGGTTTGAAGTATTTCCTTCATTCCAAGTATCACTAGATGTACACCATTCCATCTGAAGTATTTCCTTCATCAACCACCCTTGGATATATTTCGTGTGAAGTATTTCTTTCATAAACTCCACTTGGGTATGTTTGATTTCATCTAGGGTACTTCATTCTTTCAATGTACCCTTAGGTATATTTAGTTTCATTTGAAGTATTTCCTACTTCAAACACGTCTTAGGTTTATTGACTTTCATTTGAAATGTTTTCTTTTGTTTATTTGCCTTTGGATTTATTGGATTTCATTTAGTTGCTTTCACACGTTCTTGGGTTCGATCGTATTCCGTGTAGCTAGAATCTGAAGCCATGATGGAGCAACAGTTCGAGCAAGAACAAGACCAAGGTTATCAGAACATTAAACAAGGTGAGTCAACACTTTGATCATGTTGAACCTACTTTTGAAATGCAATTATATTGATTTAAATTATAAAATTGCATTGCTATGATTTATTCAATTATGTTGACCTAGCTCATAGTTTATACTTTAGTGATAATTGAGTATAACATTCTCATCCTTGAGCTTGGACACTATCCTTTGTCGCCTTAGAACTAATGGTATGCATACTAGTTACTAAGTTTGTATCTAAGTGGTATGCTTAACCTTGCTTAGATACATTGATATTGGGACAATGATTTTCCCTGACATCATTCAAAACTTAAAACTGGATTTGGGCAGTTGAGGTTGGAGCTTGGCTGGTATGTTGAACTAGAAAAGTATTTCAAAACAAAAGAAAACAAAAAACAGATTTAGACTTGGGCGTCTGGAAAGCGTGGTGAGTGCTGGTGAAGAGCACGACATAGTGGGTATAGGAAAGTACCGTCCGAGTCAATAAAGGACTGAGTTCTTGTAACGACCTTCTCATGTAAAAAACAGTACAACCATAAGTCTACAATGGGTATGACTTAGCTGATTAATTTGTTCGCCTCGGCGTGGCTTTGCCATTGGTGGGTGTGTGGCGTGGGTATGGTTAGAAGCCACAGGAAAACCACACGACGCAAGAGTGGGTCTCCTGGGGGCGCGGCCTAGGTAGGTGGAAATCTTAGCGGGTGGGGTTGCGTTGAGGTAGGGCATTATAAAGGCCTTGTGATAATCAGCTTAGTCGCACACATATGGAAGTGTGTCAATTCGGATATTATAAGTTAATTGTCTCTTGTGGGTAAAGTGTGCAAACTCTACAGAGATTTATCTTTCATGCAAACTCTAGATAGCCATACCCACTGTCATGGGCGGTGCCGAGAACTTACTTGAATTAGCTTTCATTTTATAAAATAATTTGTGGGTGGGATGAAAAGATGGGTTGCAGCTTAGAGATTTGAGATGACTTAGTTGAGAACCATTAAGAAGTACGAGATGTGACCTGAGAAAGAACATGCACATTGGGTGGATGGAACCACTCAGTGATATAGGAGGTTGGGGCCTCCACTAGTATTTTACACCAAAACTCAACTTTGTTAAAATCTGTATTAGTTAAAAATGTTAGGTCTCGGGATTTGCTACTACTTAATTTATTTCAATAAGTAGTTTTATGCAAACAAAAGAGCCACAAGCCATTCCTTTGATCAACCTTGCATATTATATAACTGTATTCTGTGTGTTGGTTTGCGAGTACAGTTGTGTACTCATACTCGCTCAATATTATTATTCAGTAAGTGTAAGAGAAGAAGACTATGTGGGCACTTATGAGCGTTCATCAAGACTGGAGATCAAGAAGGCAAAGAACTAGGTCGCAGCCTCCATCGATTGCTTGTGGGTATATTATGAGGGTTACATGTGTTGCACTTTAAATTCTGCTTCTGATGCTGATTCTTTAAAGGTATTTGGTCTGTCTGGCCATTTTAAAAGTCAAAGGCCATAAGGTATATTTACGCTTGATTATTATTATGCAATAGTTTTATATTTTTGTGAGATGTGTTTGATATTCAATGATGTAACTGTGAGCACTAGCTACTAATCCAGTGACTGGTGTTGTGAACACAGATGATTCCAAATTGCAAATTTGGGGTCTGACACCGTGCTAGGCCGAGGTATAGATGAAGGGCTTGTTTGGTTACTTGGATGTTCCTAGCCTGGCTCAAAAAAGCAACCAGGCTAAGCTTAGTTCGGCTCTTGGGATGCAAGTGTTGGTTGTTTGGTTGCCTGGTTGTGGGCGGCTTGCATTTTTGGGATGTTGTTTGGTTGGTTGCATTGGAGATGCTAGATGCATGGTGTGAAGGTTGAAAAAATTGTTAGCAATACTTTAATTTATTTTAAAATACTCTAGTAGCCGTTACTTATCTTACTAGGCCTTAATCCACTTTAATATACACTAATACCACTTAATATGCACTAATCACTCCCTAATCACACAATTAGTTAGACCTGGATGCAGAGGGAAGCTCATTTTTTGTGTTTCCGCCCAGGGAATTGAAAATCGGCCGATTACCGGCCGAAAATTGGTTCTACCGGACCCCCGGTAGAACCACAAACCGGGTCCGAAATTTCGGGTTTGGTTGAATTTGATTGAATTTTGGCTGAATTTGTTTTTTTGAATTTAAAATCTGAAAAATTCAAAAAAAATAAAAAATTTGGCCGAAATTGGCCGAAATTTCCCGATTATCGGTAGAATCGGCCATACCGCCCCCCTTAAAAATTTTATGCCGATTAAAAAAACCCTGTTTCATGCTAGCTAGAGGGAATATTGCATCCCATGGCCTGGCTGCTTCTTGCATGTAGGCAACCAAACAAGCATGTAGTTTATGTCTCGTATCTGCAGGAGATTGCCGCAGTGTTGCTTGATTATTACCCTTTTTTTAATTAATTGATTAATACCCCTTGACTTCTAATTAACCGCGCGAGTCAACGCCAAACCTTGCGAAGCTGGCATTCGATCGAAATGTACATACAGGATACGCACATGTTTTTATATGTACCTGAGACCCAACCAGCAGCAAGGGATGTCCAAGATTTGGTAACCGGCTTATTATCAGAGAAAGATTTGCTAGCCGGCTTATTGTAATAAAAAGATTTGCTTATTATCTGCAGTTGTACCAACTGATAAATTAAGCTAGTCTATGTACGATAAGTTCTTTGAACTATATATCAACTATACACCCTTATATGTACATTACTTACTTAATTGCATGATGCCCTCGATCTCCTGGGTCCACCGCTGATGGCATGGCTTTTTTTTTGGTGATTGCCAATAGTCTAGATCTGAACTCCTGAAAATTTCGAGTTCAACACAAGGTATGTTCAAATTGAGAGTAGCTTTCGAAAAAGATGTCTAGCTAGGATCTTCAGGTAATTTAAGCAAGATTGTAAAATTACCAAGGTTAAAAGAAGAAGAATTAGTGTCAAGTGATCGATGCTTGTAAGTGCATGCTTACATCAACAGAGAGTATCATTTTAGCACTTGATAACACTTCTAGTCAGACATACTGGCAATGCACTAGCAGTCAAGCAGCTCAGAGATGCTGGCAATTCACACTGCTTAATTTTTTTTATGTAGATATATTACAAGTCCAAATCTTGAGCAGCCCTTCTTGATCTTACTTAAGACTTCGAATTTGCAAATTTCACACTCATACCACGTGAAGTGTTCTTCTATACCAGACACATGCACGTTGTGTAGCTAGCCATCTTCTGCCCATATATACCACCATGCCTCTCGATCCCTGCTGCCTGCACCAAGTCCTGAACTGGTCACCCACATATCCCAACAAACTTGAAACCCAGAACTTGGAGTTGTTATTTTCTCTCTTAATTTGCAGCAAGAAGCACAGCTTAACCACTCGATCGCCTCCTTTGAATCCTTCCTCCTCTAGCCCTATTCCACGCGGTGCAACTGCATGCGTGCCTCTTGCCATTCTCCAGAAGAACCAGCTGATCACCGAGAATTAGCCGTAGGTTTCTGCATGACTAGCTAGTAGTAGTGTAGTGTTGTAGTAGCAAAATTATCAATGGAGAAGCTTCGTCGGAGCAAGAGCACATCGTCGTCTCAGTACCAGCATTGCAGCAACGGCAACGAACGCGCCGAGAAGAAGGGCTTCCTGGCCCGGATCATGGAGGGGTGCCGGTCTCGCCGGCGGCCTCGACCGGCAGGCGCCGTACCTGTGGGGTGCTTCGCGGTGCTGGTCGGCCCGGAGAAGGAGCGGTTCGCGGTGCGCGCCGAGCGCGCGAACCACCCGCTGTTCAGGGCGCTGCTCGACGAGGCGGAGGCCGAGTACGGCTTCCCGCCGGCCGGCTCGGCCAGCGGGCCGCTGGAGCTGCCGTGCGGCGTGGAGGTTTTCCGGCGCGTGATGTGGGAGGTGGAGAAAAGGACAGCGCGCGGGGCAGCTCGTACGTCATCGCCGGCCGGAAGGTTCTCGAAGGGTTCGCGTGCTGGGTGTCAGAGGATCGATGATGGAGGCTTGACGTCAGAGCTTCTTCAATCCTTCGTGATCGAACCCTAACTCGATCTACATACGCATGGACTCATGGGTTGCTTCGGTGTTCTGGGTTACGTTGAAGTTCACTGCACAGTTAATTTGTACAACCCGGAGGCCCCGGCCGGATATATGCAAAATCCTGGTTGTTGCTGTCCTCTCTGAGGCCTTGTTTTGATGGGCCGGGATGGGTCGAGATCCTGGCTTCGTTCCACGTGGGCGGGTCAGGATTTTAGTCCATTCAAACAAGACTTAAGAAGGGGATGATGATGTGACAAATAATATTATTGTTTTATTTGATGTTGATGCTGAGTCAGCTTTTGGTGAGAGTTTCACGCCGCTGTAGTAGCACATAAGCAAATCCCTACTTACATTGATGCCACATCAGCCAAAACCAGGATGGCGTGTGATGATAGGGGTAGTTCACTGGGTTTGGTAGTTGCGGGTTGTGAAGTGGACAGTATTAGAGTTGTGGGGTGTAGTATGAACTTGAGCACAGTCGAGGAGAATAAAACAGACATCTTCCTTTGTTGTATGTTCACAAAGTAGAGCCAGAGAAATTCAACTCGGCTATTGCAGCAATAATATTAGATTTGATGATCTTTTGTTCTTTTTAAGGAATCCTTTTGATCTTTTCAGTAGTGCATTACTCTAGCCTGCCGAGAACACCATAACGTGGGTGGCATCATGAGTCACGATACAACTATTGGGCTCGATATCATGCCTGGCCCGAAAAAATTAGGCTTTTCTCGCAAGCAGCCACGAGCCCGCCCAAGCCCAGCCTAGCCCGTAAATCATCATCGTTGCATTTGGTTGGTACACACGTACAGCGTGCCAGCGTGGTACGGTGGAGCGACACGCACCGGTCTACACGAACAGTGTTTTGAGTCTATGAACAGTACTAAGCAGCGCATGCTGATGTTGGAGTTTATGGGCTTGGCTCAAATAATATTCTTTATAAATCTTAGAAAAATCTCAAAAGTTCACTCACGTATGGTAAAAGGTGGAAAGTTTTAGTACCAAATTGCTAGTCTAGGTGAGGAGAGACTAACTTATAAGGTGAAATTGGTCTTACCTAATTGAAGCAAGCAAAAGAAAAATAAGCACGCACGCTCACTCGCCACCGCCATACAATTAGGGCATTGTCTTCACCATACGATTCAAAATGAATGGAATCGAATGCTACAGTACCAAGAGCACAGTAAAATCATTACAATATTTTTCTGCTACAGTACTGTTCGGAATATGCACACTTTTGTGCTTATTTTAATTCCTAGAACAATAATAGATGCAACAACAACATATCTACTAGGCATATTTAAAACTATGAACAATAGCATGATCATAAACTCAGATACATCTATATATATATATATATATATATATATATATATATATATATATATATATATATATATATATATATATATACGCTAACAAGGCAAAGTCTATAACAAGAACACTATTAATGTAGGAATCATCATCATCATGATATCATCGCGATTTACAGATAATCGCTCGGCGAAGGTTGTGGTAGAGTCTGAAGCGAAGAAAACGACATGAAGCGGATGATGAAGGATTCGCCCCAATCCGTGCAAGATCATGAGAGACACCGGCTTCGGAGACACTGCTCTCCTACGATAGTGCACACTGATGAAGGGATAGAGTAGTCCAGGTGGCACAACACAGAGGAGGACAGAGCAAAAGTTCGGAGGCTAATCTATTTCATCTACACTGAATAGAGACGCTCTCATCCTCATATGGAATCCGCGGCATTGGTGGAAACTGTCACAATAACTCTGCGGAATAATCACAAAAGTGTGCATATTCCGAACAATCCAAAAACCTGATAGACACTGTCGGACCTGAGCGTGGAATACCTAAAGTCCTCGTGTGTGTACCGTACTAGTCTCATAATCAGTGGCTAGTACACACATCCACAACTTTGGCATATATATACAATATATATACAACATGAAGCAAATATAATACTTATCTTAAACGATTACATCACAGAGTATGATACAAGACCGACCGGCCAAATAAAATAACAAGTATCAGAAGTAGCGAATTAAACAATAGAAGTCTAACATGTATATAAACTAAAAGTCCAGCGGTATGTCCATCCAAACCCTCAGGCAACCGACAAGAAATAAGTCCTAAAAAGACCCGTCACCGAACCCTCCGGTATCGGATGAATAGAACACGTCGTCCAACATAGGCTCATCATCTAACTCTGAACAATAATTTAAGCAAAATTGAGCACACTGCGTACTCAGCAAGACTTGTAGTGTATCACAAAGTTTATATATATGCATGGCTAACAAGGGACGAGGCTCTATGCTACAAGTTATTTTTAGCATTAAACAAGTTTTATTTGCAATATCAATAGATAGTATTTTGCAATGGGAATTTAAAGAGCAGTTAAATAAATAAAGAGCAACAAGTAAGTACTTGAATAAATAACAAATCGCAACCCTCCTTGGCTGCGATCAATATCTTATTTTCAGCCATAGGCATGGCACTCAAATCAAATAAAAACAACAAAACCATTCCCACATTTCTCCAACAAGAGCTATTTTTATAAAAACCAAGTCTATACCCATTAAGATTGCACTAAGCACGCTCATAGCCATGACCACGGCTATGTAAATAGATTTACACTCTATATAGATGTACAACTTTACCTATAGCATACAAATTCTCTAGTTTGCTTGACATCCGTCGATACCACTGCTCACTATTCTTTGTTTACATCACCTAGTCCTAACCTTGCACTAGCCCAGCAAATGAACACCCTTACTTCACCCGGGTACATCCCCGTGTTAGTGAGACATTCACCGTTGTGTCAACAAGCTTTGTTCCCAACGCCTCGGTGAAGGGTACCCCTTCGAACATGCCTACACCGGTCATGCTCGCACTACAGTGGCCTACCAACGTGAAAGGCTAGTTTTCGATGACTTAATTAGCTAAGACCATTCCATATTGGCATATGTGGTTGTACACTTAGGCTTAGATATGACTTGCTAGCATTCGGTCCTTAATTGACCCAGGCGAGGATCTCCCCATATTTACTTGTGAGATACACCTCTCACACTCATATTATAATATAACTCGCACGCGTCGCAAATTAAGTTTTTTATTTTTATTTTTATACAAAATAACAGAGTTAAAACCCTCTGGACCATCATTTCAAAATATCCTAAATCCAATCCAAATTTCATCCATAGTTTATTTTTTTGTGAAACTAGAGCCCGGCTAAGCGTGTGTGGTATTCGCACTGGAAATACCAAATTTGACATCATCTATTGCCTAAACCATAACTTAATGGATACAACAGTAGGGATACCAACATTACAAGGAGAATCAAGCATCGCATAGAAATATAACCGCCATTACCCCCCAAATATAGCAGTTTTACTCAAACATACACACATGCATAATAGATTTTGTAAAAAGAAGTACAATAATTAAAATAGTAGGATCAACATGGTAAAAGGAGGTGCTTTCCTTGCTTAGGTTGTTCAGAGAGTGAGGTCGCTTGATTGTCGTTAAACTCGCTCGCGAATTCTGGGGTCTGTTCGAAAGAACTGAGAATAAATCACAAACGGAAAAATAAATTCAATAGCAAGCAAATCCAAATATTTTTTCTTATTCATATAGAGCATGATTTTATATGAATTTAAAAATATTAATTTGATTTGGAATTCGTATGCAAAAAATTATAATCATTATTAGGACACTAGCAAAATTAGTAATTTTACTTCATTTTCAATTTGGAGTATCATCTTATGAATTCATTCTAAGTGCATACTGGTGATTATTAATATCTAATTATTTTACCCATTTTGATTGACCACCTTATAACCTATTGCTACTATTGACATCATCATAACCAAGGCCTAGGGTTTACTGTTGTTTAGATAATCACATTCCAAATCTTGATTCCTAATTACTTTTACTCTTTTAGAGTAAATGCAATGGCTAATAAATCATTATACTTTGTAATCAACTTGCTTTGGCATTGTCATGGCTCTATCTCACTACTCCTTTTCTAGCTACTCTCTAGCTTCCCAAACTAACAATCCCATTAGGCTTTTGTTTATTTGAGGTGCTGTGAACTAAGCTTCCTTCTATTTAAATTTCAATTTGTTAATTAATTTGAATGACCCAACTGTCAGTCACATAGCCTACTAGTTACATGACTCACTTACAATTTTTAATTGTCCAATTGTCAGGTGAAGGTCTACTGTTACTGAGATCACGCAACTCCTAATTATACTTGCTTTTTCTATTCATTTGGCCATTAATGGCTACTAAGCACTTGCAATCAAACTTAACTACTAGATTTAGCTATCATCATGTGGTTTGCAAATTTGAATCCTCCATAAGTTGCTAATCCTACTTACTGTTCTTTTTAGCTGAGCACCTAATTGGACTGGGCCCACTATCGATGACTCGTAGAGAGAAAGAGATAGCACAAAGGCAAATAGTAGAGAAGCCAGAACAGAGGAGGCCTAGGGCGGCTCGGGGCGGTGCATGTCGCTGGCGAGGGGAGCTATGGCGGCGGCTGGAAGTGTTGAAAATGGAATCGGGGAGGAAATGCGACCTCAAGGGTGGCGACGTTGCGGCCCAAGCGGCGCCGTGGCAGCACGGCGGGGGCACACAGTGGGCGACCGTGAGGGTGAATCGGGGATGATGGTGTAGGATGGGATAGTGACAAAACTAGGGGGCATTGGCATGAGAAGGGAAAGGGGATCTCCCTGGTCTGGTCGGTGAAGGCGGGGAGCGATCGAGGAGACCGGCGGTGTGAGCCATAGGCGGTGAAGCTGGTTCCATGGTGGAGGTGACCTGGGGCAAATAGCAACTCAAATCAATGGTAGGGGAAGGAAGGGGGATGAGTGCAGATGTTTTGGGTGAGAGGAATTGGGCTAGAGCTCACCCGAGAGGAAATGGCATTGGCGACGACGGTTTCGGTCATGAGCGAGGAAGACAATGGTGGCGTGGTGCTCCTGTAGATGAAAGTCCAAATCAAGTGAGGGGAAATGATACTTGGATGCTGGAACATGTTGTGACGCAGTTCAATATGGTAGGGGCTCATCGGTTTGGCCGGAACAGCTTGTGGAAGCTGTGGTCGTGAACTAAGCATCGCCTAACGCGAAGAAGAAGCGTGTGTTCCCAGAGCTTCAGCTGCAGAGAGAGAGAGGAAGATGGTGAGGGATGGAAAGAGGAAGTCAAGGAGGTTGAGGGGACATGAAAGAGTTGGCCATAGCCCTTTGGTGTGGCCAGGAGACTTGACGGCAGTGACGGTCATGGTCGGTGCACGACATTCACCTTCGAACTCGAATTGAGCTCGGAGAAGGGAGAAAATGGAGAGGAAAGGTAGGGGAATGAAGAGGAAGATCCGGCGTACTCGGTGCTCATGTGTATGGGTGAAGCAATTTGCGAGAACTCACGAGAACCAGCGACGAGACGCTACTGGCGATGACGCATGGTGATAGGCGCGACGCAAAGCAAGGGTGGGCGCACGGCCGGGGCAGGGCATGGGCGCAAGCACGGGCGTGAGGTGAAACCACGGGCGTGGTCCAAAGTCGGGGGCAAGGTGAGCTACGCTGGCACAGTTGCTGGCTGGCGCACACGGGGCAAAGTAGCGCATGGAGGAAGAAGGTTGGCAAGTGGGTCTGGCTGGTCAGTGAGAGGAGGGAGAGGTTCAATTCCAGGATTTTTGAAAAAGGCCGAGGGTTTGAGGGAATTCTTAAATATAGAAATATAGCTCTAAAAATTATCAAAAATTATGGGTAGGCTCCTAACACAGTATATATTATTGTGTAATTTTCTAGGATATTATTTGTTATGTATTTGTCTCAAAAATTCTTTTAAGCTTCTCTTTGCATGCATTTGTATTGTTTGATTTGAGAAAAGTTTCAAAACATGTTTGAAATATTTCCTATTTTATTAATAGTACAAATACACCTAGTTTGGATTTTTATTTATCATCTATTATTTCAATTTGTTTTAATTATCAATTAGGTTTGTATTTCAAAATTTGATGCTTAAGTTTATAATTAGACAAAAATCTTGAATGAAAATCCAGGGAAAATGAATGACAATAATATGCATCAAAAGTTTTAAAAAGTTTACATTTTCAAACATTTGAGAATGAATTGGAATTTTGGGATGTTACAGGCACTTTGTGATGACTTGTTTTGCCGAGACTATGAAACCAGAGAAGTTCACCGGTGTGAACTTCAAGAGATGGTAGACAAGGGTCCAGTTGTGGCTCTCGGCTATGAATGTATTTTGGGTTATGATACCAGGTCCCGTGGGACCTTGTACTACTGCACAACAAATAGAGTACGACACGGTTACAACAATATTTATCGGGTGCATTATGAGTGTGTTGTTTGACTAGTTTTGTGATGTGTATATGCACATGAAGAACGTTGTGGATTGGTGGCATGCACTCAAACACAAGTTCGTTGCCTGAAATGTTGGACATGAATTGTATGTCATAGAGCAATATCATGATTACAAAATAGTTGATAACCGTTTTGTAGTCGAGTAGGCTCATGAACTACAATCCGTTGTGAGGGAACTCACCCACCTTGGTTGTTAATTGCCTGACAAATTGCCTCCAACTTGGAGGAATTTTACCACATCTCTGAAATACAAGAGGAAAAATATTTCCTTCGAGAATCTAGTTGCTAGTCTTGATGTTGAAGAGAAGGCTCGGGCAAAGGATGTGGCACTAATGGTGCAAAAGGGACAGTCTAGAGCGAACATCATGCAGCATATTAGCAAAAGAAAGAGCAAGGTTGTTCTGACCACCAACTTCAAAAGGACAAACAATTGTATGAGGAAAGTGAACATGGGGATATTTCTTGCTTTGTTTGTGGCGAGTGTGGTCATTGGGGCAAGAAAAGCTGCAAACGTATGGACAAGAAAAATCATCCAGTGCGGAAGAAATCTGCTAATGTGATTATTGGTGAGTCCGAGGCATCTGGTTATGGTAATTTACCTACTGTCTTTTCGACATGTCAATCTGCTGATTGATGGATTGACACAGGGGCTAATATTCATGTATATGCTAATGCATCTATGTACCAAGGCGCACAGGGTTATTTTGTTCTAATAGGGAATGTGTCACATGCTTCTATTTTTGGTGTTGGCATGGTAGATTTGAAGTTCACTTTGGGGAAAATCGTGTGCTTGAATAATGTGGAGCATGCCCCTACAATAAATAAGAACCTCGTCAGTGGTTCCCTTCTATGTTAAGATGGGTTCAACTTGGTCTTCGCGTTGAATAAAGTAGTAGTGTTAAAATTTAGACTCTTTATTGGAAAAGGCTATGAGTGTGGAGGCTTGTTCCGCTTTTCCCTTTCAGACTTTTCTAATAAGGTTATGAATCATATTTATGGCTCTACGAATGATGGTGAGGCTAATGTGTGGCACTCACATTTATGTCTTATAAAATTTTGGTTGTATGTCTCGGGTTTCCAGTTAAAATTTAATTCCAAACTTTTCCATGGTCAAAGGTTCCAAATGCCAAATTTGTGTGCAAGTGAAGCTACCTCGAAAGCCTCACAAGGCTGTGGAGGAAAGAAATTTGGCAAAATTAGAACTCATACATTCGAACTTGTGTGAGATGCATGGTATATTGATAAAAGGAGGGAAAAGATATTCCATGACTTTAATTGATGATGCTACTAGATACTGCAATGTGTATTTGTTGAAAAAAAAGACAATAGACTACTTTAAAACTTATAAAGCTAAGGTTGAGAATCAGTTTTGTGTGGAATATGGTATTATCCATGAAAGGACACCTCCCTATTCGCCCTAATCAAATGGGGTTGTTGAAACAAAGAACCACACCTTGACTGACTTGGTGAATGCCATGCATGTTAGATACTGCAAGTATGTCTAAGGCATGGTAGGGGAGGCTGTGTTGACTACGTGTCATGTCCTAAATAGAGTCCCCACTAAAAATAGTGAGGTAACTCCGTACGAAGGTTGGAAAGAGAGAAAATCATCACTCTCATATTTACGCACTTGGGAGTGCTTGACGAAAGTCAATGTTCTAATAACTAAAAAGTGCAAACTTAGACCTAAAATAGTGGATTGTATCTGTCTAAGATATACTCATCATAGTACAGGCTATAGGTTTCTAGTGGTTCAATCTGGGATATCTGACATACCAATCAATATGATAATGGAATTCCGAGATGCTATTTTCTTTAAAAATATATTTCTTATGAAGAATTCACATAACTCTTCTAATCAAGAAAATGATTTAATTTCTGAACCTGTTGCTCCAATTGAGTATATTGAAAACACACACGGACACGTACATAAGGAGGATGACAGTGTTGTAGCTCCTCAAAGGAGTAAGAGACAAATGATTGCAAAATCTTTTGGTGATGACTTCACTGTGTACCTTATGGATGATGTTCCTAAATCTATTTCAGAAGCATATGCATCTCCTGATGTAGAGCACAGGAAGGATGCAGTTCGTAGTGAAATGGATTCCATTATCATTGACGGAACTTGGTAAGTCACCGATCGTCCATTTGGTTGTAAGTTAGCTGGGTGCAAGTGGGTTCAAGAAGAAGTTTAGGCCTCATGGTACAATAAAAAAGTACAAGGCTCGGTTTGTGGCTAAAGGTTATACTCAAAAAGAATGTGAGGATTTCTTTAATACTTACTCACTGTTGCCGGATTAACTACTATTCGAGTACTATTTTCTTTGGTTGCCTCACATGGTCGTATTGTCCATCAAATGGATATAAAGGCAACTTTCCTCAATGGAGAGTTGGATGAGGAAATTTACATGGATCAGCCTAATGGATTTGTAGTACCTGGATAAGAGGGCAAGGTCTCTAAGTTATTGAAATCTTTGTATGGCCTCAAATAAGCACCTAAGCAATGACATAACAAATTTGATAAAACTTTGACATCTGCGGGTTTTGCGGTAAATAAAGTTGATAAATGTGTATACTACCGCTATAGTGGAGTAAAGGAGTAATTATATATTAGTATGTTGATGACATACTTATCTTTGGGACAAACATTGATATGATTAACGAGGTTATGTTATTTTTATCCCAAAGTTTTGACATGAAAGCTTTGGGAGAGGCTGATGTTATTTTAAACATTAAGTCGATCAAGGGTGAGATGTTGCAATCTCATTATGTGAAAAAGGTCTTGAGCCGTTTTGGCTATATGGAAAGCAAGCCCTCTCCAATACCCTATGATCCTAGTCTAATACTACGAAAGAATATAAGACTAGGGAATGATCAATTGAGGTACTATCAGATTATTAGTTCACTCATGTACTTGGCTAGTGCTACCCGTCCTAACATCCTTTTTGTTGTAAGCAAATTGAGTCGGTTTATCGATAATCAGGGAGATGATCATTAGTGTGCACTCGAGCGGGTTATGCGCTATTTGAAAGGTACAATGAGTTACATAATTCACTATACTAGGTATCCTAGTGTACTTGAGGGATATAGTGATTCTAATTGGATTTCTGATGCTGATGAGATAAAGGCTATAAGTGGATATATATTCACTCTAGGCGGTGCTGCCATCTCATGGAGGTCTTGCAAACATATCATACTAACTAGGTCAACCATAGATGCATAACTCATAGTTCTAGACACAACCACTGTTGAGGCAGAATAGCTGTGAAAACTCTTGATGGATTTACTAGTGGTTGAAAAACTAATTCCAGCTATCCTTATATACTGTGATAACCAAATAGTTATCATAAATGTAACAAGTGCAAAGGATAATATGAAATCCTCAAGACATGTGAAAAGACGGTTGAAATCTATTAGAAAGTTGAAAAACTCTGGAGAGATAGCTATGGATTATATCCAAACAGCTAAAAATTTGGCAGATCCCTTTTACAAAGGGACTATCATGGAATGTGATTGAAAGTGCATCAAAGGTAATCCAAACCTATGTGATCGGAGATCCCGTAAAATAGGCAAGGTAGTCAGAGTCGAGATCCTGAGTTGGATCGATTTGCCTTCGGTAGGATCGAAATCATAGTATCGAATCGTAGAATCGGGAATTCTACGGAATTATAAAAATACACATATTTAACATCTATACTATAAGTTTGTATGATTCTTATATGGTTTACCAGTTGTATATTCCTTAAAAGCAGCTAGACATACTCTAGAAATAAAAATAGCTTATCATTATCAAGCTCAAGATTGCTCATGCCATAATATAGATATTTGTACTAGCATTACCACACTGATACAATATTTTGCATGCTCCTTGTTTATTTATAGTTTCATTCTCAAAATTAATATCAACAAATTTTGCTCTAAAACAAAATATCAGCAAAGCCTGGCCTCTAAAAAAATTGCAAATTTTTTTTGCCCTAAGTCTCTACGAGTAGGATCGACAGTGCGATTTGGATCGACAGGCTGTTGTGGTTTCGTAGAATTATAAGACTCTAAGAGTAGGATCGCGATCCTAACTACCTTGGAAATAGGCATTTAAAAAAAAACAAACTATTTTGGTAACAGTAGAGTAGATTCTTACTTTATATCTCACTCCGTTGGAGATGCAGTACTCTGATTATTGTAAGGCATGATGACTTTGTCTTAATGTGTTCTGAGACTTAACAACAAAAAACCGTTCTACAGGGTATTCTTGTAAGAACACACCTATATGAGCCCGACCGTTGGTTGTAGTCCATGATATGTGGGTGATCCCTAAGAAGCTTATGAAGAGACACAGAAGTGTGACCTATATACTCCACTTGAGGAGTAGCCTATCGGCAGCCAAGTATCAACAAAGGCCTTAAGTGAGACTTGTCTGCGCAAAACTGCCAATTGAAGGCTTAATCCATTGTTTAATCGTGGGCGAGTGTAGCTTGAGATTCTAGATGGATGTTCAATCTTAACCGGTCTCCATCGATAAACTAGTATATCAACATCACTTTAAAATTATGGGCAAATTTGTTATGCTTTGAGATCTGATGTGGGATTGTTGGAGTTTATGAGCTTGGCCTAAATAATATTCTTCATAAATCCTAGAAAAATCCCAAAGGCCTACTCATGCATGATAAAAGGTGGGAAGTTTAGTACCATATTGCTAGTCCAAGTGGGAGGAGACTAACTTATAAGGTGTAGTTGATCTTACCTAGTTGAAACAAGCAAAAGAAGAACACGTGAGCACGCTCGCTTCGCCATGCCACACCATCACCATCACCACCGCTCGCCCGTGCGCGACTTGTACGTGAATGGTCCAACGATTTTGTATTCGGTTGGGTGTGGGGCTGTTGCTTCTTTTTGCACCTCAAAACCATGCATGCCATTTATACATATTGGAAACCGAATGTTTGAATTACACTGGTTATGCGGGGCTTTTATGGCACACGTTAATTGTGTTTTCAAAACGTTTATACGGAGTTAGTGCGGCATTTTCACCTATCTGCGGATTCCATATGAGGATGAGAGCGTCTCCATTCAGTGTAGACGAAACAGATCCGCCTCAGAACTTTTGCCCTATCCTCCTCTGTGTTGCGCCGCCTAGACTACTCATCCCTTCGTCAGCGTGCACTGACATGAGGAGAGTAGTGTCTCCGAAGTCGGCGTCCCTCATGATCCTGCACGAGTTGGAGCGAATCAGGTTTTTGGGAAGCGTTCGCGCGATTGCTCACGACTTCTTTCATCATCCGCTTCACGTCGTATTCTTCGCATCAGACTCTACCACGATCTTCGTTAGAGCGATTCTCTGTAAATCGTGATGATATCACTTGATATAGCATGGTCTTGCTTCCTAAAAATTAGTCATATGATGATGATGATGTTTCCTACTTCTGTTAGTAGTGTCATACTTCTGTTTGTAGTATTATTGTTTTAGGCTTTGCCTTGTTAGTGTATACATATGAGATAGATGTATTTGAGTTTGTGATCATACTGCTGTTTATAGTTTCAAATATGCCTAGTATATACGCTACTATCGCATCGATTATTGTTTTAGAAATTAAAATAATTACAAAAGTATGTATATTCCGAACAGTTTACTGTAGCAGAAGATATTGTAATAATTTTTACACTGCTCTTGGTAATGTAGCGCTTGATATAGTCCGCTCATTTTAAATCATACGGTGAACACAATGCCTTAATACACATCACCGTGCTCCTCTCTTGCATTAGTGTGCCGACGCAGAGTATCCGTTTTCAACCAGAGGCCACCACACTGCGTCTTTAATGGCGTCATCAGCAGCAGCTCCCTGCAGGTTCCTGACCCCCGTCGCCAGCATCTCCCACACCCCACTCGCAACAACAAGAAGGAGGCTGCCCCTCTTCTCCACCACCATTTGCGCCGCCGCCATGGCCGCCTCCAGCAAGGAGGGCTCGACCGGTGGCTCTGCTTCTTGCAAGGTCGTGGGCTCCCACCTCCACGTCTGGGCCTCGCCCCTGCCGGTAGAAGACACTCCATACTTGGTTACGTGCTGTCCAATTTTGGTTTCTTAATTGGTCCTGTGAATTTTGATGTTGGTGTCTCTGCGCAGGCCGCGGAGAGGTTCCTGTATTTCCCGGGCCAGGAGCCGACGCTCCGGGGTTCTTGCTCGAGGTCAGGGAATTGCGCATCTTGGTTCAACTGTCGCGACTGTCCTGAACCTTGTTCTTTGTTTCTGGAAGTAGCTGTAGATGGTTCATCTAAAAAACGTTGTTGTATGTGATGTGCCTCGTCCTGTAGGAGGATTGCATTATCTCTGAAAATTGGGGCCAAATTGTGGCACCAGTGATGGAGGATTGGCTGGATAAATGCATGGGGTTTTGTGTTTGTTAGGGTGCCCTTTCCTGTTGTATGTACCATGGGTAGTTTATTGGTTTCTAAGTGCTCTTCTAGAATTATTGTGTATGCTCAATCATGTGGAATTGGCATCACGAAAATGTTGTAGGAAAGAAACACATTGCGCCGCCCTTTTGTGGATAGATGAAGATAAATTTCAGTTGGGGGTTCTTGGGTTTGTAAGACATGAAGGACCTATTTGCAACACAATTTTGTAGTAATTTTTTAAGGTGTCCTGTGTATCAATGGTACCTGAAGTTTACTTAGTTGCTAACTTGTTATTGCAAATTTGAATGTGAATATGCATTTTATATTACTTGATCCCACTGCCTTTTGTTAACCTGTTGAGACTTGCATTTTTTTTATCCGAAGAAGCAACTGCTCCTTCAGTTTCATATATTGAAACTGATAAATTAACATTACATTGTTCAGACTCAACGACCATTAAGAAACAGAAAATATAATGTCTGGCGGACTCAGAACAGTACCACTCTAACCAATAGATTAGAAATCAGGTTTACCCACCTCACATTATTACAGCCCCAATGAAATTAAGACAACACTGAAAGAAGTTATGCATTTGCACAAACTACTACTGACTATCCCAACCACGACGGCCAACTGAAAGAAGAAAATGAAGCTTCATCTTCTACATTAGCCAACCTGGAGGACAAACTTTTTCAGCTAACAAATCTGCCCATGTGCGCCTTCAAGTCTTCAAAGAATTTGTCATACATTCGGGTCATGAATCATTGAAACGTATTCGTAGTCAGAGTAAGCTAAATCAAAGACATGCTAAATGGGTAGAATTTATTGAAACTTTTCCTTATGTTGTGAAACATAAGAAGGGTAAAGATAATCAGCTGCTGATGCTTTGTTTAGACGATACTCGCTGCTATCCCAATTTGATTGTAAAATTCTTGGTTTGGAAAGTTTAAAAGAAGTAAATGCTACTTATTTGATTTCAAAGATGCTTACGCCAATTGCAAAGAAAAGAGATGTTGGGATAAATATGTGTTGAATGACTGCTATTTATTTAGAGCTAACAAGTTATGTTCCTGCAAGTTCCGTTCATCTTTTGTTGCTACAGGAAGCGCATGGAGGTGGTTTGATAGGATATTTTGGTATACGCAAGACCGAAGATGTGTTGACTACGTATTTTTATTGGCCAAAGTTGAGGTGCGACGTCGAACGTTACGTGGAAAGATGCACTACTTGTCGAACAGCTAAGTCTCGCTTAAACCCACATAGATTATATACACCTCTGCCTATTCCTACAATACCTTGAGCATATTTCGATGGATTTTGTGCTAGGTTTACCAAGGACTAAGAGGATGAGGGATAATATTTTTTTGTTGTAGTTGATAGATTTTCTATTATGGCTCATTTTATCTCTTGTCATAAGAGCGTTGATGCTACGCATATTGCTGATTTATTTTTCAGGAGTTCGTCTACATGGAGTACCACAGACAATTGTTTCAGATCGTGATGCAAAGTTTTGGGGCCACTTTTGGAGGACACTTTGGGGGTAAGCTCAGGACAAAGCTACTGTTTTCGACTACATGTCATCCTCAGACAGACGGTCAAACTGAGGTCGTCAACTGCACATTTGGAATAATGCTAAGGGCAGTACTGAAGATGAATTTCAAGCTTTGGGAAGAGTACTTGTCGCATGTTGAGTTTGCTTACAACCGGATGTGCATTCTACAACGAAGTTCTGTCTATTTGAAATTGTCTATGGATTCAAGCCAACGTCTATTGATCTACTACTTTTACCACCTTTGGAAAAGGTAAATTTGGATACTAAGAAGAGGGCTGAGTTGCTTCGTAAGTTACATGAGACAACAAAGGTGAACATTGAGAAGATGCTGGGCCAATACAAGAAGTATGGAGATAAAGGAAGGAAGGAGATGGTATTTAAGGAAGGTGATTTTGTTTGGTTACATTTGTGCATGGCTCGCTTTCTAGAACAACGCAAATCCAAACTAATGCTGCGAAGGGATGGACCATTCAGAGTGCTTACAAAGATCAACAATAATGCCTACAAATTAGAGCTACTAGAGGAATACGAAGTAAGTGATACATTCAATGTTGCTGATTTATCTCCATATCTCGGTGATGAAGACACGCTAGAGTCGGGGTCAACGTCTTTTCAAGAGGGGAAGTATGATGAAGACATTGTTGAGGACATTGCTTCTACACATATAACACCATCACCAGATGTTTGTACTAAAGGGTCAATGACACGAGCACATGCATGTCATCTTGGACAATAGGTGAACTCATTCCTTGGGCAAATCAATTATTTAATTATGGAACAAATGATATTGCATAATAATTGTTGTTTGCTTTTTTCTAATTACGAGAGAATTGATGAGAAGTTGTTGATCAAATCTGACCAGCTCCGCTGACCAGTCCCTGTAATGACTAGCTCCACAGACCAGTCCCTGTGATGCCCAGCTCTACTGACTAATCATCATGACAACCAGTTTCTTCAACCAAAATTACTTAAGGAGTCCTACCTGGATACAACTCTAAGTCTTGTTCCATTGTGATTTCAAAGTCCAGTTCGGAAATTCTATTCAGATACGATTTCATATGGATAGCGATCCGTATAGGATTAGAGTTCTAGTTGGTTACGAGTTAGGATCCTAGCACCGACTTAAACTACTATAAATAATTAGGGATGGAAACAGATCGAATACGAATCAAATAGTCTCGAATACAAATACGAATCCATATTTTTAAAATGAATACGAATACGAATTCGAACATTCTCGAATACGAATCGAATGTCGTAATGAATACAAATTCGAATCGAATATGTACTAAATTTGGCCAAATGCGAATATCCTACAACTTTTGCGATAAATCTCGGTAAAATAAATTTATGTAACATGACTCTACTGTCTACACGAGTCGTAGCAACACCCAGCACCCACATATTCAGCACCGAATCAAGACCCCGTCGAAACAGAAATGCTCGGGAAAAAAACAGATAGTATTCGTATTTTTCGGATACTATCCGGTTTTTCCCTCAGATACGAATAACACCGAATACGGATACAGATACTATCTATTTTTCCCAGATAGTACTCGTTTTCTTTCGAATGCGGATTTTACTTACCACATTTACGTTTTCTCGGATACGAATATAGGATAAAACGGATTATTTTTTACCATTTCCCATCCCTATAAATAATAAGGGTGTTGCGCCACCAATCCCAGACTTTGATTATTGATTTAGCTATTACTATTGTAAGGCCTCTCGCCGTAATTGAAGTCTCAACTTGATCATTCAATTTCAAGTATTCATCTTCTGTTGTTGCTCTTGTGTTTCTCTATATTCGCTCCGGCGGTTCTTCGTGAACAGGTTAATTGTGTTTGGCACGGTTAGTAATCAATCGAGGAGCGGTGTAGCGATTGTGAGGTTTGCTAGTCTCGTCTGGATCGTGGTTAGTCACCCCTTCGTCAACGTCGCAACTCAAGTTATCGGATTTCTCATACGACGAAAGATTGAGACAATCTTACGTGCATGCATCTTAATTAAGTCGAGGTGTGTGCGTATCAAGTCTAGAACAGAACTATTATATTACTATAAGACTGATGATCCTATTACACACAAAGTAGAATAGACCAAACAATAAAGGAAAACTCTTGTAGAGATGACCAGCTAGCCAGGGAAAACTGGTAAGTAGTAGCTACTATTTATCACTTTGCTGGTCGATCTGGCACATGAGGAACGTAGAAATACACGTTCACATGAGTATGCCACTTGAAGTCTCGAAATAATCCTCACCAAATCATGGTAATTACTTTCCATTTCCGTACCTTCGTCCATTTTAATAAGACTGATGATCCTATTACCTGCTTGTCTGATTGTCGGTGTTGTCTACCTGTCGTGCCGGTTGCCACACTGCACACAAGTTTGTGCTTGTCGCCGCCTCATGCTTGTGCAAGCCGCCCAGCACACCCAAACACACACCCACACACCAGCTGCGGCGCTAGTCGTTAGGGTTTGCCATGATAGGGATTGGAGAATTGGTTAGGATTTGGAGTGAGACCCAATGCCTGGTGGGAAGAGAGAGCAGAGTCAGAGTGAGATAGATTGATTTAGTGGGCTTGATCAGTTGACCCAGAACAGCAACAACCAGCACTTGACTTGGCGCAGCCTACACAAATGAATTTCGACCTAAATCATTTCCTTCTTTTTCTTTTACCCCGGAGTAGCTAAGCTTCAAGCCATATCGCCCGCTGAATAGAGGCGCTAGGTGAGTACCCATGGTCCGGCCGTCCATAGAGGGTGCTCTGCCCTCTTTAGCCCCTCTGTCGGTCCGCCACCGCTTAACACAATGGTTATCACACACCAAGCAGCACACGGGTATCTGCATGGGCTACAGGGCTACAGGATAACCCAATGCCACTTGCAGTAGTCCACAGGTTGCATAAGATGTATTGCTTCTCACATTTACAGCATGGTACCAACATCTGTTGGCACGCAAGACCATATCATTTCCGTAATCCACGTATTTCCGTTGCGATTTCTCGTTCAATGAGACTCTCTCGTCTGCAACGGTACGATATATCACAGGCTGTGCTAGTATTTCTCATTGAATGGTTTCCGCATTTTCAGCATGGCACCGACCTCTGCAGTCGTGGAAGACACCCTGTATCTTTGCACCACGCCACCGGAAAGAAGAAGAAACAGAGAGAAGGGGGGAGAGACAGAAAGAGAGAGGGGGGAGGCAATGTCTGACCCCACTGACCAGCGTCACCCCCTCTTCCAAGCCCTACAACAACAGGAGCAGCGCAGACAAGTATTTCCGCAACAACAGATGGCCATGCAGCAGCAGGTGCAGGTGCAGGGGCTCCCGGCGCGGGCGCCGCCGCCGCAGGGATTAGGTGGCGTGGCGCTAATGCCGCCGACGCAGGCGGCTGCGGCGGCGAGGGCGCGCGCGGCGGAGCAGATGGCGTTCGAGGACGCGTGGAAGGCCAGCAACCCAGACATCAAGACGCCCTTCGCGTCCGTCGAGGACGCCGTCACCAGGTGCGTGCGTCCGTACCGCGTCGCCGGTCTCCTCTCCTTCGTCACCATCTTGTTAAGTTGTTATTCGTCTTGCTCTTGCGGTTATTGGATTTTTGTAGGTTTTACGGTTCTTTCTTGCTTGGATCTTGCGTTAACCTTTATATGAGTTCTGGGATAAGTTCTTCCTCACGGTGAACGCAACGGTTGATTTGTTCGTCTGATTTGATGTTGTGACTTGCCAGAAAATTGTGTTCTGATTAGATTTGCTGCAGCGAATTTGATCTTTCCTGAGACCATGATCTTTATCATGGTATTGTCTGAAGAAAGATATATGCAGCAGATTTGGTGGTAGGTGTGCTGCAAGCCTGCAACCTGCTAAGAAATCAAACCCACCCATGAACAAAACGAAACCAAGCATCGTCTGAGAAAAAACAAACATCGAGGACTTGCTGAATCGTTTGTGTTATTTATCTATGACAGACAGGGAAAAGATTTGACAGAGAACTGCCTGATTTTGTTTTACATGTTTTCTAACAGAATGTTCTAAAATGTGATGCTTACCTGATAGAATCGTAGGTGAATTCTTACCTCTATGTATGTCCGAGCGTGATCTAATGTATGAATGGGGTCACTGATTCTTAATCAAGAAGCAGATATATACGGATCTGGACTTCTGGAGCACAGCACATTATTGCATTAGGATCAGCCTTTGATAATAGAATTTTTGTAACCGGTGTCGCGGCTATGAATTTCTGAAATCAATATCTCATCATATAAAACTTGTATTGTCTCTGTTAAATATGCCACTGTTCTACTCTGACCAAAACAGTCCATCTTTTTGTTGTTAATTTCACATAGTTTGATATCGTTCTTCAAATACATTGCAATACTTTGGTTGGCCATAAGAGTTCTTATTTTTTCTGCATATCCTTTCGGAAACACATTTCAGCTTAGATGAAAACTAAATTAGTAATTTCTAGGATTAATATATGTGCATGCTCTATGCTATTTGTAAAAATGTCCGGTTGTTGCAATCTTCTATTGATACTTAGCAAATTTGTTGAAAGGAAACAGTAGAAACTACCCAATACAAGCATATTCTACTATTCAATTCCGAATCCAGTTAATTTTGTTACCGAATTATTTGCATTCTGCCCATCACTTTGCAATTGCTTGGATCGATGCTAAACTGACACTCTACTAAATTAATACACAAACTAACAGTGCTGTTCGTCTCATGGCCAGGCTGCTTCCATACCATATCTTCGCGGAGTACGAAGAGGACGACTTCTCCCACGTCGATGGCACGACGGAGAAGTCATTCGTACAGAAGTGGGACGACGACATGGAGGCCTTGGTGTTGAAGCTGCTCGCGGAGTTTGAGAAGCACGTGGTGTCCTTCAACGTCATCACCCGGGAGCGCGCCGAGGGCGCCGACCACGGCGAGGAACGACTCATGCTGGAGCGCGCGCTGATCGAGCACGAGCGCTGGCAGTCGGACCGCGTGCGCGCGGCCGTCCTGCAGGAGCAGGAGGCGACGCGCGCGGGCCTGGCGCTCGCGCACGCGCAGGCCGCCAGCGCGTGGCCGCTGGTGCAGCCCGCCGCGTGGCATCAGGCGTTCGCGCCGGCTTCGCACGGGGAGGGGATCTCCGGCGCCTGGCAGATGGCGGCGCCGGCCATGGTGATGCTGCCGCAGCAGGAGGCGGCCAGCGCGTGGCAGCTGCAGCAGCTGGGCGTGTGGCAGACGTTCGTGGCACCGCACGGCGAGGGCAGCTCGAGTGGCGGGCAGGCGGCGGCGGCCTTGCTGCAGCACAGCTGCTGCAGCAGGCGGAGGGGCAGACGACGAGCGGCGCGACGGCCGCCGGGATGGTCCAACCGTGATGGGAGAGCAGTGCTCAGAGGAGGGAGTAGTAGGGTTTCTGATCTGTCGATGTTGGTAGTGCTTTGTGATTCGTGCGAGATTTAGACCAGAGTATTGCGACTTGCTTCTCCGTTGGCTTAGTATGACAATATATATACATACTGGCAACAATTTAGCGCAAAAGGGTATTTGGGTGGGAAAGTGCAAAAGGAGTCCATGGCTGTCGGATCTGGCACCTTCGGCTCAGATCCATGCGGCCGGAACCCCTTTCCACTTAAAACCGTTTTGCGAAAAACCCCTCGTGTGGACTGAACTTCTTGCGAAAAGAGCCAGTGTCTGTCGTCCTCGCCCACCTACGCACTCACTCGATCCCAAATTCCTCTGGCTATGTCTCCACCCTAAATCGCCTCCGTAGCCGTCGGCAGCATGTGGATTGGGTCACTGTCTGCACAAATCACACGGACTTCACTCCGATTCACTCCCCCGCCTCCCAATTGGGCATGCTGCTGTCGCTGGGCCAATACCCTACTGCTGCTAGCCTGCTATCATGGTGATGCATGTATGCCCTGCTTCCTGCTAGTTGCCGCTGCCAGCAATTTATTTCATGGCAGCAAATGCATTTCACTCAAAATTCATGCATCCATTCAACAGGTAATGCCTTGATTCATCATAATATGGAAGAAAAAAAGACCACAAACCCCAACAGACATGGAAGATGCTAGTAAATAGGAGCGGAGTTCGTGTGATTGACTACACGGTGGCCCGATACACGTGTGCACAAGAGGGAGCCCTCCATCCATAGGCCATGGCCGACGCGGATAGAGTCTTCATCTTGGAGCGGCGCTCGCGATCCCTACCTTCCGGCGGTACGACGGGTGGAGTAGCTCCCAAATCCCAAACCCTAGCCCCCCAAATCGGCGAGCATGTGGCAGCACAACGGGTTGAGAGGGAGAGATGTGTGTCGGTTGTCAAATCCACGCGCGGCGGCGGCGTTGAGAGGAGCGAAATGGATTGGGAACGAGCGAGTCCCATCGCTCTCCTTCGAATGAGCGAGGTAGATAGAGGAGAGGAAGCCATCGTGCGGATTTTTGCAAAAAGATCTGTCCACACGGGGGGGCTAAGTGAAAAAGCGTATAAGTGGACTTGGGTTCTTACCCGCCTTCATCTCGGCCGCTGGACTCAGATCGGATGGCCAATATCGCCATTTGCACTTTACGACTCAAATACCTTTTTCCACTAGAAAAATACTTTCTACTCCCGGGTGTAGTTACTCCCACTTTTCATATACCACCTAAAAGAACTTGACATACTCTATTATCACTTTGGGTATACTCATATACTAATTATAAGATACTCCAATGTGAACCACATGAAAAATTTGCAAGAGAGTCCATAGTTTTTAGCATATTTTATAAATACCTTCATATTCGCACATAAAAAGGAGTATGTCTAAAAAATTGTACATACCACCCCTGAAAATGTGTAAATACCACCTATGTGGTCTTATATACTCGTATACTACATATACATACTCTCGGTTGCGCAAGATACTCCTTACGTTGTGAGATATATGAGATACGGAATAGGGAGTAACTACTCCCAGGAGTAGGAAAAAGGTATATATAGGACGCCCGTTTCGTACTCCCGAGAGTATGTACTCCCACTTCTAATATACCACTTAAACGAATATATTATACTTCTTTATCACTTTCAGTATACTTGAATACCAATTATAAGATACTCCAATGTGACTTGATCAGAAAAATTTCATTGGAACCCTTTATTTTTGCTATATACCATTTTTCATACATAAAAGAAGTATATACAAGAATTTTGGTATAAAAAGTGGATTTTCATAAAATTTTTCATGGAACTCACTTTGGGGTATTTTATAATTATTATTGGAGTATACTCAAATTGATAAAGAAGTATAATCGTACAGTTTAAGTGGTATATGAGAGGTGGGAGTACATACTCCCAGGAGTACCATATCATTTTCCTATATATATATATATATATATATATATATATATATATAGGAAAATGATATATATGAAGCTTTTTTCCTACTCCCGGGAGTAGTTACTCCCTATTACGTATTTCACAACGTAGAGAGTATCTTGCGCAACTGAGAGTATGTATGTGTAGTATACGAGTATATAAGATCACCTAAGTGGTATTTACACCTTTTCAAGGGTGGTATGTACGATTTTTTAGACATACTCCTTTTTATGTGTGAATATGAAGGTATTTATAAAATATGCTAAAAACTATGGACTCTTTTGCAAATTTTTCGTGTGGTTCACATTGAAGTATCTTATAATTAGTATATGAATATACCCAAAGTAATAAAGGAGTATGCCAAGTTATTTTAGATGATATATGAGAGGTGGGAGTAACTACACCCGAGAGTAGAAAGTATTAATCATATATATATATATATATATATATATATATGTATGTATGTATGTATGTATGTATATATGAAAATGGCATGGTACTCCTGAGAGTACATACTCCCGCTTCTCATATATCACTTAAATCATATGGTGATATCTCTTTATCTATTTGAGTATACTCCAATAATAATTATAAGATACTCCAAAGTGAGTTCCATGAAAAAACTCATTAAAGTCCATCTTTTATTGCAATATTTGTTTATATACTTCTTTTATATATGAAAAATGGTATATAGCAAAAATAAAGGGCTCTAATGAAACTTTCAATTAAGCCGCGTTGGAGTATATTATAATTGGTATTTAAGTATACTAAAAGTGATAAAGAAGTATAATATATTCGTTTAAGAGGTATATTCAAAATGGGAGTACATACTTAGGAAGTACGAACGGTGTCCATATATATATATATATATATATATATATATATATATATATATATATATATATATATATATATATATATATATATGGAGTCGCTACACAACGCTATACCGTTGGGAGGCTCACTCAATGGTACAGGTACAACCATACAAGAGGTTTGAAAACTAGAACTGGAGTTTCAACAACTTTCGCATCCGAAACATGAAGTTTCAAAAACGAGTGTCATGTTCAAATCTTTTCAACGAGTTTCACATTTGAAAAATGTCGGTGTTTTAGAACCGATCTTACGTAAAGATTGTTTGATTCGGGGGGTCTCCACAATTGATCACGCAGACGAGAGAGACATGGGGATTTTTATACAGGTTCGGGCCTTCTCCAGTGAGAATAATAACCCTACTCCTGTGTATCTTGTATTGGGTATCTGGATTACAATCAGTTGAGGGTCTTACTCATTGTCTTCCAAAAGGGCCTCTCCCTCTATCTCTAACAGACACCTATTTATACTATGCAGTGGTGGCTGTTGTCCTTCCGGGCTCATTAGTCGCTCATTATTGCAAAATAATGAGAGTAATTACCGGAGTAGTAACCTCCCCATGCTGTCAAACGGTTATCAGTCAGAGATAGTGGGGCATTATCTGTAGTTATATCAGGCATAACTACGTATTTTGACTGCTCAAATTCCCACTATTAAATGAGTCTTTTGATGAGTGGACCCAGTTAATGGTGAGGAAGTCGTGGCAGAGCTGGTCATAAAAGAACTTACGACCAGGGGGGTGTCGTAGAAAGGCTTACGACTGGGTACTGGTTGCACGAAGACTTACGACCGGACGTAATTGTAGCATGGCTTACGATTACACCATAGTCGTAGAAACACTTACGACCAGGGGGTGGTCGTAGAAGATGTTACGACCACCAATCTTACTCTTCCCTTATAATATTAAGGGGTATACCATGTGACGTCATATTACATGATTATAGAAATAATAAACTAAGGATTATTAGATCCTCGTCATCTAGCCCCCCAGCTTCAAGTGAAAATAGCTTACTTGACCGAAGAGTCGTAGATGATCTTTTGATCACTAGGAGATCGTGGGGAAAACCGTTGAAGGAAGAACTCTTCAACACTCGTTTTTTCTCTCGATCAGGAATATGCTTGATCGAGGGAGTTTGTTCAAGACCATTGTGATTGCAAGATAGTCGTAGAATATCTTACGACTTCGAAGCAGTCGTGGCCTTACGATCGGAAGCAAAACCTTTCCGATCGACTTTTCATTTGACCCGGGGGTCAAGATGGTAATTTCACTTGAGGTGTGAAAAAGGTGCCTTGGGACTTTCGATCGGCGGTAAAAGTCCGTCCGTCAAACAATTTCCAGCGGTGGAGATCGTTGGGATTCCACGGCGCTTCGCTTCAGCGCGTGGTTATAAACGGGCGTGGAGGTAAAACTTAGGGTTCTTACATTTTCACCCAACGATCATTGCTTTCGTCTCTTCCGCCACCGGTGACTCCGTACTCTTTCTTGGAGCTTTCTCAAATCCAGTTCTTCCCGCTTTGAGAAAAAATGGCCAAGATTGTTTCTGAGTGGGCTGAGTCGGAGATGGACAATGCCAAAATGATCGCTCTGTTGCGTGAGAAGATTCCCGATGGACTTCTCGAAGTGGATTGCGCGAATGAGCAAAGATTGGCCGTCAGGAGAGGAAGGCCAAATCCCATTTTCCAGGCGTATTGTGAGTGCGGTCTCCGACTGCCTGGTCACCTCTTCCTTACACTCGTGCTCGAGCACTTTAGGGTGGAATTAGTGAACCTTGGTCCTAATTCCATCACGATGTTGAGCGTGTTCGTGTACTTGTGTGAGGCCTACCTGGGGATTTTGGCAGACCTCGAGCTTTTCCAATACTATTACGGAATGGCTCGTCAAGCCGGAATCGCCGGTAGCTGTGGTCTGAAGCTCCACGACGGCAAGTCGAAGGAGTACATTCAGATGTTTACCCGGTCGTCATGGCCGGGTGGAAGAAGAGGTGGTTCTACTGGGAGGTAACCAAGGAAGACAACCTCTCCTTCGCCGGAAAGGCCGCCGAGCGGTCCTCTTCCTGGGACTCAACTCCCAGTAATCTCAACCGGATTACCCCCTTCATTCAAGCTATTAAAGATTTGAAGTCGGAGGGGCTTACCGGTTGGCACGTGGTGTAAGACTTCATCACGCGCCGGATTAGTCCTTTGAAGGCACGAGTTCCTCCCATGTGGAGGTACTCGGGAAAGGACGACCCAACCAGGGATTATAAAGACAGTGAGTAGCAAGACTTACTCTTTTGGTTTTGTCCTTGATTAATCCTGATTTAGTCTTTCAATCGTACTGTTTATGTGTACAGATCTTCCGCAGGCGGAGGTTGACGCGCGTGTCAGGCTCATCTGCGAGAAGCATCCGACCAACATTAGCGCTCCTCAAATCCTCGCGGTTTTGACCACATAGGAGAAAGAAGAGCGCCTAAAGGTAATCAAATGATTTTGTCTTTAGGCGTTTTGTTGTCGTAAAACGATGTACGACCAACGGATTTGTCGTAGAAGAACTTACGATTGGATACTGATCGTAGAAAAACTTACGACCGAAAGTAATCGTAGGAGAACTTACGACTAGATAATGTCGTAGAAAGGCTTACGACTTTTGAACTGGTCGTACTAACGACCAGATAGTGATCGTAGAAGATCTTACGACCACTTTCTTTCTATTTCAACAGAAAGTTCGCATGGAGAACCGCCAAGATGACGAAGAAGTCGACCTGGTGGTTATCGGGCGACTGCGCAGGCGGAGTCAGCAAATTCCCCTCCATCCAAGAAGCGTCGACTGGTAAAAGTCGGCGATAAGGGTGGTTCAAGTTCAGCTCCTCCTGCTCCTTTTGCTAAATTTGCCGCAGACCTGGCTGCGGCGAAGAAGAAAGCAGAAGCGGAGGACTTTGCTCTTAAGCACAAGGTCCCCAAGGTTAAGGTACCCTTCTACTACGACAACAAGTCATTCGCAGTTTCAGCTTCTCGTGGCCTCATAAGACAACTAAAAAGGAGAACTGGAAGAACTTTATGTCTTTTGTGAAGGAAACTGCTGCTCTGGTGGGATCTGAGGCCGAGGGAAGCAGTGCTCTTCGGGTGGTCGAGACTGATCTCGATCACCCGGGAAGTTGGGAGGAGGCGACTCCTGTTGTCCCGAGTGCTTCTCGACCAGAAATGGTTGAGAAGAAATCGAAGAAATCTTCCGTCGGGAAGGTGGCTCCTAAGTTTCGAGTTAGGTCCAGTGCACAGAGGTATGTAAAAAAAAACATAAGTGTAATAACTGCACTTACTGTTTGTCTTTTACGAGTTGATTTATTTCTGTGTATTGTGATCTTAGCCCGACGCCTCAAATTTCGTGGATGCTCGGCGAGGAGCCATTGTCACTCTTTCAGCTGGCGAGGGTGTGACCGCGGTAGTAGCCGAAGAACCGGCTACTATTCTTGTGGCTAAAAAAGCTACGGCTGTTGAGGTCGCTACGACCGCTGAGGGTGTCGAAGTTGCTACGACAACCGAGGCTGTCGTAGAGACTAGAGAGGAGGCGACGGAGGCCTCGAGGGAGATACCGGAGGTCGGTGGCAGCGGGAGTGCTGACCACCGTGCCGGCAAGGAGGTTGTCGAGACGTTCCTTCCGCCCTCCGGTGGTGTCCCGTCCACCGAGTCGAGGAAGAAGAGTACTTCAACTTTTGCTCTGATTTCTTTGGCCCTGACTCTATCGTAGGATCTTCGGCCTACCGATCTCGCGACCGAGTTCCACACCCTAGCAGCATTCCCAATTGTGGGGATGTTTTCGACAACGAACGACTTGAGGGGGTCTGGTGGAAACGAGTCGAGGAGATGGATGGGCTGAAGGATCCATCACGAATAATGTCCATGTTTGCTTGGTCAAATATGAATGTAAGTATTCACCGATACTTATTTGCAGTTTTTACTTCTTTCTCTTATCGTTTTTCTCCCTTGTAGAGAGTCGTGGAGCAAATCGCTACGATTTGCGAATACCATCGGCAACTTGTTAAGCTTCAATAAGAGAAAGCATTACTCTGCGAGCAAACAGAGAGGTGGTGAGTAACCGACTTTCGTAATCGTTCTTATTACTTGTTCAGTACTCGTAGAAGGTTGTCGTAGAAAAACTTACGACTTGGTACTAGTTGTAGAAAAACTTACGACTAGGGGGTAGTCGTAGAATAGCTTACGACCACTCATCGATCGTAGAAGTACTTACGACCGCCTGTTTTAAGTGTGTTCATGTCTTCCCTTTACCGTTTCAGGTTTAAGAGTGACGAAAAGACCTTGGCTGATTGGCTCGACTTTGAGAAAGCCGAATCGAAAAAGCTAAGAGATAAAGTCACCGACTTCCTGAAGAAGTTTCAGGAAGCCAACTCTGCAACTCAACGGTTGCAGAAAAAGATAAATAGTACGTACTATTACGACTACTTCTGCTCTTGGTTTCCATCTCCCCCCTTTTTCTTAACCTCTCATTCTTTTGCAGAAAAATAAGTCAAAAATAAGGCCCTTCAGTCCGAGGTGGGGGGCTCTCCAGATCGAGGTCAGGGAGAAGTCCTCAGTAGTCCGTGAAATCTCCCGCATCGCGAAGGAGAAAGATCAGGAAATTGAGAACTTGGGTTCTCAATTAGCTGGTAAGTAGATCCTTTACCGGCTATCGATTTGTTTTATCTTCCCATAGAATCATTTCATTTAACCAATCCTTACTCTTTTCAGATCGATTGATTGAAATAAAACAACTCCATGAGGCTTCGACTCGTTCCCAGGAGGAGATGAAATCAATGAAGATTAATCTTCAAGATAATATCTCACTTCTGAACAATGTACTCGATGGACTTCGTACCGGGAGGGTTGCTCCTTGCGACGACACGATGTCTGCTTATACAAGTGCTATTGGAGAACAAGTCGGTACTTTACAAGAGTTGGTGTCTACTCTGAAGACCAACCAGAATGATTCAATAAGGGAAGCGGTTAAAGGGGTTGTGAGCTTTATTTTAGCAAAACTCAAAGCCTGTGATCCTAACCTTAATCCTCATTCTGTTGAAGCCGACTTCGACTGCACCGAATCTGAAGCAGAAAAGCTAATCGAAGAGATGCAGTCGTTTGGCGAGAAGGTCGCGGAGGAGATGCAAATAGAATCTCCTTGATCAGAGTAGTCTTGTAACACATTTTTGTAAAGACAAGTCTTTTTTGATGGCGATGCACATATATATGATCCTTTCTTTTTCCTGCAAATCATCCCGTAGAGTAGTTAGTAACTTGTAAGATAATGAAAGAGGAAGAAATAATCAAACCAGATATGAGCGATTCCTCCTTTCTCCTTCCTTTTCCTGTGAGCATTCGTGAGTAGTTAGCAACTCGTAAGATGATAACTCGGAAAAAATAAGACTAAGAAATGAAGTCATGTTTATAGCTTTATCTTAGCCCCCGACTACTTACTTAGTTTAATAAATAAACTAAGAAAGTAGTAAAGAAAGGGTTTCTGAAAACAGAGAGGTTTGTTCGACTTTTAGTTTTCGAGTATCGATCATCTTGCATTAGTCGAGAGAGTAGAAACAGATCGACGCTAGGAAGTTCCCTCTAGTGGGCAAGACCACGTGCAAAGAAAAAAGTCTTCGACTAGGTGATGTTACCATCTCTGACCAGATTAATCAAATCAATGACGACAACTTGAGCGAAACAAACATCTAGAGGATCGTAAGGATTCGTTCGACTGTTTTTGTTTTTCCCGACGGAGTTATCCTGGCAGCAAAAGTAGGAAACAGAATGATGCTAGGAAGTTCCTTCTAGTGGGCAGGACCACGTGCAGAAAGGAGAGGCTTCGACTAGGTGTGTTTCTTCCTCCGGCCAGTAAAAACCAATCAAGATAATTTAAAAGTAGTCGAACGCATCGCAACAGGTGCACTCTTCTTAGATTATTTTCAAAATAAGCTGAAGTGACATGAATTTGCTTAACAACTTTCGACCATGTTTTTGAGCTCGATAACCTTTGTACTGGTTGTTATAGCAAAGAACAAGGCGACATTAGGAAGCTCCTTCCAGTGGGCAGGACCACATGCAGAGAGGAGAGACTTCGACTAGATATGTTGTCCTTTTTCCGACCAGTGTACAAGAGGAATGAGGTTATAAAAATGGTCGAAAATTAAAGCAAAATCCAAAAAAAAGAGGCAAAAAAGGTAGGGAGAACCTGATACTTTATTGTCGTAGATGCTTGTTACACATAGAACTTGCGTAACCGGTCAATGTTCCAAGAATTTGAGAGAACACGGCCGTCTTCCATTGCAAGTCGTGCGATCCCGGGCGCGTTATTTCGACCACGATGTAAGGACCTTCCCATTTAGGGAAAGTTTGTTCCGATTAGACGGGATTGATAAGCCTCAATACCGTGTCACCTACAACAAGGTCACGAGGTTGGACCTTACGATCGTAGTATCTGCGCAGGTCCGTTGGTAGATCGCGAACGGATTAAAGCTCGGTTTCTCTTTTCCTCGAGCAGGTTGATGTCATCCGCTCGGAATTGTTCTTGAATGGAGTCATTGAACTTGTCGACCCGTGCTGACCTAATCTTTAGTTCTGGTGGAAGCATGGCTTCGGCACCGAAGACTAGAAAGAAAGGTGTTTCTCCTGTAGCTCGGCTAGGCGTCGTGTGAATCGCCCATAATACTGAAGGTAATTCTTGTAGCCAAGCCCCCGAGCGCTTGACAAGATGATCGAAGACTCGGGTTTTGATTCCCTTCATTATTTGGCCATTCGCTCTCTCGACTACCCCGTTGCTTTGGGGGTGGGCGACAGAAGCGTAACACAAACGAGTTCCCAACTCGTCGCAAAATTCCTGAAATTTTGCGCTTGTAAACTGTTTGCCATTATCTGTGATAATTAGACTTGGTACTCCAAACCGAGTGATCACGCATCTCATCATGAACCGTTTTGCTGCTTCTGTTATTATCCCAGTCACAGGCTCAGCTTCTATCCATTTTGTGAACATATCGATAGCCACAAAAAGGAACTCGAAACCTCCTGGAGCTCTGGGTAACGGTCCTAGGATATCAAGACCCCAGGTCGCAAAAGACCAAGACAGAGGAATTGTTTGCAATGCCTGAGCCGGTTGGTGTATTTACCGGCTATGAAACTGGCACTGTGCACACTTCTTAACCAGCTCTCTGGCATCATGGAGGGCTGTTGGCCAATAAAAACCTTGTCGAAAAGCTTTACCGACCAGCGCTCAGAGGAAGCATGAGTTTCACAGATCCTCTGTATGTCGTGAAGGAGTTTTAACCCTTCGCTCGCGAATACATCGCATGAGCACCCCTTGTGTTCCTCTTTATAAAGGACACCTTCGACCAAAGTATACATTTTGGCCTTTCGGGATAGTCGACCGCTTCTAGATCGCCATCTGCACGAACCCGTCTCAAGGTACATGTAGATGGGTGTCATCCATGTATCTTCGCACTCTGCAGAGGTCGTTTCTATAGGAGGTGCCTCTAGTTCTTCGACTATAGATGACTTTTGAAGTCGTTCTAGAAACACCCTTTCTGATCGAGGATCGAGAAGAAGCTAGACGAGCTGGTTGGTCTCATGAGGAAATTATCCTTTCGAGGATAAATTGTACCTCAAAACCCAAAAAGTGCTTTTCTAACTTTCGAACTTCCGATAAGTACGGGACATGGTCGAATTGGAGCACCGTACTCTTTTCGACTTGATTCACGACTAGTTGAGAGTCTCCTCTTACGAGTAGTCGTCGAATCGAGCGCCGCGCTCATATTCCAACTAGCAAACCTTCGTACTCTGCCACGTTGTTAGTGGCCTGAAAGTTTAATTGCATGGCATACTTTAAGGTTTCTCCGGTAGGAGATTCCAGGACCACCCCAGCCCCGAGCCACTTATCTTAAGTGACCCGTCAAAGTACATCGCCCATCGATCGTGGGAATCGTGATCGGGATTCGAGCAGTTCAGATTTGTCCATTCGCGACAAAGTCCGCCAAGATCCGGGATTTAATGGCCGTCGGGACACGAAATGGATGTCGAACGCCCCAAGTTCGACTGACCATTTTGCCATGCGTCCGGCTGTTTCTCTATTCTAGAGGATCGCTCCCAAGGGAAACTCAGACGGCACAGCTAGTTTGTGCGCCTGAAAATAATGCCGCAGTTTCCTCGAAGACATGAGGAGGGCATACAGAAGTTTTTGAACCTGAGGGTAATGCTCCTTAGGTCCGTGTAAAACCTCACTGACGTAGTAGACTGGCCGTTGAATGTTTTCACGATCTACGACCAGTACTGCGCTCACTGCCTGTGGTGTGGCAGCTAGGTAAACTAAGAGTGTCTCTCCTGGTTTCGGTGAAACCAGGACAGGAGCATTCGTAAGATACCTCTTGACTTCCTCGAAGGCTAAGTTAGCCTCTTTCGTCCACTCGAAGCCTTCGTGTTTCCTTAGAAGTTTGAAGAAAGGGAGCCCTTTTTATCCCAAGCGTGCTATGAAATGACTTAACGCCGCCATGCATCCTGTGAGTTTCTGGACTTCTTTCTTCGTGGTTGGGGAGCGCATCTGAGTGATGGCTTTTATCTTTTCGGGATTTGCTTCTATTCCTCGTGCAGAGACCAGAAATCCAAGTAATTTCCCCGAAGAGACCCCAAACACACACTTCTCAGGATTAAGTTTCAAGTGGTGCTTTACGAGGTTATCGAAAGTCTCCGTAAGTCCGTGATATGATTGAGTCGCTTCTTGCTTTTACAACTAGATCATCAACATAGACTTCCGATTTCGCCTAGTTGAGGAGCAAAAGTCGTTTGCATCAAACGCTGAAAAGAAGCTCCAGCATTTTTTAAGCCGAATGGCATTTTGACATAGCAAAATATCCCAAACGGTGTAATAAATGCGGTCTTCTCCTCATCTTCTCGACACATACTAATCTGGTGGTAACTAGAGTATGCATCTAGAAAACTCAACATTTCACACCCTGCAGTAGAGTCAACCAGCTGATCCATACGAGGTAACGGTAAATCATCTTTTGGACAAGCCTTATTAAGGTCTGTAAAGTCCACGCACATACGCCATTTGTCGTTCGACTTTTTAACCATTACAGGGTTGGCCAACCACTCGGGGTGATCGACTTCTCTTATGAAGCCTGCTTTAAGCAACTTGTCCAATTCTGATCTAATTGCATCTCGTCGATCAGGGGCAAATCTCCATAATTTTTGTTTTACGGGTAATTTATCAGGCTGTAGAGCTAGTCTGTGCTCGATCACTTCCCTGGGGACTCCGGGCATGTCGGATGCTTTCCACGTGAAGACATCAGCGTTTGCCTCGAGGAAAGTGATGAGGGTGTCTTCCTATTTGGGGTCGGAAGAATCCCCAATGCGAACAGTCTTCGAGGGCTCCTCTGCGTCCAAAGGAACCTCCTTGACCTGGTCGTTCGGCTTAGGTGCAGCTTTAGGCTTCGACTTACTAGTCAAAGGCTGACTTTTGTCTCGAGTTGGTAGTTGTCCAACCATCTCGAGGGAACGACGGTCGCAAGAGTGCGCCATCTTCTTGTCACAGTATATCGTGATCACTCCTTTGGGACCTGGCATCTTAAGACATTGGTACCCATAATGAGTAGCTATTAAGAATTTTGCCAAAGTAGGTCGTCCGAGTATGGCGTTATACGTCGTATCAAAATCGACCACCTCAAAGGAGACCTTCTCTGTCCTGAAATTGCTTGGTGATCCAAACGTTAAAGGAAGAGAGACTTGGCCAATGGGTTTGGCCGAAGACCCCGGTACAATTTCATGAAATGAATATCGTACCGGTCTTACCTTTGTCCTGGGTACCTGCATCTCGTCTAGGGTACTCGTAAACAGTATGTTTAACGAGCTTCCACCATCAACCAAAACTCGATTGACTCGACAATTGTTGATGGTGGGTTCGACCACTATCGGGAATCGACCTGGTCTAGTCGAAGGGATCGGACAATCACCCTTCTTGAAAGTAATGGTGACTTCCACCACTTCGTAATTTATTGACAAGAGGAGTCGATTGTGTTTACCTCACGCCGATAGCCTTCACCGCCTCGCGATTCATATACCGAAGATCCCCCATAGATGTGATCGATGGTGTGTTGCGGATCCTGGAACGGCATCTCTTCATCATTCGACTCCTTCTGTCCACTTGTTTGGCTTACCTGTTCAAGAGTAGGAAGTGGCCCCTTGCCAGAGTAATAGTCTTCGAGTTTCCGTAGGAAAACTCGGCACTTACGAAGATCATGTCCTTCTTTTTTATGAAAAGGACACCACCTTGGTTTGTCATTTCCCCGATCTTGGCGCTTACCTTGGCCTCGATCGGGATTTTGCTTGGCGTTGCGTGGCTCCTTGTCGCTTATGTCCAGGACTTCCTTAGAACCGGCTGCTGGAGATTTGTGTCTTTTTGCCTTGTTCTTAGATTTCTTAGCCTTTTATCCTTTTTCTTACCACTTTCACCTGCTTCCTGAGGGATGTCGTCTTTGCGATCGATAGTATTATTCCACTCGATCGCTTCAAAGAAGATGATATCTATCGCCATCTCAAAAGTTCGCGACGGTGGCAGGTGGATGTAAAGCAATGTCTTCTGTAATCCTTCTGCTTCGGACTCCCTGCTTGAAAGCCCTGATCACGGATGAGTCAGAAACTTCCGGAATAGAATTTTGAACCTGACTGAAGCGCCTGATGAATTGGCGTAGCGTTTCATGGTTGTTCTGTCTTATCCGGTGCAAGTCATCCTCCTTTCCTGGGCGGTTATAAGTGCCTTGGAAATTTGCCAGCAAAAGATCGCAGAGGTGTTGCCACGAGTAGATCGATTCGAATGGCTGGTTTAAAAGCCATGATCGTGCCGATCCTTCGAGCACAGTTGGAAGGTAATTCGCCATGACATGCTCTCCTCCTCCTGCAGCTCGGATAGCTGTAGTGTAAATTTGGAGGAACTCGATGGGATTTTGAGTTCCATCGAATTTCTCCATATTCGCTGTCCGGAACCAAGGTGGCCAGCGAACCGCTCAAAGGTCGGGTGAGAACGCCCGACACCCCGAAATAACCTCTTGCCTCCTTCTTTGCAGAAAAGAAGGGTTAATGTCGCCGGGTGATCGAACTCGTCGATACCCAGCCACAGGAGGGCTAGACCTACGATAGGTCTCAGTTTTACGAGGGAAATACTCCTCGTACCCCGCTTAATGCCGTGTGTCTTGTCGCCGAAGTGGTGAAAGATCACCTCTCCTGTGGGCTTGTGACGTTCTCCTCAGGTCGGGAGAACGACGTGAGTGAAAGTCGTGTTGCCTTCTATGCGACGAATTATCTGAACGGCTTGCAGAAGAAGGAGTCGTACTACTACGACCTCCCGGTTGTGATTGACGAAGACGCTCGAGTTTGACCATCGTGTCGCGAAGCCTTTGTGTGATCTCTTCTGCAAAGAGATCATAACCTGGTGCTCGAGCGAGTTCTTGGGTCGGGTTTTCCAAAGAAATCGTTGATGTCTTTGGAGTTCTTGAGCTTCCTCCGACTGGAAATAAGCACGCTCAGGAAGATTCTTCTGAGCCACTATTCTCTTCCGTCGGGTTGTCTCAGAATGGTATATTTCAGACCTCTGAGCTTGCTTCAATGGAGTGCGAGAACGTTGAGAATGTCCCGCACGTTCATTAAAGTGTTCGTCTCGTTCGCCAACTGTGGTGTCCTTGCCATTGCGACGAGGTGGTGTAGAGTATGCTCGACGGGAAGCATGGCCAATCCTTCTTCTAGGAGAACGATCCTTATCAGAGGGAAGGACGAAGACCTCCCGTGGATGACCTCCACTTGCGCTCGAGGCCTCCTCGCTTGAGGAGTAGTCGAGCGACACCATCTGGCGACTTGGAGTAAACCCCTCCATGTAGGGGAACTCCTGGTTATAACCGTCTCCGTCTGCAGGTGGGTCCTGCGTCGGGATGGTTGAATTTGGATGAACAGCGTGTTCGATCCTCTTCCCTGCGGAAATACTCGGAGAGAGAGGACCATCAAGTGTCGATGGAGCTCCAGAATGATGGCTTCCAGAACCTGTCTTGCCAAGTCGTACTGCCTCGGGGGAACTCGAACGCTTGGAGGAAAAACTCTCGTCGCGTTGCGAATTTGCCCCAATGCATTCTTGCTGTTGGTCGTGGCGACCCTTGCCCACCGAGGAAGTTGGTTCCTCGATGAGGCGTACTGTCGTGGGGGATAAGGATCCCTCCTCGACTCCGGTAGTGATGCAGTCTCCGAGATCTGATAAAAGATCTCCAGAGGCGGCAACACCGTCAGAAGATTTGATACTCGGTTCGTAGTTGAAGCCGGCATCCATGTCGACATCTGCGTAATCGGCCAAGTCGAACCAATTCTCCTCGTTCCATTCTCCTGCCATGGTAGCATCAAAGAGAAAAGAAAGAACTGTTGACAAGGAATTACCAGAAGATCCCCACGGTCGGCGCCAACTGTCGGTGTTTTAGAACCGATCTTACGTAAAGATTGTTTGATTCGGGGGGTCTCCACAATTGATCACGCAGACGAGAGAGACACAGGGATTTTTATACAGGTTCGGGCTTTCTCCAGTGATAATAATAACCCTACTCCTGTGTATCTTGTATTGGGTATCTGGATTACAATCAGTTGAAGGTCTTACTCATTGTCTTCCAAAAGGGCATCTCCCTCTATCTCTAAAAGATACCTATTTATACTACGCAGTGGTGGCTGTTGTCCTTCCGGGCTCTTTAGTCGCTCATTATTGCATAATAATGAGAGTAATTACCGGAGTAGTAACCTCCCCATGCTGTCAAACGGTTATCAGTCAGAGATAGTGGGGCATTATCTGTAGTTATATCAGGCATAACTACGTATTTTGACTGCTCAGATTCCCACTATTAAATGGGCCTTTTGACGAGTGGACCCAGTTAATGGTGAGGAAGTTGTGGCAGAGCTGGTCATAAAAGAACTTACGACCAGGGGGATGTCGTAGAAAGGCTTACGACTGAGTACTGGTCGCAGGAAGACTTACGACCGGACGTAATCATAGCAGGGCTTACGATTACACCATAGTCGTAAAAACACTTACGACCAGGGGGTGGTCGTAGAAGATCTTACGACCACCTATCTTACTCTTCCCTTATAATATTAAGGGGTATACCATGTGACGTCATATTACATGATTATGGAAATAATAAAATGAGGATTATTAGATCCTCGTCAAAAAATTTGTGACATCTTTTGGATGTCAGGATTGAAACTTCATAAGACTTGTGACAAAACTAAATGAAACTTGATGAAATTATATAAAACTTGATGAAACATGATGTTACTACTGAAAACTTGTCTTGTGCAAAAAAGATGAAACTTCATGAAACACGTATGAAATTAGTTTCATCCCGTTATTTGGGATTAAACTTCATGAAACTATATGAAACTTGATGAAACACGGTGAAACTTAGGATGAAACTTCATGAAACTTGATGAAGCTTCATGAGACTTGGGATGAAACTTAATGAAATTATATGAAACTTGATGAAATTAATACGATGAAACTTGAGATAAAACTTTATAAAATTTAATAAAACTTCGTGAGACTTTGAAAAAAAGAAGAGAAAGAAATTCAAAAGATGTATAACAGCAAAGGAAATCATCATCAAATCAAAAGCACATGCAACCACAGTAAATAAAAGCAAGCCACAACTGCATTGGTGATGTGACCACTATGTGCAAAATTCTTCCCCACCCAGAAGGAGCGATAATTGCAGTATCGAAATTAACAAGGTAAAAAACGATGCAAGCCACAAGAAACCTGGAAGGAGAAATTTTTAGACGACAAAGACACGAGCTTAGCTAGCTCACCTCATCCATCATGGAGATGAGCCTCGTCTTCTTCCACTGCTGCTCGGCGGCCGAGATGGGGCCAGCGTCAGCTGTCGCGCGATCGACGGTGTTTAGCTCGTGATCGACGGTGTCAGCGCCATCCATCGGATCCGCGTTGAGCAGGCCCTCCTCGGGGACGCTTCGGTCGTCGTGCGCAGTAGCGCCACCCACGTCATAGATCTCCTCTAGCAGCTTCTCTGCCGGGCCGAGGAACATGGACCGCCCAAGCACTGCCGCGTAGCCGCTAGAGGTGTGGAGTAGTATCGTGAGCAGTAGTACTGTGAGGAGAGGTGTGGAGTGGAATTGGTTGTGGTGGACATCAACATATATGGGGATCCAACGATAGATTGCTATCCCGTTGGATTGGCTTCCAACGCTATAGTATTTTTCAGCTTTTCCCTATTGATATATACTCAGTTCAAAAAACAAATTATTTTGGAATACGTGCGGTCAAACTTTGAAAATTTTGACTATCGATATCTTTTTAAATATTTAGATTAGATATATGAAAATCATACGTGTAGATTCGTCTCAAAAAGTGCTTTCATATTATTATAATTTTATTAGGTTTTATAAATATATTACAATAGTAATTAATGATCAAAGTTATATTTTTAGAACCGTGCTGATGTCCAAAATAATTTGTTTTATAAACTGGAGGGAGTATTGTGCATGTGAACTTAGCTTGGAAGAAGAATACCAAACATTGGGTTTTCCAAATCTTGTTTTTAGAACTAATATCAATATGATGCACCTAAGCAATTAGGATGTTGTAGCCTTGTAGTATACAACTCGATATGCCGCCTTATATTGTGTTACATACTTTTACTTAAGTAATCATGCTATTTTTCTCATCGTAGAAAGTAGTTCACTGAAGAGAGCCTAATGGGCCTCTTGCTTTAACCAGAGATGTGACGACAAATTTTTTTTGGGAGCCTCTCTATCTAGTGAACACTATCTGACTAATGAAACTTTCATCTCGAAATTTCCAAGTTTCATCTCAAAATTCCAATTTTCAAACTTAGTAATTCGAACCACACCTCCAAACTATTGAAACTTTCAAATTAAAATTTTTAACTTTCAACATGGATTTTAAAACCTCTAACTTTCTAGTCGAAATTTCCAACTTTCAACTCGTTAATATTATAAGTTATTCACTAGTTAACAAACCAGTGAGCGTTCACTATATAGCAATCTCGAAAACTATTTTGCCTAAATATTAATAAACCAAAAAATCAAAATGTACGAGGTTAATTACCGTACCGGTTAACCGTCAACCACATGAAAAACCCACCCTTCACATCCTAGCCATTGGGATATAGGTTGGCGTCCATAACTAGCTTGTTTGGCAAGATCGGAAGTTAAATAAACGAAAAGGTGTTAATTAGTAAGACAATCACGTACAACTGAACCAAATTGATAAATAATAGAATTGTTATGTAAATACTGAATGCCATGCACATCAATGTAAATTCCGTGCATCAACCCAAGTGTTCCGAAGCTCGGGCTAGAGCCATCGGCAACGCTCAACATGTTCGACTGCTACTGTGGGTTTAGAGAATACAAAGGGCGCCGTGAGCGCGTCGGCGCAAGCGCGACCACGTACGGGAAGGCGCGCGTTTTTTTTTTCTCCAACAGTAAGGGAGGCGGATGGGTAAACCAAGAAGTTTCTTGAGATTTCAGACGCGGATCTCTGCTTTACCATTTTGCTACGGACCTACGACAGAGGTGTACAGTACATAACCATAGGGTTCATCTGGCCGTCCGATCACCAGCGAACAGTTTAGATTAACAGCATGCGTACTGCGCTTCAGTCATAAACAGTAAAATCTCCATAATATTTCATGTGTACAGTGGAGCCAGATCTGGTTCCACATTTTTTGCACCAGTAGCACTGTAGCAGCAAACTCAAACTACTATAGCTGCGGTGCTTCTCTGTAATCCTACAGAGGGCCCGGATCCTGGTATAGGTAGGTGGCAAATCTGGGGAGAGCAGCCTTAAGAGGTGAGGTTAAGGCCCCATCTCATAGATTATTTTTTTACGCGTCAAACCCATCCCATAGATCTCCGACCCCATCCGCAATGTCATGCGTGTGAACGATGCGTGGTGCACTGCTGTGTTTTCTCTTGCACGGGGCGCGGTTCAACGCGGAGAGCAGAGGCAAGGTAGGCGAGGAGGAACGACCAGATGAGTTAACGACCAGGCGGACCAGACGGGCACGATTTGGCGATGATGTGGCCGTGCAAGAAGCTGAGGAATAAGCGGTAACGGCTGAGTTAGTGGCCTTGGAAAAGTACAGTATCTATATCATATGATGAGCAACAAATTATTCAAGAATCTCGGTGGCCAAGAAATAATTGGTAATTAGTATGGAAATGAGTCTTATAATACCAGGAATCCAAAAGAAATAATTTTCTTTTCTGACTTATTTGTTCAATTCATTTCAAATAAGATGTATCTTATTCAAGCCAATAAATAGAGCTAGGGTTATAGTTCATTATAGTTCATGCATCCAGTAGAAACCAAAATAAGGTTTTTCCTGCACAGTACAAGGGATCGATGCATAATTTCAAAAATTGAGTGGGGGCACATGCCACTAGTCCTAACGTGGAACGCCACCCAACTGAAAAATTGAGAAGGGACGTAGCCTTCAGAAATTGAACAAACTATAATTTTTTTGCAAAATATGTAATTTCCAAAATTGAGTAATTAAGTGGGGGCACGTACCGCACTAGTGCCAATGTAGGTCCGTCCATGATAATTTCTGTGGGTACAAATTTATAGGAAATAAGAAGATATGTGCAACACGGTACCCGTATAGCAATCCTCCACCTGGCATAGCAAAGGCCAGGGTGAATCCTCGCCCTCGTGATAGATTGATTTCCTTCTTGTCCATCACATATCCATCTCAAGCAGCAACCCTCACAAAACTAAAAAAATCTGTAGGAAATTTGGTTAGTGGTCTTATTTTAAATAAGAAGAAAAGTCCACTAATTTGGATTGGTCTTAGCTACAAATTTATTGGAAATAAGAAGATAACACCACTAAGCAATGTAATTCACAAAAAAAAACCATGAAATTCTACTTTCCAAAAGGAATTTTTTTTAGGGTTGACTTAAATGTTAATCACCTAAGCTACAGAGGGGGATTACTACATGATTGGTAAGTATATTAAAGCTTCATGACTAATTTTGTCATAACTAAGTTTAGGCAAGTGTGGGCTACACTTTTCGTGGCAAAAAAAAAGACAAATTCAAGTGTGGCAGAATTAGTAAAAAAAAAAAGAGTCCGTCTCACGTGGAACACTAGGCAAAGAAAGTATTACGTGGAACACTAATTAAAGAAAGTATGGCAAACCATAATTATGGTGATGAACCAAACACTTGACACACCCAAGGTTAGACTTAAGCCAAACACCCCATAAATTGCAATATACCACCTTGAAAGATCAACTATGGAAGAGAGTAAGAGTACAAAAAACCACGGAAGAAGTACAGCATGAACTCGAAGAAACGGCACAGTCCCACTATGAATTATCATCCACTTTAGCCTTTGACTGACCATTACATGTTACAACCAGCTCAAATCTATACAACCTGGTAGGATTCCAAGCATAAGTAGAAGAGTACACTGATAATACGAAATGAACAGATGAACCGAAGATTGGAAACGCAACTTCATTCACAGAGCATCTCAAGTGAGAATCAATCAAGTCAAGTTGTGACTCACCCAACAACCTCAACTCCGAACAGAACTTGACACGGTAAAGCAACAGCTTCTCCCTCCAGAACATGTGCGTATATCTTGTACATCATATAGAAACACATTTTTTTTGGGTAAAACAGACAAGCAACCGAATCAACTATTTCCCTAGCCGCAGAGGGACCGACTCTGTGTAGTATCAAGCTTACAATTACAACAGCACCTCATAACACATGGAACTCGCACCAGAGTTCTTCAATCTTTCTGTCCAGTCGTTTCTCTGCAGAATTTTGGTGTACATACAAATTATTGTCGATGGAGTAGACCTGACCTTCATAGTATGCTACAAGAGCAGCGAGTGGTCTTAGACAACTTGTTGGTCTTCTTGTCTGCAACAAACAAGTAACAGGGAAAGAAGAATCCGAATCAGATTAACAATTGATAATATACCTAGCAAATGTTGATTGACAACTGAGCTCTCTCAAATCTCAGCTACATAAGCCGTACTGCACTGTTCCTATTTTCAAAATTACTACCACTTTGTTCAATAATTGAAATGCTAAAATAGAATTTGTCCATTTAGTTCCTGTAAATGAGCATGCTTAGCAAACACTTGGTCTTCAAAATTCAACTACCTTAGGTATACAAATCACACAGCACGGAAAAGTTCTGTTCTCCAGCAACCGAAAGGCAACGAAACACTAAAATTGGTTCAGAAAAGGAACATGATAGATTATGGTAACCAACTGGTATACTAGCCAAGACCATGCTTTTGAATCCTGACTGCTATTCTTTTACATATAATGATATAAATATCACATTTTATTGTATTCTATCAAAGAATGTAAAGAATCTGAAATATTGCCGATTTTCACGAGACATGAGGTTTGCAGTGGCTTTTGGCTAATTCCTGTTGCACTGGTTACAAGAGGAAATTAGCCAGAAACCAAAACCTGTGACCTGGTGGAAAGAACCCTATGAACAGCTTCTTAAACAACAGTAGGAAAGCCCTACATTCTGACTACAAATTATAGGACACCAAACAGCTTACTTTACTGACTCCCTAAGAACAGAAAACCTGAACACTTGAGAATTTCATGTCAACACTTTGTACTTTAAGACACAATTTATAAATATCACATTTTATTGTATCCTATCAAAGAATGTAAAGAATCTGAAATATTCCCGATTTTCACGAGACGTGAGGTTTGCAGTGGCTTTTGGCCAATTCCTGTTGCACTGGTTACAAGAGGAAATTAGCCATAAACCAAAACCTGTGACCTGGTGGAAAGAACCCTATAAACAACTTCTTAAACAACAGTAGGAAAGCCCTACATTCTGACTACAAATTATAGGACACCAAACAGCTTACTTTGCTGACTCCCTAAGAACAGAAAACCTGAACACTTGAGAATTTCATGTCAACACTTTGTACTTTAAGACACAATTTTTCTCTTCAGGAAATCTACTGAATACACCTTTTGCATACACAGATTCAACAAAATATGATGGAAGCATGAACCATAGAAAACAAATGCAAAGCAAACTAGAGAAACAGTGGGCACTCTGATTGGCACAATTGCAATTTTAAGACAACTTGTTACAGACTCGTTCTTTGGCAAGAAGTATTCACGCCGGAATAAAACATCGCCAGATACTACTGTGCCTCATCCGGCAAACCAGATGACGTAGCCGACTAGGACTCAGAGTCCTGGCGGTTGGAACTTGGAGAGCAGGCTGCACGGCAGCAAATCAGAAAAGGAGGATTAGGTATTAGATATATTAGGTAGTATCCCTTATCGATATTTGAGATTGTAAGGTATCCCTTTAGGATACGTCTAGTGGTTAGTCTTCCCTATAAAAGGGCACACAATTGTACTCAAAAGGTTAAGCAATAATCAATTAGTCTCCTCCCCTTTGGCGTGCAGTTTAGAGCCTCGCGGCGCTGGCCGGGAACAAGTCCCGCCACGCGCACGAGGGCAAATTTCATTGTTCTCCATACCCGTTACATTCCAACCCCGACTCACGATCTAACCTTCTTCCACCTCTAGCCCAATGTCTCAAGACGAGTCATATCAATTTAGTATCAGAGCCAAACGCCGTGCCATCCTACATGTCCAGTGACGACCCTGATGCCCAGGCGGCAACCGCTGCCCATGGCCGAGACGATTCGGCCAAGCTTGATCAAATCCTCGCGCAACTCTCCACGCTGAACCATCGATTGGACAGTCACGACTTGCGTATTTCACGCACTGAGAAGTTCCAGACCGACAGAGCAACGAATTGGTGGCGTCGCAACTGCACCCGCCAACGCCAACGCGAACAACCAGAGGTGGCCGGTTGGGTGAGGAGCCCTTCGGCGTGCCGCGATTCCACAAATTGGAATTTCCCACGTACGATGGAGACAACGACCCTTACCATGGCTCAATCGGTGTGAACATTTTTTCGAGGGCAGCGTACCATGGAGAAGGTTTGGCTTGCCGCTTACCATCTCACCAGCAACGCTCAACTTTGGTACTATCAACTCGAGCGTGACGAAGTCATCGTGTCTTGGCCTCACTTTGTCGACTTCGTGAACATGCGTTTCGGGCCGCCCTTGTGTAGCAATCCACTCGGTGAATTGGCTCACCTCCGGCGGACCGGGACAGTTCAGGATTATCAACAGCAGTTCTTGGCGCCACTTTGCCGCACCAAACAGCTTTCGTCTAAACAGCATGTACAATTGTTTACAGCCAGCCTACGTAATCCGCTAAAGATCGGTGTGGAGCTCCAAAAACCCGTCCAATTTGCAAACGGTGATGAGCCTCGTCCGAGCACATCACCCTCATCCGGCCATACGAGCATCACGGTGAGGATGATGCGGCCGATGCCCTTCCACCAGTCCGCGGGTCGTCTACGTCGCGTTTCTCTGCTCCGGTCCTACACAGGCCGACCAAGCCACCATTTGTTGTTTCCGATTTGACCGCTCCGACCCCCGGTCAGACCGCACCAGCTCCCGGTTAAGCTAGCTCTCTGGTGCCGACCATGCCACGTCAGCCATTGCTTCCAAGGCCACAAAATTCATGGTTTCGACGCCTAACGCCGGAAGAGACGAATGACCATCGTCTCAAGGGTCTGCTATAATTGTTCGGCCAAATTTACCAGATCATGCATGTTCATTCAAAGGCATATATCTTCTCGAACTCGACGATGACTCTGACAAGGACCCTGTTGACGCTGCCGTCCAGATTTCTTTGCATGCAATTATGGGGGTCAGTACCAGTCGCACCATGAAGCTACAGGTGTCCATCCAGGGCATCCTCCTTACGGCATTGGTGGACTCCGGTTCGGCGCATAATTTTTTGGTGGACAATGTTGCCAACTGCATTGGAGTCCTCACACCACTTCCTGATATGAAAGTCACTATCGCTAAACGCGATCTTGTCACCAATTTGGGGGTCCACCGCGTCCTGCACATCGACATTACCAACGAGTCCTTTCACGTCAACTGCTATGCTTTGCCGCTGGAAAGTTTTGACGTGGTTTTAGGTGTTCAGTGGTTGCGTACCCTCGGACGTATCATATGGGATTTAGATCGTCTCACCATGTCTTTTTGGTGGCGGGATCACCAGGTCACATGGCAAGGTCTCGCCGTTCGCAATGTTCCTCGGGTTCAGGTCTGCACATAGGAGGATGTGATGGCCGATCTGCTTCATGAGTTTGCATCTATCTTTGAAGTTCCGCAAGGTCTTCCTCTGGCCCGCCAGCATGATCATTGTATTCACCTTTGACCTGGGACAGCTCCAGTGGTCGTTCGTTCGTCCGTACCGGTACCCGTAGCTTTTGAAGGACGAGATTGAATGCCAATGTGATGACATGCTTCGGCAAGGCATTATCAGGGAAAGTACTTCGGCTTTTTCGGCACCGGTGCTTTTGATCAAAAAGCATGATGATACTTGGCGATTTTGTGTGGACTATTGCGCCTTGAATGACAAGACCGTGAACGATAAATTTCCAATTCCAGTTGTCGATGAGCTCTTGGATGAGCTGAAGGGCGTGTGTTTCTTCACCAAATTGGATCTACGTAGCGGCTATCACCAAGTTCAGATGCATCCACCGGACATTGAGAAGATTGCTTTCCGCACACTTCAAGGCCACTTTGAGTTCCTGGTTATGTCATTTGGTCTCACCAACGCACTGGCGACCTTTCAAGCTCTTATGAATGATGTTCTTAAACCTTTCCTTCGTCACTTCGTCTTGGTGATTTTTTTATGATATTTTGATTAACAGTTCATCCTGGTCGAAGCATATTCAACAGGTACGCGTCGTCTTACTGCTTTTGGTCGAACATCGCTTGTTCCTTAAGCGATCCAAGTGCTCTTTTGGTAATGACTCGGTTGCGTATCAGGGTCACATCATATCTAGCCAAGGTGTGGTAATGGATCCCGATAAGGTTTCGACTATGGCAGGCCGGTTCCTACGTCCGTCCGGGCTTTACACGGCTTCCTTGGTCTCACAGGCTATTACCGCAAATTTATCAAAGATTACGGCCTCATTGCAACACCTCTCACCAAACTGACGAAGGAGGCATTTGTGTGGAGTGACAAGGCTGCACATGCTTTTACCGCCCCCAAGATAGCTCTCACTTCCGCACCGGTATTACAACTTCCCGACTTCAATATCCAGTTCACTGTCAATTGTGATATGTCTGGTACCGGGTTTGGTGCGGTCTTACATCAAGGGGACCGTCCTTTGGCATTTTTCAGCCATGTTGTGGCTCCTCAACATGCCAAATTGGCTGCTTGTGAACGTGAGCTTATTGGGTTGGTCAAAGCGATTCATCATTGGCGTCCATATTTGTGGGGCAGTTCTTTTCGCGTTCGTACAGATCACTATAGTCTAAAATTTTTGCTTAATCAACGCCTGTCAACCATACCACAACATCACTAGGTGAGCAAACTTTTGGGTATACGTTCACTGTCGAGTACCGGCCGGGTCGACAAAGTACCGCGTCCGATGCTCTTTCTCGCAGCACGGAAGACCAAACGACTATTCATGCAGTGTTAGCTCCATGTTTTGATATATTCGACAGTCTTCGTCAGGAGATTCTAGCACGACCTGATTTACTTCAGCAAAGGGCCAAAGTCCTGGCAGGTGGTGTAGCCCTGGGTTGGTCTGTTGTGGACGACTTATTGTTGTTTCGTGGACGTGTTTTTGTATTGGCCGATTCTGCCGTTTGGGCCACCCTCCTGGCAGATGCTCATCACTCGGGCCACAAAGGAACGCAAAAGATCCTTCATCGTCTTTGCTCTCAGTTTCATGTACCCGGTATGTGTCGCTTGGTTCAAGAGTTTGTGCATGGGTAAGACATGCCAGCATAAAAAATCCGAGTATTTGCATCCGTCTGGTTTGTTACAACCATTGCCCGTTCCTCATCGTGTTTGGGACGATATTTCAATGGACTTCGTGGAAGGTTTTCCAAATGTACATGGCAAGTTTGTGATTCTTACCATCGTTGATCGCTTCTCGAAATATGCCTATTTTTTGGCATTGGGTCATCCGTATACCGCTCGCTCCGTTGCTCGTGTTTTCTTTGACAATATTGTCCGACTTCATGGTGTTCCATCTTCAATTGTGAGTGATCGTGATCCTGTCTTTACAAGTTCGTTTTGGTCAGAATTGTTTCGTCTTGCTAGCTCCAAGTTGCAACTCAGTTCAACTTTTCATCCGCAATCCAATGGCCAAACTAAAGTTGTCAATCGCATCATTGGAATGTATCTTCGTTGCCTGTCTAGGGATCGGCCAAAAGAATGGCTTCGTTGGCCACCTTGGGCGGAATTTTGTTACAACTCTTCTTTCTAGACAACACTTCGCGCTTCTCCCTTTCGTGTTGTGTATGGACGTGATCCTCCGGGTTTAATCACCTATGTGTCTGGCATTGCACGTCTTGCGGCCGTTGATCATCAACCCGTGGAATGTGATAGTTTCTTGCTGAAATTTGGTAACGATTACTTCAAGCTTAGAATTCTATGAAGGAACATTATGATCAAAGTCATCATGCCGTTGAATTTGAGGTTGGACAATGGGTTTGGCTCCGCCTTCATCACCGGGCAGCGGCCTCCTTGGGGCGACCGGCCCTCGACAAACTTTCTCCTAGCTTTTTCGAGCCTTATCAAATCGTGCAACGTATTGGCTCCGTCGCTTACCGTTTGAAGCTACCTCCTCGTGCTCGCCTACATGATGTTTTCCATGTCGCTTTATTTAAACCATTTCACGGTGAGTCGCCGAACCAGATTGTTCCATTGCCTAACATTCATCATGGTCGTGTTGTTCCCCAACCAGCTCAAGTGCTGCGATCACGTTTTACGTCGACTGGGTGGGAAGTTTTGGTTCGTTGGGCAGATCAGCCAGCCACGGAATTGTCATGGTTGTTGCTTTCAGAATTTCGCCAACATTATCCTCATGTGCAACTCAAGGACGAGTTGTTTCTCTGGGACGGCGGAAATGCTACGGATTCGTTCTTTGGCAAGAAGTATTCGCGTCGGAATAAAATATCGCCGGATACTACTATGCCTCATACGGCAAACCAGACAACGTAGCTGACTAGGACTCGGAGTCCTGGCACACAGCTGGAACTCGAAGAGCAGGCCGCACAGCAACAAATCAGAAAAGGAGGATTAGGATTAGGTATTAGATATATTAGGTAGTATCCCTTATGGATATTTGAGATTGTAAGGTATCCCTTTAGGACACGTTTAGTGGTTAGTCTTCCCTATAAAAGGGCACACAATTGTACTCAAAAGGTTAAGCAATAATCAATTAGTCTCCTCCCTTTCGGCATGCAGTTCAGAGCCTCGCGGCGCTGGCCGGGAACAAGTCCCGCCACGCGCACGAGGGCGAACTTCATCGTTCTCCATACCCGTTACGTTCCAACCCCGACTCACGATCCAACCTTCTTCCACCTCTAGCCCAACGTCTCAAGCCGAGTCGTATCACAACTTGCTAGTTCAAACAATTCATAAGCAATGATTTGCACAAAGTATTATGAAGTTACAGGTCACCTGGTTTTGATTTGGCTGAAGATGGCTGAACAACGACGTGCATTGTGATAGCAGTACTGGGAAGATCACCAAAAGGTGCTCTGCACTGTGCAACGTTCTTGTCATTTTCTAGAATTTTGCCTCCACTGATCAGTTTCACATCATTAGCAGTCCTTGGGACAATTGTTTTCTCTACAACCAGAATCATCACAGACATTAGAAACATTGCACAAACATCAGCAGAAGATAGAACTATACTTGAACAAAGTCAGAAGAAAACTACAGATACATTCCAAAGTGGGGGAACTAAAAGAATTAACAGAGCCAGCCGAATATCATAAAAGCAATTATCTTTACTGAAACTCTGTCGATAAAATAAAAACACATTGTGACACCTCATATGCCCAGTGTGCAGGTAGGGCAATAAACATGTCTTGCTCAAAATTAGAACTAAACAACAAAGATGTGGCAGGCACTAGCCCCTGGCAAAGTTGCCTATGTTCGGTCAGCTAGCAACCAGATAAAATTCAAAGGTATTAGTACTATGCAGAAACTAAATTTATCTCAACTATGCAGTTCGACAATATCCAATACTAGCAAACTTTCTGTCCGGTTTGACAATGTTTCCTTTTGAGATAATTCATAATTGCACATTGGATGTCTCAAACTCTCAATGATCAACTGGTTCATTGATCTGTCAGGGACTGCAAGCGTGCAAGTTCAACAGACCTCGATGATTGACAAAATAAAGATAAAAGACCAACAAGTCAACAACAATAGGGCACAAAGCAAAGACACAATACATTTTTTGCACAGCACAAATGCATGCACTGATTTTTCACTCCCTACCAAACAAAGTAGAGGGTACAGTGTTCTCTCTAATCCTCCCGTGGATGGGAAGAGGATTTGATAAACATAGGATGGTTGCCAACAATGCGATACACAAGCTCAGCTTGAACACCATCAGGTTCTCCGAACTTTTGGCCTCTAGAGCATCGGGGCCTACCTGCTGGGCTCTACTTGGGCTACTCCACAACCTTTCTCTTGGGCTCTCCATAGACTACTGTCTTGAGCATTGTGGAGTGTGGACTCTCTCTTGGACTCTGTGAGCTTTCATTTTCTTGAGCTCCATTAGCTCTTATCTCAAGTTAGCGGCATCCTATTATGGAATGGTGGGGCCATGCCCATTCAAGGAATTCATGAGAATAGTTGCACATTTGTAGGAGGTTAAAAGAGTTAAGACATGATGCACAAGTTTGGTTGTTGACGTGCCAGTATGGGTGAGGGGATTGAACTAGGACTTAGTCTAAATTTAATCTAAATCCCATACTGATCCCCATCATCTAAACAGGCTATGGTAAACACAATTACCATGTCTGCCATACATTACGGTTCCAATCACAACCGATCATTCCCACAGCAAATCCTGGTCAGGTATCAAAGACCATCCTAGATTATTGCGGTAGAGGCAGACATCTATGCATTCGATACCTCTAAGTTAAACCAAAGTTTAGGATATTTACAAAAAGAGCGTTCGGTAATAATGGATGCACGCCCTTTTTTCCCAAATCAGACAAGCATCAAATCTTGTAGGCACCAAGCAAGCAAATTTAAAGAAGCAAGAAGCTTCCTCAACCCCCTTAAAGGACTTATTCCTATCTCCTGTCGCCACGCACAGACAAAGAATAGCAACCAAGAATTCCTTTACAAATTTAGCACTACGGAACCTAAAGCTTGCACAGGGACACCACACCACAAGCATTACATCACGTCCTGCGAGAATCTCAGAGCTCAAAAAAATGGAATCTTTAGGACCTCTGGGCCAGTCGGCGACGACGCGGTCCTTGAGGGCGGCGACGGTAGTGGCGGTGGCGTTGCAGCGGACGGGGCCGATGTCGGAGCCGTCGAAGAGCCGGAACTTCACCTCCACCTCTTCCTCCTCCGCCGCCCCCTCCCTCTCCTCCTCTTTCGTCCCCTCCACCTTCCCCTCCTCCTTCTCCGCCATTTCTTGGACTCACACCAAGAAATCGAGTACTTCCGGGACCCAACTGGAACCCGGGGGATTCTGAGCTCGGCTAAGCCGCTCAGAGCAAGAACTTGAGAGCTCGGTGGGGGCGGAGATGGGAGGGATTGGGCGCTTGGGTTAGGGTTTGGTGGGAGGCAAGGAGGGTAGGAGAGGAGCAGGATAGGAGAGAGGCGGAGGCTCTGCAGTTTAGGAGAAAATTCTCTTTCCTCTGTCGGCGGTAAGGTGTACGTTGTAACGGAGTATTAAACAGTGATATATATCAACGGAAGGGTACGTACGTAGGTAACTGCTGTCTATAATATCTCTTTATATCATCTATAGATAGCACTAAAGACGGTTTTATAATGGGTTATCTTTTATATATCTCTATAGACAACTTATTTATATATAATATACCTTATTTCTCGTGTTACAATCGATTACTCATGAGAGACGGCTCAATTCTCTATGCTTTCTCTCTCATCCACATCATCTAATGTGCTACATGGCAAGTCTTACAGACAATTGACGTCACACTGTTATATATGCACTAAAATGTATAATAAATATTAATTGTTTTCACGTATATAAACAAAAACATTAACTCTCCCTGTTGCATTATCTGCTACTACTACCCGAAAATTAAAATTTTGAGCTCATAGATTGTTTACCTTTGAAAATTGAAGTCGATGTCGACTCCCCTCTCCGATGCGCTGTCTATTTTCAGTCATTGCCGCCCAGCAAGGAAGACGACTACGCGTCGACGGTAACCTTCTTCCACCCTGAACCTAAGCCGTGACTCGGTTCTCATAACTATTGGCCGCTGCAGTCCTCGCTAGGCGCATCGCGGCGAGGATGTGGGAGGTCGGGGGAGGAGGCGGCGTCGCGATGGTAAGAGAGGAGGAGGTGGCGATGCTTGCTCGGTATGCGCGGAGTAGGAGGTGGCGGCGGTGCAGGGGGGATTAGAATGAAGAGAACGCGGTGCAGTGAACTCAAGACGGCGGCGAGGTGAGGAAAGGACGCCTACGTCCTGCCTCCCCGCCCTTTCCCAACGCATGGGCACGCTCGCGAGTCGCCGAGGGGTGGGAAGGGGTAGGACGATTTCCCGCTGTGCGGAGGTAAACCTCTTCTTTTATTAATTAAGATAAGATAAAGTGGAGGGTTTTATTGGTGGTTACTTCGGTGAGCCTTGTGCTTCTCCTGTATTAGACCTAGAGGAGCCCAAATGAGTGGCACGACACGTGCCAACACGGGCCCATTTAGGCAAGGCCCGGTCGACCCGACTAACTAAACGGTGTCGTACTGACCCATAGGCTCAACCACCGACTTAGGTACGATACGTCGAGCTTATAGGGCATGTCGTGTTGGCTCAAGCACGATTAGCCTAACAGGATGTTAGCCTGTGTAGTCCATCGCGCGCGCGCCACCGTCGCCACCTCAACCGCCGCCGCCGCCGTCACCACCTCCTCGCCGCCGCCGCCACCGCGCTCCTCCTTCTTTGTCATTACACGCCTCCGTGGGCGCGTGCCCCCGGTGCCGGCGGTGTCGACGCCAGACTTGATGGCAAAGGGAAGGAGGTGTGCTGGCCAGGTAGCCCGTTGGACTCGGGTGCCGACCCAAGCATGGTACAACCGATCGGGTCATGTCGGTCCAGCCCTACTATAGTGTCAGCCCATGCCATGCCTGGGCCAAGTCAATAGTCTCTTCTCGTGGGTTGGCCCGGCCCATTTGGACACCTCCAATTAGACAAATATTTGTCTTATCTTATGGGATAATCAAGTTTGATAAACTATTTTGGTTTTCGAATTTTTTTTGATAAAAACATGGTAGGTTAGTGACAATAAACATAGATTAGTAGTTGTTGTTGTTGTAGATCGACATTTCTATGGTTATGTCGAGTTTAGTTTTGGAATGTTGAAGAATCTATGCCTTATTTTAGTGTTTTGGTAATTAACCACAACCGTCATTTGTGGACTAGCATGTTTGTTCAAGTGATTGAAATAGTTAGTTCTGGACTAAGATAAAGAGCACAAAAGGCACTCAAAGTTTGGATATCAAGATCATCTAACTCAATGAAAAGGTATCTAGTTGTATAGGATCTTTTCATAGTTTTACCGGTCTAGAAGTTTAAAGGTTAAAAGACCGGATTGCTAGTGTAGGTTGACGTACTATGAAGAGAGATCAACGTCTAGTAGCTTGATAGCAAAGTGTGCCACAATGCTTAAACTCACTTGGTTGCATCTTTGAGTTCTTAGTGATCTCACAGCCACAAAATTTTTGTCCATTATTTCTTGGTCGGACTGATCGCAGTAGGATGTCTGGATTGATCGAACATCCGGATCATCGAAGTGGTCAGATTTTTTCAGAGAGCTCCCTTTTTGTATTTTTGCTAGTCGGACTGACTGCAAGGCAAAGCCCGAACTAACCAGACACTTGGTCTGAGTCGAACGGTCAACTATTTCTAAAGAGACTCATTTTGGCTTCATCCCTTCTCTATTTTGTTATCCGGACTAACTGTAGTTGGAGGACCGGACATACCGAACCTCTGGTTCCTTGATGCAGATAGCTTTTTCCATAGAGGGATGTTTTTGCGACTTGCTACTGAATTATTCACGCCATACTAACCGTGGTGTTTTCATTGATCAAACCGAAACCCCGGATTGACCGGCATGGTCAGCTTTTCCAGTAGCAATTCTTTTCCGTTTTGGGAAGCTTTTGAACCCGGTCTGACCCATGAGTAGGCGAACTAACCGGACCTAGCGTAACGGATATATTATGTAGTAATGGTTACTGCAGAGTTTACCGTTATGTTGTAGTCCGATCTGACCGGCCCTATGCTTGCGATCTGACCGGCCATGCCGATTTTGTACAGTCTCTTGTGCCAACAGCTAGTGGAGGGGATTGAGGCTATAAATATCTCTCCTCTTGCAGCAAGGGGGACTTTAGAACCTCTATTGAACACTCTTGAGCCCTTGCCTCTTCTTCTACTCCTTGAGAGCAAAATTTCCATCTTGCAAAGGTTGTAGAGGTTTTCCAAGTGCATTGAGTTGAGTTTGATCTTTTGTGGCACTTGAGCATCTTCAAGCCAAGCTTTGTTGGTTTATTACTCTTGAAGGTTGCCGCCTCCTAGACGGCTTGAAGAAGGTGAATCAGTGATCTTCTAAAGAAGCTTGTAAGAAGACCGGGTTGTTTGTGAAGGTTGGAGCTCGGGCCTGCCCATTTGAGACCAAGCTTTTCAGGCCCGACCCGAAGCCTGGCCCGGCCCGGCGCTTGAACAGGTCTAGCCTACGACAATCCCCCTCGACTACTTGAGATGCTAAGGGATAGAAACCCCAGAACATACATCGCTACGGAGGATAAGGTTTTGAAAAAACCAGAGGGGTATATGGCAATGCAATGGGTTTTCCTTGCATTTGATGCCTACATTGTTGCCTTCCGTCACAATCGCCCGCTCATGTGCATGCATGGAACATTCTTGACCATGAAGTACAAGAGTCAGATCTTGACGAGAATCGGCGTGGATGCCAATAATTAGATCCTTCTCGTGGTTGCTGCATTTGTGGAGAGTGAGAACTTTGATAATTGGTTGTGGTTCTTCAGGCACCTCAAGATTGGAGTTGTTGGTAAACTCTCAGATGTTTGCATAATACATGACCGACATGTCGGGTTAATTAAGGCCATTAAAAAGCTACAAGAAGATCCAGATGAGCCTTTTCCATGGTGTAACATCCTGATTTTCAGGAGTTTTTAAAGTTTTTCAAAATTAAAAATAACCATTCGGTTTTGTTAAATTTCTAAAGCTTAACCTGGAATTTTGGAAGTTGAAAGGGATGTAATATAAATTAAGCAAACTTCAACTAAGTTGTTTTGGTTTGCCTCCGATTTATTGGAGTTCTCTGGTTTGGTTTTCCCTTTTCTCCCGCTCAACTCGCGCGTCCGAACATTCCTCTCTTTGTAAACCGTTCAATCTTAATCGAACGGCCACATTCGCCAACCTCCTCCTCCGCAGGACCTCCTCTTTTGCAAAGACCACCCTCTCTGTCTTGACCACCCAATTAGTCATGACTTCCTCTTTTGCAAAGACCACCCTCTCTGTCTTGACCACCCAATTAGTCACGACTTCCTCTTTTGCAAAGACCACCCTCTCTGTCTTAATCACCCAGTTGGTCATGACCTCCTCTTTTACAAAGACCACCCTCTCGGTCTTGACCACCCAGTTGGTCACGACCTCCTCTTTTGCAAAGACAGCCCTTTCGATCACAATTGCCTTTTTTGCAAAGACGACCCTCTCGGTCACGACCTCCTCTTTTTGCAAAGACGACCCTCTCGGTCTTGACCACCCAGTTGGTCACGACCTCCTCCTCAGGTCCTCCTCCTTAGGACCACCCTCTTGCTTTTGACCAAGCTTTTGATCAAGCCCCACCTGTCAGCCCCTCTGCTCACCTTCTTCTTCCTCTCATCACGTCACTGTTGTCATGCAAGTCTTTGCGCATTAAATGTTGTCACCTCAGTTGTGACCGTTCCCTCTTTGGTCTCCTCCCCTACTTGCCCGAATCATTTCCCGTACCTGCCAGCCTAGAGCTCCGCTCGTGCGCCTATGCCATATCGTGCTTCATCTGGTCACTTGGTCATCCTCCCTCCTCTATAAAAAAACACTAGGGAGCCCCTTACCCTCTTGTTTGCCCTCAGCTCCCAAGCTCTCTCTCTCTTTCTTACTCTCGCCCCTCTTCACCATGCTTGCTCTAGTCTCTTGGTGTTCTTGTTTTGCTTATTTGGCTTTGTTCTCCTCCATTCGAGCTCCGGTTCAAGTAAACCAAATCTCTTTATTATGTATCTTTTCTCTTGGCTCTAGTGTGGTGTTTTCGTTGGAGTCTTGGTGTTCTTGTTTTGCTTATTTGGCTTTGTTCGCAAATCATACCACGTAGATTCTAGCTTCTCATAAAAGAGTTTGCGAACCCATAATAGATTGAAAGCATAATTCACAAATAGACAATAATAATTTAACATTTGTTTCCACAAAGACACGGATTATTTCACATAGCATTCCAACACTTCCCACATTTTATGAAAACCCACCCTATCACACGCCTAACCTATCCACCGAACATCAATGCCGAGAATCCATAACTTACTAAGTTAGGCCCGTCCCATACTGTGCATGTGGTCGCAAAGAAGACTCGCTTCAATGGCGCACAAAGTTAAGTCCTTAATTGACCAAGGCAAGACTTCCATTTTCTAACTAAGTCACAAAGACCAACATTCCCATCACATAGACCACCATGTCACACGCTCCACCACTTGCCTCGCCTAAATCCTTTACCACCCGGCTTGGTTGTAGTGCAACACATGCCATCACGAAGTAACAACACATAGCACACGCTTTTACGAAGTTCCATAGTCACTTAGTCATAATTAATATTTGCAACTTACATATGATGATGACTCGTGGCATGGCTAAGCAATTGTACTCGCATCTAACCAACCCACGTTGGTGCTATAATATTACCAACTCATAACCAATCTAGGGTGACAAGGAAGTATGACATACAAGGCCAAGGTGTGATAACAATTTGGATAATAACTATGCCCAAAGCATTTAAATAAATAATTAAAGTAGAATGCATTAATTTAACACAAAGTAATTTGAAAACTGGGTCCAAGATGATCAAAGGTATGACTTGCCTTGGAAAAGGTCTATGTACTGGTCTTGATCTTTGGGTGCTCCTTCTTCCACAAAATTTCCCGACGAATCGACGTCTACTCGCAAACGAAACAAAAATAAACAAAACAAATAAATAATAGAGGCAAAGCAAACTCCAAAAATTAAATAAAAATCTCAGATAAATAGAGCTTGAATTTAGACAAATTTAGAAATTTGAATGGGCTCAATCGGAGTTAGGATGCAAAAGTTATGGGCTTTGGAAGATTGGAAATCTAAAAGAAACCCTAATTTGGATTTTGGAATTTCCGAATTATTTCTCTAAAGAAAAATCGGATTATTGCGCAATCACGACGTCACTCTCGAATTTGAGAAAAAGATAAATAAAGAAAACTGACATGTGGGACCCATATGTCGATGATGGCTCACGGTAGACCAAGTCTCACCGAGCGGTTGAATCTGAGCCGGTGGACTACCACGTGGCGCGCGCACGTGGACGCCGACGGGCTCCACGCGGCTTCACGAGGGCACTGAGCCGACGCGGCGCCGAGGTGGCGGCGAGGTGGCGTGCCGCCGACCCGACGACGGCGGCGCGGGGACCGAGGGTTCCGTGAGCGCGGCGTTCACCGGTGGTGGTGGTACCGGAGGTAGAGGATGACACGAGGATCACGCGGGTGTGCTCACCGGTGCACGGAACGTTCGTATGTGGCAAGCGGCGGCGAAGAGCGGCGAGAGGATTCGGGCTCGACGGGATCGTAGCTTCGCGATCTTCCGCGAAACCAAGGCCACCAGAGGTAGAGGAGCTCGCGCGTGCCGAGGGTGCGAGCGAAGAGGCGCGCGCACCAACGGCGAGAACAAGCTCGTCGAGTTGCGGCGCGCAGATCGCTTCTCCGAGCTTTGCGGCTAGGGTTAGGTTCGGCGCGCGGTGCGCGCTGGTTGGAGCGCGGAGATCGAGGGCTACCTCCTTTATACTCGGAGGCTCGGGAGAGTCCGAGGCGAACGCGAGAAAGCGGGCGCGGCGAGTCCCGACCCCGACTGAGACGATGATGACGTGGCGGGCGGGACCCACACGCCGATGGCTAAGGTTAGGGCGCGGCGTGCGAAATGGTGCGCCGCGAACGGACTCACGATCTGACCGTTCAGATCTGATCGAACGGCCCACAATCAAAGGAACATTCGGACCGTCTGGTTACCTCACGCGCATCTAGCCGTTCATCCTCGATCGGACGGTGGAGAACGAGCGAGGCGCTCGGAGAGAGAGAGAGAGGGCTGACATGCGGGGCCCGCGATGTCAAAGTGAGGCGCGCTACGCGGTGAGCTGCGTCGCGCGTAGGCTGGCCACGGGTGGTGGGAATAGGGTTGGGCCGGAAAGATTAGGCCTGAGAGGATTTGGAGATTATAAATAGCTTTTCTATTTTAGAAAATACCAGAAATTCAAATAAGCAATAGAAAATAGCAAATGAACTCAGAAAAATTCTAGAAAAATCTAGAAAATATATCTGAGCACATAGAACCCAAATAAAATAGTTTTGGCTATTGTTCCACTTGGGATTATTCACATTAAATATTTTTGATTGCAAAGTCCAATATTAAGCTTCTGAAATTAAATTCAAATAAAATCCAAATGGTGAATTTTCTCCTACTAACTATTTAAAAGATTTTTAAGCTCAGAAAATTGGGATGTTACAAACCTCCCCCCCTTAAAGGAATCTCGACCCCGAGATTCAGGTTAGCTAGAGAAAAGGCTAGGAAACTCGGCTTTCAGCTCTTCTTCACGTTCCCACGTTGCTTCTCCTTCTGAGTGGTTGCTCCAATCGAACCTTGCAAAACGCGAGCAGTCTTGCTTTCGTGAGGCGCTCACGACATCCAAAATCTTAATCGGCCGCTCCTTGCGGTAAGATCCTCTTTCAACTCAATTGATTCCAACGGGCTTGCTCTTCGGCACACGAAGGCACTTCTTTAATGCGAGACATGAAAGACATCATGCACTCTGTTACGCATCGCGCGACTCGGTGTAAGCAACTTCTCCTGACGCCCAAGATCTGAATGGGCCAACATACCTAGGGCAAGCTTCCCTTTGGCATGAAACCTTTGACACCTCGAAGCGGGTCACCAAGATAAACGAAATCCTCGGGTTCAAAGTGAGATCACGGCAACGATTATCGCGATAGCTCTTCGCTCGGTGAGCTATCTTCAATCTTTCTCGATCATAGCCACTTGCTCTTCTCGCTTCTTGAATGATGTCCGCCGAACATCGATCGTTGTTTGTCTCTAACCGATTCAACGGGGTCTGCAGCACGCGCCATACAAAGCTTCAAATGGTGACATTTGTAGACCGGCTTGATAACTATTGTTGTACGAAAATTCGTGATACGGTAAACTTTTATCCCAACAGTAGCATTTGCTAGAGCACAAGCTCTCAAAGATATCCTCCAATATCGATTGACTCTTTCATGCGCCCATCCGTCGTGGATGATACGCGGCATCAAATTCGGATGGTACCCAATGCTTCATGCAAACTTTGCCAAAAACGAGAGGTGAATCTGCGATCCTCGATCCGATACTATCTTCTTGGGCACACCGTAAAGTGACAATTCTCGCCATGTACAACTCGCAAGGCGATCTCACGAGTACGTGGTTTTGACCGGCAGAAATGGGCGACCTTGGTTAGACGATCGACTATTACCCGATCGAATCGTGGCCCGATTGGTCTTAGGTAAACCGTAATGAAATCCATACCGATTTCTTCCCACTTCCATTCGGAATCTTCAATGTTGCAGCAAACCCGCTGGTCTCGTGTTCGCTTTACTTTTCGGCGGTGTCGCACAAGGCGACGAACTCTGCGACTTCGTTTCAAATTTGGCCACCAAAATTTAGTCTTAACATCCGGTACATCTTGGTACTTCCGGTGTATCGAATACTTTGAGTCATGGGCTTCCTTCAAGATTAATCGTCTTAGACCATCGATATCCGGTACACGATACGACCATTCATCCGAGTATGTCTTGATCATCCTTGGTGAAATCTTTGAATTTCCATCGCCATTTTGATCTTGATTTCGACAACACGGATCCTTTGGTTGTGCTTCACGAATCGCTTCTCCAGGTAGACTGTACTCCAAATTGGCTATAAATCCTCGGACACAACTTCTAGCTTTAGCTTCAAATTCTTCATAAAGTTACGGCAACTTTCCTTACTTCCAAAGCATTGCAAGAACTCTTACGACTTAGAGCGTCTGCGACTACGTTGGCTTTCCTGGATGGTAGTGGATTCCAAGATTATAATCCTTGATCAATTCCAACCATCTTCTCTGCCTCATATTCAAATCTGATTGGGTGAAGATATACTTTAGACTCTTATGATGCTGTAGACTTCACACGACATTCTGGATGAGGTAATGACGCTAAATCTTTAAAGCATGCACTCGGCACTAATTCCAGGATCATGAGTAGGGTAATTCTCCTCGTGAGGTCTCAACTGCCTTGACGCATGTTTACGCCTCTTCCTTCTTGCATCGGGCGCATCCTAATCCTTGACGCGAAGCATCACAATAGATATCGAAATCCTTGCGAATATCCGCGTAATCAAGACTGGGCCAAGTCAAACGCTTCTTCAACTCTTGAAAACTTTCCTCACAGTGAGTCCAAGTGAACTTTTCTCCTTCTTCAACAATTGCGTAGGGGCTTAGCAATCGATGAGAATCCTTCGATGAAACAGCGGTAATAACTGTCATTCCCAAGAAATCGCTAACTGAAGTTACGCTTTGGGTCGCTCCCAATGTAACATCGCTTTAACTTTACCGGTCAATCGCTACTCCTCTGTCATCACGTGACCAAGGAAATCCACTTCCTTCTTCCAAAAATCACACTTATCGAACTTGGCATACGGTGATGCTCTCGAAGTTTTCCCAATATTATCCTTAAATGTTCTGCGTGTTCTTCCTCCGCTTGGAGTACACCGAATATCATCAATGAACACAACTACGAACTTGTCCAAATATTCCATGAATACTTTATTCATCATGTTCATGAAGTATGCGGGGCATTAGTCGCACCAAAGGACATGACTAAGAACTCATAATGTCCATACCGTGTTGAGAACGCGGTCTTCGGTATATCCTTAGGATAAATCTTTAGCTGGTGGTAACCTGATCGCAGGTCGATCTTTGAGAATAATCCGGCTCCTTTCATCCGATCAAACAGATCATCTATCCGGTAGTGGGTACTTGTTCTTGATAGTAACTTCGTTGAGAGAACAATGAATCAATACACATCCTCATACTTCCATCTTTCTTCTTGACAAACAACACGGGCGCTCCCCATGGCGACGAACTAGGTCTCACGAAACCTTTCTTAAGAAGTTCTTCTATCTGCTTCTTCATCTCCACCAACTCATCGGCCGCATCCGATAAGGTCTCTTTGAAATCGGTCGCCCACGGCACTAGGTCGATGACAAACTCAATGTCACGATCCGTGGCATTCCCAGTAATTCTTCCGGAAACACATCCGATATTCACCGACCATCGGTACTTCTTCTAAGGAAAGGGTCTTTAAACTGCTTACTAGCAAATGTCCATCACGAACCGAGGTGGCTAGAAACTCTACCTTGTTTCCTTTGGCATCCTCGATCGTTACTCTTGGCCACAATCTAGTACGGCTTGTGCTTGGATAACCAATCCATGCCAAGAATGACATCTAGGGTTTGGGTGTCTAGAACAATTAGGTTGGCTAGAAACTCAACTCCACTATGAGTAACTTAGCTCCTAAACATCCCACTCTAGTACTTAGCTCGCTCGGCGCATGGACTACGAGTATGCTTAAGTTGCATAACTTCTAATTTATTTTGGTTGCAAACATTCCGAAACAAGCGAATGCGAAGCTCCGAATCAAACAAAGCGATGCAGTGAAAGTTAACCGAAACTTACCCGAGACGACGTCCGGTGATTCTGGGCTCCTTCCAGAGTGGCGTGGTTGACACGACCTCGATCACGGATCGTGGTGCTCCTCCCGCTTGACCAGAACTTGTGACGCTCCTTGATTGATGCACGCGCGGTGTCTTGGATGGCGTAGCTCCAAGGTTGAAGCGCATCGAGTGATTGTTCCCCTTTGCGACACCGTTGGCAAATGTCCCGGCCGACGACAGCGTAATGCACCTTTGGTGCGCTCTGCCGTTGCTTCTTCTGAATTGGGGTTGACAGTGCGGGGTTGCGGAAGTTCGGCGGTGGGACGGGATGCCGTTGGTGCAGTGCTCGAACGAAGTCCAGTGTGAAACTCGTTGAATCGTGGCTGCACCGTTCTTGCCCTCTGCGTGATTGATGGTTCCCTTGCCGAGCCATCCGGCGTTCTGCTTATCCTCCGCCTCCTTGCGTTTGTCCTCCAAAACAAAGGCTTTGTTGACCAGCTCTTGAAAATCGGGAAAAGTATGGGCGATCAAACCGACTTGTAGTCCAAAGTGTTTAGTCCTTCAAAAGCGACTGACGAGCCTTGTCCGTGGCTACATCTTCCACGCATAGCGAGCTAGCCGTGAAAACTTGTTGAGGTAGTCGACATCGACATAGCTCCTGCTTGAGAGCGCGGAACTCATCCTTCTTCGATCGATAATGCCTTCTCGGTGCGTGATATCGCGAAAGCGCAGAAAATTCCTCCCATGTGATATCCCGTGGCGCCTCATGGGCGGCACGAGTTCTCCCACCATTCGCGCCGTGCCTTCCATCGGTGAGTGGCATACGTAACCTTTTCACGATCGTTGCAACCGAGTGATCGCAGCTTTCTTTCAATAACTCGAGCCAATCATACGCCTCCACCGGAGAGACGTGTCGTAAAAGGTTGGTGGACGAGTCCTCATAAATTCGCAAGTTTGGATGGTCCATGGTGACCATGAGCACCGGGCTCCATCTTTGTTGATTGTTGTTGTTGTTGTTACGTTGTTCATAGCTTGCATCCGAGTCATCATAGTGTTCATCACCGAGTCTCGTTGCCATGAAAGCTCCAAAGTTCTCGCAAGTCAATTGGAGGTGCTTGTGGCGGAACCGCTCTCGCGAAAGCGGCGAAAATTCCTCCCATGTGATATCCCGTGGCGTCTCATGGGCGCGTGAAGTTCTCCCACCATTCAGCAGTGGTGCTTCCATCCGGTGAGTGGCATACAAAACCTTTCACGATCACCAGACTTTGGGTGATCGCAGCCTTCCTTCGATAACTCGAGCCAATCATCCGCTTCCACTGGAGAGACGTGTCCGAAAATGTTGGTGGACGAGTCCTCATAAATTCGCAAGTTTGGATGGTCTATGGTGACTATGAGCACTGGGCTCCATCTTGTTGATTGTTGTTGTTGTTGTTGGCCCAGTTGTTCATAGCTTGCATCCGAGTCATCATAGTGTTCATCACCGAATCTGTGCCGCCATGAAAGCTCCAAAGTTCGCAAGTCAATTGGGGTGCTTGTGGCGGAATCGCCTCGCGGTGGTTGCTCATTGCTTCTCGGTCGTTGACCGGAACCACTAGCTAGCCTGACGAGTTTGAACCATCCGCTAAGCTCCATGGGTTAGATAAGGTAGCAAGCACAAGATAAGTTGAGAACTAAGCGGGCGGGTAGGTTAAACCCAACAAAACACAACTCAAGAAACTCCAATGAAATACCTTTATTACTTAGGGTCTTAGCATGGTCGCAACAAATGCCTAAGGGCTTTGCGGCTCATACTGCACACAAAAGAAAACAACGACCTAAGCACACAAAACTACGCCTAAAGGGCGACTCACTAAACCGAAACGCTAAGCTCAAACCGGAACTAAGACCAACTACTCGAGAAAGCCTCCACAACCGCGCGACGCTCGACGGCGTGGGCTCTAAGTGAGCCAGATCTTGGCAAACCGATCTCGATGCCTCGAATCGTGCGCAGAACAGCGTTCGGTCTGGCAATCGGCTTCGCTAGCTCCTCAGCTCTGCATCTTCTTCGGCTCAAGCCGGGCCTTCCTCGGATCTTCTTGAGTCCTCCTCAGGTCTTCCTCTTCTTGGGGACTTGGTCGTAGAGAATCTCCCGCAGAGTGGCGACCTTCTCTTGACTCTCTGCAAGGCTTCATAGACATGATCCAACTCGTGATGGTCCTCTCCAAAGCTTCCTCTGGCGGCCACGAATCGGGCGAGGTGCACGATCAGAAGCGTTGTCTCTCCTTCGTGGACGGGTAGCGTCTTGGCAAGTCCACACCGCAGCTACGGGTGGTAACGAAGACGGTGTCTGAAGCTCTCGGGCGTAGATGTTGCGATCGCGCATGGCCAAGCGGCGACTCTGGATACCTTCGGCCAAGTGATCTTTCTCACGAGAGACGTGCGAAGGTTGGCTTGCCTTGTCGTTCCTCCCGGCGTAGATCGTCAAAGCGACAGATCACCCACGGTTTTGTCCATTCACCGCCCAAACAAGCCGTTTCACGCACACGGACGATCAAAACCTCCAAGAACTCCGCAATGCTTCCAAAGCTCGCAAAGATAACCACCATCGCTCACCATAGCTCAAAGGCGAGGCATCTGTCAAGGCAGACGAACAGGTAAGAGCAACTTTAAAACAGCGGGAGAGATGAGATTATAGTAAAGTTGAGGCAAGAGAGATATGGGAGAGTTAAGCAATTAATTAACCTTGCAAGTTAATTTTTCTTTTAGAAAATAATTTGGACACTCTAAAGACGGCCAATCTAACTAAGGTCAAGACTTACAATCAATATGGCTCGATACCACCTGCCGCCGGACCCGAATTACGATTGGAACCTCTGTATACCGCACTAGTCGGGATCACGCTAGTACACACAGGTTAACATAGGTAAATATCGATCCACACAAGCGATAAATAAAGTAAACGATTAGTTTGAATAACAAATAAGGGTTTTGACCTTATGGTCGAGTTTACACTTATTAAGCCACGCAGGGCTAACAGGAGATAAAGCAGCAGCGGAACGAAAAACTCCAGCGTAGATCCCACCAATTCACCACAGCAACCGCGGGATCCGACCTTAACGAACGATCGGCCTTCAAACTCCTCCTCAGCGGGCATAGACTCCTCCTCTTCAGTAGGTTTGGGCGCAAGTTTTACAACAAGCGTGAGTACACAACTGTACTCGCAAATCATACCACAGAATGCAATGTATAGATGCAGGCTTATTCCAAAGAAAAAGGCTTATGTGGTTCTTTTGCATAAAAGCAACATTTGCAATTGAATACCATAATAGATTGAAAGCATAATTCAAAACAAATAGACAATAATAATTTAACATTTATTTTCACAAAGACACACAGCTAAACAGATTATTTCACATAGCCATATGATTGAGGTCACACAGCTCCCATTCCCACATTTTATGAAAACTACCCCTGTGTGAAATCCCCGAGCATGTCCATGATCATGACGCGTTATTCGAATAGATTGTTTAACACTCTGCGAGAGGTTGTACACTTTACCCACAAGATACAACTAGTGTAGCAAGCACCAATCGTAACAAAGCAGTTCGGAAACTTCATCTCAAACATTGACATTCCAGTGTGCTTACAAACCGCTATACCGGCTCACATAGAATTGGTATAACACACACCAGGCGGGGAAGACGAATCGATCCGCGATGCAACCACCAAGTAGTCACACCTCCACCTGTCACACACCTAACCTATCCACACGAACATCAATGCGAGAATCCATAACTTACTAAGTTAGGCCCGTCCCATACCGGGCATGTGGTCGCAAAGATGGCTCGCTCAATGGCGCACAAAGTTAAGTCCTTAATTGACCAAGGCAAGACTTCTATTTTCTAACTAAGTCACAAAGACCAACATTCCCATCACATAGACCACCATGTCACACAGTCTCCACCACTTGCCTCAGTCTAAATCCTTTACCACCCAGTTGGTTGTAGTGCAACACATGCCATCACGAAGTAACAACACGTAGCACACAGTTTTACACGAAGTTCCATAGTCACTTAGTCATAATTAATATTTGCAATTTACATATGATGATGACTCGTGGCATGGCTAAGCAATTGTACTCGCATCTAACCAACCCACATTGGTGCTATAATATTACCAACTCATAACCAATCTAGGGTGACAAGGAAGTATGACATACAAGGCCAATGTGTGATAACAATTTGGATAATAACTATGCCCAAAGCATTTAAATAAATAATTAAAGTAGAATGCATTAATTTAACACAAAGTAATTTGAAAACTGGGTCCAAGATGATCAAATGTATGACTTGCCTTGGAAAAGGTCTATGTACTGGTCTTGATCTTGGGGTGCTCCTTCTTCCACAAAATTTCCCGACGAATCGATGTCTACTCGCAAACGAAATAAAAACAAACAAAACAAATAAATAATAGAGGCAAAACAAACTCCAAAAATTAAATAAAAATCTCAGATAAATAGAGCTTGAATTTAGACAAATTTAGAAATTTGAATGGGCTCAATCGGAGTTAGGATGCAAAAGTTATGGGCTTTGGAAGATTGGAAATCTAAAAGAAACCCTAATTTGGATTTTCTGGAATTTCCGAATTATTTCTCTAAAGAAAAATCGGATTATTGCGCAATCACGACGTCACCCTCGAATTTGAGAAAAATATAAATAAAGAAAACCTGACATGTGGGACCCATATGTCGATAAGATGGCTCACGGTAGACCAAGTCTACCGGGTTGAATCTGGGCGGTGGACTACCACGTGGCGCGCACGCGTGGGCCGACGGGGCTCCACGCGGGTGACACGAGGGCACGCGCGGTGCCAGTGTGGTGGCGGCGAGGTGGCGTGCCACGTCGGACCGACGATGGCGGCGTCGAGGACCAGGGTTCCGTGACAGCGGCGTTCACCGGCGGTGGTGGTACCGGAGGTAGAGGATGACACGAGGATCACGCGGGTGTGCTCACCGTGCACGGAACGTCGTATGGCGGCCGCGAGCGAAAGCGGCGGGATGTTCAAGTCATAGATCTTTAATCATTTTGAACCCATTTTTACAAAAGTATATTGTTTTATATCAACATGCATGGCTAGTTATATAAAAATGGTTTAGGAGATAACTAAACCCCTACTTGACAGTATGACTCCTTAAATAATTTTGTTCGACATGTTGACATGTATCCTTGGTCGCCATAGGATGGGTACTCTTAGTTGGACATTATTGTTATATCAACTTGGGTGCATATTATGCTGAGACATGCTTTATTTATGCGATGTCTCTCGATCACTTGAATCTTTGATGTTAAACTTGACTAATGATATATGGAATTGTGGCGCGGCCATTGTTGTTAACATTTGTTGTGTTATGGCAAGGGCTGCCATTTGGTCGGGTTGAACCAAAACTGTTTTCTTACTCAAACAAGTGGTCGTGCAGTAAAGGGGGGTGTCTTTGGGATGTGGTTGTCTCGCCTGAGTAGTCACTAAGGACTTAACTTTCTGCGCCATTGATCTAGGCTAAACCGTGCAACCACATGTCCAGCATGAGGTAGACCTGGCCAACTAACTAGCAATGCTTTGGTTCGGTTCTGTTTTGGTAGAAGTGTGGACCCTGGGATTGACTTTCACACTTGGCGCAAGAGGGGGCCGGTCGACTGGGGTGTGGTTTTTATGAGGTGGATGTTGGGAGTTGTGAAAATCAGTCGGAGGTGAAACCTTAGCGAGCAGAACCGGGTCAAAACAGAGTTTCGTAAAGGCCTTGTGATAATCTCTTAGTCACACACCTCGGAAGTGTGTGAGCAGACAGTATAAGATGATTATTTCTTGTGGGTAAAGCTGTACAACCTCTGCAGAGTGTAGAACTATTCGAATAGCCGTGTCCCCTGTTATGAACAATGCCTGGTGATTTCACACGAGGGGTAGATTTTTCCCAAAAAGAGGTCGTGGTTGGTTTCAAGTGCGACACTGGTGGTAAGTGCGACACAGTCGTGGAGTGGTCGCTAGTGGCGCCATGGGCGGTTGTGGGTACTCACGAGTTGTTTTAAAGAACCTTACTTACTTATGTATTACTCTTTCAACTTGTGCTTTCGATCTACTTACGGTATTATCAATCAATACCGCTTTTCCGCAAATTAACACTAAAGCCATCCTTGTCAAGCTGTGCATGAATATTAATTGCATAATATTTCTCTGCAACTTGCTGAGTACATTCAAAGTACTCACGGCTTTGTGCCCTCTGGTTAATCAGTCACTGAAGAGGACCCAGGGTGCTCCGAGCTCTATGAAGAGGAGTTCTACGAGGACCAAGCGATCTAGGGGACGTCCTCCACTCGATAACCTATGGACGCGTCGAATGGCCTCCGCAAGTGTTTTGTTTCTGCTGCAGTTTTTCTTTGTTGTAGCTCTGTGCGGCAGACCTTGTAAACAACCTTGACCGTAAGGCCTTTTGCTATTAATATTAATTTGTCTGCTTCATCTTTAAGTTTGTTGTATAGATATGATTTCATCTATGTTGCAACTGTACGAGCTGCGAGCAAACTACTGATCTTGGGAGTAGTTCGGAATGCACAGAGGGTCTCGGGATTGCATTACTCGGGGTCCTGACAATGGCATGACCTACGAAACCACTGGTGCATGTGGCACCTAGGGGCCAATTTTTTCAAGCAGTTCAAGAGCAAGAGATTGATGAACCTGCTCAAGAGGTTGTGCAAGCAGAACTAGCAAAGAGAGTTCGATGCACTATGGGAGAAGCTTGACGAGCTCACCACTAAGCACAAGGAGAGGAATAAGCAACCTACTAGAAACACAGCTGATGTACCAGAACGGTTGGTGTCGTTGCCCAAGATTTGACCCACCCGACTTGAGAAGGACGATAATGAGGAACATCAAATGTTTCTTGCAATGGATCGAGGCTAAGCTAGTGGAGAAGTGAGCATTGCTTTACAACACCAACGGTGCAAGGTACGACATAGTGACGACTAATCTACCGATGTGTACAATTGGGTGGTCAGGGGCCTGCGCGACATGCCCCTTGTTGTAATCATCGAGGGTATGTTGCATGGCATAATCAAGTACTTCAGGAGAAGACATAGTGTTACTGCATTGCAGATGCCCTGTTGTACCAAGATGATGGAGTACCTTATGGGCACCATGGAGCTTCGGTTCGAGGTATTGCTAAGGAACTAAAGTGGGTTGGGAACGATGAGAGGCATTGTCACGCACGAGGTGAGCCTTGGACAGGAGGGATACATCAATTGTCAGTGCACGTGTAACAAGCCAAATACTACTCTATAAGCCATGCTCTCATGTGTTGGATGCATGTGGCGTGATCAAGATGGACTCCGCGCGGTACTTGTCTTGCTTCTTCATGAAGGAAAATGTAGTTCAGACTTGGAGCGAGGAGATCTGTGGATTTCATGTTATTGGTAACTTCACAGAGGACGATGTGCAAAATAGGATATAGGTCCCTGATTTGGACTTGCTGAAGGGTGGCAAGGACCATCGGTAGACTTATTGTATTCGAAACGACATGGACAAGTCTGAAGCCAAAGGCCCTGCGAAGAGGTGTATCCTTTGTGGAGATTGTGAGCATTGGAAGAACAAGTGCACGAAGCATAACGGGTTGCGTGAAGGTCGCGATGCTAGGGCTAGTAGCGATCATGGGAGAGGCCATTGAGGAGGTCATTAAGGGCGACATGTTGCAGATCACAAAGTTGGAGTTGCTACCTGATCTGTGCTTACCTACAGTTTATGTCCATGTTATGAGTGTTTTTTCCTATCGTCATGGTCAATTTGTGTAATCCATTTCATGGTTGTATCCCATTTGTTGCGAGCTACCATTACTTTAGAAATGTTGCTACTTGATTCGATATGTTGTAAACCCGACTTGTATGCCAAGTATTACTCATGTGTTTGTTGTGTTCTCTTTATGCTAAGTCGTAGTAATTTTACGGTGACAATTTTTATTATTATTACCTTCCGGTTCATTCTAGTTAATTTATTGCATTATTTATTTGTGAAATATTTATTTGTTTCTCGAATTGTTACTAACATCTTTGTTGTTCCATGGGCATGGCGGGTCAGGGTGGTGGCGTCGCTTGGCTGTACAACCTTTTAGACTGTGGGCTAGATGTTTGACACCGCAGCCAGCTACATACTTCACTTCCGCCAAAGGGACAGGTTCCCGGTGAGTTGGGAGTGTTGTTGACTCACAATCTGTCGAAGTCTTAGAGGCTGGACCGGCATTGGTTCTCCATGTACGACTCTTGTTAATTATTCCATCCAATATTTACTAATGTTCACGTACTAACATCCTTCTCTTCAATGCTGCACAATAGGTTGCGAGTTGTCGGGCTCCTTCCTCTCACACGGATGTTGCAGGACACTCAGGAGGACTGAGTACGACGTTGACCAGGATGCTATTCCAGGGGCGGACATTGAGCGGTCCCGACGCTTCCCTTTAGATCGCTCACTCATCACTGCTTTTGTGGACCGTTGGTGGCCAGACAAGCACACTTTCCAGCTGCCATGTGGTGAGATGGCACCCACTCTGCAGGATGTGTCTATGCTCACTAGGCTACCTATCGACGGTCACCCAGTCATGCTAGAGGAGACTGAGGACGACTGGTGGGCCAATTTGCTACAGAGGTTCCACGGAGTTCCTCCACCATCGCAAGAGGGGGAGGCACCCTACGTGGTCTTTGGTAGGGTCAGAAGCATGGACCGACGCAGAGGTGGCTACAACAGTTCAGGGTTAGTGCATTTACAATTTTGTAATGCTTTTGTCCACGTTTGTATCGATCTAATGCATTCTTCTTCTTGCAGATTGAGAGGATGGCACCTGACGTGAATGACTACCAGGTGATGCGTCACCTAGAGGCGTACCTGCTATGGCTATTCTGTTGGGCGATGTTCATGAGTACCAATGGCAACAGCATCGATGCTCGATTCATCCAGTTTGCTCAGCGGTCGTTGATGCAGAAGTTGAGTCAGTACCACAAAGATAAGGTTAGGGTCAAGGGCGCGAACAGGGGGAGGGGGAGGTAGATGGATAGGTACATCATTAGTACCATGTGTGGTATGCCTTCTATTTCACACCATAGTATTAATGTAGATGATGAGATTGTTGTACTACTGTATGCTTTAAGATTCTGTATGTTACGTCGTTTCTTGTGGTGCTTGGGTCCCTCGGTTTGCACGATGACAATGGGGCATGCAACGTAATTCTTGGTCCTACCTCCTCCAGTCAACACTTCGATAGAGGTGCATGCTACATGAATCTGGCTATTACTACTAGACATTCTCCCCTACTCAGTGAAGATTAACAACATCATCCTGCCTCTGTTTCACGCCAAATAGACAACACTCTGACCCGTGCTTTTTTGACCGAAGTGACAACACCCTGCCATCTACTTTTCAGACCGAAATGACCAGACTCTGGTTCTAGCATGGTGTATATCCGTCAATTCCATCGCTCACGTCCGAGAGGGCCTCCAACTTTTCAAGGCAAAGTGACCATACCATGCCATCTTTTCAGTCTGAGTTGACAACACGCACCAGCTTTTCCCTGTGAATTGACAACTCGTCTACATATCCTGTACCCAAATATTCTTTCTGGCAGACACAAGTGACTTCTATTCACCAAAATTTACTCCCTCAATGTTACACCCTATTTGCCTATAAAATCAGGGCTTACTCCACCACTACAGGCAAGACTCCATTCGATCGAGCTAGTTTGGAAAACGAGAGGTTAGGGAGAAGAGAGGTACAAGAGGTCACTCCGCCTGGTTTGGGGATGTTGGACTACGGGGAGATGCTCTGGAAGCATAAATGGACTGCCAAGAAGGTATAGACGTACCTTGATAGTTCTTGTATGGATGCTCCTGTACCACTAGAGTTTCCATGCCCGTAGTGCGGCTGTAGTAACCCAGCATGGATCATTCAATCTACACATCCTAGTACTATCGCATGAACTTACTACATGTGTGGGAATTGCCGCATAAGTGAATGCCATACATCGATATTTTACATTGCATGTTGCATTTTAAATATCACTGACTTTATCCGTGCATGGTAGTCGTGAGAGCGTTGCTACTTCTTCAAATTGATCGATGGATCGGAGAAGTAAGATAAGGCATTCATTCAACAGAAATACATGCTGAACTACACAGATGCGCTTGAGGCATTTACTCGTTGGAAACCTTACTCAATCGAGAGCGGGGAAGAAAAGGGAAAGTCATCGATGGTCCCTGATGCCCCTGTTGCACCAAAGATTATTTTTGACGAGGATAGGTCCGAAAAAGACCTTTGGGCCGAGTACTGGGAGGCCCATGCCCAAAGGGAGAGCATGACGTATGTCCGCAAGCCTGACTTGATTTCCATCCGTCAAGTATTTTCTTTTCCAAAAGGTGTATTTGTATCGTAGCTGTACTTTTGGTTGAAGGTTCGTGCATGTATCCATTTGTACTGTAGGAATAGCCACGTAAACATATGCACCTAACCAAACCTTACACGCCATGTAATTCAAACCTTCATGGTCAAGTGTTATGGCGGGCTTGCAATCTCATCTTCGTTGCTCCATTCTCGTCTCGCTCAAACCGAAGCTTACAAAATATTTTACCAAAATTTAGGTTATTTGTGTAAAAACTTAAAAGGGTGAACATCCACATAAAACGATTAAAACAAGATTTATTTACAAACAATTACAGTGCAAGCTTTAGCTTTTTTTTCCACTAATAATTATTCACAAACAACTCTCCAACCATTTAATTTTGTAAAATTAAAGCTAAGTTTATTTAAATTATTTCTTAAAAAATAACCTATTGTCTCCGAGTGAGAACGTGAATAGACCTAGTCGCTGGCCTGATCCGTGACTGGCCCCACTCGCGTTCTGGCCTAGCGACTGTGCCCGGTATGGGCCTCAGTCGTGCCACCAGCTTGCAACTGAGATACTTGGTAGACCAAGGCCTTAGTCGGTTTATGTCACGCGTCTGGGCCTCCCACGTCAGCTAATCGTTGGTTGTCGAGACCCAAATATACAAATCTGGACCCTCTGTGTATACTGCACTAATCCAGGATCACATTAGTACACATAGTGGCAACATCGATGAAATAGCATTCCATATGCAAAGATGACTAAGAAATAGGCAATTATCAGAATAACGATCTTAAGGTCAAATCATACAATTAATGTCTTAGAAGACACATAGCTCAAATAAGCAGCAGCGGAAGAAAACGGAATAACTTCAATGAAGCCCATTCATATACCCACAGACAATCAACTGGTGTAGCGTGACCTAATTCTCCACGATCTTTGAAGTAGACCTTATTGACCAATGATGAACTGATGTAGCCTTCTCCAATTGAACAACATTGTTTATAGCAAAATGAGTACATAAAGTACTCAACAAGTCGAACCACACAATGCAATTATAGATGGTGGGTTATTCCAAAGGATATGGTATCTATGGCTCTTTTGCGTAAAAGCAACAGTTGCAGTTGAATATGAATAATAGATTAAAAGCATAATTTAAAACAAATAACAATAATAATTTTAACAAGTATTTTCACAAAGCTCACATAACCTAATCAGTTTATTTCACACAACTGCATCAGTTTAGTCACACAGCTACCCCTCCCAATTATTTTATAAAAATATACCCATCGTGTGAGATTCCCGAACATGTTCATGACCGTGGACGCGGCTATTCGAATAAATTGATTAACACTCTGCAGAGGTTGTACACTTTACCCACAGGATGTAATCAACTTGATCAGAGCTGATCACAATAAAATATTTCTGAAACTTCATCTCAACATTGACCTTCCCATTGTGCATACTGATGGCACCAAAACCCCACACAAGTTGTTGGCCTGTCGTACACCGTTGGACATGGACATCGCGAACTGCTCATAAATGTGATTCACCACACAAAGAGAATCACACGTCTACCCTAGCACACAACATAACCTATCTACCTGAGAAATCAATGTCAAGAATCCACAACTTACGACAACAGGACTTCAGTACCACCTGGTTTTGCTCGCCGGCTCACCGCCGGTGACTCCGGTCACGGCGATGCGAACCAAAGGCGGGAAAAAGTTCACAATAGTATTGCGCACACCCTGAGGATACTCTCGGCGGCGCGAACCAAAGGCAGCAAAAAGTTCGCAAAAGCTTTCGGGCTTTTATTAAAATCTAACACAACCGGAGAAGACGTGGACAAACGCGGCCGAGATCTAACCAAGGGAGGTCCTAATGGTTGAGATCTAAACTGGGGGAGGTCCTGATGGCTAAGATCTCACAGAGGGAGGTCCTAACGGTCAAGATCTAAACTGAGGGAGGTCCTGACGGCTAAGATCTCACAGAGGGAGATCCTAACGGTCAAGATCTAAACTGAGGGAGGTCCTGACGGCTAAGATCTCACAGAGGGAGGTCCTAACGGTCAAGATCTAAATCGAGAGAGGTCCTGACGTCTAAGATCTCACAGAGGGAGGTCCTAACAGTCAAGATCTACAAAGGGGAGGTCCTGAACGGTTCATAGGGAACCCACATGTCAGACCGCCTTTTTGCCAAGCTATTTAGCATACTTCCTTTGGTATGCCGGCACGGCTAAGTCCTATGAAACATTTTCAATATTGTGCATTAACTACGAGTCGCTCGTATGGATAGAAACTCATACGCTACATTGTAGAGCTGAAAGTCAACTACCCCATAGGGGTAAAGCCTTCGAACAACTACAATGCCCCCACAACGCATTTCCTTTTTCACACAATATACACACACAACCTCCTGCGACTTGGAGCCAATACACGCCAAAGTACTAAGTCAAGAGGGGTCTCATATCCCTCTCATGTGGTTAGCACGCATAAGTGCTTGGATCAATGGCGCAAGTAATCCAGTCCTTGTTGACTCGGGCACCAACTATTCACACTCAAAAGCACACCATCTCACCATTGTGCCTAAGTCTAAAATATTTTGTTCCCAGTTTTAGTTTCTCAAAGTAACAAAGCACAAGGTGTTGGACATAAAGTCATAATAAGTTTTTGTGTAATCAAGGTTATCGACTAAGTCGATAACCGCCCAATTCTACCAGCAGTTAAGCATGACTAAGCAATATTAACTCGTAAAATACTAAGTGACAAGGCCTTATCCAACGAACCCTAAATCACAGCAAGATAATCCTAGGCTCAGTAGTAGAGGATAAATATTTACCTACAGATTATGCATCTATAGGATCAACTAACCGACAATAGTTTAACAACAAAATAGCACGTGCATACATAGACTTTGGAAACAAGATATTAGACTTTGAAAATAATAGGAGCAATATGATCAAATGAATGCTACATCTGCTTGCTTGCTGGTAGCTCTCTTGCTGCAGAGGATCACTCTCGGGTTCAACAAATTCTTCAATCTATCGCAAGAATGAGAAAATCCAATAAAAGCAACGCACACCAAAAAAGGCTCAAAACCCAAAATCATCCAAAATCGATGAAATTTACACAACAGTTACAACATGATTTTAAATGATTTTAGTAAGAAGAATAAATCGATTTGGACTAAGCATGCAAAAGTTATAGCCTAAACAATTTTAATCTGCTTGAAAATCCAATTTAATTACTTTCTGTTACTGTTTATTGTACAAATTTTCAGAAATTTTTTGAACATGAATTTTTATGGTAGACAAATCATGGCATTCTAAGCACAACAAAAATGGGTTCACTTCATTTGGAGTTAAATTGAATTTCTTATGATTTTTCTAAGTTATGAAACTAGTGCCCAACATTTTTCAGAGACAAAGACATAAATAAAACCTATTCTATACTAAAGCATATTAACAGAGGAACCTAACACATTTTAGTTTGCTCAATTTGGAGTTACAGAGAATTACTTATGTATTTTATAAGTTTTAATGAATTTCTAGAGTAACAATTCAATATTAAAACAAGATAATAAATCTACACCGATTTTTGATACAGAACAAGATTCAAACACATTTTTAGATTAAAGTTCAGTTAAACAGGACAATAGCAAAGTTTGAATCAACCTAAAAGGAGTTAAAATGAATTAGTTATACAATTTGAATTTTAACAATTAACAGTTTACAAATAAAAGCTTTCGGGCTTTTATTAAAATCTAACACAACCGGAGAAGACGTGGACAAACGCGGGCCACTGAGATCTAACCAAGGGAGGTCCTAACGGCTGAGATCTAAACTGGAGGAGGTCTTGACGGCTAAGATCTCACAGAGGGAGGTCATAACGGTCAAGATCTAAATTAAGAGAGGTCCTGATGGCTAAGATCTCACAAAGGGAGGTCCTAACGGTTGAGATCTAAACTGGGGGAGGTCCTGACGGCTAAGATCTCACAGAGGGAGGTCCTAACGGTCAGGATCTAAACTGAGAGAGGTCCTGATGGCTAAGATCTCATAGAGGGAGATCCTAACGGTCAAGATCTAAACTGAGGGAGGTCCTGACGGCTAAGATCTCACAGAGGGAGGTCCTAACGGTCAAGATCTATAAGTGGGGAGGTCCTGAACAGTTCAGATCTACCCAGGGGAGGTCCTAAAGATTAACTTTACCAAAGTCCACGGGGGTGGTCTTAGGGGAGGTCCGAGAGGGTGGTCCTTGTAAAAATACCAGGAGGTGGTCTTAACGGCCCATATCTGCACGGAGGAGACCCTGGACGGTCAAGATCAACAAGAGGTGGTCCTGAAGGTTGTCTAAGGGGTGATCTTAGCTTACGACAACAGGACTTCAGTACCACCCGGTTTTGCTCACCGCTGGTGACTCCAGTCATAGTGGCGCGAACCAAAGGTGGTAAAAAGTTCGCAAAAGTATTGCGCACACCTTGAGGGTACTCTCGACGGCGGAGTCGACCTAAAACGACGACGAGCCGGAGATGGGCGGCAGTGCAAACACGACCAAAACGAAAATAGCAAAGAGCTCCGCATCAGTTCAAGGTAGCGGGTGCCACATCTACTAGGGGCTACCAAGAGGCTACCTCAACACTGTAGAGGAACAGAGGTGGACTGAGGAGCTCTGGTGACGATGACCAGCGCCGACGCTAAGGAAGATGATGCGGAGAGGATGACCTGAGCAAAACGAAAGGCACCGGGTGGTGAGGACAGCTTTGCAAAGGCCCAGAGGTGGTTCACGAGCAAACAATTGAAGTGAGGAGGTCCTTACCGGAGATGGGGACGAAAGAGAAGAACACGGCCGAAGGAGACCCAAAACCCAATTCAAGCGATTCCTGTGAAGGCAAGCTAAATTGAGTGAGGGGATAAGACCACGGTGATGAGAGGGACCAGGCGATGCGAAAAGAAGAGCAAGGGGACCACTATAGCACTGTCGGCGATGAGCTTGCTTCATGGCCAACAATGACAAAAAAGGGGGCTCACTAGTTTGAGCTCAAATAATAGAGAAGGAGCAAGGTGGAGCTACGGTGGGGACTAAAAGAGGTAGAGGCGGAGCTTGGGGACTTTAAATAGCTGGAGAGCAACGGGAATGGCAAAGGCAAGCTCCATGGTGAGCTTGGTCCAAGCCTCTGCCATGGGCGAGTTGAGTGACGGGAGGAGGTAGAAGGAGGACTTTAGGGCAAAGTCATTGGCACGCATTTAATGCTCTGCGACAAAGAGCCGTTGACGAGGACGAGCGGGAGGTGACAAGGCTCTACGTCTCTCTCTGCCCACGCCATGGCGCTCGTGCGCGAGGAAGGAGATGACCAGGCTCAGGGGCCCACTAGTCAATGAGAGAACCAAAGTGGTTTGGTCAAAAGAGCAGAAAGGGTTAGGTTTAGACCACAGATCAAGCCAGGAGGTCTTGGTGATTGGATTAGAAACAGAGGGCCACTATTGAAAGTAACGTTCGGAGGTCCCGAACGTTCAAGAAATCTCAGCGGTACGATCAAGATCGCACGGCTAACACGAGTTACCAGCTCGGGGAGGTCCGAACGTTCAAAGATATCTGAGACACAGATCTAAATACGGACGGTCCACGATCACCTAGGCGCCACACACGCACGCACAAGGTTTAAAGTGCGTGGCCCACAAGACCGTGGTGGTAGCCAAGGGTGGTCTTTGCAAAAGGTTAAGGGAGGTCCTGGCTAAAGCCGAGAGGGTGGTCTTTGCAAACAACCCAGGGTAGTCTTTGCAAAAACACAGAAGGTGGTCCAAACGAGGGGGAGGTCCGAGTGCTCCCGAAGATCTCAGCGGTAGACAGGAGATCCAACGGTTAAAGAGGAACGCGCCCAAAGGATCGAGCCCGAGTGCGTTTAGTTGATTTGGTTCGACCAAGTCAAGAGGTTGGGCTCGGGTCTGACCTGAGTTCAACAGTGACTTGGCTTAGGGTTTAAAATTTGAGCTGAATTTGGAAGAATTTTTAGAGGTAGCAAACTAACTCCAAAAATTCTAAAATTTGGACTGGAGCTTCCTAGCTCCTGGATAAACCTTGCATAAATTTTCCAAAGGTTTTTATGCAAGCAATCCAGAAATTTCTCTAGGCTTGTTCTAGGGTTTGACCAAGAGTCAAACTGGTTTGACTGGCCCTTTAAAATATTAAAACAATTTTCAAAAATTGTGAAATTTTTCAGAGGATCCACACAGCATCCCTAGAACTAAGAAAATTATTTTCAGATGATGATCACAAGATTATCCAGAAAAGTTTTCAAAGGGTCAAGACTTAGGTCAAAAGTGGTTTGTGATTTTGAATTTTCATAATTCCTTTACAAGAATTCTCAGAAAATTTCAAACAACAACAAAATGCAAGAAAAGTTTTAATTTCTACACATTTTCTTACATTTGAAACACAAGCCAAGAATTGGGATGTTACAAATAGCCACGTAAACATATACACCTAACCAAACCTTACCCACCATGTAATTCAAACCTTCATGGTCAAGTGTTATGGCGGGCTTTCAATCTCATCTTCGTTGCTCCATTCTCGTCTCGCTCAAACCGAATCTTACAAAATATTTTACCAAAATTTAGGTTATTTGTGTAAAAACTTAAAAGGGTGAACATCCACATAAAATGATTGAAACAAGATTTATTTACAAACAATTACGGTGCAAGCTTTAGCTTTTTTCCACTAACAATTATTCACAAACAACTCCCCAACCATTTAATTTTGTAAAATTAAAGCTAAGTTTATTTAAATTATTTCTTAAAAAATAGCATATTGTCGCCGAAAGAGAACGTGCCTAGAACTAGTCGCTGGCCTGATCCGTGATTGGCCTCACCCGCGTTCTGACCTAGCGACTGTGCCCGGTATGGGCCTCAGTCGTGCCACCAGCTTGCAAATGAGATACTTGGTAGACCAAGGCCTTAGTTGGTTTATGTCACGCGTCTGGGCCTCCCACGTCAGCTAATCGTTGGTTGTCGAAACCCAAATATACAAATCTGGACCCTCTGTGTATACTGCACTAATCTAATATCACGTTAGTACATATAGTGGCAAACATCGATGAAATAGCATTCCATATGCAAAGATGACTAAGAAATAGGCAATTATCAGAATAACGATCTTAAGGTCAAATCTTACAACTAATGTCTTAGAAGACACATAGCTCAAATAAACAGCAGCGGAAGAAAACGAAATAACTTTAATGAAGCCCATCCATATGCCCACAGACAATCAACTGGTGTAGCGTGACCTAATTCTCCACGATCTTTGAAGTAGACCTTATTGACCAATGATGAACTGATGTAGCCTTCTCCAATTGAACAACATTGTTTATAGCAAAATGAGTACATAAAGTACTCAACAAGTCGAACCACACAATGCAATTATAGATGGTGGGTTATTCCAAAGGATATGGTATCATGGCTCTTTTGCGTAAAAGCAACAGTTGCAGTTGAATATGAATAATAGATTAAACGCATAATTTAAAACAAATAACAATAATAATTTTAACAAGTATTTTCACAAAGCTCACATAACCTAATCAGTTTCTTTCACACAACTGCATAAGTTGACTCACACAGCTACCCCTCCCAATTATTTTATAAAAATATACCCATTGTGTGAAATCCCCGAGCATATCCATGATCGTGGACGCGGCTATTCGAATAAATTGATTAACACTCTACAGAGGTGGTACACTTTACGTAATCAACTTGATCGGAGCTGATCACAAAAACATTTTGAAACTTCATATCAACATTGACCTTCCCATTGTGCATACTGATGGCACCAAAACCCCACACAAGTTGTTGGCCTGTCATACACCGTTGGACCTGGACATGGCGAACTGCTCATAAATGTGAATCGCCACACAAAGAGAATCACACCTCTACCCTAGCACACAACATAACCTATCTGCCTGAGAAATCAATGTCAAGAATTCGCAACTTACTAAGTTAGCATGCCCCATACCAGGCATGTGGTCGTACAATTACAGCTTAGTTCAATGGCGCACAAAGTTAAGTCCTTAATTGACTAAGGCGAGACGACCAAACTACTTTCAATTCCAATATTAATATTTTCCCAAACACACACAACTCTACCATATCACAATTCCATCCACTTGCCTCGGTCTAAATGTTTTCCCACCCTGTTAGTTAAATGCAACATTTGCTATCAACTAGTGACAACATACTGCACATAGCTTTCCATAAAGTATTCCATATTCACTTAGTCAAGTTTAGTTTTGTAACTCAAAATGATATCAATAATTCGTTGCATAGCTAAGCAGACTATTCGTATCTAACCAACCCACGTTGGTGCTATGATAATACCAACTAGTTGTAGGGAAACAGGTAGACTACACTAGCGTAAATTAAAAAAATTCTACCTGTAAACCAAGATCACTGCAGCTTATAGATCACGGTCTTACCACTAGACGCGCGAGTGCGGAAGTTGATGCAAGACGCGTCGGGCGGTGTAGTCGTACTCGATTGATGCGATGCGTCGGGCGAGTAGTCGTACTACTTCCTCGTCCTCGTCGCGGCGTCCACGCATGCTGACTCCTTTCTTGCGGTTCGTCCCAACGCCACGGATGCGGCGCCTCAAAGGTATCCACACGTGCGGAGGAAGCGGCGCCGCGCCGGACTACTAGATCCGCGCGGCGACTAGGGCGTGGGAGGGTGGCGGCGGGGTTTGAGGATGTCACGAAAACTCAACTCTCAACCAGCCAGCCCTGCCCTCCTTTTATAGACATCCTTATAATGGGCTTCTACGAATAGAGGCCCATTAGGACTCAATGCCCGATCTAATTTAGATCCAATCCGAATTAGGCTTCACCCTTAAGTGTGTGACCCTATGGTTCACATATGTTTAGACATGACGCGAGTACACATACTTGGTCAATAGTTGGTAGCGGCCTCTTGCAAGACGTGCCAACTCCTAAACATGTGTTACGGAGTAGCGTTTGATAGCCCCTAAGTAGGTCGATTCACATCTCAAGTACATGCGACAATCTCAGGTCTAAGGACAAGGCGTACACATTGTGTAGAGAGAACCATAAGAATAATTACTATGTCTCATGTTGGGTCGGTCCAACCCCATGTTCTAAACATATGTCCACATTATTGGTTTGACATCTCCATGTCTATGACCTGTGAAACATGGTCATCAACCGATACATGTGCTAATCCATCATTCACGTGTGTCCTCACATGAACTCCGACTAGGGACAACTTTAGAATAACCATACAAGTAAAGAGTTTCACAAACAAGTCACATACTTGTTAATCAACACAAAGGCAATATTCAAGGAACATTTATTAAATCATGGATACAATGAAATATCATCATCAATATGATTGCCTCTAGGGCATATCTCCAACACTAGTAATACAATAAGCAAGGTGAATATAATCAAGTAGGTGTATAGCTAATTCCAAAGCATTTAAAGAATTAAATACTTGAAATAATATGCAATAGTTTGAACAATTGTTTTTTGAAAACTGGGTTTAACATGGTCAAAGGTACAACTTTCCTTACTATAGCAATGATGTTCTTCTTTTATCTTTGATCTTCTACATCCTTGACTTTCAGCTCCTTCGAACGATCCTAGAACGTCAATGTCTAACGAGAGAATTGGTTCAATCGGAGTTCGTATGATGGAGAATGAGCCATCAGAAGTTTGATCAGGAAGGAAAATGATGAAAAAAAGAAAAGGAGAGAGAAACTGACAGGTGGGGTCCACAGAATATTCTCAGAATCTTTTATTTCAGAAATATTGGAAAAAGGATGAGTGTATGACATGTGGGACCACTAAGGTTTACAGATTTTCAAGAATTAAAAGAATTCCAGAAAAAGGTAAAAGAGTCTAACATGTGGACCATTGGTCCATATAGTAAGTCCATGGCAAGAGAGAGGTTCACGGTGAACCGGGTCCATGTGGCTAGGGTTGACCATGTTTTACATGACATGCGGGGCCCACATGTAAGTTAGTGGCTCACGGTGGACTAAGTTCACAGAGGTTTGGGTTTAGGGTGATGCGTGGGTGGCAGCTTAGGTGGCAAAGTTGCTCGTGTGGTGTGCATGTGGCGACGACGTGGCGGCCACAGAGGATGAAGCGGTGAGGTGGACAGCGATGTGGCATGACAGATCGCTGGTGAAACAGCGGTGCTCGGGCTTGACGGCTTACCGGCGGCAGCGGCCACGGCGGAGGTGATGAAGGGGCAAAACGAAAAGAGCGTGACGAGGCAAAGAGGATGACGTAGGCGCAGAGACCAGAGTTTGCCGAAGTTGGCCGGCGACGAGCTCCAAGCGGTGGCACTAGCTTGACCACGATGAAGACAGCGAGGGAAAGGGCTTCGGCCAAAAAGAAGGTGAGCACTATGTGAGGAAGATGGGGAAGGCGAAGGTGGAGGTGATGAGCATCGGAACTCACCGGAGGAGCGAGGAACGAGCAACGAAGGGCGGGCCGGTAAGGAAGAAGAACGAGATCACGACGCTCGAGGGAAGAACCACAAAATTAAGAGATGGGAATTGTAGATTGGGCGGTGCAACACAATGTGACGCGGGAAAAATTGCGAGGGACTTACCGAGGCAATGGGGAACGTGGAAGAACCATTTCGGTGGTGGCGGTCGTCCCTGGAGTTGAAGAAGATGAAGTCAGCTTTGGTGGTGTAACGCACGGGGGCTTCGATGGTTGGGAGCAAACGGCGGAGGAGGACGAGGTGATGTTGATGACGCGGTCAGAACGCCTTGAGGTGCTTTGTCGGTGGAGAACAACGAGGTATGGGCGGCGGTCGGTTGCGAAGAAGAAGACCACGGGCGGTGGTGCACGTTGGGTATCCAGTGAAGCGGCTAGGGCACGAAGGTCAGCAGAGTGGGGCAGAGCTAGGGTGGAGACTGTAGCTGCAGGTGGCCCTGGGCTCACAGCTATGCTTCGACAATTGGGCTAGCTGTGAGCGAAGGTGGGCCGAGGCGGGGAGGAGGTAAGTGGGCTGGAGCGAGGCGGGGAAGCGGGGTTGGAGGCAGGGAGATGGGGAGCCAAGCGTGGATGGGTCGGGGAACAGGGTGGGCCAGCGGAGAGAGAAGGGAATGGGTTGAAGGGATTCAGCCCACGAAGGATTTAGAATTAAGAAAGGATTTCAGAATTACTGAAATGCTGAAAATCCAAAAGAGATAAAATAAATAGCAAATTAACTCTAAAAAATCCAGGAAAATTCCTTAGAACACAAGCTTTATTAATCAAATTAGTCAAATTAAATAGTTTAAATTTTGGAAATTCCTAATTAAGCTTTATTAATTTAAGGAAAATTGGTAAAAAATTTCAGGGACCTAACTTGCACAAAAGATTTTTTGAAAACTCAAATTTTGGGATGTTATTACTGGTCCCCTGAACGATTGGACGTAGTCGCGCGGTGGCCCAGTGATTGTGGGATTGTTTGTAAAAATATTAAAACGTGGTTTATTTGTGCAATTTTTTTTTAATAAATGGTTTATTTTAAGGAAAAAAATCAAGTTTCACATCCACTTTTGGATGGCACTTGGTAGGCTCAGGCCCTTTGAAAAAGTTTTGGCCCAAGCCACCAAAAAAGTGCAAGGCCCTCCAGCAAATCAGCAACTTTCAATGGACTCAGCTTGGGTCGACAACAACATGACCCCCTTTTCTTTTATTCTCACAACATGATCCCTTTGGGTCTCAAAAAACACCATGCCCTTTGGGAAATGCATATATAACTTGGTTCGTATGGGCATGCATATATGCTCGAAATGCAATATTGTTTGTGTAACATCCCATTTTTGGGATTTCTAAGAGTGCAACTCAAATTTCTCTCAAATTTCAAGTTTTTAAGTTTCCAAACCCCTTTTTGGGCTTGGCCCAGCCCACCCCTACCTCCCCTCTACCTAGTGGCTTTGGCTTGGCCTAGCCTGGCCTGTGGCTGGCTGGAATGGCCCACACCACCCCTGTCTGCGCTGTTCATGCCCAGATCGCGCCGCGTGCTGCTCCTGACCCGCGTCCGGCCAGCGCCGCCTCGCCAGTGCTTGCCAGTGCGCCCCTGTGCTTTGCCAGTGCGTTGCAGCCATCCTTGAGCTAGCACCACGCCTAGCCCCCCTCTCTCCCCTCTCAGTCCACGCCCCTGCTGCATCCGTCTCCGCCGCTCCCGCGCCGCGCCGCGCCCAAGTGCCCGAAAATCCTGCAGCCGGCCGTTGGAGCTCGCCACCCATCGTAACTCCTCCCTCACATGCCCGTCTCACCTGCCGTCTCTACCATCCCATCCCCTAGAGCCGAGCCTAGCTCCACCACCTCGGGACACTGTGCGACCATCAAGGCGTCAAACAGCCATCTCCTTTCCCCATGGCTATAAAATGCCCCAATCACCCCGCCCTGCCCCCAATCGTGCCCCTATCATGTCCATCACCCCTGAAGGCCACCGAGCTACCTTATTCCTCCCCTTCGGTCCAATTGCCGCCGCCAACGCCGTTCAAGTATCGCGGCGCCTTGATCCAATTGCCTGTGCTTGGAGCTTCGCGTGGACCTCCCAAAGTCGATACAAGCCACACCGAGCCTCCTCTTCCCCTCCGGCGAGCCCTCTACGACGACCACCTCACCGCCACCTTGGCTCTCTGTTGATAGACCACCCCATGCTTCCCCGAGCACCGCTATCACTTCGGGTGAGTTTCTCATCGCCCCTACTTGCTCCCATAGCAAGGAATTAGCCTCCCATGCCTTGTGTTGCCATGGTGCCATGCTCGGTCCTTTCGCTACCGCATGAGCTCACGACCGACCACCATAGGCTCCTAATTTGGTCGTGCCACCTCGCCCGGAGGTTCGCGCCATGCCATGGAACCCCTTTTTGCCCTTGCATTAGGACGTCATCCTCTTTCTCGCCGGCGATGGGCTTCGCCTCTCTTCGGTAGGGAAGATGACACTATAGCGACGTCATTAGGTTTAACCATGCATAATTAGTGCGTAATGATCTTGCTTAGCCTCTGTTAATTAGTCACTGACCCGTAGGCCCTCCTCGTTTAATTTAAAATGTTGTCTCGTTGACGTGTGGACCCTGTTGGCTTTTAATATCCTTTTAAACTCAGTTAAGTCAGTAGAGCCACCAACAAGTGGGCCCGATTACTATGTGCACAATAATTAGGTCCCAACAGTCAGCCCCAACGTTTTCTTTTAGAAAATAAATCAAATTTATTTAAAATCCTATGGGACCTAGCTGTTAGTCTCAGTTGCCTTTTTCAATAGAAATTTAATTCAAAAATTAATTTAAAATTTAGTGAGCCCCACTTGTGAGAGAGAATATCTCTCTCCACTGGTTATTTTTAAATTTAATTCAAATTTAAACTTTGGAGAGCCCGTTCTCTCTCGTTTTAGCTCCAAATTTAATGAAATGTGTTTCTAATTTTTCTAAATTCAAGGTCTATCTGTTGGTAGTTGTTTTATTCAATTTGGAATTCATTTGAATTTCCTCTTGCATCTATTTGCTTTGCTCATTTGTTTGTTTTCTGATGCGATCGTCCGAGTAGAGTACGAGGACGCGGGAGAGCCCTAGTTCGAGCAAGCGCAAGAATTCCAAGACCAACCTGCTTTTGAGCCAGGCGAATCAACATTTTGATCATATTGAACCTACTTTTGTGCAAATTTATATTCATTTAAATTATCAAATTGCATGCTTATTTCATTATGCAAATGTATGACAAACTTCAAAGTAGATACATGCCGACTTGATACTTTAGTATTATTACATCATCCCTTGACATTTGAATCACATGATCCTTGGCACCCTAGATAATTTAATGGTAACCTTACTAGCTATAGATCGCACTTAAGCATCATGCTAGTCTTGCTTAAGTATTAGGGCATCAATTGCCCTAATCATCATTTTTTAAATCATGAAATTTGTTTTGGCAGTCATTGGAGGGAAATGACTGAAATATTTGAAATAACTTAGTTTTATGCTTCTCAAAACCCTAATAACTTGCTGTTACCACATCTAGGCAAATGATAAGATGGTGCGGATATAGCACAAGAAATGGTGGTATGTGGCATGCACCACCCAGATAACTTTAAGGACTTAATCCTGTGATGACCTTTCAATGTAAAACAGTGCAACCACAAGTCTATAATGGTGTCGACCTGGCTAAATAATCTGTATCCACCAGTGTGAGTTGCAAAATTGGAGTGACCCCACGAGTCGTGTCGTTGGTTTAAGTCGTCGTGGACACAGGTCGTGTCGTTGGTGTAAGTCGCCATGTGGCACAAGAGGGGGTTCGGGTGTGGTGGATGTAACCACTCTCAAGTGAAACCTTAGCGGGTGTAACTTACACTAGGGAATGCATTGTAAATGCCTTGTGATGATCTCCTTGATTCACATATATAAGGAAACGTGTAAAATACAACAAGCGGATTATCTCTTGTGGATAAAGTGTACAGTCTCTGCAGACTTTAAACTGTTCGAACAGCCGTGCCCATGGTCAAGGGTGGGCATGGGAACTTACTCGAGTTAGTTTCTATTTTAAAAATATTTGTGGATGGGATGAAAAATCATCGGGTGGATGTAACCCTGATTTTGGATTTTTCCTAGGTGGATGTAACCCAATGTTGTTAGTTGGGTGAACGTAACCCTAGTAATCAAAACTAAGTATATGGTGGATGGAACCTGCACCGCTATAAATATTGCACACCTTCACTCTCTTTAATAAAACATGGTTTGGTTAAAATGCTAAGTCATAGGAGTTTTTAATTATTGTAATTGAAAATGTTGCCTTCAGCGAATAAAAGAACCCGTGTCATCCTTGTTAAACCTTGCATGTATAACTATTGCATTCTGTGTGTTGGCTCGTGGAGCACTGTTGCGTGTGCTCACCCTCGCTCCCCCACATCCCTCAAAAACCGTGGACCAAGGACACTACACATATTACGATGATCCAGAAATTGATGGCAAAGAAGACGGAGGAGAGTAGATTAGGCTTTAGTAGTCCAGGTCTCATCCTAGTCTGGCCGACTAAGTTGGTGCTTGTGCGCACTAATATTATCCAAGTCTTTAGGTAACATCGGTCGTGCACAAGTTAACCCAGTTGCTTGCTTGTGACGAGATGTGCCATCCCCTTTTGCTTCCGTTTCTACTTTTATGTAATGTATCCATTTGGCATGACCGGCCCTATTATAAATTTGACCCGATGCGATCTATGAAAGAAAAGTCAGGAAATTTTTTTGGAACACAAGGAACCTAACTAACACTGTTTTTTATTTATTTGAAATTTATATTAGTCAAATTAAATAGTTTAAATTTTATAAATTCCCAATTAAGATTTATTAATTCAAGGAAAATTGGTGAAATTTTTCAGAGACCTATACATAAAAGATTTTTTTGAAAACTCAAATTTTGGGATGTTACACTGGTCCACCGTATGATTGGGCGCAGTCATGCGGTGGCCAGCGATTGTGGGATTGTTTGTAAATATATTAAAACGTAGTTTATTTGTGCAATTTTTTTAATAAATGGTTTATTTTAAGACAAAACATCAAGTTTCACATCCACTTTTGGATGGCACTTGGCAGGCTCAGGCCCTTTGCAAAAGTTTTGGGCCGGGCTACCAAAAAAGTCAAAGGCTGTCCAGCAAATCAGCAACTTTCAATGGACTCAGCTTGGGCCGGCAACAACATGACCTCCTTTTCTTTTATTCTCACAACATGATCCCTTTGGGTCTCAAAAAACACCATGCCCTTTGGGAAATGCATATATAACTTGGTCCGTATGAGCGTGCATATACGCTCGAAATGCAATACTGTTTGCTTCTCAAAGAAAAAAGAAATGCAAGGTAAAAGGTAACACAGTGTGTGTGTTTTTTGGATTTATAGGTAGTGGTAAAAAAAAACGAAACCTGATTGAACATTCCCTCAATGCTGCATGTAGCCAAATTAGTTTTTGAGATGAATAGGTTTGGTTCTCTCTCTCTCAAAAAAAGATGAATAGGTTTGGGAAATTAATTTTGTGGAGCTAAAACTGCAAAGTACAACGTCACATAGCACTTTGCATTTTTACTATGAACATAAGTGGTCACTGTAGTACTTGTTATCATGCATACCCAACGTTGGTAGTCCAACTAGTAAATGCATATTTCTCCAATAATCCAACTCAATACGTGATTAAACGTAGTTTTCTTACCACGTTGGATCCGGAGCGAGAAGATACCCAAAATTAAGCTTAATTACCACTTGGATACATGTTGATGCTTGCATGTGCTCTTGTGAATTTGTGGGAACATGTGACCACTTATAAGATGTGATTGCATATTTGCTTTAAAGACTTGTGTCCCTTTGCTTAGAGATACAGCTTGCTCTCACTGTTCTATCTAGGCACCTTTCTAAGCACCTCTTGCATTGGAGATGCTCGAGAGATCTGTATTGATTTGTGTCGACAAAACCTCCTTGGTAATCAAGATGTACATTAATTTCTGACTGCCGTCACTGCGCTCAAGCCGTACAATATGAAATTCTATGTATGTTCTGCATGTTTGATCATTCTACTTTGAAACACGATATGTTTCTATATATCCTGACGATCGAGACGATCTATTCATGGCGTGGAGGCGCTCCATTGTGTGGTTTATACTCCATTTTAAGAGGGCCATGCCACACTGTAATAGTGTTTTTTTTAAGAATATAGATTAAGTTATATATCTATAATGCCTTAATTAGAAACTTGTATTTGTGAATGTATGCTTTGTTAACGCGATGTCCTAGATCAAGAACCTTGATATAGCTCCTTAGAAGGCTTGGAGCTAGCTACTTTTTTCTAACCATAATATCTGCCACATGTAAAGGCCTATATCTATCTGTCTCTTGCCAGCCTCTTCCTTTATTTACTATGATCATGCCCCCTAGCTAGCTTGTGCCAGTTCTACTGAAAATGATTAATGGAACAAGATGATCAAACCCCCATGCATGCATGCATGCATGAAAACCCTTCAATTGAGGCACTTCCCCTGATCCCATTCTACTTTTTTTGTAGGCCAAATCCACTAATACCTTAGCCACTACTTAGAGTAGTTAAAAAACCCCATTGGGCCCTAAACTAGGAGAAGCTGTCCCTTTGTCCCTGCAGGCTGGCCTTGCAAGAGAGAACAAGGCTGTGCTTTTTGCCCTAAAAAAGAGCTTCCTTGCTCTCAGACACCATGGTTTCTTGGTTCCTAGCTTGTCTCTCAAATGTGAAGGGATTAAGCATACGTAGTCACTAGGGGCTAGGGCACAACATGATGTGTTGGGCCCCACTGGAGCATGAGTGATGTCATAGGCAGGCATACCACTGCCTCTGTCACTTTGGCGACTGTGTGTTGATTTGGTTTGGTCCTCCAAACACCCATCATGCTCGCATGATTATGTGCGAGTGTAGCCTTTGTTTGGGCTTTGTACTGTTTGTTTTTGTTCGCCTCAATGACTTTGTCCCCGGTGGATCATGGTCAAGGAAACGGGTATCTCCTGATTTTCTTCGATCTTTGGGTTCTGGATGGTCAAAGAAAATGTCTTAGCATTAGCTTAGAATTGTAAAGATTGCATAGAACATCCACGGTACTCTTTAATTGTGGAAGAATCCGTTTGGTTGTTTAATTTGCCTCTGGACATCCACAATACTCTTTAATTAGTCCATCCATTTCATGCAGCGCCAAAAATCTTTCTATCGCTTCTTGCTTGCGTAAATGCTTTAGATGTTTGACAAGATAAATTGGCGTATTGAGCGTGAGTTTTTTTTGGAAGCTTCCCACTATTTCATTTAAATTATGATTTTTAGGGAGTATCATATTTCTATCCTTTTCTAGTAGATGAGGTTAGAGAATATATACTCCTACTATATATCTATCTTCTAGCAGAGAAGTAAAGAAGGGATTGAGACATGAGAGAGGATCGAATGTGGACCAAAGGTAGGTAGCTGCAGGATGCGTGGGAGAGAAGAGTCTGAGACACTGAGTGGTGTGCCTGGACCACTGACCGAAGTAGGTCAGCAGTCAAGGAGCATCGCGTCAGCCTCGGGACGCTGCGTTCATATGCCCACCACCATCGCCACCACCGGCACAAGGCAAACCAGCAGCAGCAACAAAGGCAAAGGCAAAGCATCACCACCCATGGCAGCATCTCTCTCTCTCTCTCTCTAAGACTAACGGCCGGCAGGCAGCAGCGTGCATGCCTCGGCCCAGCTTTTTCTTCCTTTTCTCCTTTTCTTGGGCGTCGTAGTAGAGACGATCTCGTACGTACTCGACGGATTCCTCCTCTCTTTTTTTCCTTCTCCGGCAGAACAGATACAGTCACGGCCAGCAGGCAGCAATGCAAAGGAGAGTTAGCCTTTAGTCTAGTGGCCGGGCTTTTCCCCTCGATCGCTTTCTTTGCATGCATCGACGACCTGCAGCTTGCATTGCATGGCAGCAGGAGACCAGCAGACAAGCACTCCCTGACAATCCTCGTGCTTCCTACTAGCTACCTCCATTCCATGCATCCTGAGTGTATAAATTACTACTACTCCTACCTAGTACGTACTGCACTGATCGATCATCGAGCCATGCCAGTTTATTTTTGTATGCCGATCGCTGAGCTTTTATTAGTTGTTCAACTAACTATGGTTCGTCAGTACTAGTTTGCTGATTGTAGTGTATTTGCTGTGTGTGGTGCCCTGGCCCAAGAAAGCTAGCTAGATTATATCTTTGTTCTATGATCTAGCTCGTCTCTCTCTTTCATGATCTCCGGTTGCTCCATATATAGATGGAGAGGAGCCCAATAATTACGTAGTCAGATCGTTCTTCTTTGAGGTTCGATCCTTAATTAATTGTAGTACAGTATCAGCGTATATTGAGTATCATGCGCCAACTAGTTCACCCAAAAGCAATACTTCAACAGTGCAACACACATACTCTGCTACGTTGATGTCGTAGCTTGGCATGCATTGCAGGGGGCTGTGAATGCGTCGTGGTGCAGTCACACCGTGAACCGAGTCCACCTTTCTTTTGCTAATCGTGTATTTCTCTCTCTCTCTCTCTCTCTCTCTCTCTACTGGTCGAAGACTTGATCGGAATACAGTGGTCGGAGCTATGAACGTGTCATGGTGCAATCACACCGTGAACCAAGTCCACCTTTATTTTGCTAACTGTACATTTCTCTCTATCCCTCTCTCTACACTGGCCGAAGACCTTTTCGGAATACAGTGGTCAGAGTTGTGAATGTGCCGTGGTGTAGTCACACCGTGAACCGAGTCCACCTTTATTTTGCTAACTATGCATTTCTCTCTCTCTTTACACTAGTCGGAGACCTGGTCGGAATACAGTGGTCGGAGCTGTGAACATGTCGTGGTGCAGTCACACCGTGAATCGATTCCACCTTTCTTTTGCTAATCGTGCATTTCTCTTGCTCTTTACACTGGTGGGAGGCCTAGCTGGAATACAGTGGTCGGAGCTATTGACCAGTGTGATCAGAATACAGTGGTCGAAGCTATAAACCAGTATGGTTGAAATACAGTGGTTGGAGCTATAGACTAGTCTAGTCAAAATACAATGATCGGAGCTATAGACCAGTATGGTCGAAATATACTAGTCAAATCCATAGACCATTGTGGTCGAAATACACTAGTCGGAGCCGTAGACCAGGGTGTAGTCAGGAGCTGATAAACATTGCTTAATTGCCATTAATTAGTTTTGAATTAGTAGTTACCAATGGTTTATTATGAGCTTTATTAGGCGGTTACTAGAGAGTACTGTCTCATCCTTAAAAGGATCGGGAGACGTCCAGGCCTAAAATCAATTGAGTTTTCTCCCATTCTTCTTCTTCCTCTCTCTTTCAACTATGTTGGTGTGTTGTATTGCCGAACCGAGCCATCCCTTCTCCTCAGTGTGCACCGGGAAGGAGGGCGAGCGGGTATCTCCAAACCATTACCGCAGAGTTCACCTACACGGGACGACAATAAGGTTTTTGGGTAGAGCTTTTGCATGACCGCTCACTGCGCTGCTTTATCTACGTCCTGCACTACATCGAGCCTACATTGCTTCCTGTTCTTCATCAAGCCCAATTCTAAGCTGTTTGTGCAACCAAATGATAATCATATTCTTGCAAATATTTCAAAATACAATGTGTTGTTTGCTGTTAGTATTACTTTACGCATCTCTAGTTATATGATAAATGCCTTATAATAAAATCTGGAATTAAAATATTGCTCATATTTCCAACACTTTGACATAATCACGTAAACCTAGAGTGTAACATTCCAACAATCCCAATTTTGGGAAAAGTATAATGAAAATAAATGGGGAATGATTTTGAGCATGTTTATATGTGGGAAAATTTATTTGAGCATGTTTCAAAATTTTCAATAAAGCAACAATGCATTTATATGAAAACAACAACTTGGAATAATTTTTGAGAAAATCACAAAATAAATAAAATCTTGAATAATTTACACAAGGAACCATACAGTGTTAGGAGCCTCCACAAAAAAATATAATTTTTTGGGCCTATTGACTATGTTTACAAATTCGAACAACAATCAGACAGTTTGATAATTCAAAAACCTAATTTGAATTCCCGCCAGGTGAATGGGTCGAATCTACCGGCCCAACTCATCTCACGCAGTGCTTCAGCCCACACCAGCCTCCCTCTCCCCCCTCTCACTAATGTGTGGGGCCCACACGTCAAACCACTTCTTCCACCTCGTGCAGCCCATCTCCTCCGCCCTGTAGCACGCCAAAGTCTTACCCATGCCATCGCTGCCGTCACCCTCGAGCGCACACAGAAGAGGACCACGGTCGCCTGTTCTCACCTGCTCCGCCCACCATATTGCTCCACCTGGGTCCCATCGTCGTGCGAGAAACTCGCAAAAACCCGAGCTGCTTGCTATTTTCCCGTCATTGTTCTCGCCCTCCTCTCGCTACTTGATGCCCCTCCTTCTATGCAGAAATCCTAAACCTTCAATGCCATTTCCATTTGCCCATTTCCCAGTAAGTTCCTTCCACCATAACGCCCGGAACTAGTCGTCGTCCCGAGCGTGTCCTGGTGAGCCAAGCCCTCGACGTGCTCGTTAGCATGCACCATTTGGCTCACTCATTCACCTCCTCATTTCCCTGTTCTTTTATTGTAGTGTATCTCTACAATCAAGTCTTCTTCCTCATCTTTGGTGCTAGAGTAGCCGCAGGAGATCTCCACACCTAGTGAGCCCATCGCCACTTCGTCTCCAGTTTGAGCATTTCCTAACCTCGCTGAACCTTCTTGTGTAGTCCATTTTAGCTAGCTTTGCCCACACGAAGCCGTCACCGTGAACCTCTCTAACTTCGCCACTACTATTGATGCCAACCCTTCTTCGGTGAGTTCTTGACCCCGCGGAGGTCAATTCCTCCATCTATGAACCCCTAAAGCTATGCATGTGCTTCATTTCAGCTGATTTCCACTGAGATGATCCATCACCGTGAAGCTTGCCACCGCCGCCTCTGTTCATCGCCATCAAGCCATCTCGGCCCTTCTCCACCTCACTATCAGCTTCCTCGTGATCGTGGTGAGCAACTCGAGCATAAGCTTCTTCAATTTTGATAGTGTAGAGCGTTTGCGCCGTAATCACTAGTGGAGCTCATGGCGCCAACACGGGATATTGCCACCGACTCACCTCAAGCGACTTTAGGACCCCGAGCCATGGTAGTTAACCTTGCGATAGCACCCTGAGATGATTTGAGCTTCAAGCCCACCTTGTCCTTGCCCCTAGCCCGAATGCCATGTTGACCCGAGACTCTCGTCGCCTCTCGCCGCTGCGACACCGACTCCGTCCACCTCTCCAGCCACCTTCACCACACCTAGCATCACAATGACTCCCTCTTTCCATTTTTGGTTTCCTCCCAGCCTCACCGTACCTGTTTCGTGGCTGGTGAGCTTAGCATGGCGCTCGGCCACACGCAACTCTACTCCCATCTCTTTTCTCTCACTAACAGTGGGTCTCACTCGGGATGAGTATTAACTTAACACCAATGATAGTGGTTAAGTCAAACTAATCAATGACATGTGGGACTGGCTAAAAACCTAACAAAAAATCTAATTTAAAACACGTTTAGTATATGAGTCACTGACATGTGGGACCACCCACTATTTCCGGTTTTAAAACCTATTTTAAAACCAAGAGACTAACATGTGGACCCTAGTCATTAGTTAATTAAAATCCAAAAATAAGTTTAATCATTAGTTGATAAATAATGAGTCTATGACATGTGGGACGCCTCTATTTTATAAATAAAACAAAAATAGAAATATGAGTCACTCACAATTAGGCCCCACATGTAAGTTGATAAAATTTGAAAAAAAATGAGAAAAACTGCTTTCAGATAGGAGGAAAATATACTTTCTCTGTTGGAAAGCGTAAACCTCAGAAAAACTCAGAGGAAAATATAATTTCACTTTTAGAAAGTGTAAACCTGAGAGAATACACCTTCGTCGTCACCTTTTTTTTTAATTAATTTCTGGATTTTCAAAACCAAAGCAAATTCAAACCTTAATAACTTTTGCATGTGAACTCCAAATTGAATGAATCTTTTTTCTAAAATCATGCTCTGTCTGAATATACAAAAATATTTGGATTTTTTCTGTTGGAATTATTTTTTAATAATGGAATAAGTCCATTTTACACCCCTGAACTTTGGCGAGAGTCCAAAAAACACCCTCAACTACAAAACCGTTCAGTTTACACCCTCGAACTGTCAATACCAGATCAAGTTACACCCTACGCTGGTTTCATTGGTGGTTTTGGATGACGTGGCAGCCACGTCACTAGTTTTGGATGATGTGGCGTCCACGTGTACCTCGGGATGACAGGGCGCTAGTCCATGGGAGCAGTGGCGCCGCGGGGCCCACTGGGCAGTGAGAGCAAGGGGAGGATCAGGCGGTTCATTGTGCATAGGGCCAATGGGTGCGTGCGGCTCCGGTTCGTCGACGGCGGGCTAGGGCGCCGCGGCGCCGGCTAAGCACGGGAGCTGGCGAGGTGGCGAAGTCGGTGACGGGGTGGCGGCGCCGGGTGGATGGGTGTCGCCGGTGACGGGTGGTGTAAAGTAGCGGTGGCGGCTCGGTGATGGTGGCGGGGAGGGTCCGGTGACGGCTTGGGCCAGGGAGGGTGAGCACAGGGCGGCTCTCATCGAAGCGGAGCCATTGGGCTCGGCGGGGAGGCTCAAGAGGGAACGTAGGTACGGCGGATGCTGGGGAAGGCGGCGGGCCACCCTCCGGCGCCACCAACCCCGTCACAGTGAGCCCCTGGACATCAGGAGCCTTTCCCCTCAAACTCCCTCGAGGATCCGCCACCACAGCCGCCGCATTTGGGCTTCTTCACCGCCTCCGGCCGCCGCCTTCCCCAGCATCCGCTGCCACCTACGTTCCCTCTCCAGCCTCCCCGCCGAGCCCAATGGCTCCGCTTCGATGAGAGCCGCCCCGTGCTCACCCTCCCTGGCCCAAGCCGTCACCGGACCCTCCCCACCACCATCACCGAGCCGCCGCCGCTACTTTACACCACCCGTCGCCGGCGACACCCATCCACCTAGCGCCGCCACCCCGTCACCGACTTCGCCACCTCGCCAGCTCCTGTGCTTAGCCGCCGCCGCCGCGCCCTAGCCCGCCGGCGACAAACCGGAGCCGCACGCACCCATTGGCCCTATGCACAGTGAACCGCCCGATCCTCCCCTTGCTCTCACTGCCTAGTGGGCCCCGCGGCGCCACTGCTCCCATGGACCAGCGCCCTGTCATCCCGAGGTACACGTGGACGCCACGTCATCCAAAACTAGTGACGTGGCTGCCACGTCATCCAAAACCAACAATGAAACCAGCTTAGGGTGTAACTTGATCTGGTATTGGCAGTTCGAGGGTGTAAACTGAACGGTTTTGTAGTTCAGGGTGTTTTTTGGACTCTCGCCAAAGTTCAGGGGTGTAAAATGGATTTATTCCATTATTGAAAAATAATTCCAACAGAAAAAATCCAAATATTTTTGTATATTCAGACAGAGCATGATTTTAGAAAAAAGATTCATTCAATTTGGAGTTCACATGCAAAAGTTATTAAGGTTTGAATTTGCTTTGGTTTTAAAAATCCAGAAATTGATAAAAAAAAAGGTGACAACGAAGGTGTATTCTCTGAGGTTTACACTTTCTAAAAGAGAAATTATATTTTCCTCTGAGTTCTTCTGAGGTTTACGCTTTTCAACAGAGAAAGTATATTTTCCTCCTATCTGAAAGCAGTTTTTCTCATTTTTATCAACTTACATGTGGGGCCTACTTGTGAGTGACTCATATTTCTATTTTTGTTTTATTTATAAAACAGAGGCATCCCACATCTCATAGACTCATTATTTATTAACTAATGATTAAACTTATTTTTGGATTTTAATTAACTGATGACTAGAGTCCACATGTTAGTCTCTTGGTTTTAAAATAGGTTTTAAAACCGGAAATAGTGGGTGGTCCCACATGTTAGTGACTCATATACTAAACGTGTTTTAAATTAGATTTTCGGTTAGGTTTTTAGCCAGTCCCACATGTCATTGATTAGTTTGACTTAACCACTATCATTAGTGTTAAGTTAATACTCATCCTGAGTGGGACCCACTGTCAGTGAGAGAAAAGAGATGGGAGCAGAGTTGCGTGCGGCCGAGCGCCATGCTGAGCTCACCAGCCACGAAGCAGGTACGGAGAGGCTGGGTGGAAACCAAAAATGGAAAGAGGGAGTCATTGTGATGCTAGGTGAGGTGTAGGTGGCTGGAGAGGTGGACGGAGTCAGTGTCGCAGCGGCGAGAGGCGACGAGAGTCTCGGGTCAACATGGCATTCGGGCTAGGGGCAAGGACAAGGTAGGCTTGAAGCTCAAATCATCTCAGGGTGCTATCGCAAGGTTAACTACCATGGCTCGGGGTCCTAAAGTCGCCTGAGGTGAGTCGGTGGCAATATCCCGTGTTGGCGCCATGAGCTCCACTAGTGATTACGGCGCAAACACTCTACACTATCAAAATTGAAGAAGCTTATGCTCGAGTTGCTCACCACGATCACGAGGAAGCTGATAGTGAGGTGGAGAAGGGCCGAGATGGCTTGATGGCGATGAACAGAGGCGGCGGTGGCAAGCTTCACGGTGATGGATCATCTCAGTGGAAATCAGCTAAAATGAAGCACATGCATAGCTTTAGGGGGTTCATAGATGGAGGAATTGACCTCCGCGGGGTCAAGAACTCACCGAAGAAGGGTTGGCATCAATAGTAGTGGCGAAGTTAGAGAGGTTCACGGTGACGGCTTCGTGTGGGCAAAGCTAGCTAAAATGGACTACATAAGAAGGTTCAGCGAGGTTAGGAAATGCTCAAACTGGAGAGGAAGTAGCGATGGGCTCACTAGGTGTGGAGATCTCCTGCGGCTACTCTAGCACCAAAGATGAGGAAGAAGACTTGATTGTAGAGCTACACTACAATAAAAGAACAGGGAAGTGAGGAGTTGAATGAGTGAGCCAAATGGTGCATGCTAACGAGCACATCAAGGGTTTGGCTCACCAAGACACGCTCGGGACGACGACTAGTTCCGGGCGTTATGATGGAAGGAACTTACTGGGAAAGGGGCAAATAGAAATGGCATTGAAGGTTTAGGATTTCTGCATAGAAGGAGGGGCATCAAGTAGCGAGATGAGGGCGAGAACAATGATGTTGAATTGGGTTTTTCGAATGTGAATATCGCATAAATACTTAGCCGAGCACTAGCTTTACAAAAATTGACCCGCGAGCTATTGGAGGCTTACCGGAGGATCTCCACGCTCGAGGACAGCATCGCTCTGATGGTGGCCCAGGGGCTCTTTTCGTGGGAGCTATTGTACGGGGAGTATAACGTACTAGCACTTGCGGAAGAGTTACCAGAGCCCACCATCCGCATCCGAATAGGTACCCGACGTCCACGTATGTCGGCTATCGACTACCACCGCCGCGTGATGGTCATCTACTCGAACACGGAGGAGACGTGACAAGTAGTGCAGCGACACTGTCTTCATCATGATGGGCATGAGATGATCGAGTTCATCAGACCGTCATCCTCCGTTGCACTGGAGTCACCTAGCGCCGCCGAGCGCAATGATGACGTCCAGGTCTAGACCATTTAGTGGGAGCTCACTAGTAGGGGTTTAGCGTGAGCTAATTTGGGGTATTTTGGTATGCTAATTTGTGTAAGGTGCTGATGTATGGTGATTTCCAATTGCTACTTAAGTTGGTTTAATTGCTTGTTGTACATTCATGCATGGGATATGCAAACCGTGTAAAACTTAACCGTTATGTTAAGGCTTCATGCATGCTATCCCTATGTTATGAATTGATGTATATTTTAGTTTTAAATGAGTTATTTTAGAATAGGATGTCATAACTTGCTAACCCACTTAACTTGTGCTTATTCCCCCATATCTTGCACACAATTTGTTAAACGCACATCGTACAAACAAAATACGGGTAACACGCTCAGTGAACCAACTCATAGCACTTGGTGATGCCTCCGGTTCATGATAGCAAAGAGGCGAGGCACATAATCCTCCACAAGGCACATAATCCTCCACAACCTAACCCGTTGTGTCCTTCTACAACTGCTCCACAAACTGAGCAACCTCTACCTATAGTTGAAGAAGTAGAGGTCCTGCTGCCACCGCCAACCATGGCGCAAGTGCTCGCCATGATTGAACAAGGGCAACAGACGAATACCCTTCTACTGCAACAGTTAGTGTTTAGGGTTGTATACCATGATCTAGCAACATCATGTTTAGGGTTAATCTTAGTATAGTAACCCTGCAGTGAGACACATAAGCTCACATATACTTAGGACCACTACTACACAAAACGTCATCACAGGCGGTTCTAAACCGTCATCATAGACGATTTTGTGAACCGTCTGTATTTATGCATCTGTGATAACAGACGGTCATCACAGACGGTTTTCAAACCGTCTGTGAAAATAGCTATCACAGATGGTTCTTGTTTAGAACCGTCTATGATAGTCTATTTTAACAGACGGTTTTTAACAAGAACCATCTATGATAGTAATTATCACATACGGTTCTTGTTCAGAACTGTCTGTGATAGTTTTTTGTATTGCAAAAAAATAGGCATACATTGTTTCTATTCTACATAGAACGGTGTTTCCAGCACATATTGTGGAGCACCAGGCCATCTAGCACACCCAAACATGATCACCAAGAACCCACCAGCACACATTGTGTAGCACACCAGGCCATCTAGCATAGCCATGACCATCTACAATTCCACCAACAGCAATAACCGGAATGCCGCCTTGGGACCTTCGGCCGACTCTCATCCTTCCTTCCCTCCTCCCTTTTTTAGCATCCACCTCTCTCAGCATACATGATCACCAAGAACCCCACAGCCAGTGGCTTCGCCCCTTTTTCATGCATAGAACAAACCACATCAAACAATCTCAAAAGCTTAAATCAAAATTAGCAAAACATCAAAAGATAAATAATACTCAATATGAAACAAAAAAAGGGAAGGAGGGGAGAAGAGGGAGGACTGAGCCAGGTAGTGCGCAAGCTGGAGGTGGTGTCCGGCGAAGAGGGCTAGAGAGCGGAGCATGGTGGCGCTGTGTTAAGGGCCGGAGGTCTGCAGGCCAGAGGAGGCGGCACCCAGTGGAGCAAAGGAGGAGGGAAGGAAGGATGAGAGCCGGCCTGAGGTCCCAAGGGGGCTGAGGGAGAGGAAGACAAGGCTGGGGTAGCTATAATATATAAGGGTAGCGCCAAAATACTTTGCCTCTCGCGCACGCGTTCAAATTTTTTTGAACTCCCGTGCTGCGAATTATAGACGATTTCATAAAAAAACCGTCTGTGATGACATATCACAGACAGTTCGTATCGCGAACCGTCTGTGATAAGTATCTCATCACAAATGGTTCTTAATACGAACTGCCTGTAATAAGTATCTCATCACAGACGGTTTGTATTAAGAACCGTCTGTGACTTGGATTTTACCATGGGTCACAGAGTATGAAAAATTTCAAGCCATGGTAAAATTAGAGAGTAAGAAAAATTTCAAGCCATGATAAAATCCAAGTCACAGACGGTTCTTAATACCAACCGTCTGTGATGAGGTCATTATCACAAACGGTTCATATTAAAAACTGTTTGTGAAGTGAACCGTCTGTGATATGTTGTCATATCACAGACGGTTCTTGATACGAACCGTCTGTGATAAGATAACACAGATGGTTCCAAAGGAACCGTCTGTGATGAGGCGTCTACTATGACCTGTTTTGTAGTAGTGGACCTAGAATAAGTAAGGGAATAAAAGTATATATATGCATGTTTGTCAATTGACATATGGACCATGCTAGTAGTTGATTAAGCAACTAAGTGTGTCCTCGATGTTTAGAGCAAAGTAAAGTGTAGTAGTGATAAAACTTAATAAATGTTAGCGGTAACTGTGACCTAGCTTCATACTACTAGTAGTAATCAAGGTGATAGAGTTGATCGCTAAACAAGGATTAGTGGGTAAGAAAACATAGGTCTTGTAGTATAGTTACTTACCTAATGAGAAGGAGTCGTCAGTAGATGTTGTAGCTAAGGATCAACCTAGTGTGCTAGGTTTACTTTAGTATATGCCAAGCCATGTAGGTAGCAAGATTAAGTATAGATTACCTCAAAGACGAAACCCACAACCATAGATATCACTAAAGATGTAAGGCTGGTGTCTAGCCAATGCTTGGAAGTTCCAGCTAAGGTCTCACTGTCTAGCCATGTGTTGGTGATACTTATATCTACCCAGAGCGAACCCCTACCTATGCATAGGTCTCACTTGAGACTTATATCTACCCCACCCATCACCATCTGCTCCCCGTGGAAGTGCGATCCATGATCCAAAAGTGGATCAGAGAATCCTACTATCTCTCCCAACTAGGTAACCAATGCGGAATATTTCCATGAATATTCTCTCCCTCCCATTGGAGCCCTAACTCCTTGCACCAGTGGACTTCCCGAGAGTCTGATCCCTCTCGCCCTTACTTCAAATCAAAAGGTTACCTGACCCTAAGTATAACTAGCAACTCCAAACCCCCACCCCTAAGCCCAACGAGTAGGACTTGGGTGTGTCTACTTTATTCTAAAGTATTTCCTTCATTCCAAATATCCCCGGATATGCTTCATTCTGTGTGAAGTATTTCCTTCATCAACTCCCTTTGGAATATACTTCGTCTGAAGTATTTCCTTCATCAACTCCGCTAATTAGGTTTAGTTTCCTTAGGAATGCTTCCTTCTTTCAAGATACCATTAGATATGTTTACTTTCATTTGAAGTGTTTCCTTTGTTTGAATGTCTTTGGATTTATTGGATTTCATTTGGATGCTTCAAGACGTTCTTGGGTTCAATCGTATTCTGCGTAGTTAGAATCTGAAGCCATGATGGAGCAACAGTCCGAGACAAAACAAGAACAAGACCAAGATTATCAGAACATTAAGCAAGATGATTATCAGAAATTGAGCAAGACGAGTCAACACTTGATCATGTTGAACCTACTTTTGAAATGCAATTATATTGTTTAACATTATTAAATTGCATTACTATGATTCATACAAATATGTTGACTTAACTCATAGCTAATACCTAAATGATAATTGTGTATAACCTTTCCGTCCTTGAACTTGGACACTATCCTTTGTCACCCTAGTAATAATGGTATACATGACTAGTTAATAAGTTTGTGTCTAAGTGTCACACTTAGCCTTTCTTAGATACATTGACATGTGGGCAATGCTTTGCCCAGACAACATTCAAAACTCAAAACTGGATTTGGGTAGTCGAGGCTGGAGCCTAGCTAGTATGTTGAAAAGCGAAAGAGATTTCAAAATAGAAAACTGAAAACTATTTTTAGACTTAGGCGGGTGGAAAGAGTGGTGGATGCGTAAGGGAGTACGCCAGGATGGGTATGGGGAAGGACCGCCAAGTCGATTAAGGATTGGTTCTTGTGATGGCCTCTCGTGCACTAATAGTGCAACCACAAGTTTACCATGTGTAGGACCCGGCTCACTAATTTGCTTTGCCTCAATGTTACTTCATCATCCTGCGAAAGTGGCGTGTTTATAGTCACAAGAAAACCACCTAGAGGGTAGTGTGGCTATAAGGCATAGGAAAACCACTACGATGCAAGAGGGGGCCTCCAAGGTTATCACCTTTAGTAGCGAAACATTCCAAAGTGGGGTTATGCTGGGGTGGGGGCATTGTAAAGGCCTTGGGAAGATTTACTTAGGTTCCACGCCTACGGCGGTGTGATGACATTATAAGATAATCGACTCTTGTGGGTAAAGTTGTGTGACATTTGTAGAGTGTAAAACTATCCGAATAGTCGTGCCTACAGTCATGGGCGATGCCGAGAACTTGCTTGATTAGATTTTAAGCTTTACAAAATGATTTGTGGATGGGATGAAAAGCGGGTTGGAACCCGAGGATTAGAGTTGTCCTGGTTGGAGCCAGTGGAAAGTATCCGGTGCATGTAACCGTGGGATTCGCAAGGTGGGTGCAGCTCAGAATTTGTGAATGGGTACAGCCTGGAAATTTGTGGGGGATGTGCTTTGGGGCTCGAGGGTGGTGCAGCAACGGGATTCGAGGGTTTGGCTGCCTAGGATTTGAAGGTGGTCCAATCTGCGGGAGTCAGGGGGATTGCGACCTAAGTTTCGCCAAGGGTGCCGCCTAAGTTTCACCAGGTGGTGCAGTCAGAGAGTCACCAGAGGCATTCAACCCGAAATTTCAGGGGTAGTTCAGCCAGAATTGCCGGGTGGTTGCAGCCTTGGGATCCCCGGGTAGATGTAGCCCTGAAAAATGATATAGCATGAGATGAGTGGAATTGATATCTATGTGTGAATGGTTGGAACCTTCGGGTACTGTTCTCCACTAGAGGTGGATGGAACATTCACTACTATTATACAAAAAACACTGGATTTCATCAAAACCTATGTTAGTTAAAATGCTAGGTCTCAGGATTTGCTACTGCTCAATCTATTTCAATAAGTGGCTTTATGCAAACAAAAGAACCACAAGTCATTCCTTTGATCAGCCTTGCATATTATATAACTGCATTCTCTGTGTTGGCTTGTGAGTACGGTTATGTTCTCATACTCGCTCAATATTATTACTCATTAAGTATAAGAGAAGAAGCTATGTGGACACTTATGCGCGTTCTTCAAGACTGAAAGACAAGAAGGACAGGGACTAGGTCGCGGGCCCCAGTCGATTGCTTGTGGGTATATCGTGAGAGTTCCACGTGGTGTATTTTTATTCTACTTCCGCTGCTATTTTTTCAAAGGTATTTGGCCTGCCTGGCCATTCTACAAGTCAAAAACCGTAAGGTATATTTATGCTTTGTTTATTATTATGCAATAGCTTTACATATTCGTGATATGTGATTGATATTCAATGATGTAACTGTGGGCACTAGCTATTGATCTAGGGATTAGTGCTGTAAATACAAAAGATTCCAAATTTCAAATTTGGGGTCTGACAGGGATATTGTCGCACATGTTGCCATGTGTGACGTATGTCAACACGTCAAAGCGGAAGACCAACGACCAGCAGAGTTACTTCAACCTCTGAATGTTCTCGAGTGGAAATGGGATAAAATCGGCATAGATTTCATAACTAGTATGTCGAAGACCTGAAATGGGCGTGATTCAATATGGGTTATTATCGACTGCTTGACCAAGGTGGCACACTTCGTTCTAGTTAGGAAAAAGTCCATTTTACACCCCTGAACTTTGCGCCGAGTCCAAAACACCCCTTGAACTCCAAAACCGTCTGATTTGCACCCTCGAACTGTCAATACCAGATCAATTTACACCTTATGCTGGTTTCATTGGTGGTTTAGGATGATGTGGCAGCCACGTCATCCAAAACCACCAATGAAACCAGCGTAAGGTGTAAATTGATCTGGTATTGACGGTTCGAGAGTGCAAATCAGACGGTTTTGGAGTTCAGGGGGTATTTTGGACTCAGCGCAAAGTTCAGGGGTGTAAAATGGACTTTCCCTTCTAGTTAGCACCACATATCATGGGACTAAACTCGCAGAGCTCTACATGAACAACATCATCCACCTGCACGGTGTACTAGAGAGAATAACTCCTGATCGAGGTCCTCAATTCACCTCACGGTTTTGGGATAGCTTGCACGAGCTATTGGGGACCGAGCTATTCTTTAGTATGACTTACCACCCGCAAACAGGAGGCCAAATGGAGAGAACAAATCAGATCCTGGAACATATGTTGAGAGCTTGCGTGCTATCCTACAATACGAATTGGGAGAATTGCTTGGCGTTTGCCGAGTTTTCCTACAACAACAACTTCCAATCAAACCACCAAATATCCCCGTTTGAAACACTTTATGGGAGAAAGTGTAGAATACCTCTATTCTAGTTTGAGGTCGACGAGAAACAATTCTTTGGACTGAACATCATCCAAGAAGTGCAAGAGCATGTTGATGCGATAAGAAGCCGCTTGAAGGAAGTGCAGTCACATAAAAAAAACTATGCCGACCATCACCGTCGTGAGCTAAGCTTTGAGGTGAACAATTATACTTATCTCAAAGTCTCACCACTGTGAGGCATCCGTTGCTTCCAAGTTCACAGAAAACTGGCACCTCGGTACATCGGGTCGTACTGAGTCATCGAAAGGAAAGGTGAAGTGACATACCAATTGGAGATTGGAGTTGATGCCTCAACTTTTAGATGTGCATGACATCTTCCATGTGTCGCAACTCAAGAAGTGCCTCCAAACTCGGAATGAGCTCGCTCACTTG